>CM033646.1:155629257-156829257 GCA_019512145.1 Engystomops pustulosus
GTCACTCTGTCATGGCCATGCTGTTGCCCATAATTTTGGCATAATGGTGCGATTATGCAGCCTCAGAGGCATCCATGCATGCTGCCCCTGCTGTTTCCTGTCCATTTCCGTGGTGTTTCCATCCTTTTCTGAGGTTCCCAGGTGTTTGGCCAAGCTTCCCTGTGCAGAGCCTTGGTCCCCTTGAAAAATGCTCGAGTCTCCCATTGACTTCAATGGGGTTCGTTATTCGAGACGAGCACTCGAGCATCGGGAAAAGTTCGTCTCGAATAACGAGTACCCGAGCATTTTAGTGTTCGCTCATCTCTAGTCTTAACCTTTGTAATCTCTCACTACAATCCATGTGCAACTTGCACCCAACTTCTACTATCAATCTACTTTCTTTGAAAGCTTTCCTTCTAAAAGGTTAATATAAGGCGGAAGAACCCAACCCTGCAGCCCAGGCACTGAAAGGTACAACTTACATAGATAAAGTTACATATTCATGTTAACAGCAGGGAGCGGCCCACCCCTCCAGCTACCTGCACAGGCCATAAATACATAGTCACATGGGGCCTTAATCATTCTCCATAATAAAAGTCACATATAGTCACAATAGCAGAAGAATTGCACAACAGGGATGTAACAGTAAGGCTACATTCACACTGCCGTATGGGGGACGTATATATGGCCGACGTATATACAGCCGATATGCGTCCCCTATAGACGGCAACGGGCACACGGTGCCCAACGGGACCGGTACGGTGCAGCACACGTGTGGCACTGTACCGCTCCGTACCCCGGAAAAAGATAGTACATGTCCTATCTTTCTCCGTAGTATGGCGCCGTGCGCCATATCTTCCTATGGAGAGGGGCGGGGATGAGCTGCGCTCACCTCCTTCTCCTTTCCCCGTGCGCTGCCATTGCCCGCTACAATACGGTACGGTGGGCAACAACAGTGTGAATGCAGCCTAAGCAAGAAAGATAAACAGTTGTAGTAAATGCTACCTTGATGGGTATCAGAAAAGGTGGATGGGGAGTCCCGGAGGGCCAAAGCTGGGGGAAAATGGAACATGCCAACAAACTCTGGTTCCTTGTTTCAGTGGTCTCTTTGGGTGAACTTTGACAGGAGCCGAAGCCCTGGGGGTGTCATTTGACCTCTGTGGCCAATCAGTGACTCCACAGGTTGACTGCCATGATAAACATGGAAACCCCCTTTAAAAGGGCTGTCATGGAATTCTAATTGGTGTCCTTTCTACAGGATGTTACAGGGCTGTGTCTGAGGCCATCACAAGACTAGGGTACAAAACCAGGTGGCTCCACATAGTATAGTGGTCAGAAGCTGTAACTACAGTCTTGACTACTATAGAATTGTTAAGAATTTCTACAAGGATCTGATGCAAACTTTTTTGGACATTGAAGGCCGTCACCCAGAACTACCAAACAACCCCTTCATGGAACAGGTCCAACCTGGATCTACATGGGAACATTGACACTTAACTTAACTGGAAGGTTTTTTATACGTTCTGGTTGGAGTTGTTGAGTTTTCTCTGGTGTTTTTGGGTGATAACATTTCTTGTGCCGAGAGTTTTTCCTTTGCCACACTGGAAAAATTTCCGTCTCGAATAACGAGTACCCGAGCATTTTAGTGTTCGCTCATCTCTAGTCTTGATGTTTGCTCATATGTCAGTGCTTCCCACACGTGGGACGAACTAGATCATCAAGATAACAAGCACAAGTACCTAGAGATAGTATCATCCTGCTACTAACCACACTGACTCAGGCCTTGGGCACTTTCTTGTGAAGGATTTATTGTTTTACCAGTGATATGCCCCAATTAGCCCTCGTTAGGGTTAGACTGCTCCATACTTACCCAAAGGTCCACTGGTGGCCAAAGCTTTAACCTTATAATGGGCCCGTGATACCAGGAAAAATCAACCCATCCAAAGTTTACTGGGGTATAATTTCCCTTTGAGTAATTGGTCCTTGAGTATAATTTTAAGGAAAGATGAGATGCTCACTCACCTAGAGACTCCATCTACCCTCCAATTGTGAGCCCTCATGTGCTGGGTCCTCCCTCTACTTGTCCCAGCCGCAATCCCATTTTATTACTCACTGTCCAACCCTGTACAGTGTTACCTGTATATTTTTGGAGATTTCATTATGTTTTTTTTACATTTTTAATTTATAATTTTATTTATTTAATTAATTTTTCTAATATTTTTATTCATGTGCATTGGCACCTCGTATTCTTGGTGTCCTGATGAAGATGCTATCTTTGTAAACCCTTGGGTGCACTCATTGTTCACACTCATCTGAAAACACCCATAGAAATCAATGCTCCAAAACCAGACGGGCAGCATGACTAGAGATGAGTGAATCATTCGAGACCAGATTTTTCAAAAGGTTACAAATTGAATCATCCAAACCAACATTACTCCAATCGTTCCACTCTATAAGGACTCCATAGTCCTCTGAAACAATAAGTCCTCACCATAGCCTTAATTTAAAATTTGTATAAAATGAACAAAGCATGATGAGACTGGAAAGGAAGCATGGGAAAAAAACTGTGTTTTAGGGGACTAGAGGGGATAATATAATAATTTCCAGGAGAATAGGGGCATTGGGAGGATTTCAGATTCAATTCGGCTCTGTAAAATCAGAAGATTCATTCTAAATCTACAATCTACCAATCAACAAATCGATTTTCTCATCTCTAATCGCCATTGTACATTTCCTGTTAAAAATTCTGTGCCCATTCTACAACACGGGACCTCATTTCGTTTTTTCATCATCTTCCACAGATGGTGGAACTATGCAACATTTTGTGTTGGTGTAGAGTGGACTACATGGCTGGGGATGGAGACCCCTTACTACATTAAAGGCAGGGGTTACCCTATTGCAAAAGACTAGAAGAAAACATGAAATATGGCAGTATGGCAGTTACATACAATATAGATTATATAGGTTTGATTTTAAGTTTTATTTGTACGTAAGTTGGAACTGGTATATTTTGTAAGAGCTAAAGCTGGGTTTAGCTATGACTTTTTGATTTTCATAATTTTGGGTTGTCATGTGAACAAAGATTTTCAATAAAGCTTCATTGCAAAAACCTTTGATAACTTATGTAGACCATTACAACCTGTGGCCCATGGTCAGTAAATTAACAGTATCCAGAGAGCTTCACCAGAGGTCACAATGAGCAGAGAGGTCCGTCTGTAACTAGAAGTCATCTATAAGTCGGATCCTTAAAGTCTTTAAAGCGTAACTGTAAAGTTATTATGATGGCATTTTCTGTTCTGAAAGTGTTAGACAACAATCTTTCTGACCAGAAGTGAAGTGAGTGGAAACTAATGTCTGTCAGTCTATGCCCTCAAGCTGAGGCCAGTTAGGTTGCCCACAGATCCCATGATGCCTTGTGTTCTCTCTCAAAGTAATTTAGCATTAAATCCATTTAGTTTACCACAGGTAAATTCACAGAACACTACACAATGCACCTACAGGATATATATGATGACAGCCTGGCAGCTTCCGTCACATGGAGGGGCGGGGGACATGTACAGAGCACATACAGGATGCATATGATGACCAGCCTAGCAACTTCAATCACATGGAGAAGCAGGGGACATGCACAGTACATACAAGATGTATATGGTGACAGCCTGGCAGCTTCCATCACATGGAGGAGCAGGGGACATGTAATAAGTGGAACAAACTAAGCAAACATGAACAAATTAAGTAAACGTGAAGTCTATAGCCTGTGCTGTGTAACCACCAAGGGTTAATCTGCACAGAGCTGATACTGACGATTAAAGGTGGGGGAGGGGAGCAGCATGAGGTGCAGAGAGAGACAGAGAAAGTACTGCAATATCACAGACTGGGATGGAGGGACTGATAGGTAACAGGGAAGATCTTGTACCTCACTATTCTGTGCAGGAGACATCCGTATATACGGTCTTGAACACATCCAGCTCTTTTTCATACACAGAGAGCTCTGTCACATGACCTCCTCCGGTGTGAGCAGCAGCCACTCCCCTCCCATGAAATCGTCAGATAAACAAAGTACAGATTCACAGGTCTAATCAGCAGAGGGAGAGGAAGCAGCCATTACAGCACTGAGGTAATCTGAGGTGGATAGCAAAGAAACTACTGGATATACAGTAGGTAACAAAGATAATAGGCAAAGTTGTTTTACATCCCTAGAGCTGTTGATTTGTGAAAAAAAAAAAATCTTCACAGTTACTCTTTAAGTTGGGGACTGTCTGTATATGTATTTTTTTTTACAATAGATGCAAAATAAACTAAAAGCATTCACAACTGAAATGTTATTTTAAAAACGTATCGAGTTTTTAATACATTTTTTGGAAAAAACCTGAATTCTATAGTATAATTGAATACCCCTCCCCATCCGTTTCCTTTATCACTAATAGGGATAATAGGTTGTCTAAAAGGGTTGACATTTAAAGTGAAACAAAAATATCAATAAAAATATATCATTAGACACCTTGTGCCGTGTAATAGGAGAAGGATCACTCGGAGATGAGAAAAACAATGTGTAAATTAGAAATATTAAAAATAGAATCCAAGAAGCTGCAGGCGAAAACATAAGATGAGAAGGTCTTTAGGGAAGATAAGAGAAGGCTATTTCTGATAATGTCATCAAGAACTCCTGGTGGGAGCGTGGCTGGCCTTTTCATGGAAATGCAATTAAAGGAAGAAAATGTTGCAGACGTTCCTCCAGATTCTGATTTATTTGTAATTGTCAATATACATAGAGCGGGTCGGAGGCCTGAAGCCTGTAGGACGTGCTCACACATTCAGGATTCGACAAACACCTAGGTGTGTATTATACATCTCATCAAATCAGCTACTATTCAATGTACTACAAAATCACCGGGGACTAAACTTTTCAAAATCACTTTGGATTGTCATCCGCACCTTTAAATAAAAATCTGCGAGGATAATGAGCGAAAAACGACAGCATGAGAAGGCATTAGGTCAGAGTAACTTAGTTACTGAATTTTCGAAAAGTTGGTACAAAGCTAGAAAAGGCCATCGTAAACTGATTTATCAGATTGTCTGATGCTGAATGATAAATCTGGGGGGGGGGGGTTTAACCCCTTAACGCCGAAGCCACTTTTCACCATCCTGACACGGCCCATTTTTTCAAATCTGCCCTGTGTCACTATAAGTGATTATAACTTCAGAATACTTTAACATATCCAAGTGATTTTGAAATTGTTTTCTCGTGACACTTTGTAGTTTTTTATGCATACTCTCATTTTTGTAGGATGTTATGGGGCTTTGATCTTTAGGTGCTATTTTTCAGATTTTCATAAAAAAAGCAAAATCCTTCTATTGAGGGACCTGCTCAGGTTTGAAGTCACTTTGAGAGGCCTAAATAAAAGTAATACCCCATAAATTACCCCATTATAGAAAGTACACCCCTCAGCGTACGTAAAACAACTTTTATGAAGTTTGTTAACACTTTAATTGTTTTACAGGGGTTAAAACAAGATCGGATGCAATTTCAAAATAAAATTTTTTTTGGCTAAATGAATGTGTTTTTCATAAAATGTACAAATTCTCAGTGGATAAAATACCAAAAACGCTCTGACTTATTGTACAGATTGTTATGGACGCGACGATACCAAATATGTGGGTTTTTTTGGCGATTTTGTGGTTTTTTCACTTTATTGCATGTGTATAGGGAATGTTTGTGTTTAGGGGACTTTAACTTTATTTAATTAATTATTTTTAAGTGTGTTTATTTAATGTTTTTAACTTTTTTTCTTTACTTTTACAGGTTAGCTTGAACAAGCGATCCTCTGATCGCTTGTTCAAGCTATTCTTCACCTAACACAGTATAATACAGATGTATTACACTGTATTATGTGACACACTGAGCATGCTCAGTGTGTCACAGCTGGGTCCTACCAGAAGACGGGTACCCGGCTCCCCAGAAGAGGATCGCGCAGTCCAGAGGTTGCGATCGGAGCCACGGACCCCCCCGGTAAACGCCACAGGGGGGTCCGATTCCAGTTAAATGCCCCTGACACGCACGGTGAGCGTGACCGTGGTGTGTTAGGGGTTAACACCCGCGATCAGAGAAATCTCAGATTGTGCATGTTAGAGGAGCCAGCGCCAGAAGCATGACGTAGTATTACTGCATATTGCGGGAACGCACGTCGGGAAGGGGTTATAGAGAACCTGCCACCCAAAATTTTGTCACTAGGAGCCGCTTACTAAAGTAAGCAGCTCCTAGTGCTTGAACTAACGCCGCAGTGTTAGAGTGATAGCGTTACCGGAAACCTCTGGTAATGCTATCTAACACTGCGGTGGGGTACAATGTAATCATCGGACCGCTTTGCGAGCTGCCTCTTCCCCGGACCACCCCGCTCGCTCCATAGGGTGGCGGTGACTGCCGCGCGTCATGCGGCAGTCAGCGCCCCTAACCACGCCCCAACACCGGTCCCCTAATGAATACGACGGACAGCTTTGCGAGCTGTCTGACAATTACGCTGTACCGGAGGATCACTCTAACACTGCAGCGTTTGTTCAAGCACTAGGAGCTGCTTACTTTAGTAAGCAGCTCCTTGTGCCGAAATGTTGAGTGACAGGTTCTCTTTAAAGGAAACCTACCATGAGGAATCTACCACCAGAAGTAGATTTGGAGGTGGATGCCTCGTGCCTGCCTCTAGAGGGAGACAGGGAGACAGCAGCTGCAGGCTGACTGTCACGACAGATTCACTCTTGCAGACTAAAACTGAACCATCTTGAAATCCAGCCAGAGGGAAAGAATAACATAAAGAAACATTTAATAACATAAACAGTAAGAACATTAACCTTCTAAACTCAGACACAGCATATGGCAAATATAATGCTACAAAATGTTACTAGATGGTAGTACAGGATAAGGAATAAAAGGAAGGCATCCAGATACAATGGCTAGACTTAACTTAACAGAGCTGGCCAGACTCCATTAGCCAGCCAGGAAGCCAACTAGAGCTAATTGGTTTGTAATGCTCCATCCAGCGGGCCATTACACAATTACCCACAGAGGTTCTCTGCATTGTCCTTTCCTTTGTGATGTTGTAAAGATGCAATATTCTAGAATTCACAGATGTCGAATGACCAACTTCTCTTGTAAAAGATGAGGCTCACGCCTTTGACCTTCATCTGGACTACCTGCTGCAGGAAGGTTTCAGTCACTTAGTAACAATACACCATTTTTGAAAAGTCAGTGAAAACTGGAAGGTTAGGCGGCCTGTTAAATAGGGTTTGTCGGATAATTAAGGAAATAACTTAAAGTTTTCTCTAACTTTCATCAGTGCTCTTTCACAATGATCTCATTTACATTTTTATACTGTGCTTTAGAATATATACAATTTATGAAATAACCTTCAAATGCTGCTATTTTACTCATGTTAGGATATATTCACATAGGACTACAAAATGGGGCACATTTACTTACCCGCCCCATCGCGAACCCCGCTGTGCGTTGTCTGACGAGGATTCGGGTCTGCTGTGATTCATTAAGATTGTGCATCCAATTTCCTGCCTCTGTCGCTTCCCCCGCTGAGGTCCGCCGGAGTTCACCTTCTTCTTCCCGCTGCATGTAGGTGCTGATCTTGCAACACAATTTGCTTTTTAAATTACGCAACTCATTCTGGTTGTCCGAAGTCCACGCCCCCCGATTTGTGTCGCATGCAAGCCAGCGCCGATGCGACACAATCCGGTCGCGTGCACCAAAAACCTGGGGCAATTCAGCGCAAAACGAAAAAAAAATCGCTAAACCTGACAAAAATGTGACATTTGGACTCTTAGTAAATGTGCCCTAATGACCTTGACACTTAAAGGGCATCTACCACCAGCATGAAGGACAGTATGCAAATGAGCCTGAGAGGCTCCATGCTACATAGGAGACTGGAGCCCTTCAGGCTCATTTGCATATAGTATTTCATCCTGGTAATAGATGTCTAACTTCTCACGTTAGATGTGTTGGAGGGGACCTACATAATTAAGAGACTCTTGTGGATTCTGCTGAAACAAGATGCTGATTTTTATGTGGATCCAAGATGGAACCCAAGTGCCACCCTGGACCCTCTCCTAAATACAGATCCTCAATATGTACACACAGGCTTTATATACATTGCATGAAGGAAAGTTCTATTTTACAGAAAAATAGCTCCTGAGCCTAGCAAATGCTAAAGTGAATCCCTCCGTCACACAGGAGACAGAGAACTCATGCATATTTGACATCCAAAATTATTACACTTTGCTCCAAATTTTTTTTCACATTTGTCAGGTCGGAATGAGAAAGATGATCCTTGCAATCATCCAGCTTTTTCCGGAGCGCCACTTGTGACTGTCCTCGGCTTATCTGCTACAATTCGACTCTGGGGAAGGAGCAGAACATTTGGGAATGCAGATGAATATTGACAACTTGCATGTGGTTGCATACGTAGGTGCCAGGCTGTGACCTGGTAAATTAGAGGCAAGTGGTCCACATAGCATGGTGTTACTGCTTCTCATGAATGATCAGCAGAAGGCTCCCCGTGAGAGCAGTCTGGATTTTATTAAATATGGCCTGATTGGATTGCAGTCTATTCTATACTCAATGTTACACTGCCCTCCACTGAGCAAGGAGGGAATATGTTTACCAGAAAATGTGCCTTTCCGAAGCTCTTTTATTAATTGGCGCCACTGATCTGTGAGGTTTCAGATACCTCGTAGATTCCCCAGAATGTCAGACCTACAGATATATTACTCTTAGTGTTGGTGATCCTGGAGAAGACTCATAACATGATATACCCGGTGCACAGCCACAGAAATGTAGAAAGAGGATGGATGTCATGTAGGGGTTTTTTTTGTTACATATGTCCATTGTTGTCCATTGTTGTCATTCTAAATGGAAAACTTTTTTTGTGTGTGTGTGTTTTTATTTATTTGTATAATGAGGTATTTTCTGGGCAGATTTTTTGTTTTAGAAAGAGACCATATTTCAGGTACCTAAATAACTTTTATTAACCCTCACAGGGGTTTGGTCATGGAAGAAAGCTCTCAGATTTTAATCCCGTAGTGATGTTTACACAATAAAGATTTTTTTGACCCCCATAATTTACAAATATATTTGATTGTTGTTTTTGCTCATGTCACTCAGTGATGGTCAGTGTAAGATTCCAGAGTGTGGGCTCTCTAAGCAGATGCTTCATGATTCCTCTAGTGCTATGAGATGCTGTGAGCTGAAGATGGACTTAGATTAGCAGGGTACAGGGTTTATATACACTTTCATTTACCGTCTGATCATTCCACTAGTACCTAGTGAGTCAGCTATGCTATGCCTCCCTCCCCTAGGATAAAGACCTTGGGGCATATTTCTTATTGCTAGCACTTGCGACTATTTTGCCCTCTCCACCACCTTCACTCCAGTGGGGTGTGAGGGGGGGTGCACGGCCGGACGGGAGTGGGCAGGCACGGGGCGTTACTGTCCCCGCGCCAGCACACTTGCTTCTGCCGGCCACTTATATGTCGCCGGCTGCGTTTATTTCAACACCAGGCCCTGCCTCACGCATGATAAATGCTGCACAGCCTCCTTCCCTGATACATCAAGAGGTGGAAGCCTCTTGATGTATGCCAATGCGAATAAGCAGCGGCGGGCGGGGAATCATACGCTGTCTCCCCTTATCTGTATCTGTAGTAGAGTGAACTCTACATGCTGCTTGCCAGCAAGAAGTGCTTGTGTCTGAACTGGTCTCCCAATGCAGTGGGATGGGCAGGTAGCAGAGGGCACTGCAGTGTGCAGAAAAGAGAAGCTATTTATGAGAATAATCCAAACATAATCAGAAGATTAATGGTCGTATCCAGAAACAACCAAAATTTTAAACACCAGGACTGGTAGAGACAGGTTGGAATTATATCTGTGAACTGCTGTATTTTTTGTTAATAATAGAAAATTAGAGAATATGTTATTTTGTTATCCTGAGTATATTTAGGAATCTTTTCTTGGTGAGAATACCCCTTTAAGGGAATATACTGCTTTTTGACCATTTTCTTTTCTGCTATTTGCTGTATGGAGTAAAACATCAGTGCTGGTCAGTACTTGCCTATCCTATGTGGTTCTGCTGATACTGATCTACAAAAAGAAAAATTAAGGCCTCTTTTGTTACTGATGCTGACATAACATAGTATATTTCACTTTGAATCAACCAGGTTTGAGACATTTTCCACGGAAGAAAGTACCAGCCTCCGCTCACTGGTTATCAAAGCAACATCACTTGATGTTACTGTGACATTCAAGTAAGTAGTCTAAAGGGGGTAAAAACAAAGTACCAAGTGCTAAAGTACAAAAACAACATAAGGTACGGTAATAATTTCCTTTGTGGAGTGCATGGGAGACTTCATGGCAGCTATAGTCTCCACTCACCAGCTCTAAAACAATGGAGACAGTTAGAGACAAAGCCTGGGAATGAGAAAACTTGTGAAAACACCAGAGAATATAGCCAGTCAGGACTATAGTCAAAGTTAATATGAGCATTTTGGGTGTCCATCAATGTCCCAGGGCTCCCAATTGGGCAATTGCCACTAAGACTATTGACCAGATTCAGGGCAGCCATCAGGGAGGGTTTAGTGTGATTGTGTTCATAGGGCCTCAAGAGGGAGAAGGGGCCCTAAGTCACAGAAAACCCTCCTCCCTTCTGTGGTGCAGGTATCTTAATATGCACATAAAGCCGGATAATCATTCTGTGGGAGGGCCCACAAAATTTGCCAGTCAGTGGCCCCAAACTTCATAGTGGCGACCAGATATATATATGGATGGTAGTGTAAGCCTGTATAACTGCATCTGTTACTTATACTGGGCAATAATTGTATTGACCAGACCATGGCCCTTGACAGTCTTAATCTGCCCCTATTGGGCATTCAATGTGATGAGCAAAGTCAGGATTAAGCCAAGCACCTGAGCTTATAAAGGATAGATGTCAAACGCTATACAAGGATAGGAGGATTCATTTCTTTCAAGTAACTTCCCAGCACATCCATATTCGTGATTAGCCTCTCTCCGTTTTAGTCATAGCCACAAAGAAAAAGAGGAGTTGAAGAAAGTTTCTGATTGCCTGGCAACAAGACACGGCCATCGGCAACAGCCTCGGGGCTGGAATCCTATGAGATGAGTAACAATGTGTAAAGTAGTATCCGGAGATGAGCACAGAGATAACATGAAGAAACTACTTATGGTGATAAGTATGTAAAAGCTATTGCAAGTTTCACTTGAAACCAACTGGTTTCTACTACTAATAAATAATGATTAGGATTAATGAAACTAAACAAAGGGGCACGTTTACTAAAAACTGTACAGTCAGTACTATGTGCAGTTTGCCTGTATATAGTGCAGGGGGCGCCAGATTCAGGATTTCTGGCTCACGTTCTTCATGAATCTGGCGCCCCCTGCACTTCTCCGACAGAGTGCACCACTTTTTTGTGCATGTTAAATCTGGCGCACGGCCCAACTGAGCCCAAACCCCCCTTTTCAGTGACGAAATTTGTGTCGCGTGAAGACTAGTGCAGCCGCAACACAAATTTGCTGCGGACACTTCTTTAATACCCGTACAAGCAGTTTGCACATAAAAGAACATTTACATACATTTATCCCTTATTTTTTAATAGTTCAGAGCCCTAGCAATAAAGGGGTTATCCGGCTGTTAAAAATTACTGAGGGCCGGGCTGGGGTGGGCTAGTTAAACATAATAAACTTGTACTTACCTCCTCTGGCATCGCCGATGTCCCGCGCCCCTGTCCGATTGATCCGTGCCCCTGTTTGTTTACAGGGCACAGAAGCCGCGCACAGGGAGCTTCCGGTCCGCAATGTGGCCGGCTCCTCCCATCCATCCCTATCTCTCAGCGTTGTAAGTGTTGGGAGATGTTGTCGGAGAGAGCTTCAGGCCGGCCAGAATATCCCTGTGCTCCCCTGTATACAAACCGGCGCACAAAGGAGACAAACCGCGCCACGGGACATCAGCAGCGCCGGACGAGGTAAGAACATGTTTATTATGTTTAACTAGCCCTCCCCAGCCCGGTCCTCAGTATTTTTTAACACCCGGAAAACCCCATTAAGGGTTGGTGACTGCCTTATTACGATAGGGGCTGGTATTAAAGGGAACCTGTCAGGATAAACTGCCCTAATAAACCACTACCAGTAAATCCTGTTTCATGGGCTAGCATTGTAGCGTCATCCAGAAAATCAACTTTTAAATGAGGTCTAAATTGGTTGTAAAAAGTCATGGGGGCTGAGAAATTAGTACTTTTCTCCTTAAAAGTCCTTTATCCAGGGACATCACTTACCGGCTCTACCTAAGTCTAGTGCATGATCTCAATCACAGAAAAGGCAACGTCTTTAGGTGGGGAGAGCTGGACTTCAGCCCTAAACTCCCCACCTACTTGACTTTATACAACCATATTACATCACACGTCAGAGCTAATTTTCTGGATGATGCCATCTCTGGATGGGCCATGAAAGACACATGGACTGCAAGGTGTTGGGCTGCTCGTTAACAGACTGCTAGTGGTTTATTAGGCCAGTTTCTACTGACAGCTTTCATTTCACTGCCACCATATTTAAAAAGATCATTGCTCCCATTAACTTTGAGGATTCCATAGCTAACATTAAATTCATAAAAAAAAATGAAAGTTCAAATCTTTCACCTTTCTCCAGGAAATATATATATAAAAAAAATAATCCAAAAGTGGTCCAATTTCTATAAAAAAAACTTCAGTTCATTTAGCAAAAAGTAACAATTTATGCAGCTCTGTGCACCAAAGTGTGTAAAAAAAAGTTATGGGTGTCAGAGAATTTTTGTTTTTTCAAAAAGTTAAAAATCGACTTAAATAAAAAATGTTGCAACTGTGTTTTCTTTGTCAATATCCCTGCATTTGGAATTTCTTCCAGCTTCCCAATACATTACATGGAATAGTAAATGAAGCCAATAGGAATTGTTCCTGCAGATAATAAACATACAGCTCTGTTAACAGAAAAATAAAAGAGAAACACAGAAGTGGAAGAGGAAGAGGTTGTTAAGGGGTTTTCCCGGTTAAACAAATCTACCACCAGATTCAGGTATTACCAAACACATTCTCTTGTTGTTGAGTTCCCCCTTGGTCAGGATGTTTTAGATTTTTGTGCCCTCATTTACTCAAAGAAAGATTTTTAAATTTTGCTCGAGGGGCTCTGGGGGCGTCACCTTCAGGCTCCTTGGTCTATTAGTTATGCACGCCTCCATGCATGCTTACTGCTCACTTCCTCCCCAGCCAGAGAGCTAGTGACATCACCTGGCTCTCTACAATTCCCAGCCATGCCTGATACTCTCAGTATTGTGCAGCTGGCTGATCATGTTTTTTTTTTTTTTCGAAAAAACTAGAGCACAAGAAAAAAGCCAGCCCAGATCCTGACCAAGCGGAAACCCGACAACATGTGAGTGTGTTTGGTTTAAAATATCTGAATCTGGTGGAAAGCTTTCTTTAAAAAGTAAACCTGCCACCCCCCCCTAAGCCCACCAACAGTACCTTGCGATGTATATTGCACGCTCCATAGGTCCTTGTTGCATATTTCTAAATGCCAGCACTTCAGAAAAAACATCTTTAATTCTCATGTAAAATGTAGTCAAGGAGGGCTACTCGTCCAGGCAGTCAGGCAGACCCACCTCCTCACCGTTATATGCTCTGCATTCTGGGTTTCCAGCCTTACCTCCGAGAGCCAGTCCCTCATATCCTTCAATGCTGAGATCTTGTACCTGTGATCTCGGAGCCGGCACTGTGCGTACGTGCCGGCTTCACAGGCGTAACATACGTGCACCAATGTGCAGCACATGGTCCTACTATGTATCTTGGTATTGAAGAAGAATGAGGGGCGGGCAGTTCTGGCTCCCACAATGCTTGTAGTGGGCAGAGCATACGGCAGTCAGGAGGCGGGGCTGTCTGACTGCATGGACGAGCAGCCATACCTCCTTGACAGTGTTTTAAATGAGAATAAAAGATGATTTTTCAGAAGTGCTGGTACAGAGAAATAAGGACCTATGTGGAACACATATTTTACATCTCAAGGTACTGTTGGTGGGCTTAGGTGGGATAAGTGGATGACAGGTTCCCTTTAAGACCTATAGAAGATCAACTGCAGTTCCCAACACTGGCCAACCGGAGAATAGAGATGGACTTCCAAGATCATATGATGGGTGAGGGCGAGGCGTTTGCACTCCCACTGATTTGTAATGATGAACTATGACATGGATGGGGCATTACTGTCATTATCCTAAAAAACCCTGTTCATTTTATTAGCTACAGCTTCTACACAGACTTAGGTGTCGGAGCTTCATCTTGGTGTCATATGACTGTCCACCAGTTTCCACTTTTTGCTAATCCTAAGTAAAATGTAAATTGAAGGGAGCATGACTACACAGGACTTGTTTGTAGTCTGTTACCATGGAGACAAAACAAAGTCTAGAAACTGATGTTTTGAACTTAGTCTAAAAAAGTAATTTCTAACACTTTGTATTATACACTAATTATATTGGCTTCATATATTTCTGAACAGTAATTAATCATCCGAAAACAAAATAATATCTCATTCAGGAAGTAGAAATACATTCCAGAAATATACCCAGTGCCCCAGGCTTAGCTATGATTAGTTTTTAAAACTTCCCCTTAGGGAAAGTGGGTGAAAAATAAAACCTGCTAAAAAGTCGTCATTTTTTATGTTGATATCTGTGACAGAGAAAATATTGAAATTTATGTGTTCATTACACCCAATAGGTGACATTTATTACTATCTTAAATTTTGACAGCTTAAGGAAGACCAAGAGGGAAATGTATCTAAATGATCACATAGATCCGGCTGTTTGATAGATTTGGTGCATCCTGCTCGAAATATTAAATATTGGGGGGAGGGGGGGTTAACAATTTGTCTCAGGTTCTACCAGTCTCTAGCTGGAAAACATTTGTCCTTTAGTGCAGCAGATTTATCCCTTTGATAATGATTCTGGTGCAGCGTAAAACTGTTGGTTCCTACTTTAGACCTACTTTTATTTGGTCCAAACTGTGCGCCTGGCGCACTGGGACGATTTACTGCAAACCACGCCAATTTCTCGTAAGGCCACACCCACTTCCCCAAGTGCCAAAAAAAGGTCTAAAAGCCTTAATAAATATGGTACAAGGCATTTTAGACAGTTATTTGGCACATAGTCACAATTGTGGCACAGTTGTGCAAATAAATTCACCCCACTAAAATTACTCTAGACCAATATTTTACACCAGATGTATGACACCATTTTGACTGTAGCCTTTTCACACAGGGTAATATTTCTGAGGTTCCTGTGAATTCCCTTGTAGGTAAAAAAATATTTTTATTTCAGGTACTTATTTATAAGTGTGGCATATTCATTTCAGGGATATATTTATAAGTGAAGTATATTTGCTGCAGGTATATATATATATATACATATATATACACTCACCGGCCACTTTATTAGGTATACCTGTCCAACTGCTCGTTAACACTTAATTTCTAATCAGCCAATCACATGGCGGCATGACGTGCATTTAGGCATGTAGACATGGTCAAGACAATCTCCTGCAGTTCAAACCGAGCATCAGTATGGGGAAGAAAGGTAATTTGAGTGCCTTGGAACGTGGCATGGTTGTTGGTGCCAGAAGGGCTGGTCTGAGTATTTCAGAAACTGCTGATCTACTGGGATTTTCACGCACAACCATCTCTAGGGTTTACAGAGAATGGTCCGAAAAAGAAAAAACATCCAGTGAGCGGCAGTTCTGTGGTCGGAAATGCCTTGTTGATGCCAGAGGTCAGAGGAGAATGGGCAGACTGGTTCGAGCTGATAGAAAGGCAACAGTGACTCAAATCGCCACCCGTTACAACCAAGGTAGGCAGAAGAGCATCTCTGAACGCACAGTACGTCGAACTTTGAGGCATATAGGCTACAGCAGCAGAAGACCACACCGGGTGCCACTCCTTTCAGCTAAGAACGGGAAACTGAGGCTACAATTTGCACAAGCTCATCGAAATTGGACAGAAGAAGATTGGAAAAACGTTGCCTGGTCTGATGACTCTCGATTTCTGCTGCGACATTCGGATGGTAGGGTCAGAATTTGGCGTCAACAACATGAAAGCATGGATCCATCCTGCCTTGTATCAACGGTTCAGGCTGGTGGTGGTGGTGTCATGGTGTGGGGAATATTTTCTTGGCACTCTTCGGGCCCCTTGGTACCAATTGAGCATCGTTGCAACGCCACAGCCTACCTGAGTATTGTTGCTGACCATGTCCATCCCTTTATGACCACAATGTACCCAACATCTGATGGCTACTTTCAGCAGGATAATGCGCCATGTCATAAAGCTGGAATCATCTCAGACTGGTTCCTTGAACATGACAATGAGGTCACTGTACTCAAATGGCCTCCACAGTCACCAGATCTCAATCCAATAGAGCATCTTTGGGATGTGGTGGAACGGGAGATTCGCATCATGGATGTGCAGCCGACAAATCTGCGGCAACTGTGTGATGCTATCATGTCAATATGGACCAAAATCTCTGAGGAATGCTTCCAGCACCTTGTTGAATCTATGCCACGAAGAATTGAGGCAGTTCTGAAGGCAAAAGGGGGTCCAACCCGTTACTAGCATGGTGTACCTAATAAAGTGGCCGGTGAGTGTATATCTCAGTGTCCCCCGTGATCCACAGAACAAGTCCCCTGTTCGTATAGGTCTGAGAAGTCCCCAAGAGGTTAATGAAACACATGAAAAAGCTGGACCACTTTACAGAACAATGAAAAACCTGAAGTCCCACTGTTTTGTTCAAGTCATAAGGACCTAAGGCCCCTCGTTTAGAGGTTTAGGAGCAGTTTATTCCTGGCTTTTGGGCCCTCTGTAAACAAATGTTTATTCCCAATCCCATCGATAGTGGATTATAACATAGGTAGTTTGAGTGGTAGCCCGGGCCCAAACCTTCTAGGAGGTCAATGGCCAACCAAACCACCCACCAAATTTTATACTTAGAGGGACCACTACCCAAGAAATCCTCACACCTGTACCTGCTCTCAAAATAAATGAGCGATTCCAGGACCTTTGAGGATCATCCAAAGGTCCTGAAACCACAGATTGAAAGTAGGTGGAAGGGAAACATTCCATTCCCCAAGGAGCTGATTCTAGTACTAGATGTAGGAAGTGATTACAGACTTGTAGGGGGCTACAATAGTCATACAGTCCAGAGCCCACCGCAGTCTTAATCCGCCCCTGTGGAAAAGCAATAACTTTTTGTTATGACACCATGGGGCAGATTTACTTACCCGGTCCATTCGCGATCCAGCGGCGCGTTCTGTGTGGAGGATTCGGGTCTTCCGGCGATTCACTAAGGTAGTTCCCCTGATGTCCACCAGGTGTCGCTGCTGCGCTGAAGTTCATCGGAGTGCACTGAAGTTCACCAAGCCGGGCCGAGTGCAGGTAAGCGCGTGTAAGTGACACTTTTTTAAAAAAATGCGGTGGTTTTTCCGAATCTGTCAGGTTTTCGTACGGCCACGCCCCCTGATTTCTGTCAAGTGCACGCGGGCGCCACAATCTGATTGCGTGCGCCAAAATCCCCTGGAAATTTAGGGAAAAATCGGCGCAAGTCGGAAATATTCGGGTAACGCAACGGAAAAACGTGATTCGGCCCCTTAGTAAATGACCCCCAATCCCTTTAAATGTATTAAATTCTCAATAAATAGAAAATAAATGAAACTTATCTATTTCTTGTCTACATGGTATTAAGTTTTGAACTACTTGTTTTTGATAAGAAAATTGTAAAACATCTCTCATCTATCCTCCTGATGTGCAGGATTAGTGCTAGAAGAATCCGTCTCTAGGGTCTCTTCAAGAAAAAAAATTCTGGGAAGTCTATAAGAAATCCTTGAACACTTCTGAAGAGTCTTTCTTATTAATTTACTGACTTTATCGATCTTGGTTTAGTAGCTGGAGACGTTTGTTGTGCGGGTGTATTTTACGCATGTTTGTCCACATTCGCTGTGTACTTTGTGATGTGACATATTTACGTTTGTTAGATGAAGATATATGAGGATTGTAGCGCCTCGGAAGCGTCTAGATGTTCCTGTAATATCTACTTTAGTGTTTTGTGTCTTAGCAGGAATCTAAGTGAATAGTTTACAGCAACAATAGAATTTCCTTTTTTTTTCCCTTATGGAGTCTAAAAGCAAATTTACCGAGCAGTACATTTCCAAAAATAAAACCATAATAAATAGATCATTTTAGTTTTTCTATTACTAGGCTTTGAGATACAAGTACTGAGGTAGCGATAGTAATATTGACTGCGGATGATGGTGGTGGTAGTAATGGTGAGATGGAGAAACTGGGGCTCATTAACTTACCCGGTCCATTCGCGATCCCGCGGCACGTTGTCCGACGTTCATTCGGAGCTTGCCGGGATTCACTAAGGTCGTGCGCCCGATATCCACTAGGTGTCGCTGCTGCGCTGAGGTCCGCTGGAGTTCACCATCCCCTTCCTGGTTTAAAAAATACCATGGTTATTCCGAATCCGTCAGGTTTTCCGACGGCCATGCCCCCCGATTTCCGTCGCGTGAAACCCGGCGCCGATGCAACACAATCCGATCGTGTGCGCCAAAAACCCTGTGCAAAACGGCGCAAAACGGTAATTTTCGGGATACCCGACGAAAATTTGCGATTTGGGCCCTTAGTAAATGAGCCCCATTCGGTTCACTGTTGAGGTCATCTCAGAAGAAATTGGATATGATCTTCATTTACAATAATTATTCTCCTTACGTGGTTGGGCCACTTTGCAGATGTACAGAATCTTCAAGGCCAAGCATGTTCCGATGGGGATTCTGGGTAAGGAATATGCAAAGAAGTTTTCCCGGATGTGACCATTGTAGGTAAAATGGCACGGCCGGCATTTAAACGGTAACACCCACAATTGGTGCCAGCATTCGGTTTCGGTATGGGTCCGCTCATCCCTACTAATGACATGGGATAATAGCCACACCAGTAATTACTCTGCTAAAGTAATAGACCCTTCTGTTTTGATATTATTACTTCTCATTAGTACAGTGTAGGAGATTGGTGCCATAGACGTAGGTCAGGATGAAATTATTTCTCATCGTGACTAATGCCTTTGCAGGTCACCTTTTCCATTATCTAGGAGTAGTACCTTTTGATATTTTCATTTAATGGAGGATGTGTCCCTACTGTCTGCCTTTGGAGGACCTTTGGAGGGCCTTCTAGGGTCCTGAAATGGCTCTTGTCTACATGTGTATTGAGAACAGGAAAATATGTAGGAGGATTTTATGGCTGACGGTTCTTCTCATTATAAAAATTGGTGTTCGGTTTGGGTGTCCATGGGCCCCCTAGAAGGCTTGGGCCCAGGGCTGCCACCCAAGTAAATATGTTGTAATTCACTTCTGATCACAAACCATCCACTGGATCCTAAGAAAGTTTCTAATATTCTATCTTAGCTCCACTGGAGTAATATTAATAGATATTTTGGGCTTAACACTGACAACCCCCCCCCCCCACCTCTTGCAGCGTATCAGAGTCATCCATAAGTCGCCCTATTATCCCTCTGTCTATAATAATATGATATTCCAGCTGTATTTTCCCATTCATTTCTTTGTAGCTTTTTGTCGTGGTATAAAGACGTTGCACATTCTGATAAATCTTTGTGCTGCGGCAGGGATGGGAGGTCTACAGACACGATGCTGATCCTCCCTATGAGTCAGGGAGATTTGGAAAGCTGCCTGAGTACATAAGGGATGTTCGGAGAACAAAAACATCAGCAAATACTGCGCCGCTTGCGTCTATAATACATTATTTATTTGCTACAATGCAGCGGAAAAACCTGATGACGTAGTAACCTTTGTTATATGGATGTTTATTATGTATTTGCATGGTTTGCGTATTGCGGTCATTCTGTCGCATTGGCATCTACCCTTCGTCTCATTGACATTAAACGGACACTGTTATCATCTTTTACCCCATTAGATTATTAGAACCCCCTCTCCTATGTGAAATCTCACCTGTTTACCAATAAAATATCACCTTCAAAGTAATATGCAAATGAGCTGAGGACAGTCATGTTTTGCCTGAGATGATTGACTTTTAGAGGCTGCAGGGAGAAGGTCACTTCAGATCTTATCTTTGGCTCTATAGCACCTAGAAATAAGCATATTCACTATTAGATTATCTATTGTTCTGTCTTTATCTCAATATAGATCACAAAACAACAAAGCCTGATGTGATGTCAAATGTGAGTCTTATCTTTAAAATGACAACAAAAGCATTTTTCTAGGTGCTATAAAAACATAGATAGTAGGTGTGTGGAGTTGGCCTTCCCCTGCAGCCTCTAAACTTGACTCATTTTAGGCAAAATATGACTCTTCACTGCTCATTTTCACATGAATTTGGAGATGAGATTTTCTAGGTAAACGGGTGAGATATAACTTAAGGGGGTTTGTCCATGAAATAAAGTTCTCAAAATTTAATCCTATAGTGATGTTTACACAATAAAGATAATTTTTAACCCCTTAACGCTCTGCGCCGTAGCTCTATGGCGCAGAGGTATAAGGAGTATATGAAGAGGGCTCACGGGCTGAGTCCTCTTCATACAGAGGTGGGGGTTGTTGCATATTGCAGCAAACCCCCACCACTAATAACCGCCGTCGGTGCTTGCACCGATCGCGGCTATTAACCCTTTCATTGCCGCCGGCAAAGTCGCCGGCGGCGTTTAAAAGACAGCGGCACGCGGGCGCCGCCATCTTTATTAAGATCGCTGCGCCCCCGAACGTCAACGGGGGGCGGCGATCGGTTGCCATGGTAGCCTCGTGTCTTCTTTTGACACGAGGCTACATGGCTTCTGCAGATTCGTTACAATGAGCCAGTGGCTCATTGTAATGAATGACCTGCAAAAATGCCATATATTGCAATACAGAAGTATTGCAGTATATGTTAGGAGCGATCTGACCATCTAGGGTTAATGTACCCTAGATGGTATAAGAAATAGTGGGAAAAAAAAGAAAAAAAAAAAGTTTAAAAAATAAAAAAAATTAATAAAATATTAAAAATTCAAATCACCCCCCTTTCCCTAGAACTAATATAAAACATAATAAACAGTAAAAATCCCAAACATATTAGGTATCGCCGCGTCCCAAAATGCCTGATCTATCAAAATATAAAAACGGTTACTGCCGGCGGTGACCTCCGAGGCAGGAAATGGCGCCCAAATGTCCGAAATGCGACTTTTACACCTTTTTACATCACATAAAAAATTATCAAAATGTTGCACAGACCTCAGAATGGTAGCAATGCAAACATCGGCTCATTTTGCAAAAAATGACCCCTCACACATCTCCGTGCACCAAAGTATGAAAAAGTTATTAGTGTCAGATTTTTGAAAATGTATTAAAACACAATAAAACCTATATAAATTTGGTATCACCGCGATCGCACCGAACCAAAGAATAAAGTAGGCGTGTTATTTGGAGCGAAGAGTGAAAGTCGTAAAAACTGAGCCCACAATTTTTCCACATTTGGATTTTTTTTTCAGCTTCGCAGTACACGGCATGTTAAAATAAATAACATTACGGGAAAGTAAAATTTGTTACGCACAAAATAAGCCCTCACACAGCTCTGTACACGTAAGAATGAAAAAGTTATGGATTTTTGAAGTTGGAGAGCGAGAAATGAGTGGAAAAACCCTGCGTCCTTAAGGGGTTAACCCCCTTACTTTACAATTTTACTCCGTTTTATTGCTGTTTTAGCTCCTATCACTCGGGTGGCACAGTGCATTTTCGGCAGACAGCGACTATGACACTCTCAGCTCTGTTAACTCACCAATAACACACACTGGGTGTCATTTACTAAGTGCCCGATTCGGGTTACCCGAATTTTGCCATTTTGCGCCGGCTTTCACTGAATTGGGTTTTTTGGCGCACGCGATCGGATTGTGGCGCATCGGCGCTGGTGTGCACACGACGGAAATGGGGGGCGTGGCTGAACGAGAACCCGTCAGATTCGGAAAAACCGCCGCATTTAAAAAAAAAAGTGTCGTTTGACGCGCGTTTACCTTCACCCGGCAACGGATCGTGAACTCCAGCGGACTTCAGCACAGCAGCGGCACCTGGTGGACGTCGGAGGAACTGCCTTAGTGAATCGCCGGAAGACCCGAATCCACCGCAGAGAACGCGCCTCCCTCTCAGATAAAGACCATACCTTGCCTGTAGCTTGTAGAGTAAGTCTCTGCAACCTGCTGCTTGGTGGCAGGAAGTGCCTGTGACTGAGCTGGTCTTGTAATGCAGGGGGGTAGCAGGAGACAGAGAGCACCGCAGTGTGCAGATAAGAGAAGCTATTCATGAGAAGAATCCAAGCATAGTCATAGGATTTACAGTCAGATCCAGGGACAACCAAAATTGTAAACACCAGGAATTATATCTGTAAAATGCAGTATTTTTGTTAATAACAGTCAATCAGAGAATTTTGGGATCCTGAGTAAAAGAATCTTGCCTTCGTGGGATATCCCTTTAACAGAGAGGATTTAATGGGTAAAATCTGACAGAACTCATTTAGAGTGGTAATGACTGCAAATGGGGTGAATAAAGAATCGGCTCTGTCAGGCCATAATTTTACTTGGAATATCTCTGAAAATTTCCCACATCCTTTCTATATACAGCTAGATTATCACTGTCTTCAGGAACTGGTGGACTATGTCCTTCTTCCCCAGAGCAGAGAACAACAGGGAAATACTTACCTGCCTCCAGGTTCCTGATTCCAGTGGTAAATTACTCCACTGTTTAGTTGATGCCCATGACTGGGCTTGAAGTGTTGATGGTCACAGAACATTTAGGAGCTCAGTCAGTGGCTGCAGTAACAGCTGATGACTCCCAACAATTCTAGCCCAGGCTGAAGTATCAATAAGACTCTGAAATAACATGCTGCTGGAAAGCTGAATAGAGATAAGTGCCATTTTTTCCCAGTCCACTGTTTCTGGAAGCTAATGATAGTGGAAAATTCCTTCAATTCCTTCAAATCCTCAAGTATGGCTGTAGCTAAACCTTTATTAACCTGTCCCAATCTACACAGCAAAGCTGAAAAGTGATCTGCAGGACACAGGAATTATCATTCTGCATTCACTTGTCTTTATGTAAATGAGCTTATCTGTGCAGGAGCGGACGTGTCTGCTGGTGCATATTATTTCTTAACTGCTAATACATTTAAGACACGCTGATCACAACTGATGTCCACATAAAATGAAGGTGTATGGAGAATAAAATGGGAGCAGCAGATGTTACAGTCACTTCCTCTTTGCACCTAGATGATCATTTACATAAATATTGAAATCCTAATAAATGTGACAGTTATCTTGCGAACATACCAGGAGGTCGCTGTCCATAAGAGCTTACAATCTAAGGGCTCATGTACACATATGCCTGCTCGCCATGGCTGTAACCTAGGTGAGCACACCACTGGGAAGCGGAGGGAGAATGTGAGTGCTACTCAACCCTCCCCGTGCTGCAGGACACATAGTATAGAACTTGTCATGGTGCACGGTCATGGTGCACGGTCATGGTGCACGGTCATGGTGCACGGTCATGGTGCACGGTCATGGTGCACGGTCATGGTGCACGGTCATGGTGCACTTACCGCACAGTGACGTAGACTACTATGTCTGGGAGGGAGGCCATGGCCGTCTGGGAGGGAGGCCGTGATTCATACCCAAATTTTCATGGCCCAATCACCAGCCCCCGTATGGTCGTGTACATGGGGCCTCATTGTTGTCACAGGTCCCCATTCTAACCTCTACTTACTCGGGGAAGCATAGTCTGACGACAGATCCACTTTCAATTATTTTTGTGCAATATTTTAGACTCTCATTAACCACAACTCCGTCTAAACGTTTTTTTTTCTATGTCTTTGAATGGAATAATGGGTGGTCTCCATTGGGCTCTGGCACTGTATGAAGGCTCAGCGGGTTTGTGTAATGTCTGGATATACTCACCTCTTTTTGTCTCAAAGAGCAGTTTTTGTAGTCTAACATACTGCATGAAAGGAAATCTTTTTATGTTAATGTCGGGGAGAATTCTCTTTACACTGCGACTCTCAAACTGTATATGTTCCATTCCCTCTTATCCCAGCAGACAGAGGGACCTCCTGAGGCAATTTTTTTGTCTGGCTTTGGAATATATGAAAAAATCACATCTACTTAAAATCATATCTTTCTCTCCTCTCACTCTCTCTCTCTCTTCCTCTTTCGTCCTCAAGCAAAAGTTCTCTTCATGTCACTGGTGGTGGCGAAAGTAGAGGATTTTACAAAACTATATCTGACATGGAGTCCTTAGTGTTGATGGTTTACAGAAAAATAAGCAGCATATTTGTATCTTTTCAGATTTGTTCGATGAACGTTTGACACGTGAAAACTTCTGAACTTCTAGGATTCGATTTTTTTTTACATGTTTGCTTGTCCACAGATGCAGATGTGGAGAAAAAAGTAAAAAAAGCCTGTAAAAAAATAGCGTTACAGACTTATTCTGCAGTAGGACAATGACCTCAAATATACATATAGGGGGTATTAATTAGGGCTTCTGTGCCACGCCAGGGGGAGGGGCTTGAAGGGGGAGGGGGGGGGGGCGCCTGGCTGGGAGTGGGCCGGTGCAAGGTGTTCCTGTCCCCGCATCGGCACACTCGCTGCAGTCAGCGAAATTTTATACCAGGCCCGCCAGGTACATGAAAAGACTTAAGCCGGAGCAGCAGGTAGGCTATCATACACTGGTGCACAATAACACTGGCGTATGTTAAATAACTCCCAAAATGTCTTCAAGAAAGCATCCTGAAGGGCAAAGGGTCATGACAATAATAATATGCCTCTAAAGAGCTCTGATCTAAAGAGCCTTTTCTCCAGGGCTGCCATCGGGGGGGTGGGGGTTAGTGTGATTGTTTTCAGGGGGCCCTAAGGAGTAGAAGGGGCCCCTAGTCACAGGAAACCTTCCTCCCTTCCCAGATGCAGGGAACTCACTGTTCACACAGGGGCGGATTATCATTCTCCAGGGGGGGGCACCAAATTTACAGGTGAGGAGCTCCAAAATTCCTAGTGGCAGTCCTGCTCTTCTCATTTTATTTTCACATGAGAGGAGGTTTGAATTGACTCTCCCCAAGCTACCTCTAAATTGGACTCATCTTATGTGAAAATGATGACAGAAGAGTCATATTTGCCTGAATGTGGGGGAGATTTTTAAAGGTAAACCTTCGTTGGGTTTCCCGAATATTTACGTTTTGCGCCGAATTGCCCCGGGTTTTTGGCACACGCGATTGGATTGTGGCGCAACAACCCGACAGATTTGGAAAAACCGCGTAATTAAAAAAACAAATTTTGTCACAAAATCAGCACTCACATGCACCAAGAAGAAGAAGGTGAACTCCGGCGGACCTCGGTGCAGCAGCGACACCTGCAGGAACTTGGGTGCACGGACCTTAGTGAATCGCGCCAGACCCCAATCCTCGTCGAACAATGCACCGCGGGATTGCGACAGGACCGGGTAAGTAAATCTGCCCCAAAGAGTTCTAGATAAGATAATTCATTCCCACCTGAGGGCACCAGTAGTTTTGTGGGATGGCTGCATAGCAAGTGTCACTTCAGGTGGCCATATTTTGGGCTTGACAGTATATATAAACAGGTTAAAGATACAAATCTCATCTTTCCGATCACATGAGGCTTGTGTTATCTGTAAGCTGCAGAACCAGACATACAGATAGTTAAAGAAAACGGTGGGGGATATTTATCTGCAGGTTATAATCCTTATTATGCTTTTAACTCCTTGTATCCCTGGTTCTGTAGCACACAGAACAAGCCTGATGTTATTTGAAAGATGAGATTCTTAACTTTAATATGACATTAGAAATACTGGCAGCTAAAGAGGTAGTTGGAAAAGATTAAACAAGATATGTTTCTGCATCAGTGTAGCTACCGCATTCTAAAGGTATGTTTGGTTCATAATTAGAGATGAGCGAACATACTCGTCCGAGCTTGATGCTCGTTCGAGCATTAGCGTACTCGAAACTGCTGTTTTGCTCGACAATACTTCGCCCGCTCGAGAAAATTGCAGCTCCCGCCGTTGTGATTTTTGGCGGCCAGACAACGAGCCATCACAGCACCAGGAGACTCTGCACCCACCCTCCACCCACATGACGTGGTACCCTTACACGTCGATACAGTGGGTGCCTGGCCAGATCAGGTGACCCTGGATAGACTAGCCCCTGTCCGCGCTGCTCCGCATCATTCTGTGTCTGGATCCTGTTAGGGAGAGAGCTGCTGCTGGGTCAGGGAAAGCGTGTGCTGTTCTATTAGAATAGTCGTTTAGGCAGGAGTGATTCTACAAGACCCAACACCAACGCCCTTCTAGGGCTACAATAACGTTATAACATTTTTTTTTTGTTTGCTGTGGCTGGGCTTTGCTGCATAGTAGTGTCAGCTAGTACCATATTGTGAGAATTGCAGTGGGACTTGCTACCGTGTGTTTAGCTCTTATTGACACACATATCCACCTCAAACACCAAAGTGGGAGAATTTAATTAGGTTTGATTAGAATTAGGCAGAGTCTGCTGATTTATTTTTTTTTTTACCTTTATTTCATTTATAGCTCAATCATAGTCATGCACCACAAATCCTGTTTTGTGTGGCTGTCAGTTGTAGGTTTAGAAACTAGCCATGAGCAATAGGGATAGCATCGTTTTGTTAAAAAAAAAAAAAAAGTTTACACTTTAATTGGAAAATGGTTTAACCCGTAGGTCTAGGGTAGAGGACGAGGCGTTGACGTGGGCGTCCAACTACGCAGGGTTAGAGCCGTTGGTCCTGGACGGGTGGACCACCACCTGCGGATGAGGGCAGGGGGAACGCCGCAGAGCTACACTCCCTAGGTTCACAAGATAGGCAAGATGAAGCGCTGATGCGCGCAACATTCGTCCCTAACTAGCGCCTCCCGCGCTATCACGTTCCTTCCCCCGTTTCTATCTGGTACCTGTCTATGGTGTCTACGTATTTAAAGAATAAAGAAGATATATTTTAATTTCCCTACCACGTGGTGAGTGCCAATTTTCTTCTCTTTCTTCTTCCCCTCCCCCTGAAGTTTGATACTCTGTCCTGTGTCAGTCAGAATTGTGAGCACCACCACCTGCATTCACCTATATGCACACTTTCCATAATAGAATTGGCTAAAGGGTCAACCACCCCGTTCATTACGGCTACAAGATAAAACCAATAATAGCTGTGCCCTCTACACTCCTTTCTTTTTCAACACTCCCCTAGGTTCATCATGTCTCAAGTTACTCGGACTTCGTGGTAGAGCACGTTGAGCCAGAAACAAGTGCGAAGAGTTGATGTCGTGGTTGCTTTAGCCATTTGTCACCATCGTCTTCCACGCAGTCCACCCATGTGCCCGAACATCACCACTCCTACCACTTCTCCAGCTCTCCGCCTCCCCTTCCGCCTCCGTCCCTGCCCCCGTTGCCCCAAGCAAAAATTGGCATTGAACCGCATACCTCTAGGACTGTTTTCTTTGGACCCCTTCCCACAGTCACAAACCGACTCTCTCCCGGTTGCTGCGATGCATTTTCCGTGCCCAGTTTTTCCCCAGTCCAGTCTGTGGGTGCTGACTAATTGACATTACGTGGGAAGCAATGTGTGAGACAGAGTGTCCGGACGATGGGAGACGTTGTCAGTACATGGTGAATTGTTGTCAGGGCGGAAGTCCCGAGGGGGGAGCAGACTGAGGGATCGAGGGATGATGAGGTTGACCGGACCAGCTGGGTTGATAGTCCGGTGACACGTGCTTCTGAGACGGAGGCGAGTCCTATAGCAGAAACGGTTTGGAAGGGCAGTGATGGAGGCCAACGGAGAGCATGGCCAGAGCGTGGGCATCAGCGCCAACATTTTGCCCGTAGTCAAGCTCCGTGCCGAGCTATATGTTTCAAAGTCTGGAGCGTTCTTTAAGACAACGACCGGTGACCGACGGACTGTGGTGTGGCAACCTTTGCCCAAACCAGGATCAAGCCAAAACAGGGGTTCCACCACTACTCAGCTTACTACCACCAGTATATGCGCAGGCTATGAATGTTCTAAACACCCCACTCATGGCAACCAACCCGTTCACCTCGGCCGGGCACACCACTGCTCCTTCCCCTTTGTTGGTCATCTCTGTCAGCCCCCTGCCTCAGGACCACGACAAACACCTCCCGTGCGAAACTCCCTCTTCGCCTCCACGATCCTCCACAAGCATCCACCATGTTCATGCTTCTGCCTACCCTCAGACGTCTGAGCGGGACAAACGAAGTAATAGCGCAATCCACACCCACACCCCAAGCCCTCTAACGTCCACATCTCCAAGTTGCTTAGCCTGGAGACTCGCCCTATAGCATGGTAGGACCGAGGCCTTTCGAAAACTCATGGGGTCGGCCGCCCCTTCCCCTCGGTTAGTTCGGTCCCCAGCCGCCACTATTTCCCTGTGCCGTCCCGCCTCTTGCACCAGCAACGTGTCTAGAAAACATCATCGTGCCCTGACCAACGCCGTTTCTTGCGAAGGTCACCTTACCCACGGACCTGGACTATTGCTGCCGGGGCAGGGCCACTATATATCGTGACGGGAAAATTGGGTTACACTTGGTGACTGGGACCGAGTCTGACCCTTGGACTGCTCTATAGACAAATAGCCCGACGGCCGAGGATTGCGGGGGCCTACCTTCGGGTCAGGTCTCAAAGGCCTACAATGCATCCTCCTCCTCCTCCACCCGTTCCTCCACCTCTCCGTCCTCCGCCCGACTACCATGCCTGGGCCTGCGCCTCAGTCGGTAGCTCTAGCACAGCAGCAGGGCCATTCGCTAGCGCGGCAGGCGGTGCGCTCAAACTGCTGAGCCCTAGGCGTAAAAGGACACCGGCCCAAGGCTATTAAACAGGGCATCACGGCGCGAGACTGATCTGTGGCTGGCCACCGCTGAAGCCTGAACCAGGCTGGTGGTGTTGACAACGGGCCGTAACCTGGTGGCGGTCTGGCAAACGTCGGCCAGAACTGACACATGTGCCTGCCTGGCCCAGGTTGTTTAAATCTCATAGTTCAACATGGCTTTTCCTCAAGACTACCCCATTCTGTCAGATTTTGCTCGCAAGGTGTGGCCGCCACTGTGCCATTTCAGAAGTCCACCCAGATGCTGCCACTCTCAGGCAGCGTCAGCGCCGCCCCCAACTGCCGCCACCGACTGTTGTGCGACTGCCCACGGTGGAATTCAACATTAACCATGTTTTCCCAGAGTTTCCAGCAGCGCAGAGCGATTGTTCTGCCAGATGTCAAACTTCCACCAGAACTGGTATCAGGTCAGTCAGCTCGTCCTCAAGTCTACAATGAGGATGGACGTGATTTCTGAAATCTTCAGGTGCTGATAACTTTGAGGAGTCACACCAGATGGTCAGGCGATGCCGTCCATCATCAGCCTCACCATCCCGCTGCTGGCCTGTTGAAAACTCTCTCGGGTCCAGCCCATGAAGTTCGGAAGCTTTGCGCCGTCACAAGAGACGGGGGAAGAAGATTCCCGTTGTTTACTCAAAGCACACCCTCAGTCGGTTTCTCCCAGCGCAAGATCGGATAGGAGGTGGAGAGGATAGGAAGGAAAGGAGAGATGTTGGGCGGACAGAAGAGGGGACCATTTTCAGTCCTCACTGTTCAGCCGTGTATGGGCATAAGAATAGGATTGGGGATCAAGCAAAATCTTTCACTCTCATCCACTGGAGAGGAAGAGTGTGAGAATCATGAATACCAAGTAGCCCGTGTGCACACAAGCTGAAACAGTCATTTCCCTTCTGACTAGCGCTAGCGGCAGTAGGCGTACTTCTGCGGGACCAAGTAGCGAGGGGAGTAGGCGAGCAGGCAGCTTTTCCAGCACTGGCAGGGTACGCTTTACAGACCTTTGGCCAGTTTTTATGTCCACCCCCCAGCAGACAACTGTCACCTTCCCCAGTCTCACAGAGTAGGGCTGATCTTTCAGAAGATGGTGAGTAGTCGTAGCTATACCATCACATCTGTCCTAAATGAATCCACAGCTCCCTACACTACGGGTTTATCAAACTGGACGATGTGGCACTAACTGGGCGCTGCTGTCGCCTTTGGAGGTTCTATGCCTGCCCTGGCCGCAGCGTGTTGTCCGAGCGGGTTTTCATTGGCAGCTGGGTGGCATCATCACGTAACGAACCCCCTGTCGACTGACAATCGCTGACAGCTGACTCTTATCACGATGAATAAAGCCTGGTTTTCTTGCCCGCATTCCACTTCTGCCACCAGGTGAAAGAAAGCTTCAACCTGAATAATGTCTGCACTCTCCTCCTCCATTGTCCTCCTTCTCCTCCTTCCCTTGTACACATAAAGCATGGACATACTGGGGCCCCCCTATTTTTTGCCAGGGCCACCTGGCTCCTAGGCTATAGTACCGTATTTATTTAATTTTTCATTCTGAGGCCACCTAATCCCTCGGTCCCTCTGTTTTAAGCAATTTTTGGAGTGCCACCCCACATACAGGCACTCAATCTATTTTAATTTTTCTGGAGGACCACCTACCTGCTTCTCTCTGGTTTAAAACTTTTACTGGGACTGGCCACATACAGCACTCAATTTTTTTGTTTTTTAATTTTTCTCTGGAGGACCACCTACCTGCTCCTCTGGTTTGAGAAAACTTTTTTGGCTTGCCACAATCAGGCATATCCAAATTAAATTGGTCTCCATAGCAGCCTCCACACGTCCTCGCCATAGCTGCCCCTCAAAAGTCGTCCCATATAGCCTGCCTCATACATATGTCTCCTTATCAAACGAACCTGTGTCAGGCAGAATTTTGGTTTTTTCATGGATCCAATCAAACTTGTTAACTGTTGTCGCACCCTGCCTGTGTAATCACACAAATACGCGAAACTTTTAAATCATTTACCGATGATTAATTTCAGCGCTCGTGCGCATCTGTTTACATTCCCTCACCCCACGCATATCCCAGACTTATACAACGCTACTATACACTGATCTGTATATCAAAAGGTTCTTAGAAGTGGCTGTTTGGGAGTAGCCTAGAGACAGGGCTTGGTTGGGCGAAAGCTCGCCCTGCAGCGGACGCCAGCTCCATCTCAGAATCCACTAACATAGTTTTAACTGCAGCACACTTTAATCTAACTCACTAGTTCCGCTCCATACATCGCCCTTATCAAACGATCTGTGTCGGGCAGAATTTTTGGGGTTGTTTTCATGGCTTTCCACATCACACTTTTAACTTTGTTGTCGCCACCAAACGTACCGCCCGCTGTGAGTAATCCCAAATATCCTGCAACTTTTATCCTTTAACGGATATTATGTTCACGCCTCTTCTTGCGAATCTGTTTACATTCCCTCACCCGCCATATCCTAAACTTATAATAAACGCTACTACACTTGATCTTATACAACAGTTCCTTGAAGAGTGCTGTTTGGGGAGTAGCCTAGAGACGGGCTTGGAATGCGAAAGCTTCGCCTGCACGGAGCGCCAGCTCACATCTCAAGATCCAACTAACTAGTTTTAAAACTGCAGCACGGGCCTTTATCTACTACTAGTTCACTGCCGCTCCATACAACTCGTCCCCTTACAACGAGCGTGTTCAGGCAGAAATTTTCAGGTGTTTCACCAGATACACATAGTGGAAACTCGGCCCATCTGCTGCTCGCCATCTGGAAACCTGAAGTTGCATCATAGCAGCGCATATGGTTCCCCATCTTGTCCCGCCTTATCTAAAATGGAACCATTTCCGTAAAAACATACAAGATAGAACCACTATCTATGTCCATTATTCCTAGTGAAATATTCAAACGCCACACCGGCCTGATTTGACAAATATTATTTTTCAAAGTAAACGCTTCTGGCCCGACCCATTTTGGGTGGGGAGTATCCGAGAGACAGGGTCTTGGCAGGCGAAGCTTCGCCTGGCAGTGGACCCGCCAGCTTCCATCCCAAGATTAGGCAGCCTCAGAGGCTACATGCATTGCTCCTGCGTTTCCTGTGCCATTTTGGGCCTCCACACCAGCGTCCACCAATGTCTCATTTACAACTCTCGATAACCCCAGAACGCTGGAGCGAGATGGATATTCAGCACATCATCCTCCTCCTATCAACACGGCTGTGTCCGCAGAATTTTCAGGTGTTTCACCAGATACAAGTGGAACTCCGACCCATCTGTCCCTGCCATGCTGGAGACCTGAGTTGCAATCAATAGCAGCCAATATGAATGATGCCCCATACTGTGCGCTCTTAATCATGGAAGTCGTCTCCATGGCTGGCCTCCACTGTCGTCCCCTTATCAAAAGAGGCTGGTCAGGCTAATTTTTTCTGTGTGTTTCCCGATACGTTATGGTACTTGGTCACGTTGTACCCATGCTGTGTTATCGACTAATTATCGTCACCTTTGTTCCAGCTGGAAATCATTTCACTCCTTGGTGAACCGAGTCCTTTAAGGGTAATGTCGCCAATGAGACTCCTCTACCTGCCACTGTGCCGCTTCCCTCTGCATGCCGTTGCCCCTATAGTGTCCTGGGGTCAATTATTGATGTTTTAGATGCTATGATAGCCTCATTCGTCACTACTCTGTCAGGCCATGCCTGGTTGCCCATATTTTGGCATAATGGTGCGATAGATGGCCTCCAGGCATCCTGCTGTGCCCCGTTGCTGTTTCCGTGTCCATTTTCCTCCTCGTGGTGTTTCCATCCGTTCTTAGGTCCCTAGGTGTTTGCCGTCTTCCCGTGCAGAGCCTTGGTCCCCTTGAAAAATGCTCGAGTCTCCCATTTACTTCAATGGGGCTCGTTATTCGAGACGAGCACTCGAGCATCGGGAAAAGTTCGTCTCGAATAACGAGTACCCGAGCATTTTAGTGCTCGCTCATCTCTATTCATAATGCATAAAATCAAATGGTAGATTTCCTTTTAAGGCTACACATGCTGGAGAGAATGAGCTGGGATAGTGATCGAGGAGATTGAGAACACAAGTCACTGACATTTATGTTCTGAAATATATAGTCAATAAGGATGAGCTCAAAAATGCCGTTTTCACTGTACTGGAAGAAATTCAATAAAAAAAAGGCACTTAAGAGAAGAATCCTGGAAAATGTGATGGTAATTGTAAAATACATTGTGCACGTAGTAAACATAACAGCACTAAGGAATAAAACAATTATATGTAGATACTTAACAAAACCAAACCCTTAAGTGTTTTACCTTAATAACCAAGTGTTCAAAGTCGGGGAATAAATTGTTTAAGCTTTTTATGTTTTTTGAAGTGGTGAAGGAAAAACATATTTAAAACGTGGGCGCTCCGAAACGTAAATTAGTCGAAATGCACAGAGGGATTCTATAACTCAATCATTTTGCTTCTAGAAGGATGTAATACAAGTCCTTATATTTGTATCCCAAAAATATACAAGGGGGAGGAGGGGAAGCACAATGGGGCTCATTTACTAAGGGTTTGAATCGCGCACTTTCCGATTTTCACCGAATTACCCCGGGATTTTGGTGCACGCGATCGTATTTTGCTGCATCGGCGCTGGCTTTCATGCGACAGAAATCTGGGGGCGTGGCCGTCCGACAACCTGACGGATTCTGTAAAACCGTGGAATTTAAAAAAGAATTTGTGTTGCAATATCAGCACTTACATGCACCGGGACGAAGAAGGTGAACTCCGGAAGCCCTCGGCGCAGCAGCGACACCTGGTGGATATTGGGCGCGCGGACTTTTGTGAATCCCGGCAGACCCGAATCCTCGCCGGAGAACGCGCCGCTGGATCGCGACTGGACCGGGTAAGTAAATGTTCCCCAATGTCCCAGTGCTTGATAAATATCTCCTGTAAGCAGATCCTAAGGTTCAGCAACTATGACAAAGGTTAAATTGTGATGGATAGACGACTGGATCAGATCATCTTCAAAATGGTAGGTCCCAGTATGAAGTAATACTGTTACTTGCACTCTAAACCAGTTGGGACCAGATGTGACCACTATCTGCCCCGACCCTTCCTGGATGACCAATACATTGTCCTGACCTCAGCTTTTCTACTGACTATATCTCTGCCTGTTTCTTTGGTGCCGTATGCTTATGTCTCACAATGTGCCTGGGTCTTCTAACTCCAAGAAATACTGAACTGGTGGTCCCCCGAGAAATAAATATCACCCTAGAGGTGTTTATTAGGGAAGAACTTAGACAAAGCCCTTAATAATATTTATTAATAGGAGTAGTTTAGTGACCCATTGGGTCCATATCAACTGTGTGACAGTAAGGGTGGAGATATCTGTACCAAATATGATCCAGGGAAAGACAACTGGAGAACTGGTGACTAAGTCATGGTTACCCTTCTCTCATTGATGCATATGGTATATGCAGGTTAGTCTGTTCTTTGAACCAAGTGTTTGTTCAGATGTGTGGTGTCACCTCAATGGTCCTATCTCCCTAAGGGTCCAGTGGTCCAATATGGCATTCGATTGTTATTGATATACCAAACTATTTTACTCACAAGACATCATTCAAATTCTTGTAGAGCCCAAGCCTTCATGGGTCAAAGCTATTTTGGTGGCATGATGGAAACCTACCGTATATTTGACTGGTGGTTCTAACGTTCTGGCAGATAGATGTAACCAATTTAATAGTTGGCTACAATTGTTTAATTGATTCATTGGTGGAGATTAAGCTGCTTGCTATAGCCTGTGATTATTCGGATTCAGTAGATTTGTACACCAGTGCAGCTGCCACGCCAAATACATTGGGTGGCCAAAGCCTCCTGATGTATCGGGCGGTGCCGGAGGGGCAGGGTTTCGTTAAAAATATGATAAATCTCCACTATAGATGTAAATCTATTTTTTTTCCTTGAATAATGTCCACATCATCAACAATTTGTGCCAGAACCAATTTTTTTCATACGTGGGGGGGTGTGTGTGTGTGTTATTTATCTTATGCCAGCACTCATCAGCCGGCGGATGATAGCCCTGCCACTGCTCTAGTGCGAGTGCACAGCCGCAGGGACAGGAGCGCCCCGCACCGGCCCACTTTCTGACGGCCGGGCTTACCACCTGACTGGTCACGCCCCCTTGACGCTCTTCCAATAAATTGCAATAATCCACGTTTCTGCTTCTATAAAGACAGAATAATGAGGTCTTCTTTCTGACAGAGCTTATTTAATGGCTTGCAGCTACTTACTAAAGAAGATATTCTGAAAATGTGTTCACTTTTTGGAATTTTAGTATCAAATTTGCTAGTATTATAAAATGTATAATGACTGGAAATTACCCTTTACTTTAATACTGTACCTTGAGATCAGAATGAAAATGTAACTATTGTTCTGAAAACTTGTCTGTAGTAAAGCTGGCCATGGACATTAGATAAATGGTGGCACATTATGGTAAATGTGACCAAATCTTATCTTATGAGCTTGTCCATGTGTGGACACTTAATCCCTGTACCAAGGGGACAAACCTGATGTGTGAAATAATCCTCTACACAAAGATCGGGTGCATATTGTGGCTTTTAGTGTTGTTTTAATTGAAAAAAAAAATGTTGGTAGGACCTATACAGATCATCTAAGTCCAGGCCTAAGATCTAAGTCCAGATCATCTAAGTCCAGGTCATTGTCAATAGACCTGAACAGATAAAGTCACATGACTATAACGCTACAGTACCACTCTGGAGGTGCACAGGTTTTTGCTTTCGTTTGTAATAGTTTAAGTGGTTTGGTTTAGGATTTATATTTAGGTTTCGTCTGGCTTTGGTCTAGAATTTCAGTTTCTGCTTTAGATGTCGTCACAACCTCTGCAGGTGTCATGGTGGTCTGGGCCAGATAGAGAAGAAAAGAATGGGGCACATTTACTTACCTGGTCCTATCGCGATCCAGCGGTGCATTCTCTGTCGAAGATTCGGGTCTTCCGGCGATTCACTAAGGTAGTGCGCCTGATGTCCACCAGGTGTCGCTGCTGCGCTGAAGTCCGTCGAAGTTCACCATCCTATCCTGGGTGCAGGTAAGCGCGTGTCAAGCGACATATATTTATTTTTTTTAAATACCACATTTTTTCCGAATTCGTGGGGTTTTCCGACAGCCACTCCCCCCTGATTTCCGTTGCATGCATGTCGATGCCGATGCGCCACAATCTGATTGCGTGCGCCAAAAACCCAGGTCGATTCGGCGGAAACCCGACGAAAAAGAGCGATTTGGGCCCTTAGTAAATAATCCCCAATATATCTACAATGAGAGAAGACATCACTTGTGCGTTACAGAATTTTTATAGGAGCTAACACTTCTTCTTTCAGTTTTAGCACCTGTATTTTGGATCATGTTTGTAGTTTGTATAGGTATGTTATTTTTGTGTTACTACCTAGTCATTGGGGGTGATCCATCATTGTTTTTTTTGTCTATGTTTTGGCACAGTCGTGGTGTAAATGCTGTTTTGTGAATTTTCCTTGCACCAAAGGAACATAGGACAATGTAAAGTCACATTGATATAGACCCTGTTCGCACCAAATTCATTAAACTTGTGTAGAAAAGTTTTCACTGAATTTGTGTTTTGTGACTTTCAATTTAGGCCCAAGTTTTGGTCTATGTGCAAAGGTCGCAAACTACCCCCATTAAATAAGAGCACTGCTAACAGATTTATCCAGTGCCAAAAGCCATGTAATAAATATGAGGGTAGTGGAGCTTAAAAAGACAGACATAGAACTGTCCCAAGTATCCGACTTAATGATAAATTTCTTCCATTGTGATGTACGGGCCAAGGCCCCCTGTAAAATTAAAAGATATTAATAAAAACTATAAAACAGTAAAACATCATAATACAAAGCAAAAGGAAACAAAAACAAACAAATAAGCAAATCTGCACAGAGTTTGCTGTAAAAGGTAAAAAAAAAAAAAAAAAGCTGAAAAAACAACTTTGTGCTTGGAAAATGAAAACGTTACCAAAAAGGCTTGAAGTAAGAACAATAACTTATTAATTTGTGCCGCTCTGCCGAAGGAGCAGTACAAAAAGTTGTCACTCTTTGTATGCGGCAAGAAAAACACTAATTGTTTTTCTAGAACAATTTTTATTGTGCAAAATAGTACAACTATTGTTTTATTACTTTCGCATGTTACTCATATATCAAGAGGAACACAGTAAACACTATTAATTTTTATGTCCCCTCTTTCGAGAAGGTTTATAATTCCTACACAACTACCACTAAAAGTAACAATGTGTGTGCAGTGTGCGGAGCACTTCACTTCGGACTGGAGGTGACCACTCAAGAGAATAAATTTGCATGAGGCTTGTCCACCAACTTTGCTTTGCTGACTTTCTTCCATGGGAACATTTTCCATTGCACGGGTACGAGATGAGTGACACCTATACATGAATGTGCAACATCCCCCACCAGGGCCTAGCCTTTTCTTGTGGGCTCGGAGGCAGCCGGGGCCCAGAATACCGGAGTTGCTGGCGAGTGCGGCCTAGGGCGCGCAGATGTCACGGTGTTTGGTATGGAGAACGGAGCGCAGGTCTCCAGCAGGTGGTGTGTGCAAGAAATAAGGAGGGAGAGGCCGATGTACTGGTTTTTCCCTGGGGCAACCCCTGAGTGTCTGTAGGATGAATCCCTGGGTTATGGATGGGGAAGCCCATGGTGGTAACAGCTGTATCCAGGGATCAGACGGAGGCAACATTGTGCAAATCAATTTACAGTTCTTTATTAAACTACAATCAGCAGGCAACTGCCAAACGATAACACAGCAGATGCTGGTTACTGGAGTGGTAATGGGGAGTGGTCCGCAGTGCACCAGCCTGAATGCAGGCTGGGATAGTTGAGGTGGAGCTGTGTTCAAATTGTGGCAGCTACAGTTCTGGGATAAAGTCTCCTGACTCAGTTCCTGGGATTGGTATCTGTGGCAACACTGAAGGTGTTCTACACTGACTCTCTATATTCACTCTGACTGACCAGCAAAGACTAAAGACTGACAGACCCCGTGCTCTCACCCAGCAGAGGTTTATATCACTTTGGTCAGGTGATAGCAATACAGCCACATCATTGGATAATTACTTACACAGATTTAACTGTTGCCTTTCCAGGCAGAATCTATAGCTGCAATTACATTATACTCAGATTCCAGAACCATCCAAGAGAGGTGACCAATCTCCCCTAACAGCTCCTCATCTGAGGAGGGCTCGATTTGCAACTACCAACCTGCCCATGCGTTGGCAGGGGTTTGCAAATGGGATTCATATTACTATACATATAAGACCCATGTGTCCACCCTTTGGGGGTCATTCTACTGCTATGGTTACTGATTGAAAAAAAGAAGGGACATGTCACTACTGACCTTCGATTGGTCATAGCAGTGACTTATCCGCCGATGTTGACAAAGTATCATAGGAAGGTATTGAAGGAGCAGGGATCCACATAGAAGTAAGTATTTTTTCCCTATTGGTCCATTCCTGGTAGCCAGGGGTTAGGAGTAGCCTTGACCTTCAGCAACCTGTCCGACTTTGTCCAAAATTAAAGCTCAGATCTATGATGTCCTCTAAGTGACTATAAATTATATTCAAGCAGTATGCAATTTCTGAACTTTAAAGGGGTTGAAAAACATGGCTGCTTTTTTCAAAAATAGCTCTACCCCTGACCATGAATGGTGCCGGCATTGTAACTTAACCATCCATGAACCATGAATGGTTCTTGGATTTGATCTTAACCATTTTTGGCCATTTTCAGGATCAAGAAAGATGTGTTGTGATATACTAGAAAAAAATTTGATAGGATTTTATTGACACTGAAAACACAACCACCGAATGGCTGCATGCAGACACATGGCAGACACATGGCTGCATGCAGGACATGATGACAGGACATCATTAAGGCTGGATTCACATTATGTTTTCTGTATATGCTTAGAGTATGCGTCAAGAAAATTCCCAACGGATATGCTGAGTGTATACACTGACCTATAGTGGCAAATGGAGGCATAGTTGTTGCCTTCGTCTGACCACTATAGGTGGGATCTGTCGAAAAAGGAAGGATGGAAAGATGTAGAAGGCCCCATGGGGCACTCCTGGAGTATATGGAGTCAATCCCTAAAAGAAGGCAATTGGTGTTATCAGCAGGCCAGGGATGCACACGGAAGTAATGTGGTAAAAACATACGGTTCCTTTTGATGGGAAACAGTCCAAACAGACCTGAGTGAAGACCTGAAATTTTCATTTGTGCCACTTTTGTTTTTAACATATAAATAAAAGTTTCCAGAGGTCAATAGAGGTCAACCAGCCCGCCCACATTACCCAAATCAAACAAAACTGGTGCCAATCAATTCTGCTACGTTTGTGCTGGTTTGTGCTGCTCAAATTTTTTGTGCTGCTTTTGTTTCGAAGATATTAACTAATTTGTAAAGTTCAAAAGGTCAACCAGCCTCCCCCCCCCACATTAACTGAATCAAACAAAAGTGGTGTCAAACGTTTGTGCCGCTATCGTTTTTAATGTATTGATAATTTTTTCCGGAGGTCATCAGAGTTCATTCCTTCCATAGTACAATGGGGCTTATTTACTAAGGGTCCCGCGGCCACATTTTCGGGGATAATGCCAGGGATTGTGTTACATGCGATTGGATTTTGGCGAATCGGCGCCAGCTTTCATGCGACAGAAATTGGGGGGCGGGCCGTCGGTCGGTCCAACGGATATGGGACAAACAGTGGGATTTAACTTTGAATTTGTGTTGCAAGAATTTGTGTTGCACCGGGAAGAAGAAGGTGAACTCCGGCGGACCTGATTGGGGAAGCAACAGATGCAGGACATCGGGCGCACGATCTTAGTGAATCGCGGCAGCTGTGTATTGGAGTCGAGGAACGTACCTCAGGGATCGCGCTGGGACGGGTAAGTAAATCTGCTCCAATGTGTTTGCTAGCTCCCCTTGGTGATTAAACCAGAGAAGTGTCACTAGGTTTGTTTTTTTAGCAGTTCATTCTAAACACCTTAACTTATGGAAACACCTAAACATACCTTAAAAACGATAGCGGCACAAATGAAAATTTTTGCTGCATAAACCAGCACAAAAATAACTCAAACGTTTGACACCACTTTTGTTTGATTGGGTTAATTTGTCGGGGGCTGGTTGACCTCTGATGACCTCTGGAAACTTTTAGTAATATCTTAAAAATTATAACGGCACAATTGAAAATTTCTGCTGCCCAAACCAGCACAAACGTAGCACAAACATTTGAAACCAATTTGAACAAGGTTAGGGGGCCAACTTCACTCAGGATGGAACGGCTTTTCCTGTGGCTAGCAGGTCTGTCTGTTGGCTTGCTTCTGTATAGGCAGCAATCCTTACTTGTGGAACATTTTAGTACCATAGCCTTGGACCGTGTTGTCTCCTTTGGAGCCTAAACACCTAATGACTTCATACACAAAGCCAATAAATCAGAATATAAATATACAATAAAACATGGTAAATTTTATTACTGATAATCAATGTAACATAAAATACAGTAAATGTGCAGACAGTGTAAAGGGACAGATAGACAAAAAAGAGTACATACAGTTCAATCAAGGTAACAATAGACACTAAGTGTTCCCAGTAGAGATGAGCGAACATACTCGTCCGAGCTTGATGCTCGTTCGAGCAAATTATCGCACTCGAACTGCTCTTGCTGCTGCGAAAATTCGCCTCTCGGAAATGGCAGCTCCCCGCCGTATTTGCTTTTTGTCGCCAAACCGATCCAATCCACAAGCCAGCCTGGAACTCTGCACGCCACCAGCATACGTCGTGGGACCCTTACACCGTCATTAGCGAGTGGTTTGGCCGGCCAGATCAGGTGACCCATGGGATAGACAGCCGCGGCCGCTCTTCCGCTCTTCTCGATCTCTGTGTCTGGATGCCGCCTAGGGAGAGCTGCTGCTGGTCATGGGAAAGCGTTAGGGTGTGTTCTATTAGAAGGTGTTAGGCAGGAGTGATTCTAACAACCAAGAACCCACGACCTTCTTTAGGGCTACCATAACGTTATACTTTTTTTTTTTTGTTTGCTTGTGGCTGGCGCCTTGCTGGCTTAGTAGTGCACGAGTACCATATGGTGAGGAATTGCAGGGGGACTTGCTAACCTGGTGTGGTTTTTTTACTTTAGGACCACACATATCCTACACTGCTGCAACAGCGACCGAAGTGGGCAATTGTTCTGTAGGGGTTTGAGTAGAATTAGGCAGTAGGCCTGCTGATTTTTTTTTGTGTTTAGCCTCTGTAGGTTTCATTTTATAGCTCAAAACTCCATCTTGCCTAAGCAGTTGTGCCTCTCATTGTGGCTACAAAATAGCCCCTAGGAGAACCCAACGGCTTACTTAGGCCCTAGCCATAGCGTTATTTTGCCTTGTTCCTTTTTTTTCTTTGCTTGTGGGGAGTGTACGCAGGAGCGCGGTGTCACCGACCTCAACCGTGCCGACGAAGACTCGGCCTTCCTGTGGTGCAGCCCCTAGGACACGATATTTTTCTTTTTTTGTGATGGATGTGCAGGGAACTCGTGCGACCGTTGTTGTTTAGCGTTCTTAGTGACACGCATATCCACCCTCGCGAACTAGCTTCTGTAAACAACCGAGTGGAACAAATTTAAATTAGGGGTTTTGATTAGAATTAGGCAGAGTCCCTGCTTAATTTTTTTTTTTGTTTAAACCTTTCTCCTTACTTTCATTTCTTGTACGGTAGTCTCGAGTCATCAAGCACAGCGACTAAAATCCAGTGTGGTGTTGCCTGTAAGTGTAGGTTCGAAACTAGCCTAGCATAGGTGAATAGCATTGTTTTGTTAAAAAAAATAAAAAACTAAAAAAAGATAAACACAAAATTTTTTTTTTTTTTTCAAGTTTAACACTTGCTTTAATTTGGCGAGAAATGTTTTAAAAAACCCGAGGGCTAGGTAGAGGAACGAGGGCGTGGACGTGGGCGTCCAACTACTGCAAGTGGGGTCAGAGGCCGTGGCCGGGCTGTCTGCTGGGGCGTGTGAGACACCACCTCTGATGGTGAGGCAGGGGATCCCGCCGTCTCTCCGTGCCGGCCCTACCCATTACTTTCTCCGAGTGTTCCAATCATTGGTCTCAAGTTACTGTGGCTGACTCTTGGTAGGGAGCATGCGCTAGTCTGTAGAGTAATCAGCGAACCAAGCCAGTCAAGTAAGAGGGTGTGTCGGCGAATTGGTGTCGGACCACACTTAACGTGGCGTTCTAATCCAGTTTTGCCCCCACAGTACAGACTCCCCGCCTTCCACGCAGGATGTTTTCCACCTGGGTGAAGCCCTGCGTCACTTCAGCGCCGTAAAGCTGCAAACGTTCAAACACTCCGTTCCTGGCACCGGCAAAGCATCCGTCCAGACCAGTCAGCACGACCTCCTTCCCTCCCCCTAGGTCGTCATGCGTAGGGCCCCGCCTCCCAATGGGATTTGCGCAAGATAAATTTGGCCTTTTGAACCACGCGTTAGTCAGTACAAAGCATACAACACTTCTTAGGGGAAACAGAGAGTCTGTGTTTCTGGACCCCTCACTTCACCACATTCGCCCGCTTAAACCCACTGTGTCTGCTGCCTCTGCTTGAGGTAGCTAATTTTAATTCGCAGATGCCCAGGTTCTCTCGATCCTATGCCCTGCGCCGTAGATCTATATGGTGGGTTATATGCATGTTACCAATTTATGTGTTCGAGCTGCGATTAGTTGGGGAGATAGTGTTGTAAAAGAAAACGTGGCATAGGACAATGGCAGACGATGTATTGGATGCCAACACGAATGTGGTTCAGGACCAGGGTGGTGAAGTACTTTTTGTGCTCACGAACGCCGATGAAGTACCGAGGTGGAGGAGCCCATACGCTACCGTCTGATATGAGGAATGATCGGGGGGATGAGTTATTGACAGACCTCAGAGCTTGGTTTATTATGGCGTACCGGTGGTAAAAAGGTACACCCAACTGGCGGTGCTTCTGAGACGGAGGCGAGTCTATAGCACAAAACAGTTGCGAAAAGGCAGTGGTCGGGCCCCACCGGGGAGAGCAGGCTGGGCCAGGATTCTGGGTCGTGCAATGGACCATCGAGCGCAGCCATAGGTATTCCCGTAATCAGCTCCCATGTCTGGCGTGGGCACTCACGTATTTATTTCCAGAAGTCTAAAGTGAGTAGTTCTCTTTAAAGAACTCACCGCCGGGATGACCTGACCGGACTTGTGTTGACAATCGCGTTTTGCCAAATAAAGCATGCGACTCAGGCGCTGGTCCTGTCCCAACAACCACTACTAAAGCGCTAGGCGCGATCTAAACTACCCGCCATAATTATGCGCGCGGCATCTGAATCTAAACACCTCCGACTGCAATGGCACAGCAGAAGCCCGTTCATAGATACTCCGTCTCAGATGACCCCCCACTGAACCACCTCATGTGAGAGCCTTTATGCCTCACCTTTTCAGTCGACTTCTGTCAGAGGCGCCACTGGCCCCTGACCTGCCTGCCCCAACAGCTCCCGTGCCGACAAACCCGCAGTTCTCGTCGCGCATCCAACGCATCGGTGATCCCCCCCACAGAATATATGCTAACGGATACTCGCCTCCGTGCTGGACCCTGATACAGCTATTCCTCAACCATCCACCAGCGTTCAGCTCTCCATACCACCAGCACCAGAACCTGCTGTGAGCGCAAAACGTGAGTTTATATATCGTCAAGATCGCAACTCCCATCAACTCAGACCTATCCTACCCGCTGTCTCCCAATTTGACAGGGACGGCTGTCCTGCCTCCAACGTGCCCACCACTGATCTCCAAGATGCTTTACCGATTCTGGGATATGTCTGCCCTAAGGCTCTGGCTGTAGACGAGCCAATTACACCTTTTCGAAACTCCCAATCATTGCATTATCCAGTAAGCGATGGTCCGCGCCCTGCATGTACTATGTGGAGGAGTACCATGTGCTAATCATCTGCCCGCTCGCCGGTTTCTCGGACTTTGCTAAATCTTGCTCGTACCCTCCCTGTACCTACGTTGTCCATATTCACCATCCACCTACTTGACACTCTTGTTTCCGCGCTCTCGGTCATCCACGGACTGTCTCTTTCTCGACCCGTTGCGTCTCGCCCGCTCCCGCTCCACGTCTGTATCCGCTACTTTGCTCTGCTCTACGCTTTGCAGCACCCGCCTTGTCTGCCGACGCAGCCAGAACACAGCTCTCCGATTCTCCTTTAAAATTGCCACTGCCCCAAGCTGAGACTCTCGCCCCATTGGTCGCCCACTGGATTTTTGATGAAGATGTATCTCACCGACCTGTCCCAATTTCAACAAGTTCCACTTCCTTGAAATGCCGTCTTGGTGGCAGGCTACTAGTGGTCCTGTCCATTTGCACCGCACGTCGGTGAGTACGGTGTTACATATCATAAGCCATAGAACCCCTGGGATCTCCCGAGCGTATTCGTAAAATCCCTGGCATGATTATCGCACCCTATACGTCTTTCCCCAGTCCCCCTTGCGTGCTCCGCCCTGGCGGATAGTCCTGCGAGTTCTGGCGTCTCACGACCAATTTTACTCTTCTCCCCAGAATTCCGCTGTCCATCTCGCGTTATTTTTGCTGCATGAGACCGTAGCGTAGTCGACACCGTGAGGTCCCGCATTCCGACCCCTGTCATCTCACTTGCCTGCTTCCAATTTCAGGAAGGCCACACAATGCTGCCACTCTCAGGCACATAACCCCACAAGTAACAGCATATGGGCTGAACTCTTCCTGCTGCCGCCCCCTCCTCTCGTCCAGTTTCCAGAGCCTATGCCCCCCACTTTGTCTCAACGTGAGTCGTCATAATTGAGAGTCTAGGCAACCCCTGCCTATTGTCCCTTATTGCCCCAGTCCCCGGGTTTGGCGTCACCAAGTCCTCATACCCTCTCCTCGGACTGGCTGTGTGCGACTGTTGCTCCCCTAGGTCGATATGCCGAGCTCCCTTTTTGCTGAGCCACCCTCTGCTCAACATTAAACCATGGTTATCCAAAGTTTAGGTCCAGCACCCGTCCCTGACCTCTTCTATGCCCCTCCTTTACCGGAGCCCTGTTGCAGTCATCGCAGAGCGCCGGTGATTTGTTTGGCGGGGCACTTGTATAGATCCAGGTTAGTTCCCGGCGCCCCACATGCGCACATGAGAATTTCCACAAGCCATAGTCTCTACCATTTACTACTTCTACAGACATGTCGTCACCGGGTCGCAGGTCCTTTCTTTCTACTTCGAATCCACTCAGTGATAATAATCTCCAAGGCACCTCAAATGTCTTCAGATGAGTAGTCTGGACGGGTCCTCTTTCTGAGAAGCTTAATCGTCACCGCAGCCCGGGGTAGCGATACCCTGCACGGAAGTAACCTTGTGTTGCGTGGGAAAATTCATCAACACCGACGTGTTCAGTGGGGTGGATGCCCCCTGGGCCACGGATCAAGGTTGGGCTGTGGTGTTTGGCAATGGCTCCTGGCGGGCCGTCACACATATGGTGGGGGCCCCCATACAGAAATTATCATTACCACAAAAATGAGGAGACGGACGCTGGCATAATCCCGTCCTTCTGCACCAACTACACACTCCCCTCCCCACCACACGGCCAACGCTGTATAACATCTCGACACGCGGCCCCACGCCAACATGCATGCCTGTTATACGACTACAGCTCCCCCAGCCAAGCGCTGTATACAGCTCCCCAGCAATCAATATATACAGCTTCTCCCCCACAATCACGTATATACAGCCCCCCCGGCAATCACTATATACAGCCCCGAACATCTTCCCCCAGCATCACTGTATACAGCTCCCCAGGCACTACCTGTATACAGCTCCCCCAGCAAATCACTATATACGCCCCCCGCAATCCTGTATCCAGCCCCAGCAAGCCTCTAATACTGCTTCCATCCCCAGCACCACTATATACAGCTCCCCCCCACAACCACTATATAAGGCATTCGCTTCCTCCGCAATAATATATACTTTTCCCCCAGCAATCATGTAACCATCTCCCCCAGCATCCACTGTATAACAGCCCCCCAGCAAATCACCACTTTAATATAGGCAGCTCTGATTCAAGCCTTATTTAGTTCCACACTCAAGGCAGCATGCCGCTGTCGTCCTCTCCTCATTTCCCCCCACATCTCCATAGCACTGATTCAATTATCCTCGCTTCCCCCCCCGCGTCCACGTTCCCGCGTCATTTACGTCGCTCAATTTCCCCATTCGGCCTCTGCAATTGACCCCCTACTGAGCTACCCCCGGTCCCTGCTATACGTAGACAGCTGCTATTTTTCCCCCCAGCTCACAAATTCAACCTGCGCTGTCTGTAAGCTCTTTTGGCCCCAGCTCATCGCAAACAAGTGAAACTGGTCACCCTACAGCATCCCCCACAAACCCGCTGTATACGCTCCCCCGCAACCCGCTGTATTTACGGACCAGTCGTCGGCCTCCCATTCCCGATCTCGCGGTCTTGGATCTTATAGTCACCAGCTCTACCCTCCCCGTCTTCCCCAGCAAGCGCTGTATACGCTCCCCCTTTTTCGCCTCCTTACCTCCTCCTCCCACTTCCTTCCATCTCTAACCTTACTTTTTCTCTCTCCCTGCCTTTCTCAATCCACTCTCTCTATGCTACTCTTCTGCACTCTTTCATCACCATTCCCTCTCACCTGCCAGCACGTCACACCTGCTCTTACCTCCCTACCCCGTCTGCCGCTCCCCAGCATCACGGTAGACGCTTCCCCCAGCAACTCCTACTCACTGAAACACCACCCTCATCTACCTCAGCGCCCCTCCCATCCAGATCACTAGTGTATAGATCGCACTCCCCCGCGCACCAATCACTCATATACCAGTATCGTCTTCGGCCCTCTTACCCTTCGTCAAGCATTACTCCACTATCATCACCGCCTACTCTCCCATAGCCAGTCTCCTAGCTCCCCCAGTCAACCCATATACAGTCTCTCAGCTTTTTGAAACGCTCTCTCCCCTAGCAGCTTACTACCCCGGTCATGACCACAGCCCTCCGCCTGTGCTCTCCTTTCCTCTCTCCCCCCCAGCATCAGTGTATTCTGTCTGTCTATTCGCTGCCCTTCTTTCCCGCTCGCAGCTCCTCTCGGACTCCCTTCCCCCCCTCCTCGGCCCTCGGCTTACATCCGTGCCCTTATCCACTGGCTGATAGATTGATCATTCAGATCACGTGAGCTCCCCCAGCATGCACGTATACAGCTCCCCCAACTCCTCATTGTCTTTCTACCTCTCTTCTCTGTCTCTTCAGTTGGACCACACCTTCTGCTCTTCCGCCCTCCCTGCACAGCAAGCTACTAGCAGAATCCCAGCGCCCCCCGAGCCACGTACAGCCCTCAACATCCCTGCTCCTTGTTCGTTCCCATTCACAGCGCCCCCGCTGGGTCGCCTACTGAGTCGCCCGCACCGCTCAACCATTCCCCCTGTATACAGCTCCCCCGCAATCACTATATACTGCCTCATCGTTCGCCCTCCTTGACAGACTGGCTCCCCCATCAAAAACGCTGTATATACCAGCTCCCCCCCCAGCAAACCGCTGTATACAGCTCCCCAGCAACCACTGTATACAACTATAGCGTCTTTTTCTCCTCCCCCGCAACCGCTGTGACTATCCATAACCCTACCTCCTTCCCCATTTTCAATCCTCTCTCCCTCGACGTTCAGTTCTCTCCCTTTGTCCGCAACTCTGCCCCTCTTCTACATTTCCTTCGATGCTTCTTCCCCTTTCTTTACTCGTATCTTCACCGCTCTATACTTTCCCCTGCTACTCCTGCCTTCACCCATCTATCAACTGTCATTCACCTCTGCCCCCTCTCCCCCGCCTCGCTTCGCTTGTCACTCTTTATGTCTATGCCGCTTCTTTATACCTTCAGCTCCCTGCCTGCGTGGTGCAACCTAATTGTATGCGCCTAGCTACTATCTCGCGCTTCTCCCTCGTCGCAATCACTACAACTACTTATTTACACAGCTCAAAAGAGAGCAATCACTGTATACATCACAATATGTACTTCCCCCAGCAACCACTTAAGCTCTCCCCCACCACCGCTATAACCAGCTCCCCCAGCAATCCACTGTATATACAGCTCCCCAGCACCACTGGAACAGCTCCCCCAGCAATCACTAATCATACAGCTCCCCCAGCAACCTCCTGTATACAGCTCCCCCCCACGCTAGCTTCCCCCAGCAACCACTGTATACAGCTCCCCCAGCAATCACTGTATATACACGCTCCCCCGCAATCACTGTATACATGCTCCCCCAGCAATCACATGTAAGCTCCCCCCCAGCAGCACTATATACAGCTCCCCCAGCAAACTCTGTATACAGCTCCCCCAGCAACCACTGTATACAGCTCCCCCAGCAAACCGTGTATAGCAGCTCCCCCAGCATCACTATACACTGCTCCCCCAGCAACCGCTGTATACACTCCACAGCAACCGCTGTATACAGCTCCCCCCAGCATCACTATATACGCCCCCAAATCACTATAAAACCCCCCAGCAATCACTATATCAGCGCCCCCCAGCAACCTCAGTATACAGCTCCCCCCAGCAACCACTATATACAGCTCCCCCAGCAATCACTTATATACAGCTCCCCCAGCATCGCTATATAACAAGCTCCCCCAGCAATCACTAGATACATCAACACCTTCCCCCGCAATCACTTATAACAGCTCCCCCGCATACCTGTATACAGCTCCCCCCCAAGCAACCCTGTATACAGCTCCCCAGCAATCACTATAATACAGCTCCCCCAGCAACACACTGTATACACTCCCCCCCAGTGCCACCCCGTAATACAGCTCCCCCAGCAATCACATATACAGCTCCCCCAGCAACCACTGATACAGCCTCGCTCCCCTCAGCAACCACTCTGCATACAGCTCCCCCAGCAATCACTTGTATACAGCTTCCCCAGCAATCACTGAATACAGCTCCCCACAATCACTGATACAGCTCCCCAACAACGCTAATAACAGTTCCCCCTATATACTGTCCCCCATAATAATCATAACAGTCCCCCTACAATAACTTACACCCCTATAATAACTATATACTGTCCCCCTATAACTATATACATCTTCTTAATAACTATAGACCCCTATAACTATAACAAAACAGCCTTCTATAGTAATATATTCCCCCTATAACTATATACTGTCCCCCTTATAACAAATAAAGTCTCCCTATACTCATACCACCCCTATAACTGTATACAGTCCTCCTATAATAACTATACAAACCCCAATATAATAACTAATAACAACCCCCCTTAAACTATACAACCCCTATAACTTACATAAACACGACCCCCTATATAACTAACTCATACACAATCCCCCCTAACAACTATATACAACACCCTCCCCACATAATAAATATATACAGACAATCCCCCTAATTAACTAAATACAGTCACAGATAAACTAAAATTGTTCTCACCTTCCAGCGTTCCCCCCCCCGATCCGCGCCGTCATCATCTTCCTTCTCGGTGTCGATGTAAACAAAGATGGCGGCGCCCTGCTACAAGCAGCGCCGTCGTCGCGCGCCGTGACGTCCAACACGCTGAGACGTCACGCACTGCGCCGCTAGCGCAGGGGGCCGCCATCTTTGTTTATATGCGATCGTCTAGGCAAGCAGGGAACTCATCACGAAAGTGAGGAACATCGCTCGAATCGGCCGGGGAGCCCGAACCACTACACTGTTGGCGATTCGGGCGGTCGTGTAACACCCCTGATTGCCCTCATTTGGGTGGGGCCCCTTTAGAAGGCTAAGTGGTGGTGGCCCCGGGGCTCGTGCCCCGGGAGCCCCGCCTATGATCCGGCCCTGGTGATGCCGCCAATCAGCATCCCCGACCATCCGCTGCTTGGCCTGTTGAAAACTCTCTGGTCAGCATGAATGTCAGAAGCTTTGCGCTCGTCACAAGAGATGGGGGAAGAAGATTCCCTTGTTGATAGCCAAAGCACCCTTAGGTCTGTTTCTCTCGCATATCGAGGAGGTGGAGGAGGATGAGGAGGAAGAGGAGGAAGAATTTGGGCGAGAACGAAGGGGACCTTGTTCAGAGTCTCTTCACTGTTTCAGCGTGTATGGGGGCAGAGAAGGGAGTTGGAGGAGTTGGAGGAGGAGGAAATGACAGTCAGGCCAGTGAGGGGAGTGAATTCTTGCGCGTTGGGACTCTGGCGCAGCTGCCTATCCCGTGACCCTCACGTTCAAAGAATTTATTCCAGCACCAGCCGATTACTGGGTATTCACTCTCCTGGACCCACGGTACAAGCAACAAATCATTTCCACTCTAATCCCTTGAGAGGAAAGGAGTGTGAGAATGCATGATACCAGCAGGCCCTGGTGCACAAGCTGAAACTGTATTCCCTTCTGACACCGCTAGCGGCAGAGGGCTACTTCTGCGGACAAGTAGCGAGGGGAGTAGGCGACCAGGCAGCTTGTCCAGCCTGGCAGGGTACGCTTTACAAGGCCTTTGCCAGTTTTATGTCACACCAGCAGACACTGTCACCTGTCCCAGTCTCCGGCAGAGTAGGCTGATCTTTACGAAATGGTAGGGAGTACGTAGCTGACTATACCATACCCATCGTCCTAAATGATCACACAGCTCCCTACAAACTACGGGTTTCAAAGCTGGACATGTGGCACACTGGCGCTGTACGCCTTGGAGGTTCTTGCCTGCCCTGCCGCTACGTGTTGTCCGAGCGGGTTTTCACAGTGCAGCTGGTGGCATCATCACACCGATAAGCGTACACGCCTGTCGACTGACACGCTGACAGGCTGACGCTTATCAAGATGAATAAAGCCTGGATTTCTCCGCATTTCCATTCTCCACCAGGTGAAAGAAGCTCCCTGAATAATGATGCACTCCTCCTCCTCATTGTCCTCCTTCTCCTCCTCTTTGTACACTAAGCAAGGAAACTGGCTATTTTTTTGCCAGGGCCAACTGGTTCTGGCTATAGTACTCTATGTATTTAATTTTTCTGGAGGGCCAACTACCCTGTCCTCTGTTTTAAAACAATTTTTGGGAGTGCCACATACGGCACTCAATCTATGTTAATTTTTCTGGAGGACCAGCTACCTCCTCCTCTGGTTTGAAAACTTTTTTGGACTGCCACATACGGCACTCAATCTATGTAATTTTTTCTGGAGGAACCAGCTACCTGCTCCTCTGGTTTTGAAAACTTTTTGGACTGCCACATACAGGCACTATCCAAATTAAATTGTCTCCATAGCAGCCCTCCACCGTCGTCTTTTTAGCTGCCTTCACACGTTGTCTCCATTGCTAACTCCCTCCACACGTCATCGCCATATCTCCTCCAAAAGTAGTCCATATAGCTGCCTCCATACATGGTCCCCTTATCAAACGATCTGTGTCAGGCAGAATTTTGGATTGTTTCATCTGGCTTCCATGTTAACTTTGTCGCCACCCCCTGCTGTGTAATCCACAAATATACTGGCAACTTTTATCATTTACCAATATTATTTCAGCGTCTCTTGCTTCTCGCTCTTTTCTGTTTCCTTCCCCTCACCTGCCAGAACCCAAACTATAAGAACGCTACTACTTGACTGTAACACTGATTTAAGCAAATGTTCTTAGAAGTGCTGTTTGGGAGTAGCCTAGAGACAGGGCTTGGATTGGCGAAAGCCGCCTGGCACGGAGCGCCAGCTCCATCCCAAGATCCAACTAACATAGTTTTAAAACTGCAGCACCTTTAATCTACTACTATTCACTGCCTCCATACATGGTCCCGTTATCAAACGAGCTGTGTCGGCAGAATTTTGGGTTGTTTTCATGGCTTCCACATCAAACTTGTTACTTTGTCGCCACCCTGCTGTGTAATCCCCAAAATATACTGGCAAACTTTTATCATTTACCGATATTATTTGAGCGCTTCTTGCTCACCTGCTCACTCCTTTGGTTCCTCTCTGCCACCCATTGGTTTAAGCCTGATCCATTTGTGGTAGTTGCCAAGACACTCTCTAGCTGCGCCGCTGCTGCCGCTCCTCTGCATAGTCCCCTATATGTCAGGTCATTATTGGATGTTTTATGCTATCTAGCTTCATTCTGTCACTCTTTCATGGCCATGCTGTTGCCCATACTTTTGGCATAATGGTGCGATTAAGCAGCCTCAGAGGCATCCATGCATGCTGCCCCTGCTGTTTCCTGTCCATTTCCGTGTGTTTTCATCCTTTTGAGGTTCCCAGGTGCTTGGCCAAGCTTCCCTGTGCATCCCTTGGTCCCCTTGAAAAATGCTCGAGTCTCCCATTGACTTCAATGGGCTCGTTTATTCGACGAGCACATCGAGCATCGGGAAAGTTCGTCTCGAATAACGAGTACCCGAGCATTTTAGTGCTCGCTCATCTCTAGTTCCCAGGTAAGTATGGCTACGGAAAATAAATGGTGGACACAAATAACGCCACCCACACCCAAAATCCAACGCAGTAATACTAAATCCAAAGCTGAAGTGCTAGGGAAACAAATATGCAATACGACCAAGAGCTGTGTGTACCACCCACGACACGTGTTTCTGTACCATCCTTACCTGGAACACTTATTGTCTATTGTTACCTTGATTGAACTGTGTGTACTCTTTTTTGTCTGTCTGTCCCTTTACACTGCTGCAGATTTACTGTATTTTATGTTACATTGATTATCAGTAATAAAGTTTACCATGTTTATTGTATATTTTTATTCTGATTTTTGGCTTTGTGTATGAAGTCATTAGTTGTTTAGTCTCCTTGGTGTGACTGGTTATGGCCCTTTTATGACCAGTTTCACCCTGTGAACTTTTTTGTGGCTCCTTTGGAGCCTGTTTGGCTCTGCTGCTCAGCAGCTCAAAATACAGTCTGCTCTGTTAGCAATGTACAGAAAGAAAAAAAAGAACAATCACCATACGTCAAATTTATTACCTTGGTCCTTACATACATCTTTGAGTTTCCAACCAGTGACTGATTTACACAGGAAAGATACAACATGATTTCAAGCTAGAATAACCAGAGCATAAATAATAACCAGGAGTTTGGGCATAACTATACCTGTGAACCTCTGAACCTGAGTGCTTTAGTGAAGCGATCAGTCCCTTTAGCCTTGGTGGCAGGTTGGATTAGTACATTCCTAACTCTGGGACGTTACATATACCGTATATACTCGAGTATAAGCCACCCCCAAGTATAAACCGAGGGCCCTAATTTTACCACAAAACCTGGTAAAATCTATATTTTTTTAATCGAGTATAAGCCGAGTTTGGGTTTTGAGCACATTTTTTGGTGCTGAAAACTAGGCTTATACTCGAGTATATATGGTAATATAACTGGACATCATCCAGCAAAAAGGAAAGGTTTAAGAACTTTTATTAAAACATTCTTAAGCGCTTATAAATCTCATTTTTTTTAACCAATTTCTTCATTTTGACAGCGATGTTTACTTTCCGGCAATTATAAACACATAAAAATGGATAAAAGAAAAATCAAACGCTGTGGAGACAGCACGCAATGTTCTCCAGGTAAATGAAGCTAATACAATGTATGTAAATAACTGCTTGGTTAGCTGTGCAAAAACTCCCAAATAACCTTCCACATAATTTACCGTAATAAAGATGGGGGAACGAATAATTGGCCTAAAGAAATTAGTTTTATTTGGGATTCAATTAACGTTTGTGCGCGTGACTGATACGGAACGATCCGCTGCCTCCAAATGTAGATGAGAAGATCATTGTACGTCCTTTCACACTTCATTAACAGAGATGTAAGGACCGGCCTCACCCATACAGTCACTGGCAAGAGAACAAATCTTCATTTACTGCTGCTGTAAAACTAACAGAAGGATCGGTGAACATGATGGTGATGATGGGGAGATGATCAGTGAGATCAATTACTGTCATTTGGACGTGGACTCAAAATAAGAGCAACGTTCATGTGAAATAGGAAACGGAACTAGCATGGTAGAATTTTGGAAAAAAAATTATTTATGCTGGTAAAATGAAAATGAACAGCACATTATATAGTGCTTAGTGTCCATGTTATAGAGCAGGAGGAGCTGAGCAGATTGTTACATAGTGTGCTATCTGCAGGCAGCATGTTTAGACACAGGAAGGAGTGAGCAGATTGTCATAGTTGCTATCTGCAGGCAGCATGTTATAGAGCAGGAGGAGTGGAGCAGATTGTACATAGTGTCTAATCTGCAGGCAGCATGTTATAGAGCCAGGAGGAGTGGACAGATTGTACATAGTTCCTATCTCTGCAGGCAGCATGTTATAGAGCAGGAGATGCTGAGCAGATTGTACATAGTGTCCTATCTGCAGGCAGCATGTTATAGAGCAGGGGTATCTGAGCAGATTTATATGGTGTTCTTTCTGCAGGCAGCATGTTATAAAACGGAGGAATGAAGCAGGTTGTACATAGTGTCCTATCCGCAGCAGCATGTTATAGAGCAGGAGGAGCTGAGCAGATGTACATGGTGTTCTATCTGCAGGCAGCATGTTATAGAGTAGGAGGAGCTGAGCAGATTGTACATAGTGTTCTATCTGCAGGCAGGCATTTTATAAGGCAGAGGAGCTGAGCAGATTGTACATAGTATCCATTCTGCAGGCAGCATGTTATGAGTAGGAGGAGCTGAGCAAATTGTCACATAGTATCCTATCTGCAGGCCATGTTTATAGAGCAGGAGGAGCTGAGCAGATTGTAACGTGTCCTATCTGCAGGCAGCATGTTATAGAACAGGGAATTAAGAAGGTTGTACATAGTGTCCTATCTGCAGGGTGCATGCTATAGAGGAGTAGGAGAGGAATAGATTTTATATAGTGTCCTATCTTTAGGCAGCATGTTTAGAGCCGGAGATGCTGACAGATAGTGTCATCACAGCAGACAGCAAGACATACAAGCTGCTCAGCTCCTCCTATCTATAACATGCTACCTTCAGATAGGACAATATGAACAAACTGCTCTGCCCTCCGCTTTTATAACATCTACCTACATTCAACAGTATGTAAAATCTGCTGAGGCTCCTCCCGATGTTCGACCAGCCCGGCACAAGCCCTTTTCAGAGAACCTCCTCCGTGCCCTGACCAACGCCATGGCATGGTTTGTGTGAGGCACGCGGCCAGTACCCTGGTGGCAGCGACTGCAAACCGCGACACATACTTACATGATGCCATGCCTGGCACCATGTGTTAATCTCATGTTCACACGTAGTTCCTTCCTCAAACATAGCCCCATCTGTCTGATTTGCTCACGAAAGGTGCGCCGCATCTGTGACGCATTTCATGAAGTCCCAGCACAGATGCTGCCCCTCAGGGCAGCGCACGGGGACCTCCAACGGCCCCTCCGCTAGGACTGTTTGTGCACGTGCCCAGAGTTTGACTTCCCCATTAAAAAGCCTGTTAAATCACAACAGTTTACCAGCACGCAGAGCGAGTTAGTACTGCCCAGAATGTCAACTTCCACCGAACTAAGGCGTCATAGTCGTCGTCCTATCCTCCCAGTCTACATGAGTCTGTGGACGGGAGTGTCCTGATAATCATGATCAGCGGATGCTATAACTCATTGAGGAGTCCAACACACAGACATGGCAGGTGAGAGCACCAGGGCCGATCAAGGTTGGTGGGGCCACCTGGGCGAACACATATGGTGGGAAGGAAAAGGGCCCCCATCAGCCGAATTTGTCCACAAAAAGGAACAGCAATCGCTACTACATACCACCCCCATGCAAACGCGCGTACTAGTATACAGCTCCCCACGCAAGCGCTGTCATACAGCTCCCCCCACAAGCGCTGTAAATCGAGCTCCCCACCGATCACTAATACAGCTCCCCCGAGCAATCACTATACAATACAGCCCCCACACATCACTATATCCCTCCCTCCACAAATCACTGTATACAGCTACGAGCCCCAGCAATCCACTGTATACAGCTCCCCGCAAGACTATTACTCACACCCATAATCATGAACGCACCCGCTAATATCTGCCCCCACAAAATACGCTAATCCCGTGCGAGCCCCCCAGAACACACTATCATCCGAGTCCCCAAGGCACACTAACTATCCAGTTCCCGCCCATATTAGCACTCCTCAGAATCTTCTCACGCTCCCCCAGCAATCATGTATACAGCTCCCCCAGCAATTCAACTGTATACAGCTCCCAACCAGCATCACTCGTGTATACAGCTCCCCGCAACGTACAGCTCACTATCAATCCACTAAACACTCTACACCCAGCCACCGCAGGATAATACAGCTTCCCCCAGCAACCCTGTATCCAGCTCGCCCAGCTCCGCTCCACCCCCGTCACAAACCCTGTATACAGCGAGTCCCCCAGGCAACAACGCCTTACAGCTACCCGCAACACGCTTATACCTCCCCCAGCACACCGTTTACAGCTCCCCACTCCCCAGCCCCAGCGCTGTATACGCTCCCCCCCACCATCAGGCCTGTATACAGTCTCCCCCAGCATCCAGACTAATACTCCCATCATAGACAGCTTCCCGCAGCAATCACTATTACAGCTCCCCAGCACACTTCATCTGCAAGTCACTAGTCAGCTCCACCCAAAGGCCATCACTATATACAGCCACCCCGCATCACTGTAATAGCAGCCGACCACCACAATCACTATATACTGCTCCCGCCAAGCAACCACTATATCGAAACAGCTCCCACCACGCAACCACTATGTACAGCTCACTCCAGCAATCACTATATACTGCTCCCACGCGGCAAACATGCTTATACGGTCCCACATGCCTGATCAACGCTCCCCCACAGACTCACTGTATACAGCTCCGGGCCGCATCCGTCTACACTACCACGGAACATATATCACGCCCTCACCGCTTGAACAGCCCATCACACTGTATACACTCCCCCAGCAAGCACTAATCCTGCGTGCCCCCAGCAAAACCGTGTATAACAGCTCCCCCAGCAACCAACTGTAAACAGCTCCCCCCGCACACTATATACGCTCAGCAACCGTTATACATCTCCCCCAGCAACCGCTAACGCTCCCCCAGCACCACTGTAACACGCTCCCCCAGCCAACCGCTGTATACCACAGCTCCCCCAGCACTCCTATATCGCTCCCCCGCAATCACTGTATACCAGCTTCCCCAGCAATCCATGATACACTCCCACAGGCATCACATATACACTCCTCCAGCAACACTATATACAGCTCCACCCAGCAACATGTATACGCTTCCCCCAGCAACCACTGTACACTCCCCCAGCAATCACTATAATATTACCTGCTCCCCCACAACCACTTTATACAGCTTCCCCCAGCAAACCACTGTACTACAGCTCCCCACGAATCCTAATCTACAGCTCCCCCGCAGCACAGCACTCGTATAACAGTCTCGCCCTCCCCCCCAGCACATACCACTTTACAGCTCCCCCAGCATCACTAGTTACAGCTCCCCCAGCATCAACCCATGTCATTACACAGCTCCCCCAGCAACCACTGTTACCAAGCTCCCCAGCAAACAGCACCAAATATAACAGGCTCCCCCACAACCGAGGTAGACACCCCGCTACACACGCTTAGCCACCACCACCTGTATACAGCTACCCCAGCCTGACCCTACCTCGTCTCTATACATCCCCCCAGCACTCACTCATACTACGGCTCCCCCAGCAACACGCTATAACAGCTACCACCAGCAAAAAACCGCGGGATGACAGCGCCCCCCAGCACATCATCCGATATACGCGCCCCCAGCAATCACTATACAGACTCCCCCCAGCAAATCACTAGATACAGCCCCCAGCAATCACCCGGTATACGCTCCCCCAGCAACCACTATACAGCTCCCCCAGCAACCTGTTTCAGCTCCCCCGCATTATAGACGCTCCCCCCAGCAAAGCATATACAGCTCCCCACACACTAAGCACCCTACGAATACACAGCTCCCCCATCAGCCCACATACGCAGAACAGCGTCCACCTCCCACAATCCACTGTAGACACGTCCCCAGCACACGATAGACATGCCCCCCAGCACATGTACAGCTCCCCCCAGCAACCACGGGCAACTAAACAGCTGCCCCAGCAACTCACGATATACAAGCCCCCAGAACTGTACAGACAAGCTCCAAGCAACCACTGATACAGCTCCCCCCCCCCAGCACTCCGTCTATCAGGCTCCCCCAGCAATCCCTATAAAAGCTCCCCCGAATCACATGAACAGTCCCCCAAACAACCGCATATACAGTCCCCCTAATCCTGTCCCCTATAATAACTTATATACAACGTCCCCCTAAATAACTATACATACAACACCCCTATAATAACTATCACTGTACCACCTATAACTATATACAGTCTCTTAATAACTGACCCCCCTATAACTATAATACAGCCTTCATAGTAACTATATACCCCTATAACTATATCCTGTCCCCCTATAAACAATACAGGTCCTCCCTATTTAACTAGTACACCCCTATTAACTGTAGTACATGTCCTCCTAGAATAACTATACAACCCCCCTATAATCACTATACCCCCTTAAACTATATACAACACCTATAACTAATACAGACCACCTTATAAACTAACTACATACAATCCCCCATAACACCTATATACAACACCCTCCCCAATAATAAATATATACAGACAATCCCCTATAATAACTAAATACGTCACGATAAACTAAAATTGTTCTCCACCTTCCAGCTTTCCCCCCGAGGCGCGCCGTCATCATCTCTCCCTTCTCGGTGTCGGATAAACAAAAGATGGCGGCGCCCTGCTACAAGTCAGCGCCGTCGTCCTCGGCGCCGTGACGTCACAACCGCTGAGACGTCACGCACTGCGCCGCTACGGCAGGGCCGCCATCTTTGTTTATATGCGATCGTCTATGGCAGAGCAGGGAACTCATCACAAAGTGAGGAACATCGCTCGAACGCCGGGGAGCCCGCACACTACACTGTTGGCGATTCGGGCGGTCGTGTTGACACCCCATTTGCCCCATTTGGGTGGGGGCCCCTTTAAAGGGCTAGTGGTGGGGCCCCCGGGGCTCGTGCCCCGGAGCCCCGCCTATTCCGGCCCTGGTGATGCCGGCACACACAATCAGCCGTCACCATCCCTCGCTTGGCCTGTTGTAAAACTCTCTGGTCAGCATGAAGTCAGAAGCTTTGCGCGTCAGTCACAAGAGAATGGGGGGAAGAAGATTCCCTTGTTGATACCAAACCCCTTAGGTCTGTTTCTCTTTGAGCGCATTCGATAGGAGGTGGTGGAGGAGATGAGGAGGAAGAGGAGGAGAATGTTGGCGAAACAGAAGGGGGACCATTGTTCAGGATTCCCTTCATCATGTTCAGCGTGTATGGGCAGAAAGAGAGAGTTGGAGGAGTTGGAGGAGGAGGAAATGGCAGTCAGGCCAGTGAGGGGAGTGAATTCTTGCGCGTTGGGACTCTGGCGCAGCTGCCTATCCCGTGACCCTCACGTTCAAAGAATTTATTCCAGCACCGATTACTGGGTATTCACTCTCCTGGACCCACGGTACAAGCAAAATCATTCCACTCTAATCCCTTGAGAGGAAAGGAGTTTGAGAATGCATGAATACCACAGGCCCTGGTGCACAAGCTGAAACTGTATTCCCTTCTGACAGCGGCTCGGCAGAGGGCTTACTTCTGCGGGACAAGTAGCGAGGAGAGTAGGCGACCAGGCAGCGTGTCCAGCACTGGCAGGGGTACGCTTTACAAGGCCTTTGCCAGTTTTATGTCACCCAGCAAGACACTGTCACCTGTCCCCAGTCTCGGCAGAGTAGGGCTGATCTTTACAGAAAGATGGTGAGGGAGTACGTAGCTGACCATACCCATCGTCCTAAATGATCACACACGCTCCCTACAACTACTGGGTTTCAAAGCTGGACATGTGGCACGAACTGGCGCTGTACGCCTTGGAGGTTCTTGCCTGCCCTGCCGCTAGCGTGTTGTCCGAGCGGGTTTTCAGTCAGCTGGTGGCATCATCACCGATAACGTACACGCCTGTCGACTGACAGCGCTGACAGGCTGACGCTTATCAAGATGAATAAAGCCTGGATTTCTCCGCATTTCCATTCTCCACCAGGTGAAAGAAGCAACCTGAATAATGATGCACTCCTCCTCCTCATTGTCCTCCTCCTCCTCCTCTTTGTACACTAACAGAAGGAACTGGCTATTTTTTTGCCAGGCCAACTGGTTCTGGCTATATACTCTATGTATTTAATTTTCTGGAGGGCCAACTACCCTGTCCTCTGTTTTAAAATCATTTTTTGGGAGTGCCACATACGGCACTCAATCTATGTATTTTTCTGGAGGACCCTACCTGCTCCTCTGGTTTGAAAACTTTTTGACTGCCACATACGGCACTCAATCTATGTAATTTTTCTGGAGGGACCAGCTACCTGCTCCTCTGGTTTTGAAAACTTTTTTGACGTGCCACATACAGGCACTATCCAAATTAAATTGTCTCCATAGCAGGCCTCCACACGTCGTCTTTTTAGCTGCCTCACACGTTGTCTCCATTGCTAACTTCCACACGTCATCGCCATACTGCCTCCAAAAGTAGTCCATATAGCTGCCTCCATACAGTCCCCTTATCAAACGGCTGTGTCAGGCAGAATTTTGGATTGTTTTCATGGCTTCCATGTTAACTTTGTCGCCACCCCCCTGCTGTGTAATCCACAAATATACTGGCAAACTTTTATCATTTACCATATTATTTCAGCGCTTCTTGCTCATCTGTTTACATTCCCCTCACCTGCCAGAACCCAAACTTATAAGAACGCTACTAACACTTGATCTATACAAAAGGTTCTTAGAAGTGCTGTTTGGGGAGTAGCCTAGAGACAGGGGCGGCTTGGATTGGCGAAAGCTCGCCTGGCAGCGGAGCGCCAGCTCCATCCCAAGATCCAACTAACATAGTTTTAACTGCAGCACCTTTAATCTACTACTAGTTCACTGCCTCCATACATGGTCCCGTTATCAAACGAGCTGTGTCAGGCAGAATTTTGGGTTGTTTTCATGGCTTCCACATCAAACTTGTTAACTTTGTCGCCACCCTGCTGTGTAATCCACAAAATATACTGGCAAACTTTTATCATTTACCGATATTATTTGAGCGCTTCTTGCTCACCTCCTTTGGTTCCTCTCTGCCACCCATTGGTTTTAAGCCTGAGTCCATTTGGGGTATGTTGCCAAGACACTCTCTAGCCTGCCGCTGCTGCCGCTGCCTCTGCATAGTCCCCTATAGTGTCAGGGTCAATTATTGGATGTTTTAGATGCTATCTAGCTTCATTCTGTCACTCTTTCATGGCCATGCTGTTGCCCATACTTTTGGCATAATGGTGCGATTAAGCAGCCTCAGAGGCATCCATGCATGCTGCCCCTGCTGTTTCCTGTCCATTTCCGTGGTGTTTTCATCCTTTTCTGAGGTTCCCAGGTGCTTGGCCAAGCTTCCCTGTGCAGATCCTTGGTCCCCTTGAAAAATGCTCGAGTCTCCCATTGACTTCAATGGGGCTCGTTATTCGAGACGAGCACTCGAGCATCGGGAAAAGTTCGTCTCGAATAACGAGTACCCGAGCATTTTAGTGCTCGCTCATCTCTAGTTCCCAGGTAAGTATGGCTACGGAAAGTAAATGGTGGACACAAATAACGCCACCCACACCTAAATCCGCAGTAAAATAACATAAATCCAAAGTGAAGGCTTAGGGAAAACAAATATGCAATACAGACCAAGAGCGTGTGTACCACCCCGACACGTGTTTCTGTAGCCATACTTACCTGGGAACACTTATTGTCTATTGTTACCTTGATTGAACTGTGTGTACTCTTTTTTGTCTGTCTGTCCCTTTACACTGCCTGCAGATTTACTGTATTTTATGTTACATTGATTATCAGTAATAAAGTTTACCATGTTTATTGTATATTTTTATTCTGATTTATTGGCTTTGTGTATGAAGTCATTAGGTGTTTAGTCTCCTTGGTGGTGACTGGTTATGGCCCTTTTATGACCAGTTTCACCCTGTGAACTTTTTTGTGGCTCCTTTGGAGCCTGTTTGGCTCTGCTGCATCAGCAGCTCAGAAATAGCAGTCTGCTCTGTTAGCAATGTACAGAAAGAGAAAAAAGAACAATCACCATACAGGTCAAATTTATTACCTTGGTCCTTACATACATCTTTGAGTTACCAACCAGTGACTGATTTACACAGGAAAGATACAACATGATTTCAAGCTAGAATAAACAGAGCATAAATAATAACCAGGAGTTTGGGCAATAACTATACCTGTGAACCTCTGAACCTGAGTGCTTTTAGTGAAGCGATCAGTCCCTTTAGCCTTGGATGGCAGGGTTGGATTAGTACATTCCTAACTCTGGGACGTTACTATATACCGTATATACTCGAGTATAAGCCAACCCAAGTATAACCCGAGGGCCCTAATTTTACCACAAAAACCTGGTAAAATCTATATTTTTTTAATCGAGTATAAGCCGAGTTTGGGTTTTGAGCACATTTTTTGGTGCTGAGAAACTAGGCTTATACTCGAGTATATATGGTAATATAACTGGACATCATCCAGCAAAAAGGAAAGGGATTTAAGAACTTTTATTAAAACATTCTTAGCGCTTATAAAATTCTACATTTTTTTACCAACTTTCTTCATTTTGACAGCGATGTTTACTTTCCGGCAATTATAAACACATAAAAATGGATAAAAAGAAAAATCAAACGCGTGGGAGACAGCAGCGAATGTTCTCCAGGTAAGATGAAGCTAATACAATGTATGTAAATAGCTGCTTTGTATGCTGTGCAAAAACTCCCAAATAACCTTCCACATAATTTACCGTAATAAAGATGGGGGAACGAATAATTGGCGCTAAAGAAATTAGTTTATTTTGGATTCAATTAACGTTTGTGCGCGTGACTGATGACGGAACGATCCGCTGCCTCCAAATGTAGATGAGAAGATCATTTGTACGTCCTTTCAACTTCATTAACGGAGAGATGTAAGAGACACGGCCTCACCCATACAGTCACTGGCAAGAGAACAAATCTTCATTTACTGCTGCTGTAAAACTAACAGAAGGATCGGTGAACATGATGGTGATGATGGGGAGATGATCAGTGAGATCAATTACTGTCATTTGGACGTGGACTCCAAAATAAGAGCAACGTTCATGTGAAATAGGAAACGGAACTAGCATGGTAGAATTTTTGGAAAAAAAATTATTTATGCTGGTAAAAATGAAAATGAACAGCACATTATATAGTGCTTAGTGTCCATGTTATAGAGCAGGAGGAGCTGAGCAGATTGTACATAGTGTGCTATCTGCAGGCAGCATGTTATAGAGCAGGAGGAGTGGAGCAGATTGTACATAGTGTGCTATCTGCAGGCAGCATGTTATAGAGCAGGAGGAGTGGAGCAGATTGTACATAGTGTCCTATCTGCAGGCAGCATGTTATAGAGCAGGAGATGCTGAGCAGATTGTACATAGTGTCCTATCTGCAGGCAGCATGTTATAGAGCAGGGGTATCTGAGCAGATTGTACATGGTGTTCTTTCTGCAGGCAGCATGTTATAAAACAGGAGGAATGAAGCAGGTTGTACATAGTGTCCTATCCGCAGGCAGCATGTTATAGAGCAGGAGGAGCTGAGCAGATTGTACATGGTGTTCTATCTGCAGGCAGCATGTTATAGAGTAGGAGGAGCTGAGCAGATTGTACATAGTGTTCTATCTGCAGGCAGCATGTTATAGAGCAGGAGGAGCTGAGCAGATTGTACATAGTATCCTATCTGCAGGCAGCATGTTATAGAGTAGGAGGAGCTGAGCAGATTGTACATAGTATCCTATCTGCAGGCAGCATGTTATAGAGCAGGAGGAGCTGAGCAGATTGTACATAGTGTCCTATCTGCAGGCAGCATGTTATAGAACAGGAGGAATTAAGAAGGTTGTACATAGTGTCCTATCTGCAGGGTGCATGCTATAGAGGAGTAGGAGATGAATAGATTTTATATAGTGTCCTATCTTTAGGCAGCATGTTATAGAGCCGGAGATGCTGAGCAGATAGTGTCATCAGCAGACAGCAAGACATACAAGCTGCTCAGCTCCTCCTGATCTATAACATGCTACCTTCAGATAGGACAATATGAACAAACTGCTCTGCTCCTCCTGCTTTATAACATTCTACCTACAGATACAACAGTATGTAAAATCTGCTGAGCTCCTCCTGCTCTTTAACATACAGCCTGGAGATAGGACAAAATAGGATAGGATAAAATCAATTCATCTTCTCCTCCTCTATAGCATGCAACCAGCAGATAGGAACTATGTACAATCTTCTAAGCTCCTTCTGCTCTATAACATGCTGCCTGCAGATAGGACACTATGTGCAATCTGCTCAGCTGCTCTTGCTTTATTACATTCCACCTGCAACTACAACACAATGTACATTTTGCTCATCTCATCCTGCTCTATAACATTCTGCCTGAGGATGGGACAGTATGTGCAGTCTGCTCAGCTCCTTCTGCTCTAAACTATGTACAATTTGCATAGCTCCTTTTGGTTAATTGTATTTGTTTGTTTTAGAAGATATATTACCGGTACTCTTTTTAGTATTAATATTATTACAGTACTACAGCTACTTATTAAACATAACTGGTGGAGCTGATATAGGTTCATATCCTCCTTTACTTTGCTGCGGCTGCTATCTGATAACCTTATCGGTTTTATAGTTTGGGGAGTTTGTATGAGAATCTCAATCGATCACGGCCTCTGGTTCTGACCTTTCTCTATAGTTTGCATGTTTGCTCTAATAACCATAAAAGTTGGACTGGACTTTTTCTAATATAGATATAAATCTAGCGGCTGAATAGCAATTCTGAACAAGTGCTCTGATATTTTCCTGCTCTTTTTGCTTAGGAACGTCTGTGTAAGTGAAGTCGGAGACACTTGAAGGACGTTGAAGAGACACAATAAGGTCCCGTTATTGGGCAGGTCCAGTTGTTACGTCTATGTGCTGTATACATAGAACTATTGATTGCTCAGTATTGTGGCTTATGAGGCCGCCTGTCGCTCCTGATGGATTGTTCAGTAGTAAAAACCCGGAGTGTAGCAGTAAAAATAAACCCTAGTGGGTTGTAAAAGGGATTACTGTCATTAGCAACGCAGTTTTTTCCATTAAATATTATTCTAGGCTATTATCCTACGTGTGATGGGCAATAAATATCAGGAGAGGCTATTAATAGTTAATCATGGTGTCGGTGCGGGGTGACAACTTGCCCCCGAACTGAAAAGCTGTTGCCTCAATAGAACACATAGGGGGAGATTTAGCAGAAGTGTCTGAGGTAAAACTGTTCTAGTTGCCCATGGAAACAAGCAGAGATCAGCTTTCATTTTATAAACAGCTGTGTAAAAGTGAAAGCTGAGCTCTGATTGGTTGCCATGGGTAACAAGGAAAAGTTCTGGTCTCAGAAACTTCTGATAAATCTCTTCATAGAGCCAGAAAACATTGGGGGACATTTATCATACGCTGGAGCTCGTGCCCCCGTATTCGCAGTGGGATACATCAAGAGGCTTTCGCCTCTTGATGTATTGGGGAAGGAGGTTGCGTAGCATTTATTCTATGGCGGGCAGGGCCTGGCGTAGAAATTAACGTAACCGGCGTTTCACATGTGAAAAGTCGCCAGCGGAAGCAAGTGCGATGCCTTGGGGATAGTAATGCCCCACGCCGGCCCACCCCCTGTCGATCGCACCCCCCTTCACACCCCACTGGCGAGAAGGTGGCGGATTGCGGCAAATAATCGCAAGTGGTGACGTGGCGCAGAGGTCTGTTAGATCTGTTTATAAATTTAAACCTAAACTGATTGGTTTCCATGGGCAACTAGAGCAGTTTTACATTTAGCTTCTGAGAAATCTCCCCTTATGTGTTCGGTTTATCAAGGGTGGAACTAGCTTTACCTAGTCAGGCAGTCGTGACTAGTGATGAGCGGACCCAACAAAGTTCGGGTCCTGCTAAGTTTTGAAACCACACAAGGAACACCCATGATCCACGTTGGCTCCAATCCCTGGTGTTGTCTCTTTAACCCCGTCCCGTCACAGCCCTTTTTCGTTTTTGGATTTTTTCATTTTTCACATCCCACCTTCAAAAATGTATAACTTTTTTATCATCCCAAGAGCTGTGTGATGGCTTGTTTTTTGCGTAACAAATTGCACTTCAAAATGGTGGCATTAAATATCCCGTGCCATGTCCTGGGAAGCGGGAAAAAAAATCCAAATGCAATAAAATTGGACGCATTTAAGTCTCCTGTACAAAAAAATAATTATTTTGCCATCTTCTGGAACTAATAACTTTTTCATATTTTGGTGTATGGATCTGTTTGTGGTGTCATTTTTTGAAACTTTTGATGTCATATTCAATGCTACTAGTTTTAGGACTGTACGACCATTATGATCAGTTTTTATGGAATTTTTTATATTTTTTAAAATGTCAAAAAAATGCCATTTTCTAATTTGGGCGCTATTTTCTGTTACGGGGTAAACGCAGTGAAAAACTGTTATTATATTTTGATAGATCGGGCATCTTCAGACGCAGCAACATCTAATGTGCTTATGATTTTTACTGTTTATTTATATTTATATCAGTTCTAGGGAAAGGGGGGTGATTTGAAATTTCATTTTCTTTATTCTAATTTTTTTTTTAACTTTTTTTATTTTTACTATTTTTCAGACTTGTTAGGGTACTTTAACCCTAGGTTGTCTGATATATCCTATCTTATACTGCCATATTACAGTATGGCAGTATATGGGGATTTTCCTCCTCATTCATTATACAGGCAGTCCCCGGGTTACGTACAAGATAGGGTCTGTAGGTTTGTTCTTAGGTTGAATTTGTATGTAAGTCGGAACTGTATATTTTATAATTGCAGCCCCAGCCAAAATTATTTTGGTCTCTGTGACAAATGGATTTAAAAAATGTTGGATTGTCATAAGAACCAGGATTAGCAATAAATCTTAATTGCAGACATCTCTGATAACTGTTATAGCTGATTATTGTAGCCTAAGGATAAAGTACAGTAAATTACCTACATCCAGAGGTCCGTTTGTAACTAGGGCTCGTCTGTAAGTCAGGTGTTCTTAAGTAGGGGACCGCCTGTAATGTGCTGATCGCCCAGCAACTTTGCAGGCGGCCATCCGCGGGTTTACACCCATGGTTGGTGTTAGCAATATGCAGCAAAGACTTACTGTCTACGATAAGACCCCTCTCCATACACCCAGAATGTGACGTACTATTAGGTCACATGTCGGTAAGGGGTTAAATGCGGCACAAATTACCAGAGAAGAGGATTCAGCAGAACCCGAACCTGGACCCAGGCTTCTGATTAAAGGAAAACTACCACCAGATATATGGTGGAAGAGTGGCCTAAAAGGCTGCTCGTTATGTCTAGGAGATAGGGGGACTGTGTTTTACATATATTTTGACATTTTTATTGCTGAAATAATAACTTTGTAAAAGTGTTGAAGACGCCTCTCGGCTCTCCCGGACATTAATATATTAATGCCTACCGCTGCAAGCCTCCTCCTGCTCCCGGTCAGGAAGCTAGGAGAGAGAACAGCCCCGCTCTCTCCACACCCTGGCTTTGATGTCACCAGCCGAGTTCTGGTTCCCCGGCCAGGGAAAAGTAAAGTTATAATCTAGCTCTGCTGCTCTTGCAAGTGCTCTGGGCAGGTGTTTCAGCCTGAAGAGCTTTCTGCTCTCTGCATTGTGCTGCTCCACAGCTCCTCCCCTCTGCTAGGAGTAGGAGCTGTATAAGAATTTTGGTTGGATACTTACAGCAGCCAATCAGAGCAGAGGGGAGGCACTGTGGAACAGTTAATTACAAACAGAAGAAAGCTCTTCAGGCTAAAAGACCCACCCAGAGCACTTACAGGAGCTGCAAACCTGTATTTTGGAATTAAATATTCACTATTTTCACAGCCCTGCTGCTACTTACCACACACACCAAAATGGGATTCTGAATAAGTTTTACTGAATCTGTATAGGACATCATGTTTGCAGCTGAGGATCCTCACATCAAAAGTGGAACGGGTAGTGACATTATCTCTACTTTTTCTTTTTACCAATCCCTGCAGCTTTCTTATCGTTTTATGAATCAAATGAAAAAGGAAAAAGTCCCATTTACCATTTCACGTACGGCCAGAAATAAAATCAGGGGTTTCTGAGCCGACCAATACATCTCAGGACTCTCAATGATTTGTGATGGTATTGATAAGGAAACTCATTCCAATTTATCTACAGCAGTAACACAGCGATAATAACTTCAAGTCTGGAAATATACCGGTAATACACATTGTTTAGCACCGCAGTTCTACACCGGCCATACGACTCAAAGCTTTGGGGTTTCTCATTTTTCACTGAGATATTAAATAGCTGTTTGGAAGTATTTTAATAAGTTTTTTTAGAGTGCCGTACCACATTTTGTTGTTCTGACATCTTAATGAATTTGCAGGCAGCACGATATTTCACGTCCCCGTATCTTGTACTAAATGTTACATTGCAGTAAAATTCAATATCTGGTTCTAGACTTGAAAACGATATAAAAGCATAATGCAATAACAGTATCTGCGGTGAACAGAGGCGGCCCTAAAAAATGACTCAGCTCCATTACTCTATGTGCACAGTGCCTAGTACATCGTGCCCAGACCATGTGGAGGGGAATTTTTCTTTTGCCTTCTCCGCGGAAGAAAAAAAAACAAAACCTGATTCATGAGCTCGAGGCAAAAAAGGATGGCAATGTGTAAGGGCTTGTTCCAAGAAGCTGAAAAAAGAAAGAAAAAAAGTACAAAAACAAAATTAGAGTTTGATAACTCCGACCTGTCCTTTCATTTTCTATTTGCTCAACAAATACCAAGATGGGTCACAAGGAGAGGGGCTTTGGTGAGTGATAGAGATTTTTATCTAGGGCTTAACCTGCCCTGATCAGTTGTAAAGGTGACTTTCAAATTAACTCTTTCATGGCTGTCCGGTACCGGGACAAGAGCATAAAACCTAGACACACCAGTCTCATAGTAAATGTAGAATCCCTCCAGTTTATTAGCACTCAGCCGCATATATCAAATAAAGAGTCATCAGCATACGGGGGGACGTGACAAGTAGATATTACTATCTATATATGCTATTGGCCATAATGAATTTTACCAGGACATTCTCATGTCCCCCGTCTAATATTAAAATGGCTGCTTGATCCAAAATGGCCGCTGTTTGGTTCTCTTGGTTCAAAATGGCCGCTGTAGAGGAATATATCACTAACATGAGTCACTTCTAGAAAAATCCAGGGTTAACTGTCTCTGATGGGGTGTTCTCTTCCCCCAGTATTGCTCCGTGGTAACCGTGGTAACTGGCAGCAGGGCGGGATTTTGGTCTTTGTTTTAAAATGGTGGCTGGGGTACAAGGAGTACACGTACCTGTGGTAACTCTCCTATCCCCCTGTAGTCACTGCCGTGGACCTTGGTCCAGCTGTCTGATGCTGACAGGACAAGAATGGGACATCATTTTAATATTCCCGGCTGACTGGGTGCAAGTCCTCAATCAATTTAGTGCGGGCGGCCTGACTAACTGCCTTTACTAATGGAGGTAAGATGGCCACCGTTTGTGTTGCTCTCTCAGCAGGAAAGTTGCTCCTCCGCTGCATGCTGACGCTGTCAGGTAGTGAAACCAGAGCAGTATGCGAACAGCGGCAGCCTGAGAGGCAGGGCCCCACAGCAGGCTTCTGAATGGGGCCCCCTTCCTGACTAAAAATATACATATTACACTCATATATGCACACATTTATATACCTATATACATAAACATACAATTCTTCACTCATAGCCACACATTTATAAACTCTTACACATATACACACACAGTGCCATATACAGACTGCAGCATATACACACATACAGTATATAAACACCATACACACATACAGCATATACACATCACATATACACACATACAGCATATATACATCACAGGTACACACACATACAGCATATATACAGTACATCACATATATGTTATATACATATTATGCTGTACAATGTGGTGCACATCCTCCAATCTTTATTTCAGATTCATAAATAAATGAATCTGAAAAGTTAGACTCACTGATCACAATTTACAAATCATTGACATACGTAGCCAAACACAAGTATGCACCGAGAGACTTCAGTATTCTTCTGATGGTTTGTTTATGTATTCTCCTTCCTCCCAAACCTTGGGACTGATTTAAGTAGGACTGGTACAGCACTATAGAAATTATTGATCCTATTTTCCAATAAATGTGCTTTCTTTTTTTCCATCTCCAGCTAGAACATCGTTCTCTTATTGAGGCAATTATCCAGCACTTGATTAGTCACAGAGAAGACATTAGGCTCAGATCCATAATTTGCCTTTTTACAAAGTTGTGATCGTGATATTATCTTGCTGGAGACATTATTTTGTCTTTGTTTTCTATTGCACATTGGGCACACTGACTTGACCATGAAGAAGACATTTGCTATCCTATACTTGTCTCTCTGACCAGCCATTGCGTGTGCCGTGTGGATTGGTTATTGTGTCCCAATATTTTATGGAATTAGTTTCATTAGGAATTGGTGTTCTCAAACAAATTCCACCTAAGCTAAAGGGAGTCTAAAGGCAGGTTTGAACATACAATACTGCAGCCCCGGAAATCTGTGTAACGATACCTTTGTGTACCTTGTAAGTAGCAGCAAAACTGGTAAAAAAGTATCTATATTCCAGCACCGCACCTCTGTTTTGAGTAGGAAGCTTCTGGTTGTATATTACAGCAGAGTGTCTAGGGAGCAGTTAAAGGGAAGCTGTCACCTCCAATCCCCACAATAAACTCTAAACAGTACAGGCAACTGTAATTGGTGTTTAATGATGCCAGTGGGGCTCCAATGTGTTGGTCCTGCGACACAAAAAAGTGTTTTTTTGCCCATTTTTTTCTTCTTTGATGCAGTCAAGGAGGCGGGAAAGCTCTTGGACAACGTCAGGCCCTCTCCCACCTTCTCACTGCCGCTCCAACTGGTAAAATCCACACCTCTGCACACCACTTGTCACAGCACCACGTCACTACAACTTTGAAATTTCATCAATGCGTGAGTATTATGTGCAACTCCAGCTGCAGATGAGAGACCAGCGGACCCAGGCACAATACTCGCACTTGATTGAAATTTCAAATATAGTTGTGGTGATGTGGGGCTGAGGGCTGTGACAAGGGGTCTACAGTTAGGTAGATTTTACCAACCAGAGAAGATGTGAGGTCTTAGATCCTTGACTGGATCTAAGAAAAAAATGATGGGTAATAAAAGTCTTTTTCCTTGCTAAAGCACCAACGTATTGGAACCACACTGGCATCATTACACAACAATTACAGTTGCCTTTAAGGTACTTGTGATGAACATATAGGTACAAGGGAGATTTTGTCCTGTTCATAAAGCCACCCGTATCCCTCACCTAGCCACCCGTATCCCCCCCAGCCTCAGCCTAATAAGCCTAATGGAGCTAACTAGAGTGTTACCTTACTCGGCAGGTGGCTGAGCTTCAAAAGATCTCTGTAGCTGAAACGTCTCCATAGGCTTCAGCTGATTTTCCCTCCTTTTTCAAACAGGAGACAAAGAGTCATAAAAACTCTTAAACCAATACCCTGATTAGGGGCAATTATGGATCTTTGGTTCATCTCAGCCCAAGGGCAACGACATTTTTGCATGGTTATCTTCAGTGGATCACAGTTGCCCAATTTCCAAGGCTCTAGCATCCTTGGGTCCAGAGATATAAATATCTCTGAAAAGGTGCATAGCAAATGCGTCAGGTTTGGTATCAATGTGATCCAGGGATTCACCTGGATCCAATGATACCAGAACCCTGACCCTACGACTGCCCTTTGAGGAGCCAGTCAGGCTTCAGTAAATTTCAGCATGTCCACTATAGGAGGGAGTAAGAGTTCTCCTTACAGAGACTTTGCCAATTAAGGACATCTTGCATCCGTGTGGAGACTTATACCCATTGATGCTCCACTTGGGGATTCTGGGAAATATGGAACTAAGTATTCCGCTTAACATCAAGCATGAATCTTAGGAAGCCTAATGATATGATGCAGACATGTTCCCTCCACTGTACTGAAGAGACGCTATCATGTTGAAACAGTGCTGTCTATAGTTGGGAATTTGACCTTTGTGGAATAGATATACAGGTTTGGATTTAATCCCACATCAAGTCATTAGGCTTCTTGAAAGTCATGCTTGATGGTAAAGGTACTGCCTTACAAGGTAGCAAAAAAGGCATTTTTTTTTCCTTGTCCTTTTCCGGAAACTTATTTTCATATTTTCCTGAAAACTGCAGCACTCTTAGCCTATATTTACACAACGTGTGCAGTTGTGCGGTCAATAGGATTGTTGTTTGCATCCCGTGTGCCACCCATGCACTTATCACAATACTGCCCGGGATGCAAACAAGGGCTGGGATAGCAACTACTTTATGTTTTGTGTCTTGGCAGGCGGCTCATGGGTTCCATGGCTTTGTGTGAATGGGGACTTGTCCTGGCTGTAGTGAATACAGGTAGTACACATACGCATTTCCTCTGCATGTGCCTGAGCCCTTACACTGCCGTGTCTTCTACAGCTGATTGATAGGAGATGCTGATCTAGGGATAAATTATCAAGACACTTATGGCATATTCTATGGATTTGATGTACTTTCCACAATAAACTGTATTAGGGGAAATTTTATATGTGTAGTATGAGCTACATAGAGAATGGTAATACACTTCTCAATAGACTTACATCAAAGAGCAGGTCTATAAATTGGCGCTCCCCCCACTTTTATGCGTTGCAGCTCATATAGTCTATAACCTATATGGCCTTAAGATATAAAAATCTCCCAGCCGATTCCATACGCCATGCCTCACTTCCCACTGCTGCCTTGTTAGCAACTTAATGGAATAAATTTGTCTTGTAAGAAAGCGCATAGCCCAAAAACTGAAATGTAACTTTCTTATAATATATAATTAAGATTTTAATAAGTTTCCTAATAACAAATGAACATTTTTTTTTCAAGTATAAAGAAAATGTGATTATATATAAGCTTCTGGATTGTGAGCAATAACTGAGAAATTCAATCACGTTGTGAAATGTGTTGAGCCTTAAACTATTATGTGTCGTCGGTGGAAGACGATATTTAGGCAGTAATTATTTAGAGACAGAAATGAAAAAGTCTCTGCAGCAAAAACACATTACGATTTATATGTGATTCATCTTATCTAGAAGATTTTCAATATTCAGGGGAAGAAATTAAGAATTTCTTCTTTTTATATTAAACTCATTGTTATAAGTTAAATATCTATTATGCACTATTTGTAGTGTTCTTAAAACGTAGGATGTTACAGATGTCTGCTCTCTTTAAAGGCTGGTCCAAGTTTCAAAACTTCCTGTCCTGACCAATAGACAATGCCAGAAGTGTCTTCCCTGGGCCAAAGAGAAAAAGAACTTGATTGTTTTTCAGTGTCCAGGGTGATGTTTTCAGATTAAAGTAAATTTTGCATTCCATTGGGAAATCAAGGTCCCATAGTCTGGAGGAAGAGTGGAGAGGCACAATCTAAGCTGCTGCAGATCCAGTGGGAAGTTTCCACAATCAGTGATGGTTTGGTGTCCATGTTATCTGCTGGTGCTGGGCCACTGTGTTTTATCAAGACCAAAGTCAGCGCAGCTTCCACTTCATGTCTTGCTCTGCCGACAAGCTTATTGGAAAATTTTTCATTTTCCAGCAGTACTTGGCACCTATCCACACTGCCAAAAGTACTAATAGCTGGTTTAAAACCACAATATAATTGTGCTTCATTGGCCAGCAAATTTGCCTGACCTTAACCCCATAGATAATCCCTACATGCCATAACACATCTGCAGTGCCATCAGCGGATCCCTCCATGCTATAACACCTGTGCAGCACCATCAGCTCATCCTTCCATGCCATAACACACCTAGAGTGCCATCAGCTGATCCCTCCATGCCATAACACCTCCTCAGCACCATCAGCTGATCCTTCCATGCTATAACACCTCTACAGCACCATCAGCTGATCCTTCCATGCCATAACACCTCCTCAGCGCCATCAGCTGATCCCTCATGCCATAACAACTCCAGCGCCATCAGCTGATCCCTCCATGCCATAACCCCTCCTCAGCACCATCAGCTGATCGTTCCATGTCATAACACCTCTGCAGCGCCATCAGCTGATCCGTCCATGTCAAAACACCTCTGCAGCACCATCAGCTGATCCCTCCATGCCATAACACCTCCTCAGCGCCATCAGATATCCCTCCATGCTATAAAACCTCTCATGCCATCAGCTGATCCGTCCATGTCATAACACACCTACTGCGCCATCAGCTGATCCCTCCATGCCATAACACCTCCTCAGCGCCATCAGCTGATCCCTCCTGCTATAACACCACCAGCGCCATCAGCTGATCCTCCATGCCATAAACCCCACAGTGCCATCAGCTGATCCGTCCATGTCAAAACACCTCTACAGCACCATCAGCTGATCCTTCCATGCCATAACACACCTACTGCGCCATCAGCTGATCCCTCCATGCCATAACACCTCCTCAGCGCCACAGCTGATCCGTCCATGTCAAAACACCTCTGCAGCACCATCAGCTGATCCCTCCATGCCATAACACCTCCTCAGCACCATCAGTTGATCTCTCCATGCCATAACACCTCCTCAGCGCCATCAGCTGATCCGTCCATGTCAAAACACCTCTGCAGCACCATCAGCTGATCACTCCATGCCATAAACACACCTACTGCGCCATCAGCTGATCTTTCCATGACATAACACCTCCTCAGCGCCATCAGCTGATCGTCCATGTCATAACACCTCTGCAGCACCATCAGCTGATCCTTTCATGCCATAACACCTCCTCAGCACCATCAGTTGATCTCTCCATGCATAACACCTCCTCAGCGCCATCAGCTGATCCGCCCATGTCAAAACACCTCTGCAGCACCATCAGCTGATCTCTCCATGCCATAACACCTCCTCAGCACTATCAGTGATCCGTCTATGCCATAACACCTCCTCAGCGCCATCAGCTGATCCTTCCATGCCAAACACCTCCTCAGCACCATCAGCTGATCCTTCCATGCCATAACACCTCCTCAGCACCATCAGCTGATCTTTCCATGCCATAACACCTTCTCAGCACCATCAGCTGATCCGTCTATGCCATAACACCTCCTCAGCGCCATCAGCTTATCCGTCCATGTCATAACACCTCCTCAGCACCATCAGCTGATCCTTCCATGCCATAACACCTCCTCAGCACCATCAGCTGATCTCTCCATGCCATAACACCTCCTCAGCACCATCAGCTGATCTCTCCATGCCATAACACCTCCTGAGCACCATCAGCTGATCCGTCTATGCCATAACACCTCCTCAGCACCATCAGCTGATCCGTCTATGCCATAACACCTCCTCAGCGCCATCAGCTGATCCCTCCATGCCATAACACCTCCTCAGCGCCATCAGCTGATCCCTCCATGCCATAACACCTCAACAGCGCCATCAGCTGATCCCTCCATGCTATAACACCTCTGCAGCACCATCAGCTGATCCCTCCATGCCATAACACCTCCTCAGCGCCATCAGCTGATCCGTCCATGTCAAAACACCTCTGCAGCGCATCAGCTGATCCCTCCATGCCATAACACCTCCTCAGCACCATCAGTTGATCTCTCCATGCCATAACACCTCCTCAGCGCCATCAGCTGATCCGTCCATGTCAAAACACCTCTGCAGCACCATCAGCTGATCACTCCATGCCATAACACACCTACTGCGCCATCAGCTGATCTTTCCATGCCATAACACCTCCTCAGCGCCATCAGCTGATCCGTCCATGTCATAACACCTCTGCAGCACCATCAGCTGATCCTTCCATGCCATAACACCTCCTCAGCACATCAGTGATCTCTCCATGCTATAAACACCTCCTCAGCGCCATCAGCTGATCCCCCATGTCAAAACACTCTGCAGCACCATCAGCTGATCCTCTCCATGCCATAACACCTCCTCAGCAATATAGCTGATCCTCTATGCCATAAACACCTCTCAGCGCATCACTGATCCTTCCATGCCATAACACCTCCTCAGCACCATCAGCTGATCCTTCCATGCCATAACACCTCCTCAGCACCATCAGCTGATCTTTCCATGCCATAACACCTCCTCGCACCATCAGCTGATCCGTCTATGCCATAACACCTCCTCAGCGCCATCAGCTTATCCGTCCATGTATAACACCTCCTCAGCACCATCAGCTGATCCTTCCATGCCATAACACCTCCTCAGCACATCAGTGATCTCTCCATGCCATAACACCTCCTCAGCACCATCAGCTGATCTCTCCATGCCATAACACCTCCTGAGCACCATCAGCTGATCCGTCTATGCCATAACACCTCCTCAGCACCATCAGCTGATCCGTCTATGCCATAACACCTCCTCAGCGCCATCAGCTGATCCCTCCATGCATAACACCTCCTCAGCGCCATCAGTGATCCCTCCATGCCATAACACCTCAACAGCGCCATCAGCTGATCCCTCCATGCTATAACACCTCTGCAGCACCATCAGCTGATCCCTCCATGCCATAACACCTCCTCAGCGCCATCAGCTGATCCGTCCATGTCAAAAAACCTCTGCAGCGCCATCAGCTGATCCCTCCATGCCATAACACCTCCTCAGCACCATCAGTTGATCTCTCCATGCTATAACACCTCCTCAGCGCCATCAGCTGATCCGCCCATGTCAAAACACCTCTGCAGCACCATCAGTGATCTCTCCATGCATAACACACCTCCTCGCCCATCAGCTGATCTTTCCATGCCATAACACATCTCAGCGCCATCAGCTGATCCGTCATGCATAAACACCTCTGCAGCACCATCAGATGATCCTTCCAGGCCATAACACCTCCTCAGCGCCATCAGCTGATCCCTCCATGCCATAACACCTCCTCAGTGCCATCAGCTGATCCGTCCATGTCATAACACCTCCTCAGCACCATCAGCTGATCCTTCCATGCCATAACACCTCTGCAGCACCATCAGCTGATCCTTCCATGCCATAACACCTCCTCAGCAACATCAGCTGATCCTTCCATGCCATAACACCTCCTCAGCACCATCAGCTGATCTCTCCATGCCATAACACCTCCTCAGCACCATCAGCTGATCCGTCTATGCCATAACACCTCCTCAGCGCCATCAGCTGATCCGTCCAGTCAAACCCTCCTCAGACACCATCAGTGATGATCTTCCAGACATAACACCTCCTCAGCACTCAGCTGATCTTCCATGCCATAACACCTCTCAGCACCATCAGCTGATTCCCTCCATGCCATAAACACCTCCTCGACACACATCAGCTATCCGTCTAGCCATAACACTCCTCAGCGCCATACGCTGATCCCTCCTGCACCAAACACTCTTCAGCGCCATCAGCTGATCCCTCCATGCCATAACACCTCAACAGCGCCATCAGCTGATCCCTCCATGCTATAACACCTCTGCAGCACCATCAGCTGATCCTTCCATGCCATAACACACCTACTGCACCATCAGCTGATCCCTCCATGCCATAACACCTCCTCAGCGCCATCAGCTGATCCGTCCATGTCAAAACACATCTGCAGCGCCATCAGCTGATCCCTCCATGCCATAACACCTCCTCAGCACCATCAGTTGATCTCTCCATGCTATAACACCTCCTCAGCACCATCAGCTGATCCGTCCATGTCAAAACACCTCTGCAGCACCATCAGCTGATCTCTCCATGCCATAACACACCTACTGCGCCATCAGCTGATCTTTCCATGCCATAACACCTCCTCAGCGCCCATCAGCTGATCCTCCTGCCATAACACCTCTGCAGCACCATCAGCATGATCCTTCCATGCCATAACACCTCCTCAGCGCCATCAGCTGATCCCTCCATGCCATAACACCTCCTCAGCGCCATCAGCTGATCCGTCCATGTCATAACACCTCTGCAGCACCATCAGCTGATCCTTCCATGCCATAACACCTCTTCAGCGCCATCAGCTGATCACTCCATGCCATAACACCTCCTCAGCACCATCAGCTGATCCCTCCATGTCATAACACCTCCTCAGCACCATCAGCTGATCTCTCCATGCCATAACACCTCTGCAGCACCATCAGCTGATCCTTTCATGCCATAACACCTCCTCAGCGCCATCAACTGATCTCTCCATGCCATAACACCTGCTCAGCGCCATCAGCTGATCCGTCCATGTCATAACACCTCTGCAGTGCCACCACCTGATCCCTGATGGTGGTGAGGATCTAGTATATAAAATTGTGATGTATAATGTGATTGGTCTTTTATAATGATGATGTGCAATAAAAAATAATGATATGATGATGATGAAATAAAACACAATACAGGCGTCCCTCTACTTAAGAACACCCGACTTACAAATTACCTCTAGTAATACATATTATTGTTTTTACAGACATTGCACTGGTTAACATAACCCAAGATCAATTTATTTAGTTAACAAACAAAAGTGTCTGTCCCCTAAATAGCCTAATATTACAGACTATTACATGAGTTATCATGTAGGGCTGAGCTTTGTATGCTTTAGAGAACACACTATATGCCGAGGAGGAGATGTCATGTGATTTTATATGGTGCTTTTATTCATTTATTGTAAGTGTCTCTGAAAGTAATAATAGTGATATACATATTACATACCACTATCCGTGGGGCGGAGAGTGGGATTACCGTACATGTCGTCTAAAAATTTATTGAAATTAAATAATAATATAAATATATTGCTGTATTACCACATACTTTGGCAAATCTTTAAGGTTTCTAGTTGAGTCCAGGACCAAAGCAATGGTGGTGCAAGCGCCTCTCAATACACCTTCTCATCCAACATCTACCATTACCTTTCATCAATTTTATCTTTATACTCGACGTCATATGGTCCTCACTAACCCACCTACTTGATGTCATATGAACCTCACTAACCCACAATACCCACCCAGATAATAAAGGGCCTTACTGTCTATATCACAGATTAGTACATCAGCCCCAAGAAACATTTTATACTCATCCCAAACCTCAAAAACAAGAGAAGAAAGGAATGTAAAAAAAGGCAACAATGAAATAAGGTTTGTGATATTCATTCCAGACTTTTTTTTAATTTATTCCAGACTTTTGACAATTTTGTTTACTTGTTTTTCTTACTTTTTGGACTGCAGTAACAACCCCCCTCCCAAATATTCTCCATTATGTTCTGCAGTAATCACCGTAACCTACACTTTACAAGGTGAATGGAGCAGGTCTAGTAGATTAGAAATGTATATAATTATCCTAGAAATGCAGGAGACACGTAAGTACATTGTAGGCTACTTTCTATGTATGAAGGATGGGAAGCAAGTTCTCCTATTACCATGAATAAAACTTACACCAGACTAATGAGAACCCCCAAAATATACAGGTTATTTCTATTTTTCCCATTTACCATAACAGAGATTTTTAGGAGTTACACGAGGGGATTGGATAATGTGTTGGGTTGAACACCTTATTGAGTATTGTGAGGATGTACAAAGAGACTCAGATCCACTACTATATGATAGGCACTGACTTTATTAAAATTGTTAATGTTGTTAAAATTAGAAGTTGATATTAGTCAGGGCAATCATCTTAAAGGAAATCAACCTCTTATAAAAAAAAAAATCAGCTAAAGATACTCACCTACGCCAAGCTTGACACAAAGGGATCACATAGAAAAGAAATATATAATTAGCAGACCGGAGCGCGGGGGCAAGATGTCCAGTGCTCCAGGTTACTAATTATGCACGCCCCTGCACCTCTCTTTTCCAAGCTGGAAGAATGTGAGATTATGGAAGAAGGTGACATTATGGGAGGTGCGAGGGTGCTCCGTGCTGCTAAATATAAGTTTCTTTACTAGGTGATCCCGGTGTGTCAAGCTTAGCAAAGACAAGTGCCAGGATCAAGATGAAGAGAAGCAGAAGTGAGTATCCTGTTTTTTCAAGAGGTTGATTTCCTATATATAGGACCCTATAGTTGATACAGCTGGATCCTGTACAAACATGGAGGTAGGTAGATGGAGCAGGTAACTTGCTCTGTGGGAACATCTTCCTAGGGTGAATCCAATAGAAGTCATAGTTGGTGAGATACAGAAACCATGCAAGGAAACTGTCTCTTGATGCAATCGATGACTCCTCTATTTTTAAGTCAAGTCCGATACATGTGTTATGGCTGTTGCTGATTATAGAAACCGTGATGCAGTGCATCGGGCTACAGGAAGCGGCCATCATGGTGTTTATTCATTGATCCATCGGGGGACATCACTCCACAGACCAGAGCTGTTCACGCCCAGTGTTGTATCTTGCTCCACAGTCTGTAGAAAGCCCTTCTCACTAATCTACCAAATGTTCTGCCAAGAAAAATAATATGTTAGGAATAATTCCAAAATCTAAATAATGCATATCCAATCGGATGTGGACCCATCAATACAGGATAAACAGCTGGTGGGTCACTGGAGGGATTTCACACTAGAAATTGCTTACAAATTTTGGGGGCATTTTAAGAAACCTTAAAACCCTAGCATCTACTAACTAGTTGCATTGACTTACCTTCTGTGTTGTATTACTGGTTCTTGAATTGGCTTGATGATCTTCCATCCATCATTGGCAAAAGTGAAACCACTGAACAGTTTTTTATCTCTTTTGGCCATTTGTGGTTTATTGGCTTCAGTAGATGTGAGGATGTGATCAATTATTTGGGATGTCTTTACTGGGCACTGTGAATTAATGATGAAAAAGCAGGTGTTCATGAGGAAGAAAGAGAAATGAACTGTAATACTACAAACAACTTCTATTTATCATATACTTACCGGTTTTAGAAGCAATGGAGGATGAGCTGTAGCTGACTCTATGTCTTTCCACTGGATTCCCAGGAAAAATGGATGTTCCCTTATGTTGTCTACAGCCACCTGCCGTCTCTCCGGAGACTTGTTTAACAGCTGAAGAAAAATATAATTCATTTATAAAATGCTAAGAATTCATAGTGTCTTGTGTGAGATGATGATGACGTCAGCCACGCCCAAACCTATATCTGGCCTGTTATCCTACATAACACCAGAGGTGGAGTATAGACTACATGGGCATATATACTCACCCCTTCTAGAATGTCTTTGATCTGAGGGTTGAGTTCTTTAGGATAGGAAGGGTCATCCTTGATCAATGACATTTCGATTTTTCGTGACTCTTGACCTGTATAGAACGGATATCTTTTTGTAGCCATCTCATAAATGGTCACACCAGCTGCAAAGTAATCCACTGCTGCGTTGTATGGTCGCTTTTCAAGAATCTACGGAAAAGTTAGAGTTAGAATATTGTTTAGGCTTAAAGTTATAGAGAAATCCCAACAGTTATCACTCAGTAACATGTATACGATATCTTACCTCCGGTGCCATATAACTAAGGGTCCCGGCATACTCTGTGATCTTCTGATTCCCAAAAATGTTTGTCACAGAAAGACCAAAATCAGCTATCTTGAGATGACCAACGCTGTCTAGAAGCATGTTTTCTGGTTTTATGTCTCTGTTAGTGGATACATGTTATAAAGTACTATTATTATATGAGCTTTGGTGATAGATCCCTCTATGACCACAGATTCCAATTGCCATAAATATAGAGTAGATTGAATCAGAAAAATTTCTGCACTTACCTGTGTATTATGCCTCTAGAATGAAGAAATTGCAGCCCACAAATAACTTCAGCTGCAAAAAATCTAGTAAAAAAAAGAAAACATGAGCATTTTCGATCTTGTTAAGTAAACAAAGAGACACTAAAGCTGGATGGCTCCGACTATCATCATCTACAACTTACAGTTACATGTTCTGTCTTACCTTGTCAATGGAACGGTTAATGGGGCTTTGGCCCAAATGAGGTCCCTCAGATCTCCACCACTGAGATATTCCATAATGAAGAATACATAGTCCTGTGATAAAGATGATAAAGACACAGAGGATGATGGGAATGATTGTCATACATGAAATAATACTGTCATCTGTTAATAAGTGCATGGTGACCCACTAACCTGGGTATGGAAGGTGGCATAAGCCTGGGTAAACAAAGGACTTTTCCGAGTCATCTCAAGGACTTGTCGCTCTATCAGGACATTTTCGTGGAAGTCTTGAAGTAGGAGCCTTTTCTTCATCATTTTCACCGCCACTTGTTTTTTGGAGGCGTTGTGTGTGGCTAACATGACCTGGAGGAGATAGACCATTAATACTGGAGGACATGACCAGAAGATGTTATATTCCAATATGTAACTGCTCCTTGTCACATATTTCCTAATACTTACCTTACCATAACCTCCCTCACCAAGGAGTTCATGAAAGGTAAAGCTGTCCAGTCCGGACACAATGTTGGGGGCTTGATTGGTATCTGGAGGACAGAGGAAACATGAGATGTAATGTTGATATGAAAGGCTTCTAGGTCCTCACTTACACAAATGTGGTTTACAGGGTGTGGAGGAGACTTGGTAAAGATGTGTAACGCTAAATGTGCTGTAATGCGGCCTCATTTGTGATGTGATCTACATTTATTACATGTTATAGATACTTTTTGAGCTTTATTTGAAGAGGAATGTGGCTTTTAACATGGGAAAGTGTCAATCATGGCTGCTACCAAGCTCTCCCACAAAGTAAACCATTCAATAGGTGGTAAAAATATCAGGATTATGTCTAACCTTGATTATTATAATAAGTAGCCCCCTAATAAGTGTACCCTCCATTACTGACTACATTGGGGTCTATCTACACTAGATATCTTAGACCTGCTCTCACCTGGCAATGCTGCCCCGGCAGTTTTGGGGGGCATATCAGTATTTTTTCCCTCCATCTCTTCTCCCCTCTTCCTCTTTTCCATCACACCTTCCATTATGGGGCTCCCAGGTCTTTTAGGGGCCACCTTAGTTTTAATATCAGCTCCACGTTTTGCACGCTTCACTTTTTTCTTTCTCTTGGCCTTTTTTGGTGCCTCATCTCCCCACCCTCCCTTTCTTTTTTTGGGGAGGCATTGAGGATTCTCCAAAATAGGCTCCATAGTAATCACGCTAGGATCAGTGGCTAAGCACCAAAACAATGTCTTCAAACTTAAAAGTAATGAAGACAAAGTGATGGAATTCTGGCTGCGGAGAACGGAAGCCGACTCTTTCATGACATCACAGAGACCTGTGACGTCATCGTAGTCTAAACTTCTTTTCTGCCTAGTATGCTGACTGTCTAAAGGTCACATGACCTAACAAAAGTCCAACCAAGGTTAAAGGTCACATGACGTTATCATCCATGCTATATAAGTCAATCTACTTTTATTAGTATTTTAATTGTAATATTTTTAAAATATTGAGCAAATACTGTCTTTGTATAAGGACTTTGTATAAGCAAAAACCAAAAATGAAAAACGGCATCGGCAGGAATGGGTTAAAGGGTGGTGCACATGTATCAGGTTTTGTCGGTCTGTTTTTTGTTTTGTTGTGATGTTTTTCTGAGTTTTTCTCCTGTTTCATGTATTTTAGCAGTCTCTCCTTATTGATACATGTGGCGTTTGGCCTTCATGGAATTTGTGACTTTTCAAAACAAGAGTCGTAAAAAGTTTAAAAAAAATCGCAATCACTTCTAAGCTGAATTCTACGCCTGTTCAGGAGCACCCATAGATTTGCGCCTTAATTTGCAACTTTTTGACAACTTTTTCGAAAAAGGGGCAACTTTCACATCTGGATTCAGGTGATGACTCAGGGAACATTGCAGAAAACTAGACAATGGGGAAGTTTGAAGGGAGAAGATTGATACATGTGCCCCTACTGGCCTGCATGGACAATGATTCACCTTCCTGACCTTTTGAATGTTTGTAACTTGGTAACAACAAGTCTCTCAAAAGTTTTCTTAAAATCCATTTCCATTGTAAGCAAGTGCAGCAGCACATATGGAGGAATAGCAGGTGGATATGAACACAAAAGATAGAAATAAGCAATTCAGGCTGAAGCTGTTACCAACAAGTCATTATTTCCCGACGCACATCTGCAGAACCTGGAGTGGAGAGTATAAACATATTTGCAATATTCAAGGCAAGATTTTAGTAAAATCAATTTCGGCAAATTGACCAAGATATGTATTTACATGCTGCGCCTGCTGAAGACTATTACTCAGATAAACCGCTTCCCAAATGTTAAGCAAAAACGTATGTTGAGATTCCGTGCAGTATGTTGAGCTGATTGAGCAGAATATTTCCTGAATACGAGAAAGCAGTAGTTTCCCCAAACATTTCATGTTGGAAAAGCAAATTGACCAATTGCAGGGGCAGGGGTGCACGAGCCAGGAATCAAGTTGAGCCTTTCGCCTCAGGCAGCACCATCTGTAGCAAGATGGGTGGCAGCAGCAGAACCTGCCAATTATAAAATAGTGTCTCCTCACACCTGATGTCAGCACAGGTGTGAGACATTGAATGGAGAACCCATGTACTACAAAAAAATAACCTTATCTATTACTACTGGATGGGGCGGAGGGGGCGCTGTCCTGTAACTCACCTCATGCAGCAGAGAGTTTAGATTCACCCCTGGTTTGGGGATACGCTTGATGACTGTTTCTCTTGATGACTTAAGAAATAAGGGATGAAACACTGGGTGCTTGATTTCCTGAAAGAAAATCTACCATCATAATGAAGCATCATAAACCAGGGACACTTACAAATCGGCACATCGAACTCACATCTGGGGGACGTATGGAACTATATCTGGAAGGAGGGGCTGTATATGGTAACAGATTATTAATGAAACTAAGGGGGACCTGTATATTGGGGGGGGGGGGGTATCTAATTATACCTGAGGTAGTTATCTGTATACAGGGCTAGGATTTGAACTAAACTTGAATGGGGGGCCATCACATCATAGAAGAAACAGGAAAGCGGCACTCACCGGATTCGTGCAGGAAGGTTTATTTGGACACACAGAGTATAGACGTGGACATAAGTGCAGACCGCGGCAAGCGACGGGCCGTTTCGCGCCTGTGTGGCGCTTTCTCAAGCCTACAAAGGCATCTATCTGGGGCTGTCCCTCTTATGGAGCGACTTCCGGTAGTGCGCCGATCATGTGACACACAACTTCCGGTACGGCGCCGATCATGTGACACACGAGGCGGCGCCTCCGGAAGTTAAAGAGAGGTAAGCATCCCCAGCGACGCGCTCGTAGTTCTGTTACCTAGCAACAAACAAAAACATTAAAATGATGTTGACCGGACTGCCGACACAACAATGAGATCGCCACAATTACGCTGTGTCTATCAGACATCTTTTGAAAAACGGGATACCGGCATCATCCATGAAAAATTGGATAGGATTGTGCCTATACAGTAATATTATCCTAACATAGTCTGACATTGAATGGGGGGCCATATATACTGTATATACTCAAGTTTAAGCCAAATTTTTAGCACAAAAAAAATTACTGAAAACTCAAACTTGGCATATACTCAAGTAAAAAAAAAAAAAGATAGTTTATACTCACCATTCCGACGCCCCCGCCGGTCTTCTCTTGTTACGTCCGGCAGCAGCTGCTGCTGACATCAGGGTGGGTGCGCGACGTTGCAAGGACCTGCCCCTGCTGGACATAGGAAGAGAAGACCTGTCGGGGGCGTTGGAAAGGTGAGAATTTACATTATATGTGCTGGGCATACTGGGGCTGGCTATATACTGGGGGCTGGCTGACTATATACTGAGGGCTTGCTATATACTAGGGCTTTTTTGCTATATATTGGGGCCAGCTGGGCCTGTATATATAGTCATTGGGGTCAGTTGTAGTGTGTCTGGTATATATTATGTAGAACCACATTGTTATCCAGGGGACATTCCAGTGTTATCCAGGGGACATTCACCTCAGGCAGCAAAAAGGATAGCATCGGCCCTGGATACATAGAATCTAAGAATCTACCAGAAAATTTTAGCTGTAATATATTTTTTTAAAGTAAAAATTTAGAAAGTCTCTATGGAAACAACTCAAAAGGTTGTAGAGTTTAATTACCAGCAGATTTTTAATGGCCGTCATACGCCCTTATTTATACACAATATTAAGAGAGGTTGAAGTAGGGCAAAACATCTAAACAGGATACAGCTTTATAAATAGCAAATGCATCTACAAGAACTCCATTGTCCTTGTAATGGTCACTGACTATTCTGAAAGTAAAAGTTTGTAAAAACCATTAAGCCCTTAGTACATCATGGTGGGAGAGAGCTCCGAATATCTGCCTTAAACTACAGTGATCGATGCTTGCACTCATCATGGAAGTTTAACTGTTAAAGGGGTATTCCAGGAATAAGCATAATTAATATTTAAATGGGTCATTAAAATATAAGCTAATATGTAATTAGTTGCTTTTTAAAATTTTGTTCCCCTTAGCAGTAATATATTGTGGACATAGACTGTAATGAATTAAAATGTTACCGGCACTTTAATCAGTCCATTGATTTTGTCCCAGTGGACCAGGCACAGGACTAAAGATGGCCGCCGGTCACATGTCCATATCACTTGTCCAGCACCTGCCTGGGCAGTTCAGGTGCTCATCACTAGGGTTGGCTGTAGTCAGTTGCTTAAAGGGGGTTTGATGTCACCGAGGGGGCAGGACCTATCACAATTAGTGGGTGGAGCCATCAGATATTTGTGCTGAGGATTCAGTTCATGGAGGAGAAAAGTGAGAGTGTAATTTATTGGGACTGAAGAGACCAGAGGGATGCATTTACATGGGACTGCATGTTAGGAGGCTGTAAATGTGCAATTTTGTGGCTTTTTTTAGGTCGAAGACAATGTACGTTCAAAGTTCGCCACCGTGCGGTTTTCTGCAGTGTTCCCTGAGTTATCACCTGAATCCAGATGTAAAAGTTGTGACTTTTTAAAAAGTGTAAAAAAAGATACATTGCATTAACTTTGTGTTTAAAGGGGTTGTCCGAGAGGGTAACATTTACTTACCTCCCAGTTTTCATAAGCAGAACACGCCAGTTTTTTATCTGACGTTGTAATAAAAAGAATGTTCTTATCCAACTGGTGGGGGAGCTGAGGATATAGGCAACAAATCCGAATGCCACTGTTGAATCCTATGCTCCAATAATATCAAATCCAAATGACATAAATTATCACTATATTCACAAAGCAATTATGAATATTAAGTCAATTTTATTAGTTTTTCACAAAAAGATAGTAATAACAAACTTACATAAAGAGGTAGTTATACAACGGGAACACTTAGTTAAAAACAGTGCATAGCCACATGCTGAACAAGCAAGATACCAAGAAAAAGAGAAACTCAGTATGGAATCCATACCATAGTGACTTAAAATAAGGAACAGCTGAATATAAGCCTTAGCTTTAAAATAGGCAGCTTCAATAAGTACTAGAAATCATTACCATACCAGGATGCAAGGTGTGCACTGTGCAGCCCCCGACATGTGTTTTGCCAAGTGGCTTTCTCAAGGGGAAAGCCATTCATTCCCCTTGAGAAATGAATTTACAATTCCTTTTTTAAATTCAGAGGTTTCCCCGATTTCTGTTGCGTGCAAGCCGGCGCTGATACACCAAAATACGATTGCGTGCACCAAAATCCCGGGGCAATTGAGCACAAAACAGAAATCGTCGGGAAAATGCGTCCGACGAACCAATGAGCCCCATTGTGTTTCATTTTGTTTCTTTCGTTACGTCTCCATTTATGACTTTCTAGAGGAGCAAATGTTAAATACTGTTACAGCTGGACTAGCTGGAGCCAACAGCACAGGGTACTTCTCAGTGACCACAGAGCAAGTGCAAAATCCACACCTCTGCTAGCTCAGATCTGGGGACAAAGAGATCAAAGGAAGGAGGCAAAAGAAATATCATAGCTGTCCATTACTGGGGCATAATTCATAAATATGGGTCCCCAGTTACAGGGGAGAGTTATAGGATCAAGATACCCTCATGGCCCGAGTATCAAGAGCCTGGCTGCAGGGGAACTCAGCCAATGGCAGAACACTGCTAATGTTAGGCCTAGGCACCCAAAGTTTGGTATGGGGTGAACAGTGGTGAGGTACCCTGGTAATTGATAGCAATGGCACAGTTGTGCCATCTTCCAATCAAAAGTTATGGGGTTTTAATAAAACCCCAGAAACAAAACGTACCTCTCTGATGGGAGGCGGATCGAAAAACCTTCTGGCTTTAAATTAGTGAAGCGGTCACATTGCCTGGTTTAGTTTGAGGACTCTATACATTAAAAGACTGGATCACTCCCCATGCTTTGTCCTCGGGAAAGAAACTTCTACCTATTTCCATAGCAAGAGTTTTTTTGTTTCCATTTTCCCTAACTTTTTGTAGGCATCCTATGTGTATTGTTTTTAACTCTTTTTAAGTTTTATCTGACAATTTTGTTTTTGTATTTTTTATGTATTTTAAAGTCTTTAATAAGCCTCTGCTTGTAGCCTTCAGGGATATGAGTTTGTGAAGGGATTACGTTACCAGGTCTTTTAACATGGTATATAAAATAGGAAGCCATTTTGTGGAAGTGGGTGGAGCTTAAGGGCTAAATTCTTGGACTCCATAGAGAAGGTGCACCCTGTGTTTGGACTCCAGCGTGCAGGGTTCATATTCTATAGGGGGGAGATTTCTCATGCTTATACGCCAGTTTTCTGTCCAGGAATTTCAATTATTGTCCCCCACAAGTGGGCGTGGTGGGCATGAAGGGGGCTGTACCAGGGTGGCGGAATGTGCAGGCACCGGGCAGGACCGCCCCATTCCTCCACATGAGCAATAGCTGGGGCCAGTTCTGCACGGATTATATTTCCATTGTACAGAAGACAGGGCCTGACGTAGAATTGCCCGGAAGCACCACAGCCACCCTAAGGAGATACAGGGTAAGTTTATCAATTGTTTCATTTTTTTTCAGTTCACCTTCTAAATCTTTCAGAAACGTAAAAGAATGAAAGAAAACATAAAATATTAATCGCGTAATCCTTTAGCCAAACTTTCAGTCTGGGAGCGTTGCACTTTGAGTTCCCAATGTTCTCTCCCCATATGCATAAAAAGTCTGCGGCAGTGACAAACGCACATAAAAAGGCACATAATGAATTTAAACTTTATTTTTGTCTGTAATAGAAGCACTAAAAGCCTTTTCAGGCCATTTCCTTTTATCTGTTTGGGAAAGAATTTGTGTATTAGTGGAGTGTTTTCCATATACAATATAAAAAGCCTCCTCTTCATATGAAGAGCATCTTCAAAATAAAAAAAAAATCCAGTTCCTGCCGTATACAAGGGGAAAGTAAACATGGTGCGACTTGTATGCCGGCTCTATAAATCCCAACTCAATTAGCGACAGATCTCAGCTGTGTGCAGGGAAGAGGTTGGATCCGGCTACGCTACATGCTCAATTTATTTGGTCTCTTGCACATTTGTTGTCCACCCACTAGACAAATCATGCCCAGGTGTGCTCCAGTTTCACGTTCACCGATACCGGTCTAGGAAAAATACTGCTGGCTGAGTTGATACATTTCGGTTTTGAAATACAATTCAATCGGAAAGGGGAGGGACTTGTCCCAGTTGCATTTCTTTGGTAATGAGCACCATTTGTTTTGCATTGTTTACTAGTGGTGCTCGTTTCCGATCACACGTCTTTCCGTTGAAACGCTTATAGGATTGGAATCAGCACCTAAATTGAATTGGTTCTCAAAATCCAATACGGCCAGGACATGCGAATGCAGCTATCAACAAATGCATGTCAGGTCTTTAAAGGGAAACTGTCAGAAAGTTTGCTCTGGAAAGATTTTGATTTCTTAACTCCCAAAAAAAGTATGACTTGGGGGGGTGGGGGGGGGCATATGAAAGCTACAATGTGTCCCTCTCACCAATCTATTGGCCCTAGCATTTGCCATTAGGCATTTAAAGACCGGTGCCTAGGGCGTCCAGTAACAAAGAGGTGTCCCTAGAAGCTGAAATTATTTTTTTAAATTTATTTTTAATTATTTTTAATTTAATTTTAATATAATTAAATGTTTCATACAATCCATTAATATTTAAATTTGAATATTTGTTTGCTTTAAATTTTATTTAAATATTCGGAGACTGATAGTGGGTCATAAACAACAGGAGAGGCAGCCCAGTGAGTCTTGGATATTACATTTTACATGAATTGCTCCGCCTCCTTGTTCTTGATTGACAGGTCTAACTGCTGCTGTTTTGAACATTGGGAGAGCTCTGTTACATCATTGAATACTTAACGTCATTGACCAGGGTGATATCATCTAAGGTTGTTTATCCAGTTACTTTTGCAAAGTCTACCCCAGGTATCTGATCACATAACATCATACATGCCACCAACTAGGAACAGATGTCATGTTGCTGTGATTTCATGTGATCAGATATATTCATGGGGCAGATATGGCAAAATCAACTGAGTAAAGGACCGTAGATAACATCACCCTGGTCACATGAAAAGGTATGGAAAAGAGTAGATGGGAAGGTTTGGTAGGATGTGTCCACTCTGATGCCAGGGAATATAACATAAAGTTAATTTATGGGGATGTAAGGGAAACAATTTTTACCTAAAAGAAGGGTGTCAGGTAGTTAATAGGGCTTTATGGGAACCTGTCACTTGCTGTATTTGTGAAAATGTGGTTCCCTCTAAGCTTATAATTCAGCACCCATAGGCCTGAAAGGGATAACTTTGATATTGCTATTGAATTTCGGCATAACGAGTCCTTAGATTCTGAAGGGGAGAAGAATTTCTCTCGTTCTATTGAGTACATGTCCACCAACAGCCAAGCATGCAGGTGTTCACAGGGATTGGGAGGAAAACCTTTTGGAAGAATAAAAATTTTGTTGACAACTACCCTGTTTTCCCTAAAATAGGACATCCCCAGAAAATAAGAATAAGAATTTATGGGATAAAATCACTGACTGTTGTTCTAAGAGCACCTACCTGGACAAAAAGGGGGAAACTGCTATTGCTGGACATTGGGGCCAATGATTCTAATAGAAATGGAGTCACAAAAAATTCTGAGTTTCAAAAATTATAAGGATGTTTGAGAAGTAGATTTTTTTTTTGTTCAACAATGTAAATTCTCGTTCACAGAAAAATAAGACATCCCTTGAAAATAAGACCTAGCGCCTCTTAAGGAGCAAAAATTAATATAACTCTTGTTCTTCGAGGAAACACGATATCACAAGGTTAAGGGATTATCCTCCTAGGATGCAAATGTTCAGATATTTTAACATTTTAAACTATATTGCAAATATTTTTTTAATAGCAAATGAAAGTTACATTTTTAGGTTTTTCCGCTTAGCTCAGAAAATGACCGAAGATGACAATTGTGTATGGCATTGCACAAATCCCTATGTATTTCACTGCATTTGATATCTGCTGAGTCGGCACGACACTTGCAAATGAAGTGAGTTCATTTTTTTCAGCAGATTGTGAAGGTGCATTGAGCAAGCAAGAACCATAATGCCCGTAATTGCTTACTTAAACAAGCCATTATACCATCAGTGTGTGTATTTGTGGATCATAGGAATCGCTTAGCATTGAGTAGCACTTCACATGAAAAGGGCACTGATCTCAACGTCTCAAAGCGGGAGATGTTTTTGAAAGGATTTGAGTAAATAAATACTTAATATAGCAGGACCCAACTTACAGATCTCCGACTGTTCCCATTACGATGTTTTCTTGGTCCCATGTGGACACACATAAAACTCCAGGAATCACTGCATAGCTAACCTTGCCTGAGGAAGGTCACTCATCAATTTTTTTTCCCACTGCATCACCTACAACAACCCCTTTAAGTAAGTACCTTCTATTTGTAAAAGTGATGAGCCTATAATTGGCGTTTGCATTCATCGGAGGAGTGAAAATGGTCCGGTAAAGACGCCAGCGGCATTTAAATCCCTGTGGTCACGTGTGCCACCACTAACAAGCCGGTAGCCCTGCCTGCCTCTTTTTGGGGGATCTCATCGCTTCCAATGACGTCTTCAGGGAGCAACATTCCTCCCAAAATAGATGCTCCATGTGCCACCCACTCACATGGCCATAAGGATTTATGCTTTATATAATCATTTAATTTGTTTGTATAATACATTGCAATATATCTTGAGGAAAAGGGATGGGTAATGGGCTTTCATGCATGGTACACCCGGATCCCATTGTAAGGCCTCTACTTTCCTCTTAAAACCACCTTGGGCTGACAGGGTGAATGAGAGAGATAGCCAACCCCCTAAAACCCTTTATGATGCTGTCTTCATTGACCATGGAATATAAGAGTTTAAATTGGCTGGGTTAAACCCATGAACCCATGACAAGGCCTGGTAGCCAGAGTTGGGGGTGGAGACCTTCCTTCCCCCCAAACATTTTTATGACTTCATTAGGAATCACTTTTGGTCTTCCTGCTGCACAATCCTTCTTTTCTGTATAAGAACCCATAGCCACAAGCCACACTGATATTGTTTGTTTAGAGATACTAGGTAATAGGCTCAATGTTTGATTTTAAAACAGGTGGCACAGTAATATGTCAGATGGTAGTTCTTTAAGAAATTCTAAAATTATGTGAAGACAGTTATGCAATTGCAGTAATGGACAGCAGATTGTGGACCACATATTTGGACACCCCTATTTGCTTTGGCTGTGAGTTACTTCCAAGGCGGTTGGGGACTCTTTTAGATTTTCACCATGAACCCCTCTGGGATCTGGATATCCAAAAGGGCCACTGGCCTAACTCATGGAGAATTCCCTATTTAGCCAACACAACCAAGAAACAATGAAACATCTTTGCAAGGATTTAGAGGTAAGGCGGAGAGTAGTTAGGAGCAAGTTTAGAGCACAGGTCAACAGTACCAAATTCACACATCATAAATTTAACATTGCAATGTCTTAAAATAGCCGACACATAAGGAATTTTGATGATGAATGGGTAGTGGATTATGAATGTCGGGTAGTGGATTATAATATTCTGGGGTTGAGTGGTAGCCGGGGGCCCAAGCCTTCTAGGGGACCAATGGCCACAATGGCCATTAATAACAAAATGGTGCTTAAATAGTTTGCTTTTATGATTCACAAAATTTTATGGAATTTATAAAGTAGGAGGTGACAACTCCAAGTTGGCCACAAAGGATACTACATCTCCCATGATCCCTCAGTTCTAAACTCCTCCGCTCTTATGCTCTGCTCCCAGACTGTCCTGCTCTATTACCATAGTAATGATGTGTATCTGCCATCTCTGCGCATTACCTCACTGAGATGACATCTCACCACAGCACTGGCCATACTGGATGCACCGCAAGCAATCGACTACAGCCAAACATAGTGATGATCACATGACCTGCCCAGGCAGGTGCAGGACATGTGTTGTGGACATGTGACTAGCGGCCATCTTCTGTCCTGTGTCTCTTCCACAGGGAGAACATCAATGGACTGATTAAATGGTCAGTATCATTTTAATTAAGTTTTTAATTTAATTAAAGTATATGTCTACAACATTTTTCTGCTAAGTTGAGCAAAACTTAGTTACACTAGTTATATTTGAATGACCAATTGGAATATGAATTGTGCTTATTCCTAGAATACCCCTCTAACTTCATGCACAATCTTACCGAACCCTCAACCACAGAATATACCCATACCAGGTTCTTTGCTGACAGGTTCCCTTTAAAAATGCAACTGGAGATACAAGGGCTAATTTTCATAGGAAACGTAATTTATTTTTTTGTTAATTTCTTTACAATTTATGCTTCAAGCTCAAACGGTACGGGTGCAATAAAATTAATCACTCCGTTTAGTATGTTTTATTTCGCTCCTTAAATTGTAATTGTCATGAATGCCAATTTCCGAGGACATTTTCTCTCCAATCCAGTAATTTTAGTATAAAAGTACAGTAGTTAAGTATTAACCACAGAGCAAACAATTATTCACTATCATTAAACAGAATTACCCTGTTAAGAGCAAAGTGTTAATTATATCAATGCAACCATCTCCTTAGGCAATCGCACTACAAAGAGTTTTATGGGCATCTGATTTTACTGATGATACCGCTCCGAAATGAGAACATGCAAGTGATCTTCAGCATCGCGCTGATTCCACTCCAAAACTACCTAATATGATCAAATGGAACCGAAATACAGAACACTTCAAACAGGCAGAGCGACCTAAAAGAAGATTGCAGGATATCAGAATGTAATGCCAGTTTTATTAAAAGACATTGCCAGTGATATTTACTAAGTTACTATGACAAATCGCAGAATAATGAAAAAAAAGTACATTTGTAGAGCCTATGGGAATACTAGTCCCCTATAGGGATGTTGTACAGTACATGATGAGCATATCTCAAGTTACTATATGTATATATACGTGTACGTCCTCAAGAGGTTAAAGGAAATATACAATTTGCTTTTATGCATTGTGAAACAAGCATACCTTGAGAATGCTGTAGCGACACTGGTGCAGAAACATATCTTGTTTAATCCATGATCTGAGTGGTTTTGCTAAAAAAACAATTATAAAATTCAGGACCTTGGGAGAGCTTGGTGCATACTAGCTAGACAGACAGGTCTAATCAACCTGAGCTGGATGAAGAAGCTGGGGGACGCTGCAGCGATTTATTACTTCTGCCTGTTATGGACAACATAGTGAATACAGCAATTTCTGGAGCAATGCATAATTATTGTAAGAGGAGAAGCACTGGGGCAGCCACAGAAGCAACAGAGCCTCACTATTATAATTTTATAATCATTTTTTCAGCAAAACCACTCGGTTCAGGGATTAAACAAGATATGTTTCTGCATCAGTGTAGCTACAGCTTTTTTAAGGTATGTTTGGTTCATAATGCATAAAAGCAAATAGTAGATTTCCTTTAAGGCTGTACAAAGAACAAGTGATGATCCGCAAGGAGACATATACCCCATCTTTACATCCAAGACTTTGGCAGAAGATGCGCTGTTGACTGTGATTTTGTACTTAGTTTGCATTCTGTCCTGCACTATTCTGAACACATTCTTACTTCACTCCTGGCTGTCTTATTTATTTCACCCCACCTGTATGTCCTTTGTTGAATTTGTTCAGGGCTGCAGAAGGTTAAGCTAGCTGTGATGGACAGATGCTTTCTACATGAACATTCCTTCTCTGCTACTCTGGTTTGTCTGAATGTCATGGGCCCGATTCTGGACATTGGCTCTGATATCCAATAAGTGGGGTGTGTGTCCACTTCCCAGTGCTTTGTATAAGTTTTCTTTGGACCTTGCTAGCGTTTTATGGACTTCTGTATTTTTTTATCTTCTGAACCTTGCTTGTCTTCAGACATTCCTATATCTCTTGAAACTGTATGCATTGTCCTCTTGGTTCTGACTCATATTTGTCTGACTTTTCTTCTGTGTTTATTTGTCTTGTTTTTGTTCTGTTTTTTCACTTTGGCGCAGGAAGGGAAAGTTGACTACTTGCCACCTACTCTAGGGTAGGATATAAAGAAGATGAATGTCAGAAGGATATGCTGCACACCTCATAGGTTGTCATAAAAACTTGATTTTATTTAATGGTCTCAAAAAAATGATGAATTTCAGGACTGAGTGGTTCCTTTATCAAGAAAGAAAAAAGGTACATAGAATAGATAGTTAGAAAACTAATAGATGAAAGAAAACATAACAAATATAGATTTAGCGTAAAAAAATATGTAAAAAGAAAATTAAAATTTTAGCAGCTAAAAGATTAGTACTTGATGTAAATTGAATGAAATGAATTTGAATGGACTTGGAGAATTAAAAGTAAATGTAGCAATAGAATAATAGTCTAATAAATACACAAATAAATATTCATACTTGATGAGAAGAAAAACAAACATTGGAATTCATACTTGATACAAAAAAGCGTATTATTGTTACAATTTTATAGTTCAGTAGAAATTTTGCATACATAAATAGGGTGATATCATTACAGGTCCTTTAGCCTTCTAACATTAGTACACCAAGCAAATATCTCATGAAATCAGAGCAAAGCATATGAAGCCTTCATGGAGAGGAGTAGTAGTCTATGCAGGCATGCTGTGATGTTTTATGTGGTCAGATCTGTGCATGGGGTACAGGTTGCTAATGTTAAGAGTCTAAAGGATCTGTAAAGATGTCACCCTGGTTACGCCCTCGACTCGCTCTAAAGATGCATAGATACCAGGCAAGTTTATAACTCTGATATTATGGGGATCTGAGGAAAACAGTTTTTAACTAAAGAAGGGTGTCAGGTAGTTACTAGGGCTCTATAGTTACCTGTCACTAGCTGTATTTGTGAAAATTGTGGTGTCAGGTACGCTTTAAGTGGTGAGCGTGTGCTTTCTTGTGTTTTAAATTTATAAGTGAGGGTTATTTTTTCATAATAAACAAGGCAAAATACAGACAGTCCCTGACTTAATGACAATACTCCTCTAGGTTAGGATAGGCAAGTAGGTAGGGACATATGGGTGGCTCTAGCTTTAGGGCTCACTGTCCATGTCTGTCCATTCCTTTTCCATCTTTTTGTTCGTTCCCAAACAGCATCTTTATACAATGACTGTCTTCAAGAGTCATTTACTCTCCCTATGGAGTCAAGAGCAATTACTTTTCTTCCATGTTTATTTTTTTTATCTTGACCATGTTTTCGACCTGACTGCAAAGAGCTTTTTATCTCGTGCCATTACGTGCAACTCTAACCTGATTTATTATATTTTCTTTGCAAGAAATTTCATTTTTATTTAGTAGTCTAAACTTTCGAGAAGAAATGGGACTCATAATACACAAAGCACAAAGGCTGACAGTTATATTATTCTACAGGTCATTTCTATGGTTACTTAGTGCTAGGGTAGTCTCACTGGTGATCTGTTCTCGAGACTGTGCAAGCAAATTTCATACTAGAAAAACAGATGCAAACATGTTGCCATAGATATCCATTCCTGTTTACCAGGGAAGTCAGATATCTCCAGCCATCCTTCAGCAGTCTCTGTTGACATTGATTTATCCAAGCAAATAACCCGTTACTGGAATTCATCTTTTCTGCAGCAAAATCAATGTCAATTATCATTGAGTACTGGGTAAACTTTTCTTTTCATGGTCATATGGATTGTTCGGGTATTAATATGTACATAACTGTGGGTCCAACACATTTGTTGCATTGATCCATATTGATCATGACATTTAGGTGTAGTTCTTATATTATGGAGTGCCAGAGTATTTTATGGTGGTGTATGCCATGGGCCACCTCTATCCAACTACAGGTTCTAAAACAAGATGTAAGTATATAATAAATACTGTAAACCAGGGGTCTCAAACTCGCGGCCCGCGGGCCAACTGCGGCCCGCGGGACAACATTTTGCGGCCCCCGCCTGGAAAAGCACCGCCCGCCATGTATTCACGGCGGCGGTCGGGTCGCGCTGCATGGAGAGGGCTCACGGGCTGAGCCCTCTCCATAGCCGGTAAGTCTTTGCTGCATATTGCAGCAAAGGCTTACTGGTAACACCCGCGATCGGTGCTAGCACCGATCGCGGGTGTTTTTACAGCGTGGGCTGCCGGCAAAGCTGCCGACAGCCCCAAACAGATAGCGGCGCATGGGCGCCGCCATCTTACCTGGGATCGCCGCTCCCCGTGACGTCATCGGGGGGCGGCGATCCGTCTCCATGGTAGCCTCGGGTCTTCCGAAGACCCGAGGCTATTTCGTTTTAACCCCTTCATTACAATGTGCTGATAGCACATTGTAATGAATGAGGAGGAAAATCCCCTTATACTGCCATACTGTAGTATGGCAGTATATGGTAGGATCGATCAGACAACCTAGGGTTAAAGAACCCTAGGGAGTCTGAAAAATAGTATAAATAAAAATAAAAAAAAGTTTTTAAAAAAAAAATTAGAATAAAAAAAAATTAAATTTCAAATCACCCCCCTTTCCCTAGAACTGACATAAATATAAATAAACAGTAAAAATCATAAACACATTAGGTATCGACGCGTCCGAAAATGCCCGATCTATCAAAATATAATAACGTTTTTTACAATGCGTTTTACCCCGTTACGGAAAATAGCGCCCAAAGTCGAAAATGGCACTTTTTTGCCATTTTGAAAAATATAAAAAAATATATAAAAAGTGATCAAAAGGTCGTACAGTCCTAAAAATGATATCATTGAACATATTATCAAATTTCGCACTGAGCCCCTGACTGGGCTCAGTGCGGTAGGAGCTTGGGACCCCTCGGTGCACAGGACGCGTTCATAGAGAAAACACGTCTCCCAGCTCGGGGCTTTCCTTGCGCTGGGAGACGCCATGACATTTGAATCTGAATAATGATATTTTGTAAGCGCATTTTGTGTGGAAAACTTGATGCGGCCCAGCCTTACCCAGAATCTACCTCCAGCGGCCCCCAGGTAAATTGAGTTTGAGACCCCTGCTGTAAACCCATATCGCGGGTTGCGAGCTCACCGGTGTCGCTCGGGGCTCGCAGACACGGCACCAGCGCAGATCACCTCTCCCTGTTCCGGATCCACGGCCGAGCTCCACACACGTGTCCCCGTCTCCTAGGGCGCGTGCGCGGCATCTTCAGGAAATTTAGATGACCAGCGCACCGCTGATTGGTGCGTTGGCTGAACACCTCCACCTTTAAAAATCCAGCACATCCCTTCTTCCTTTGCCAGATCTTTGTGCCTTGAGCCCTGGAGAAAGCTGTTTTGATGCCTTGCGCTGTTTCTGAGAATTTCCATTGTGACCCTGGTTCTAATTCTGACTTCGCTCCTTTGCTGCCTGCCCTGACCTGTTGCTACGACTCTGACTCCGATACTATGCTGCTCGTCCTGACCTCCTGCCTGTCCCCGACTACGAGCTTGCCTGCCGTTTCTGTACCTCGACCTTGGTTGCCACTGCGGACAAGTCATGCCTGTGGAATGACCTGGTGGTACCACGCCGCAGCAAGTCCAACCCGCTTTGCGGCAATCTATGGTGAAAACCGGGTACCACCCCGGGTACTTACCTCTGTTTACCCACCATTCCAGTGGCTGACTCAAATCCTCTCCATTGGACAGTTTGTGAAACTCATTGGTCAGTTTCTGATGTCCACTTTTCACGTGGAACTGAAATTGACCTTCTAAATCCATCATGATAAGCCAGGGACACTTACTCATAGATCCAGGCAGGCCATGGAGAACAAACATAATATTGAATTTCCTTTTAAGAGTTTTTCTGTGCCAAAAAATCTGCTAATTGTAGGAAATGTATAAAATTAAAGGACACCTGTCATCAGGTCTGTGTCACTAGTCCTGTCACCTCTACCTGTTGGAGCAGCTCACACGGATCCCATCCCAGCCTTTATCTAGTTGTTTCATACATTAATCATTATAAAATCATCTATTCTTTATCATATAAATGAGGCTGGTCACATGGTCAGAGGCAGTGATGTCACCCCTGTTACCCCTCCCCTCTCCTCCCCCTGCTCATGTCTGTGTGTAATGTATAGTAAAGCATGGTTAGTGTGTGTGCTGCATCTGCTGACATGCTGCATCCTCCTAATATACAGGTGAGAGACACAGACATCAGCTACACATGAATCTGACATGTTCTGCTGTAACATGGCTGCCTGGAGCTGCTGTATCTCTCCTAAACACACACACATGCACACACAGGCTGCAGGGGGCGTGGCCACCAGCACCAGGAAGCACATCATTATACAGCCTCACATCATTATGCAGGCTGTCAGTCATGCACTGGGGGTGTGGCTGTGCCTCCCACTCATGAATAAAGTGGACAGCTTGAATATGCTAATGCTTCATTGGACATTTCACAGGTCATTTGCATACAGCTTTAGGACCTCATTGCTTAGGTTTACAGGCATGTAGAGGGACAATGAAGGGATAGAGGCAATGCTCTCTAATGGCAGTTTATGAAAATCTATTTAGTTTAGGGGGGTTATTTTGCATGACGGGTTCTCTTTAAAATATTACCCACTTCTCTTCTTACCGTTTCAGGGCCTATGTTTTGCCACTTTCCACCGGTTTCTATTTATGTCTTTGATAATGATGTCAAGAATCATTCCATGAAGTCAATGTAGAGCAGTCACTGGTCTCAGCAGTCAGTTGGAAAAGGTCTGGGAAATCATTCCAGATCACACATGACCGCTGACATGGGCCACATGGAAGCATTACTGAAGGGTCGAAATGAAGACTGAATTTTCCCACAAAATTCCCTATTTTTAGCTGACTTTTTGAACTCGGAAACCTCTTCTTGGAGGAAAATGAAGGGGACCTCAAGCAGGCCAATGCATCAATGTTTTTTGGCTTTATACCTACATAATAGAGATAATGGGGAAGATTTATTAATCTGTCCAAAAGCAGAATTCGGTGGTAGATTGCACTAAAAAACTGTCTGCACCACATTTATAAAGGGGTTTGGACCGTTTTGTGGCTCTCTTACGACTTGCTCAACAAAGGGGGAGTGGCCTAAGGAATTGGGCGTGGCCTCGTAGCAAAAATGTCAGAGCGCCAGAAATACTGTTAACCCGACTGAATTGTGTCCTGCCTTTCTGGTGTAAAGTAAACCAACTAATAGGAGGTGCAGAGTACGACTACTCTTATACTAGAACAGATTTATCATCCAGTATTAGACACTTTTATAAATAAGACTTTCTAGTCTAACTCTGCAATGTCTAACCTTGGGACACTTTTTATAAATCTGCCCCAATATATTTTTCTACCATAAATTAAGAAGCCTGCAAATGATGAGGAGGTCTCAATTTATCACAGGGGCAGTATATATTATATTTTCTATGGCGGGTACTACATAAAATTAATTATGGGAGAGGGGTCAGTTGCGCTGTGAGGGTTATATATGATATATTCAGTGGGAAAAGTATGGTCAGTTGAGGTTTGAGAGGTATATATGATATGTATAGGGGCACAGTGTGGTCAATTGAGGATTGAGTAGTATATATGATATGTGTAGGGGCACAGTGTGGTCAGTTGAGGATTGAGTAGTATATATGATATGTGTAGGGGCACAGTGTGGTCAGTTGAGGTTTGAGTAGTATATATGATATGTGTAGGGGCACAGTGTGGTCAGCTGAGTTGGAGAGGTATATATGATATGTATAGGGGCACAGTGTGGTCAGTTGAGGATTAAGTAGTATATATGATATGTATAGGGGCACAGTGTGGTCAGTTGTGGTGTGAGGGATATATATTTTTTAGGCTCACGGTGTCTTTTATTTGCACGGTGTGGTGATGTGCTCCACAGAGCTGAAAACATATTTCTGTTCTCAACAGAAAACTTACACAACTGTATGTTACTACATGACACTTACTACTGTGTCTGATCAGTCCTGTGGTCACTGACTTACCTTCTAATGTGTGTTATATTAGTATGTCATATGATTCAATGTGGTAAAGTCTAATGTGTGTGCTGGGACAGCGGGCCCAAAAAATTTACCTTTATGATTCCCTAAAAGTCTTGGTGACAGCCCTGTATGATATATAAACATAACAATACTAATTGTTTCAGCCACCACTCCATTAAGGCTAACTGAGAGAGAGAGGTCAGAAAATTCTTGGGAAAGGGTTGAGTCCTAGGGGTGAGATTCAGGTATTTTGTGGATATGCAATATTCCCAATGGGCTGAAAGCATGCAAAGACAGCTGGAACTAGAACCCAGAGTGCTTGGCTATGATGCATGGCTGCATGTGTTACAGAAACCTGGGGTTCTTATGTAAGCCTATTCTGTTCCTGTCCTGGCCAGCAGGGTCAAGCAAGGAACAGGGGAGATCCCTTGTGTAAAATGTATCCCCCTGGGGTTTTCACAGTATAGATGTCTAATTCCCCAGCAGATGTTATGTGGGAGGCCTGTGATGGCCAGGTCATGGAAAAACAGAGAGGAATGGAGAACTCACAGTTCTTTTTATTGGCAGGCTTCAAACAGCAGGTTGCTGATAACTCCTTTCTTTTGGGGCTCTAGATTGGCTGTGGATATAATGACCGCCAGATGCAGGAAAATCAGTGTGCACCAGTGGTCAGCTTCGCTGGCAAGAATCTCCTAAGGAGCCAGATGGGCTCTGCTGCATCAGTAGCATGTCAGCAATCTCTATGGTAGCAGTACACAGTAACACAGTAATTTCAGGAGTGAGAGTAATCTAGAATTATGGCGTGCATGAAGAACCCAGAATCTATATTTGAAGGTTTTCTTCTATCTAGACAACCTGGGTTGCCAGCCAATCATTAGCCTGGAATTTTGCAGGCTTATAAAATACATATTCAAACAATGCATTGTAAGAGCCTATTTCAGCCACTTGGTGGTAGTATGGTAGTGGGATGCAGCTTAACCAGGGGCAGAAATATGCAGTTAAAGGGATCCTAGGATAGGATAATGCCCTAATTACCTAAGTATCTGAGTTGGGGAAACCCAGTGGGGGTATCAGTCCCACTAGGTCACTTGGGCAGGAACTTTAGGGACCAGAATTCACAATGGCTCAACTGCAGGATATCACAGATATTATTTTAATCTCTGAGCTAAGAATACCCCTTTAAGTCTCACTTCTGTTAACTCTCCACATTTTGTATGTTGTTTCTTGTTTGTTTTGTTGTCTTCTATGGGTAGAATTTTTTTTTAATCAATTGTCAGAAACAGACGTGGTTTTAATACAAGTCATTATCATGTCAAAAAGTTATTGGGTTTTAATACAAGAGCATCCCTTGAGCTGTAATTGAGCTCCTAAAGTTCTGTAACTAACATACAAATGCAGTTAAAAGCAATTCTTCATTACAGCGGAGATAATATATTGTCTCATACAGAGAAGAGCAATGATCAGTCAAACTTGACACGTTTCGCCTTGAAGGGCCTAACAATAGTTCCCATTGAAAGATGTCAGCTTTGACTGAAAGTTTTTGTTGACTGTCTAAACTACAAGATTGTTTTTTATTCTCTTATATTGGTGGCCTGCAGGTTTATGAGAGGACGTGTTTTATAGTGTTTCATGTTGTCTATTATTCCCTAGTTACAGTCATAAATGTCACATATGGGCATTGAGTGTCGTGTCATACGCAGCCCAAAGGGCATCGATGGTCAGAGGGGCATCTGGGGACAGTACAAATAACCAATCTTGTAAGAAGATGTAGAAGAAAACACCACATGAAGTAAGACAATAAATCAATCTTTACTATGTTCACAAAGACTGAAGTGTCTTATTGCTGTGTTAATATTGTCACATTGGGAACATTTACTATATCTATCTAGTTTCCACAAAAAAAGTCTTAAAGGGGTTTTCCAGACTAAATAGAGTCATGACCCTGGTGTATTTTTACCAAATGGCTACTAGTGGCTAGTCCATCTAAAGTATTGTGTTGAACTTCTACTCCTCACCACTAAAGGATGCCTTGTTTGTGCAGATTTTCCCCTAATCAAGATGACCGTTGTGTTTGTGCTAAGGGAGCCATCTTGTTTTATCTTTTTTCCCACTTGAGAACCGTCTTCCCCAGATGGTTCCACAATGTATATCCTTTATATGGCATAGGACTCCCGTGTACAGACGGCCGTGTGCTCTCCCAGACTGGATCCCGGGTGAGCAGAGGGCCGAGAGAAAGAGGGGTCAGCGCACTTCACCACTCCTCCCTCCCCAGGAAGATGAGCATCTACGTAAAAAATCTACAAAAATATTTTGTGGCACAGCGCCCGAATCACACACCATGTACTCACCACATTGTGGCTGGGAGCTATAGAGGTCTTTGTGGGTCCTGGTATGGCCACCAATCATGCATCAAGATCACTGCCCACATATGGTTGTGTGAATGAGCCCTAATCCCACAAGTTGTACTTCCATCAAGTTCTCCTCTGTTAATCTCTAAACTTTGCTAACTCTATTTGAAATGTCTCCATTTAGGCTCGACAGTGCTTATTCCTCCCTCTACACTCCTTCACCTCCTTTTTCTAAACAGTGGCAACACGTGTTTCAAAAAGGCCGATATATGTCTGAAAATGTTCACACTTTGTGCCTCAATTAAAATTTCACATTGCAAACAACTTTTTGTGTGTCGCGGGATCTGTTTACTCTTCATACTCCCATTCCCACAACAGAACATTCAGGAACATCCCAATGCAAGAAGGGGTTAAGGATTAGAGATGAGCGAGCACTAAAATGCTCGAGTGCTCGTTATTCAAGACGAACTTTTCCCGATGCTCGAGTGCTCGTCTCGAATAACGAGCCCCATTGAAGTCAATGGGAGACTCGAGCATTTTTCAAAGGGACCATGGTTCAGGAATAAAATGTGTTATTTAATTGAAAAAGAATGTCTTCTGATAAGTTAGTAGATATATGCAAACATCTGCAATCTATTCTTCACTGTTCCGCGCGTATATTATCTCCCGACAAGTTAGCAGATGTGAAGAACAGTGAAGAATAGAATAAAAACAGTGAACACAGTGAACACAGGATCATTTAAGTGAAGAACACAGTGAAAAACACAGTGAAGAATAGATTACAGATGTTCGGCACATCTGCTTACTTGTCGGGAGATACGCGCGGAACGGTGCGAACAAAATAGCATGTGAAGAACATTATGGGGGTCATTTACTAAGGGCCCAAATCGCGTTTTCCCGACGTGTTACCCGAATATTTCCGATTTGCGCCGATTGTACCTGAATTGCCCCGGGATTGTGTCGCACGCGATCGGATTGTGGCGCATCGGCGCCGGCATGCGCGCGACGGAAATCGGGGGGCGTGGCCGAACGAAAACCCGACGTATTCGGAAAAACCGCCGCATTTAAAAACCGAAAAAGTGTCGCTTGGTGACCGCTTACCTTCACCTGGTCCGAGGTGGTGCATTCCGGCGCGTGGAGATGATTTTCAGCGCAGCAGCGCCACCTGGTGGACGGCGGAGGAACTGCCTTCATGAATCCCGGCCGGACCCGAATCCTGTGCAGAGAATGCGCCGCTGGATCGCGAATGGGCCGGGTAAGTAAATTTGCCCCTATATATGTGTGAAGAACAAATTGTTCCATACATCTGCAATGTGTTCTTCACACACATATATAGTGTTCTTCACATGCTATTTTGTTCGCACCGTTCCGCGCGTATCTCCCGACAAGTAAGCAGATGTGCAGAACATCTGCAATTTATTCTTCACTATGTTTTTCACTTAAATGATCCCCGATGCCTCTGCGCTGCTCCTCGATGCCTCTGCGCTGCTCCCGATGCCTCTGCGCTGCTGCCCGATGCCTCTGTGCTGCTCCCCGATGTCTCTGTCCTGCTCCCCGGTGTCTCTGTCCTGCTCCCCGATGTCTCTGTCCCGTTCCCCGATGTCTCTGTCCTGTTCCCCGATGTCTCTGTCCTGTTCCCCGATGTTTCTGTCCTGTTCCCCGATGTTTCTGTGCTGCTCCCCGATGTCTCTGTGCTGCTCACCGTGTTCTTCAATGTGTTCTTCACACATATATATTGTTCTTCACATACTATTTTGTTCGCACTGTTCCGCGCGTATCTCCCGACAAGTAAGCAGATGTGCCGAACATCTGTAATCTATTCTTCACTGTGTTTTTCACTGTGTTTTTCACTTAAATGATCCTGTGTTCACTGTGTTCACTGTTTTTAATCTATTCTTCATTGTTCTTCACTGTGTTTTTTTAATTAAATACTCAATCTCGAGCAGGGGAAATACTCGTCCGAGCAACAAGCCGCTTCGAGTACCTTAATACTCGAATAAGCATCAAGCTCGGACGAGTATACTCGCTCATCTCTATTAAGGATGTTTAATTTAAATATCTCACAAACAATTGATAGTTATGGGACCCATCTCAAGAACTTAGACCACTGACCCTTGTTCAACAGCCAGGCAAAATAGAGAGTTGTCCACGTATCTCCTAATACTCCCTATTAGAGATGAGCGAACATACTCGTCCGAGCTTGATGCTCGTTCGAGGACCAAGGGAAAAAGTAAGGAAGACATGGACGGTGAGCCATTACTTTGGACCCACCCATATGTCACTACCTACATTGGGACCTATACCCTAATTGGTAGCCTGCTCGTCCTAACATCTAACCCAAACTGAAAACAGACCAGCAACGGAGGACTGTAATTGGAAAAAAGCATGTGTCCATCCCAACTAGCATAACTGTCTGAAGCTCAAAACAAAATCAGCAAGAAAGAGATGATTGTGGTGTAAATCAATTAAGAAAGAAGAAATTGGTGATAAAACCCAAACAGACACAGATGTTTCAATGGCTCAAAGAAATATTTAAAATGTTTTGATGCCAAAGCTATTATACATTTTCTGAAAAAATAACGATCATGTAGGTCACCTACCTTCATTTCAGTGTACATGAATGGGGAGTCAGTTCATAAAGGATCAGCTTTAGAGATGAGCGAACATACTCGTCCGAGCTTGATGCTCGTTCGAGCATTAGCGTACTCAAAACTGCTCGTTGCTCGGACGAATACTTCGCCCACTCGAGAAAATGGGTGGTTGGCTGGCCAGATCAGGTGACCCTGGGATAGACTAGCCGCTGCCCGCGCTGCTCGGACCATTCTGTGTCTGGATGCCGCTAGGGAGAGAGCTGCTGCTGGTCAGGGAAAGCGTTAGGACTGCTCGTTGCTCGGACGAATACTTCGCCCGCTCGAGAAAATGGCATCTCCCGCCGTTTTGCTTTTTGGCGGCCAGAAACAGAGCCAATCACAAGCCAGGAGACTCTGCACTCCACCCAGCATGACGTGGTACCCTTACACGTCGATAGCAGTGGTTGGCTGGCCTGATCAGGTGACCCTGGGATAGACTAGCCCCTGCCCGCGCTGCTCGGATCATTCTGTGTCTGGATGCCGCTAGGGAGAGAGCTGCTGCTGGTCAGGGAAAGCGTTAGGGTGTTCTATTAGAATAGTGTTAGGCAGGAGTGAGTCTACAAGAACCCAACAGCCCTCCTAAGGCCAAAAAAAACGTAAAACTTTTTTTTTTTATTTGCAGCTAGTACCATATTGTGAGGAATTTGAAGGGGGACTTGCTACCGTTGTGTTTAGCTCTTAGTGACACACATATCCACCTCAAACACCAAAGTGGGACAATTTATTAAGGGTTGGATTTCAATTAGGCACAGTCTGCCATTTACTTTTTATTTTACGTTTATTTTTTCGTAACTCAGCGTCATCTCATCTGGCATAGCAGTGTGCTTTCATACTTGGCTAGAAAATAGCCATAGCAATAGGATAGCATCGTTTGGTTTTAAAAACTAAAAAACACAAAAAAAAGTTAAAAAAAAATTAAAGTTATAACTTTCATTTTCAAAATGTTTAACCCAAGGGCTAGGGGTAGAGGACGAGGGCGGGGACGTGGGCGTCCAACTACTGCAGGGGTCAGAGGCCGTGGTCCTGGGCGGGGTGAGACACCACCTGCTGATGAGGGAGCAGGGGAACGCCGCAGTGCTACACTCCCTAGGTTCATGTCTGAAGTTACTGGGACTCGTGGTAGAGCACTGTTGAGGCCAGAACAGTGCGAACAGGTGATGTCGTGGATTGCTGGTCATATACTTCGAGCAATTTGTCCACCAGTCAGTCTTCCACGCAGTCCACCCATGTCACCGAAATCGGCACTCCTCCAGCTCCTGCACCTCAGCCTCCTCCCCCCCCAGTCTGCCCCCTCCCAGGAAAATTTGGCATTTGAACCGGCATACTCTGAGGAACTGTTTTCTGGACCCTTCCCACAGTCACAAACCACTTGTCCGGTTGCTGCTGAGCAATTTTCCGATGCCCAGGTTTTCCACCAGTCGCAGTCTGTGGGTGATGATGACCTTCTTGACGTAGTGGAAGAAGTGTGTAAAGAGGTGTCGGACGATGAGGAGACACCGTTGTCAGACAGTGGTGAAGTTGTTGTCAGGGCAGGAAGTCCGAGGGGGGAGCAGACTGAGGGATCGGAGGATGATGAGGTGACAGACCCATGCTGGGTTGAGAGGCCGGGTGAACACAGTGCTTCTGAGACGGAGGAGAGTCCTCGACCAGAACAGGTTGGAAGAGGCAGTGGTGGGGCCAGACGGAGAGGCAGGGCCAGAGCAGGTGCATCAGCGCCAAATGTGTCATGTAGTGAAGCTCCCGTGGCGAGGGCTCCCGCGGCGAGGGCTAGATTTTCAGAAGTCTGGAGGTTCTTTAAGAAACACCGGATGACCGACGGACTGTGGTGTGCAACCTTTGCCAAACCAGGATCAGCAGGGGTTCCACCACTACTAGCTTAACTACCACCAGTATGCGCAGGCATATGAATGCTAAACACCCCACTCAGTGGCACCAAGCCCGTTCACCTCTGGCCGTGCACACCACTGCTCCTTCCCCTGTGTCAGCTGATAGTCAGATCCCTGCCCAGGACCCTGGCACAAAAACCCCATTGTCGCCTCCACGATCCTCCACAGCATCCACCAGCGTTCAGCTCTCCATACCCCAGACGCTGGAGCGGAAACAGAAATATAGTGCAACCCACCCGCACGCCCAAGCCCTTAATGTGCACATCTCCAGATTGCTTAGCCTGGAGATGCTGCCCTATAGGCTGGTAGAGACCAAGGCCTTTCGCAACCTCATGGCGGCGGCCGCCCCTCGGTATTCGATCCCTAGCCGCCACTACTTTTGTGCCGTCCCAGCCCTGCACCAGCACGTGTCAGACAACATCAGGGCCACTATATATCGCTGACAGCACATTGGGTTAACTTGGTGGAGGCTGGGACCGAGTCTGACCCTGCGGCTGGTCATATACTGCCGAGAGGAGGAAGAGGAGGAGAATGTTGGCGAGACACAAGAGGGGACCATTGTTGAGTCCTTCACTGTTCAGCGTGTATGGGCAGAAGAAGAGGAGTTGGAGGAGTTGGAGGCGGAGGAAATGGACAGTCAGGCCAGTGAGGGGAGTGAATTCTTACGCGTTGGTACTCTGGCGCATATGGCAGACTCATCCTCATAGACTGTCAGCTCTTGTGTCACCCCCTCATCCTCATAGACTGTCAGCTCTTGTGAGCATGGCCCTCACTCCTGTTGTTCCACATTGTTGTTTGTACTCTCTAATGTAATATTATATTTGTATATGTCCCCTATGACATGTAAAGCGCTACGGAATATGATGGCGCTATATAAATAAATTATTATAAGGAAAGGACATGTTAAGCAAATTCCATATGTACGTCATTTATTTTCCCTTTCTAGCTTTACAGTTACAATATTTATCCTGCCGAGTTCGGCAAACTGTAATGCGTAAATAGGCGTCAGCTATATTGTAATTACACAATTGCTGGAATAAAGTTGCTGAGACGGTTTAATGTAAATTACACAGTTGTCAATATCACGCACTGCGAGATCAATAAAATAAAACAAATCTATCACTAGGGAGAACAGAAATACAGCTGGTATTTTGTCTAAAATCCGACTTACGATGCAAGTAATTCCAAGTTTCGTAAAAAAAAAATTTTTACTATTTTTTTTTTAAGGCTGCAGATAATGGATCGAATTACAAGAAATGTTATATATAATATATATTAGAAGGTCTGGCCTCAAGAGCTCTTACTATGGGGCTAACTACCACTGTAGCACTGTGACCCAATGGGCCAGATTTACTAAAAACAGTGCAGTCTGTACTATGTGCAGTTTGTCTGTGTAGTGTGCAGGGGGCGCCAGATTCAAGATTTGTGCAGCCCATTCTTCATGACTCTGGTGCTCTCTGCACTGCTCCGACAGAGTGCAGCACTATTTTTGGTGCACCTTTTACATTTCTTTCGGACTTTGCATGATAAATGTGGAGCACGGTCTGACTGAGCACCGGAACGTCCCCTTCAGTGCAGAAATTTGTGTTGCAACGGGAATATTGCAGCCACAACACAAATGAGTCACGTGCGATACATATGTGGGGCAGATGCTTCTTAAATACCTGTGCAAGCAGTTCATACATAAAAGAATGTGCAAAGTCCGACAGAACTACAATTAGTAAATGTAACCCTATGTTTCTGGGGGAACTTGCAGCCCAGACTAGGCCGCACATGCATTTCCTGAGTGTCAAGAATAGACCAGAGAAGTAGAGACCGACAAGGCCCCAGAATGAGGGCGCGTTGATGTCACATTGCTTAGTATGGTGACCAGAGGGCTGTCCTACAGCCTGGCAGGTCTCCAGCAGGTGGTCTGTGCAACAAATATGGAGGGAGAAGCTGATGCAATGGTTTATTCCTGGGGCAACCCTTGAGTGTCAGTAGGATAAGTGCGTGGGTCATGGATGGAGGAGCCCGTGGTGTTAGACAGCCATATCCAGGGATCAGACGGAGGCAACGTTGTGCAACTCAACTCTCGGTTCTTTATTGAACAACAGCAGGCAACGGCCAAACGGTCTCACAGCAGACTCTGGTATTGGAGTGGTCATGGAGAGTGGTCTTCAGGAATAAAGCACCAGCCTGGTAGTAGATACAGGCTGGGATAATTGAGATGGAGCTTTGTCCAAAGTGTGAAAACTGCAGCTCTGGATTAATCTCCTGACTCTAAATTCTTGGGATTAGTTTCTGTCACAGCACCTAAACTGTTCTCCACACTGTCTCTCTGTTCGCTCTGTGCATGTGCTAAGAGACCTTGTGGTTATTAGTGCTGACAGGCAAAGACAGGCTCTCTGCACTGAGGAAAAACCACGAGGGGACTGGACTGGACCATGTGCTCCCACTGCACAGGGGTTTTATACTCCTCCTGGTCAGGTGGTAGCACCTCTCCAATCACACTCCAGTTTACAATACAGCCACATAATTGGGTAACATCTTACACCCATTGCATTTCGAAACAGAGGCTGAGATCTCCCTGCATTATCCCTTGGGTGAGTTGATTTGGCTCACCAGATGGATCCTGACAGGTAGAGGGCCTTATTCGCAACTACGTCCTTGCCTAAACGTTGGCAAGGGTGTTGCACAAGCAATGAGATATGTGGAATTCTTTGGCAGATATCGGCGCTGGGGGTAATTGATCCTATGCAGCTATCACTCTACCTCACCTGTAGCTTTGAGCTGAAGTATTTGCTGAATGTCTTTTCTAGCTGTCAAAGAGGATGTGGCATCAAACGCCATGGACTTCTCTAGAAGGTGGGGATGTTTCTAGCTTTTCTACTCTTTATGTAATGAGGTGGTGGTGGTAAATTATTGAGGTTTAGAGATGAGCGAGCACTAAAATGCTCGGGTGCTCGTTATTCGATACGAGCTTTTCCCGATGCTCGGGTGCTCGTATCGAATAACGAACCCCATTAAAGTCAATGGGAGACCCAAGCATTTTTTTTGTAAAAGAGAACATTAAAAGAACAGTGCATAAGAAAATATCCCAGATGTTTACTGATGTTTTACTTGTAAGAAAAAATTTAAATAACACTATTCTTCACTTTCCAGGTGTTCGCGCGTGTCTCCCGCTAAGTTAGGAGATGTTCAGAACATCTGGAATGTGAAGAATTGTGTTCTTTCAATGTGTTCTGCACTTAAATGGTCCTGTATTCACAGTTTTTAATGTTTTAATTCTATTCTTCACTTTGCAGATGTTAGCGCGTGTCTTCCGATAATGTCGGAGATGTGCGCGCACATCAGCAATGTGAAGAATAGTGTTATTTAAATGTGTTCTGCACTTAAATGTTCGTGTTTTCACTGTTTTTAATGTTTTAATTCTATTCTTCACATTGCAGGTGTGCACGCGTGTCTCCCGATAGGTTCGGAGATACGCGCGCACAGCTGCAAAGTGAAGAATAGAATTAAAACATTAAAAACAGTGAAAGCACGAACATTTAAGTGCAGGACACATTGAAAGAACACTATTCTTCACATTCCAGATGTTCCGAACATCTCCTAACTTAGCGGGAGACACGCGCGAACACCTGGAAAGTGAAGAATAGTGTTATTTCAATGTGTTCTTACAAGCAAAACATCAGTAAACATCTGGGTTATTTTATTATGTAATAAAAATATGTCTTCATCTAATTTTTAATGCTCGAGCTCGTGAGCCGGAGAGGAGATACTCGTCCGTTGAGAAAAACCCAGGTTGGAAAGAAAGGCCAGATTATTGGAAGATCGTATGACCACGCCAAAAAACTTGTCTCCTCCACTGCTTCCGTGTCAATGCAGTGCCAGAACATAAGTAACGAGGCGAGTCAGAGTATAGCTAATACTCGACGGCCGGCAGATACCGACAGAGTATACTTCGCTCATCTTATTGGAGGTTCACTTGTTTAAAACGTTTAGCATGAGGCCCTCTAAACGTTTCCACCAGTCATGTTCCTAGTTCTGTGGTAGTTTGTATGACCCCCCATCGCTTAACCTTCATTGGTTTTCTGACTATTTTTTTATCCCTCCCTTGAGGATCTGCTCCCTCAAATTGGATATGCCTTTCCTGTATAAGATACAAGACATTCATTCACAAAGCAGTAACAATGTGTAGACTAAACTAGACCTAACTTGAGAAAAGAAACAGTATCGATGACACTTCAGGGTAACATATATCAACCCACCACGTGAGCCCTCAGTAAGGAGAAGAAATACTTGGATACTCAATCTAACTTCTGCCTTTATAACTGTAGGGGGGTAAAAACAACCTTTTTCTTTCTAGTTTATACACTTCGTAATGTATTTATTGAGTGACAAAAAGCCCTCTCACCAGGGAGCCTTCTTTACTTGATTACTAAATTAAATCATTCGTCTCTGTGTGCCCCTCTGCCAACCTAGTCCAATTTGAACTTGAAAGATAAAAGTCACCTGGAACTTGCTGTTACTATAATGGTTTAAATCGCCTACCCCCCAAAGGGAAGTTGTGCTATGTACACTCCAAGAACGCACCGACTGGCATTACGAACTCAGTAAGATGCTAGTATGATCGAGGTGGGCCCTGATCTACCTGGTATGAGTTAAGGATTTCCCATTTATAGCCCATTTCTATTTTCGATAAGAAACTAGTTGCAAAATAACCCTTCAAAAACTATGAGGGAGATTTATCTTTAGTCTTGCCGGGGTTTTTTGTGCATAAAAGCTGCAAAAACATTGCCTAGATACATATATACTATGTGAACTGTATAGTATTTTTGTATTTATGGTAGGTATTATCAGGCCCGGGGCCAGCACCCGGCTAACCAACGGTGCAAGTTGGCTGGGCCACCCGGGTTACTGAGGGGGACCCACTTGGACCCCCCGAATCTCCGCGGGAGCAGCAGGACATTCTGCCCGACGCCCGAAAGGAGATTCCGCTTCCTCTCTCAGTTGGATGCGTGTCGTGCCTCCGGACAAATCCGCATGAGAGCATTGCACTCACTGCTTTCCCTGGAGCTGAAGGCTGAAAGGACTTGATGATGTCATGGTACAACATGACCTGCCGAGGGGAAAGCAGGACCACACGGAAGAGGTTGCTATCAGGTGAGGGGAGAGACAGGGAGGTGAGGGGCTATTATGACAAGGGAGTGTGACACAAGGGAGGGGGGGGAGTGCAGTTAAGAGGGGGCGTGTATTACAGGAGTGGCGAGGGGCGGACTGGGGATGGTTGGGAAGGAGCAGTGTGTATACAGGAGGGGGCAGGGGCAGGTGTATACAGGAGGGGGGACCTGTGTATACGAGGAGGGGCGGGATCAGGGGGGCTAGTGTGTATACAGGAGGAGGGGGGCAGTGGTATTAAGGAGGGGGGGAGAGGATGTATAATAGGTGAGGCTGGGGGGCAGTAGTGCTAAAGTCAGAGGGGCAGTTGTATACAGAGGGAGGAGGGGGGGCAATGTGGTATACAGGAGAGTGGCGAGGCGTGGCAGTGTGTTACAGGGGAATGGGGGCAGGTGTATACAGGAGGGGGGGGGCACTTAGGTGTATACAGGAGGGGGGGGCAGTGTGTATACAGGAGGAGGGGGGCAGTGTGGATACAGGAGGGGGGCAGGTGGTGGCAGACGGAGGGGGGGCAGTGTGTATACAGGAGGAGGGGAGTGTGTATACAGGAGGTGGGGGGCAGTGTGATAGAGGGGGCCAGTGTGTATACGTGGGATGGGGGGGGAGTGTGTATACAGGAGGAGGGGGGCTGTGTATACAGGAGGAGGGGGGTCAGTGTGTATACAGGGGGGCAGTGTGTATAAGGAGGGAGCAGTGTGTATACAGGAGGGGGGGCAGTGTGTAACAGGAGGAGGGGGGGCAGTTTGGTATACGGAGGAGGGGGGCAGTGTGTATACAGGGGTCAGTGTGTATACAGGAGGGGGGCAGTGTGTATACAGGAGGGGGCAGTGTGTATACAGGGGGAGGGGGCAGTGTGTATACAGGGGGGGGGGCAGGGGAGTGTGTATACAGGAGGGGGGGCAGTGTGTATACAGGAGGAGGGGGGCAGTGTGTATACAGGAGGAGGGGGGCAGTGTGTATACAGGATGGGGAAGTGTGTATACAGGAGGAGGGGGGTGTCAGTGTGTATACAGGAGGAGGGGGAGTGTGTATACAGAAGGAGGGGGGGCAGTGTGTATACAGGAGGGGGCAGTGTGTATACAGGAGGGGGTCAGTGTGTATACAGGAGGGGGGTCAGTGTGTATACAGGAGGGGGGCAGTGTGTATACAGGAGGAGGGGGGGGAGTGTGTATAAGGAGGGGGGCAGTGTGTATACAGGAGGAGGGGGGGCAGTGTGTATACAGGAGGAGGGGGAAGGGCAGTGTGTATACAGGAAGGAGGAGGGGCAGTTGTGTATACAGGGAGGGGAGAGTTGTGTATAGGGGGCAGTGTGTATACAGGGGGGGCAGTGTGATACAGAGAGGGGGGCAGTGTGGTATACAAGCGGGGGGGCAGGTCAGTGTGTATACAAGAGGGGGGCGAGTATGTTGTGTATACAGGAGGGGGGCAGTGTGTATAAGGAGGAGGGGGCAGGGCAGTTGTGTTATACAAGGAGGGGGGGGGCAGTGTGTATAGAGGGGGAGGGGAGGAATGTGTACATGGGGATGGGGGGGCAGTATGACTGCTGGAGGGCGGCCCATAAAGGGGCCCACTAGGGCTCTGTCGCCCAGGGGCCCACTAAAACCTGGAGCCGGTCCTGGGTATTATATTTAGGGAATTGTGTCTTTTGAACAGATTAGGTAACATACGGATTGCGGATCCATCTAAAATATGGATATACAATATGGTGTATGAATTATAAAATAGGTGGGTTATATGCATTTTGCCTCATGTGGGTTGTATGGTGTACTTCTAGGTAATACACATTTTGGACATGTAACATGTAAAGCAGCAATACTTATGGCTATACAGGCAGTCCCCGGGTTACGTACAGGATAGGTTCTTTGGGTTTGTACTTAAGTTGAATTTGTATGTAAGTCGGAACTGTATATTTTATAATTGTTGCTCCAGACAAAATTTATTTTTGTCCCAGTGACAATTGGATTTTCAAAAATTTTGCTGTAATGGGTTATCAATAAAGCTTCATTACAGACACCTTACAGCTGATCATTGCAGTCTGGGCCTGACATAAAGCAACCAGAGAGCTTCACCAGAGGTCACAGTGGCTAGAGAGGTCCGTCTGTAACTAGAGGATGTCTGTAAGTTGGGTGTCCTTAAGTAGGGGACCGCCTATATAAGATATGGAATATGGAATAAGGGTTTTGAATTTGAGTTGTTAAAAAAATCTAAGATCTGTGGCTTTTTATGCTTTATATGTATTCATCTCTATATTTGTCTTTATATTTTTTGTATATAAGGAAGTAAAGGGGATAAGAGTTCTGCTGTTTTTGTATTTAAGCGCCTTTTGTTATGTCAGACACCATGAAGAAGCCTGAAGAGGTGAAACATGAGGTTGGGCCTCTGTAACACTTTTACTTATGTACACTGTTTTAAGATTGGTTTATCTTTTATATCTTTTATCCCTACACCTTGGCGATCTACGCAATGTTGTATACCTCTCCTCATGTAGGATTCCAAATTGGAGTGTGATGTGGAGCTTGTTAGAAGCCAGCGGGGTAGACCTCATGGGGAGGATCAGTATTGGAAGGGTTGTCTATTCTCGACTATGGTGGAGTGGTGAGGACGACATTGGAACGGAGCAAAGGAGTGGAGCATTGGACTTCTCTTGTTTTTATGATAAATCTCCTCGACTGACTGTGTGTGCCCCCTGTTTTTTTTAAAAAAAAAAGACTTAAAATTATGCAAATAAGCCTGAGGGGCACCAAGCTCCGTAGGTTTTAATGGGGCCTGGAGCCCCTAAGGCTCATTTAGATTATTTTTTAAGCCTTTTTTTTCCTTAAAAACCACGGTATAGGAAGTCCAAAGAAGATCAGATCCTACTGGGTTGGGGGGGGGGGGGGCACACACCAGTATGCCAGGGTTCTTGGTGTACAATCCTTCATCCTAGTGGTAGATGTCCTTTAAAGGGGTATTCCCACGAAGACAAGTTTCTTATATGTACTCAGGATAACAAAATAACACATTCTCTAATTCACTGTTATTAACAGAAATGTAGCATTCTACAGATATAAGTCCAACCTGTCTCTATCAGTCCTGGTGTACACAATTTGTGCCCCTAGACACGACCCAGTAACATCTGACTCAGGGTTGGGTGGCGGCCATCTTGGATGAGATCATGCAGATGAGATTTCTGTCTCTCTCTGCTCTGAGCCTGTAGCCCCGCCCCCTGCACGGAGCTTAGAGATTCTCACTGATCACTTCCTGTCAGGAAATGGTGAGCAGAGAGAGAGGCTGAAAACTACAAGCTACAAGGAGATAAGTGACCCGGGGGTAGAGAATCGCAGGCACATGTCTGTGAGATGTGGTAGAGCCCACAGCCTAACAGTGTAAAAGTGTCAGCCTCTGTGTAATCATCTCATGCATCTCTGATATGTCTCATCTCTCTCTCTATGTGTTAGTACAGAAGCCAGATGAAAATGCATATACACCTTGTACCCTGATAATCTAACCACATTGTCACCCCACAGAACTAGAAGAATCATAATGGGGCAGATTTACTTACCCGGTCCTGTCGCGATCCCCGAGGTGCTTTCTCTGACGAGGATCAAGTCCGGTGCGATTCTTCATTTTCTTGCATCTGTCGCTTCCCCACTGAAGTCCACTGGAGTTCACCATCTTCTTTCCGGTGTATGTAAGTGCGTTGTCTTGCGACACAATTTGAATTGTAAATCCCATGCTTAGTCCGAATCAGTCGGCTTGTCCGCCGGTCATGCCCCCGATTTGTGCCGCATGCAAGTTGCCGTGATTGCACCAAAATTCGATTGCGTAAGCAAAAAACCCCACTTTAATGCGGAAATAGTCGCTTTCAGCGAGTCCCAAGGGCTGTGTTATTCACGTGAGGCAGTGTTTCTCTCAGCTCATGTCTGCTTTTCCCACTCCCTTTGGCAATACACAGCAGAGGGGAAGGGGGAGGGGGGACTTGCTAGCAGATATAAGGGGAGAAATACACTGTCTTGCATGAATATCCCATGCCCTTGGGACTCACTGCTCCTTCAGGTAGGGTGCCAGGTAGGCTTACAAAGTTCATTTTCTGGGGATAGAACTTGCGCATTTTTTTAGCTAAAAATCATGTGAGCACACATTAGCATAGTAATAGGGGAACCTGTCATTGGGCTTATTAGTGAAATCTGGTGACAGGTTCCCTTTAAAAGATCTAATTTGAATAGTCATTGTGCACCTCCTGTAACCCCCCAGAGCTGCATTAAAGGCATCGCTTGATCTGTACTGTAGTATATATTAGTCATTAATATGTGGACTGCATGTCTGACCCTCCCCTTCATATCGCTGAATGTCTCTCTTATTGCCTTACGTCTAATATCTGATTTATGCGTATTAAAGCTCATTTAAAGTTATTACAACTTTGTGACTATTCCAGAAACTTTGCCCTTTATATTATGTGAATCTCTTTTTTATTGCCACTTTTTATTATGTTTTCCTATTTGTGATTCAAGAATATTATTAGAAGAAGATTATTATTAGAAATTATTATTGGTTTGTACCTCGTATTCTCACTATTTGTTCGAAATTCATGTATAAGTCGAGCATTAGGGGTAATTTTAGAAACAAATCTCTCCGTTTAATTCCGGGCATTGGGTCATTTGCCGTGAAGCACCAGATTCAAACTTCTTCCTTATCCTGAGTCATTTTGGCAATTTTCCTTGTGTAAGAAAAGCTTGTGAAGAAACTAATATTTACCCTAATAAACTGATGAATAGGGCAGTTTAACGTGAAATGTTTTATTTTTTTGTATTTTTTGCTGCAAGGTCTTGTACTGATTGATGCATCCAATAAAGAGGCTTTTAACACACTTTTCCGTTGATGCCGGAAGGATCTATAATGGAATCGCTCACGAGCTTTATGCTACTTTGTTACATCTGCCTGGAGGTGAATCCCAGTGTTAGTGATCATTCAGTCACACAGAGAAGAAATATCCAGATATCAGCGAGGACAAGAGGTCTTTAATCGGTTCTATAAGCGCTGTTAATAATTAGACTGGATTTGCTTGTTTTCAAAAAAGAACATTTCCTTATAAAAGTTTTTTTCTACTTGACTTTTATTTAGTTTTTTTATATTTTTTCTGAAATGTATCTAAATGTTATGGGCTCCTAAGGAGAGCTTCCTTTGCAAGCTCTTTATATAGGACCTTACATCAGTTCCAAGTATGTGAATTTCATAGGTCTTTTTTCCTCCAGCTCACAACATTCCCAAGAAATCAATGTTAATTCCTTTCAGTATTTAAAGAACATCAAGATCCTGCCGGAATGGTCACACACCAGGATGTCAGTCCTTAATCCTCATGGTAGATGTCCTTTAAGTGGGTAAAGCCAAGCTGTCTGTTCCAGCCAAAGACTACCCATCTGGCAGTACAGAACCTAATTAGCATATTGGGTTCTCTGAAAGTATGATAATTAGGGTCTCAAATTTGAGATGGGTGTCACTCGTCAGGAGTATACAAACAAGCTCTGTCCATCTGACAGTAGATAGCCAACAGTATTGAATTTGATAGTTCAGGAACATTGTGGGCTACAGAAAAAGTCCAACTGAGCCAGATTTAGTTGATCTGTGGCATAAAGATTTGGTGAAATTTGTCCAGTGGGGAATCTGGACTCAGAGACAACAGACAGGACAGTGAACCTTAAAACTCCAGCCCCCAATAACACTGCCTGCTTGCCTCTCCATATCCTAGGTCATACAGGACAACCATGTAGACAGTCCATCCTTACACCACAATACAGACATGAAACAAGACTAACAAACAGATAACTGAATTGAGTAGAGATGAGCGAGCACTAAAATGCTCGAGTGCTCGTTACTCGAGTCAAAATTTTCCCGATGCTCGAGTGCTCTTATTGAATAACAAACCCCATTGAAGTCAATGGGAGACTCAAGCATTTTTCAAGGGGACCAAGGCTCTGCAATAAAATGTGTCATTTTATTGAGAAATAAGGAAGTCAGTCATGTTTCTTTGGTTTTTTTATTTAATGGAATATTCGTGGAACTTCAAAAAGGAGAATGACCCGTGTTAAACATCTGCAATGTGTTCTTCACTGTGTTCTTCATTGTGTTCTTCACTTAAATGATCCTGTGTTCACTGTGTTTTCTGTGTTCACTGTTTTCACTGTGTTCTTCACTGTTCTCACTGTGTTTTCTTAAGTGCATGCTCGTTATCGAGCAGGCAAAATACTCCTCCGAGTAACGAGCCGTTTCGAGTACGCTAATACTCGAACGAGCATCAAGCTCGGACGAGTATACTTGCTCATCTCTACAATTGAGGTCACAATTGAGAAAGCAAATGGTAGAGAGTTGATACAGGAGAATGGTCAATAACAGAAGCGGAGATCAGAATTATCCAGGAATACAGATAGAAGTTTTACTCACAGGGTATAAAGCAATCTGTGGAAACTTTTGCGTGTACATGCACAGAAAAATTACATCTGTAAGTAATGTTACATCTGTGATGTTACACCAGTGTTAGATCTGTGACATCGTCTTCCTCAGTTCGTGCTGGGAAACTGAGGAGATGCTGGCCAAGATAAACGTTAATCAGAGGGGAGGAACTTAGGTGCAGGATATTTATAGGCAGCCAGAACTCTGCTCCCGGTGATTGGATCGGAGCTACGCTAGTCACAGTGTGTTATTGTTGTTGATCCAGAGACAAGCTGCAGATAGATGGGTGAATTCACAACAGCCCAGCAACTAAACCACTGTTCACACTGCCAAAGAAAGAGAGACATATAGAAAATCGGCGTCTCCTCAATCTCCCAGCATGAACTGAGGAAGGCGCTGTCTCAGACGTAACAGTAGGTTTCCATGGAATTTTTAGTACACGTACACACTTTGCAGTGATGGTTGTTTGCTCACCTTTTAAAGTTGTGTATCAGTCACAACCAACTATTTCAGCTTTTTGATGGTAAACCACAAGGCAGCCCTCGGTAATCCCACCGTCCAAAGGACCGTCCAAAGGGTTTAGTGGGTCTAGTAGAGCTCGGGGTTGTGAGCATATACCTCCTTATGAAAAAAAATGTCCGCTCTGCGCCCAAAGCGTGTATAAATACTATTTTCATTATTGCATAAAAAATATGCAAATGCACAGCAAAAATACTTTCAAACATATAAAAATGTGAAGACCCGTTTTGTGGCAAGAACCGAGCACGTCATCAGTCCAATGTACTGATGCACTGATGGCATGCTCGGTACCGAAATTTTTTTTCACAAGGAGCTATATGCCAAACTTGGATGACATATCCCACTGTATGAGCATACAGCAGGATACAGTGTCCCTCCATTCTAAGGATACACCCAGAATCCTCCCAGCGTATCCTTACAACAGAGAAAAAATTGTCTTGTGCATCTAGCCTTTACAGAGTTCAAGCTACTGTGAAATACTGTTAAGGGTAGTAGTGTACTTACCATGAAGAGAGACCACCCAACTGCTATAGGGCCCCTGGGGCAAGGGGGGTGAGTTCAGCACAAATCTTAGCCTTTTGTATCTTAAAGATTATTACTTTATTTTGTTGTCATCTTCATTAGGTAAAGCTCAGTACAAAGACATTTTACAGCTTCTATAGAGTTCAGTTGAATCTGTATTCTTAGCAATGCACTGGGCTCCCCCTTGTGGGGACTGTCGGAAGAGAGTTTATCAACTGCTTCAATGTATTTATATTAGCTGACTAGAAAACACACCTTATAAATATATGTGTTTAGTAATAAGGCACCTGAGTGTGATGCAGTGACTGGGGCAGGGGTACTGTGGTGGGACCCCATGACATCTGTATACAACCTGAAAAAAACTCTAGGGCCCCAGGTGCTGGAACCCCAAGGATGAAGAGGACTGAAAGTCCCCCTGAATCCTTCCTGTAAGTATAGCACCAAGCATTTGGTAGACCACCACTTCATTCTTTACTAAGATGTTTTTTCTCAAACTTTTTAGTGCGCAAGAAGTTTTTACTTTGAAACTCTGCACACATTGGAGACGGAATCCAGACAGACAGTTCACACCCGAGGATATTAAAAGCCCAAATAAGAGATGCAGCATGCGTGGCTGGAAATAACACCTCTCAATATAGTAATTCATATTCAGGAGCAGGGATGTCATGTAATATAATGTGGTTATGAACTGAGGGCTGTTTTCTGCCTCCAGTAGTGATTACTCAGATTAATTGAATACCAGGTGCTAGACAATGTGACCTAAATAAAGACAGAGTTTTCGATTCTGCTTCATCAGACACAGGGCGATCTTCAGGGTCAGGTCACTAAATCTCATAATTGCGGACAAACATCCGAAGAAGAATTATGATGTAATCCTGGGCGGATAACAAAGGCATCAGGCAATGAAGGAGAATAATTGACAAAAAAAAAACATATAAATCCAGGGAGCTTTACACTTTCTTTTACACCAGTTTAAGGATACTTACAGATGTCTCCACCATGATGATAGGAAGGTGGACACTGATGAAGAAGCCTCTACAAAACCCAGGCAACTAAGCAATGTGCATGACCCAATAAACATCCAACAAGTCTAAAACAAGGGGTAACCTATCCAGGGAATCAGAGAGGAAGACAGTCAGGTCAATAGATGCAGCTTGGAAAGGGGCACCATTCATCAGTAACATTGGGGCACATTAACTAAGGGTCCGTGGAACGCATTTCCATTGGGTTTCTCAAATTTTTCCGATTTGCACAGGGGTTTTAGGTGCACGCGATTGGATTTTGGCGCATCCGTGCCGGCTTTCACGTGACACAAATGGGGGGACATGGCCGTCGGACAATCCGACTGATTCGGACAAACCGCAGAATTTAAAATTCAAATTGTGTCACAAGACATGCACTCACATACACCGGAAGAAGATGGTGAACTCCGGCGGACCTGAGCGGGGAAGCGACACATGCAGGAAATTGGACGCACAACCTTAGTGAATCGCGGCAGCTCCGAATCCTCGTTGGACAGCACACCTCGGGGATCGTGACGGGAGGGGTAAGTAAATGTGCCCCAATATATGTAGGACTTTACCTATCTACTTCAGATGGACATTCAAAAGGTAGTGGAGACGGTTGAATAGCAGGATGAGAGGCCATCCCTAAAACCTTTGTATTTTTATTTGTTATTGTTTTTTCACAAATCCATTTGCATAAGTTGTTAGTAGCAGTAGGACTGTAGTAAATTGATTTATATTTTAGGATTGGAGCTGGGCTTATGGTTTACAGTGCTGTGCTCCACAGCAGTCAGATGCATTGCATGGATTTGGGGGATAATTTGACTGTTGCTTATATCAATTATTATAAAACTTCCATTTCATTGGACTGTCCTCTTACACATTGTGCCTCCCCTGCTGTCAGTTTCAAAAACGTATTTGTAGTTGTTACAATGGGGGAGATTCATCATGCTTTATCTGCCAGTTTTTCTATTTCCCTGATGCACAGGTCAGGGAGAGAGGTGGGCAGGGACTATAGCAAAAATCTCCACCAGATCAGACTGGGTCTACAGGTCCAAATGGGCAGAGATTGCTCCCATATTTACTAAGAAGCTGGAGCCTTTTAGTGGATACGGGTGCTGGACAGCCAGCGGAGAGAACTTTAAAGGGAAGCTGCCATCAAAAATTGGCCTAATAAACTGCTACCAGTATGTTGTCAAGTGGCTGAACACCTTCAAGATCATGTTTCTTTCACGACCCAGTGTGGTGGTCTCATCCAGGAAATCAACTTTGAAGTGAGATGTTAATTGGTTATATCAAGTCAGGGAGGAAGAGAGTTTAGCACTGAAGTCAAGCTCTCCCTGCGTCTGAACAATTCCTCCCATGTGATTGATATCATCCGTCGGACTTCAGGAGATCTGATCATGATTTCCCTGGATGCAGGACCATCAATTACTGGGAAGGGGGTATTTTAAGGATGGGAAAGCTTAACTGCAGTGTTAAACTCTCCACCTCTTTGACTTTATAAAACCAATTTACATCTCACTTCAAAGTTGATTTTCTGGAAGATGCCACCACATCAAGCTTGGAAACAAACATGTTTTAGAAGCTGTTCAGCTTCATGACTACATACCGGTAGTGGTTTACTAGGCCAATTTCTGATGACAGGTTCCCTTTAAGGCTGGCATTCCGAATACCAGTCTAAATGAATTCCCCCCAATGTATCAGTCTAGGTGATATGTAGATCACAGAGCCTTGGCTGTACTGGGTACAATACTGGTTTGGTGCAAATGTTGCATATGTAACATGTCAACTTATACTGTACATCACAGGTTTTATCTTTGTACATAAATCCTGTGTAGCCCCCAATGATTCCTAATATTCTGAAGTGTAATATTACTGGTCTTGCTAATAACCACCACCTCTCTGGCTACTCTCGCCATTAAGAACTTCCTGCTAATAACTTGTCATCCTTCAGATTTAATTGTCCCAACACCTCCAAGAACCGGATGACTTTCCGAGCCCTCATTATATCACACATGTTCTTCACTAGACTATAGGAGCTTCTTCATTTATTCAGGAATAGTAAATCTGTGCATTTCACTATGACCCTGACAGAGGCAATGAATGAAGAAGAAGACATGTCAAGAGTTTCACCTTTTTCCCGTCATCTTTTATTCTTCTAATAATATCACCTTGTGTTATCACGTGAGAATCATTTGCCACTTTCTGTATCTTCTGTAACTGTGTTCATTATATTAGTCTTTATCAATGTACTAATTCACTTTATCCAAGACTATGGGTGACAACTTATTGGAGAGATCACAGGTTGTACCCCATCATACAACCCAGGTGGTAGCACTTTGACACTTTAGCTGCCATTTATGGATCCTCACACTTTGTCTACCTGTCCTTAGGGAACAAAAGTCGTAGATAAAAGTTTCTCGTCACAAAGTTGTGGTCACAGCTGCAGCTTGGCCAAGAGTCTTAACTTCGAACAGTTTCATGGTAGACCTCACATTAGCCACTTCCAAGGAGATAAACACATAGACAGCTTTTAACTGACACAGTTACAAATAAGGGATTCAACAATTGGGAACCTAATGACCTGTAAGGAGTGGGAGAAGGATCACAATGGGATGTTTGATTGATGTTCTATAATCCAAGTGCTTTTTTTCTTATTTTATGTAAGTGAGTATTTCACATAGTATAGCTGTCACGGGTGCTCCCGCGATCGCTGTCTCGGATCGCGGGCGCACCCGTGTTCCTGCTGCTGCCCCCGGTCCCGGGCCCCGCTCACCTTCCCTGGCTCCCGCGATGTCCTCCCTGGCTCCCCTAGGAGACGGGGACGCGCGCGCCGTCACTCTAAGATTTAAAGGGCCAGCACGCCAATAATTGGCGCTGGCCTGCTATAAGTTTCTTCCCCTTCCTGTGACCCTTGCCGGATCTTTGTGCCTCATAGCCTTAGAGAAAGCTTCCAAGCGAGTATTCCTGCGTTCCTGTGTATTCCTGCGTTCCTGTGTATTCCTGCGTTCCTGTATGTCTCCGCTCCCAAGTCCTGTGTTACCTGTGTTCCTCCGTGTTGCTGTGTTCCTGTGCCTGTGTTCCCGTCCCCTTCTGCCTGGACCTCCTGTTGCTGACCCCGGATTGGACTTCACCTTGCATCTCTGCCGCCTGCCTTGACCCTGTGCCTGGACCCGACCACGAGACTGTCTCCTGTTAAGGTACCTAGACCTCGGCTGCCACCGTGGGCCAGTCACACCTGTGGAACGACCAGGTGGTATTCTGCCGCAGCAAGCCCAACCCGCTTTGCGGCGGGCTCTGGTGAAGACCAGGTGCCACTTGGTCTCCGGTCCCAGGTGTCGGCTGGTACCACCTCCCGCGGTGGTCCAGGGGATTCACACACCCCGAATCCTGACAATAGCCATCACCATTATAGACCCATCGCCAGACTACTCTCAGCCAGATCTAACATGACAAAGGTCAGGATAACCAAACCGTCATGGTAATTTTTGATCTATTACTTACATTTTCTCTTTATCCTTATATTATGGTGAAGTCTATACTATGTGAAGTACTCACTTACATAAAATAAGAAAAAAAGAACATACCTCGTGTGTGCCATGTTTTCTGATTGGATACAGTTTGGATACAATTTGGACCACAAGAGAGTGTGGTCTCTATTGTTCCAGATACTATAATCCAACAGAAACTGGATGGCAGCCACCAAACCAAGTAAATGACTATAGGACACTTGACCTATGGGAAATAAGTCAAGCCAGGAAGGGACATGCCAGTATCAATATCCCAAGTAACAAGTTGGTGACAATTCATGCTGAGCGGACATCAACGTCAAAGTTGTGGTTAGTACAGAACTTTGTAGAACTTCATTAAAAATTCAGGCCTGGTTTTGGCTCAACCCCCATTGCCTTTAATGGCTACAATTGGCTACAATCAGTGCTGGCACTGTTCACGGCCATTTACTTTTTAAATGGTAAACTCGCCAGCAGTGTTTAAATCGCTGAGGTCCCATGGATAAATTTATGCAATAATTGAAGCAGCCATTTAGATAATTAACTGCTACTGGTGGGAGTTCAGGCCCAAGTTCTGTACTCGGACTTGAACTGTTTTCAAAAATTCTAATGGGTCCTCTCATCACTTGTAACAATTTGTTAGCCCAAATCCTTATGACAGATACCTTTCGTGTTGATCAAAATTTGTCTACGTAAAACTTTGCCGTGTAGTCATATTAATAATTTCCTTCCTTGATAAGTTATAAGTCATTCTTACTGTCACACCTCACAGCAGGTTTTCCAACCGAAGACACTTATCTCCTATGAATCGATTGGACTCTACACAGTTCTGGTAGATTGGATACTGCATTTCTTTAGTGGAATAGATGGGCATTTCCTTGCATTCACCACTATGTGACTGTGAAACGTGCCTCAGATAGCCCAAATGGCCAGGAATAGAGTGGCAACCTATCACGGTGACCATTGTCCTTTCATCCATAGAGTATTCGATCTTCATTCTTGAAACCATTGAAACACCCACCAACTGTACCCCCTAATGTTGAGAGTTGGTACTTGATCATCTGCTATAAGTTACTCTCCACCTCCCCCATTACTCCAACTTGCTATCCAAGTTTTTATAATCCTGACTTTGTCCATTAAACTAAACCAAGAAATATAACCTTGTTACCATTCCTGACATCTTTAGTATCTACCCGGTGATTGACTTTATAAGAGTGAATGCAAATGACGAAGAGATAATTCCAGACAGAATTAGAATGGATCAAACAGCGATGGTCTGAAACACCAACAGAGTGTGAACATTAAAATGTTAGGATCGCTTTGGTACATTAAAATGCCCAGTCTAATTACAGCAGAAGCAATGGGAGAAAATCTCATCTTAATGACTGTGGGAGCCATAAGATGAGATGATTAATGTTATTATTCCACTATGTTATGATGTTTATGTGGATTACTATTGTCGACAAATATTGTTTTACATTCGGATAATAATTGAACGGGGTAATACAGGCAATAACTCGTAACTAATGGTTAAGGTGAGTTTTCTGAATAAGCTGTTATGCGCACTTGAAAGAAGAATTATAGTATATCTCACTTTTATATCACAGAATACAGAGAAGAAGAGATCCTGCTTTAATATCTGTATAATCATCATACAAAGAAGCAGCAGCATGGAGCACATCATATAGCATTCATGGCAGTTGAGTGTAGCACTAGGAAGATACATAAGTGCACTTACTAAAAGCTACAAAACCAGCTCTATAGGACTCATTTACTAAGGGTTGTGGATCGCACTTTAGTTGGACAGTTCGCCTTTTTTGGGGATTGCACGGCTTAGATAGGTATTTAACAGGTGTCTGCACTGGGATTTTGGCGCACGTAATCATTTTTTTGGCGCAGCAGCGCTGGGGGGGATGTGCCATCGGACAATCCGACTGATTCAGACTGAGCAAGGGTTTTAACTTTCAAATTGTGTCGCAAGCCCAAGCACTTACATGCACCACAAAAAAAATTGTGAACTTCACCGGACCTGAGCGGGGAAGCGACACATGCAGGATCTTGGGCGCACGATATTAGTAAAACGCGGCACAGTGCATGATCGTCGGACAATACACTTTCGGTGAACTCAGCGGATGGTAACTAAATGAGCCCCAAAGCGTCTGTGTCTAACTCTCACCTAACTCTAACTCTCACCTAACTCACCTAACTCTCTCTTGCTTCCTATCTGCTGCTTAACATTAACACCTATGAGTTACAACTGTGACCTCTATGTATATGGTCTACTATACAATAGTTTTATCAGTGAATTTAGAGAGAAGCTTTCAATGGTGGACATGGGGGGGGCATCAAATAATTATAGAAAAAATAATTTTTCTGTAATAAAACATAGAAAAAATATTGATATAGGGGTTAATATGCTGATTGGTGGGATGTCCCTCCTAGTCTATGACATTCTGTCAATCACAGGGAGCGGCTGTGCAAAATCTAATAATCTATAATACAGAATATGTGAATAATATTGCAAGATACGACTCCCCACCTCTTGTGATTGCTGTAGTCACTTCCGGATGGGATAGTCTTAGTCCTATGGACCTATGGAGCAAAATCACATGCTAGATTAAGGACCCATTAGAATATCATCTGGTCAGAGACTGCCTAGACCCTATTTTTAAGATATAACTTGGAGCCTGATATTAAATCCAAAGAACCGAATGTAATGTGTAGAGGATGTACTATAATGTGTATAATGTGTAATGTGTACAGATGTACTATATTTATTGTATACGTAGTATATCCCAGTAACAGGCAAGTTGGTAAAAAATTACAATAAAACTTCAATTTATTTTATCACTTACAAACATAGAATTGGTACCATAGCAACAAAAAGGTCGGACGCGTTTTGAACCGAAAGAAGGTTCTTAATCAAAACCTATAGCCTCTTTGCTGCTATGGTAGCATTTCATGTTTTTAAATGATGAAATAAATTGAAGTTTTATTTTACTTTTTTACCAACTTGCCTGGTTGCTGGAATATGTTTTTTGGATTTTACTTACTGGTCTAGTCAAGTTTTCCATGAATCGGCAGCACAAATTGGCTTCGGGAAGTAGGTGAAACGCGAATGATGATGTAAGCCGACACCTGGGAGCGGAGGCTAAGTGGCACCCAATATTCCAGAGCCCGAGACAAAGTGGGTTGGACTTGCTGCGACGGGATACCACCAGGTCGCTCCTCTGGGGCAACTTGCTCACATTAGTGGTCAAGGCGAGGTACAGAAGTGGCAGGGAGAATCAGAGTCATAATCAGGCAGGAGGTCAGGACAGGTGGCACAGGATCAGAGTCGCGGGCGTAGGAGGAGGTCAAGACAGGCAGCAGGGAATCGAGGTCAGGAATGGAAGCAGAGGTCACGGATAATCTCAAAATAAGTCTCAAAATAAGCTTTCTCTTAGGCAACAGGGCAAAAAGATCTGGCAGGGGACAAAGGAAGAGACAGGCTATATATCAGGGCAGCGACTGACCAGCGCCAATTAGTGGCGCACTGGCCCTTTAAATTTCACAAAGCTGTCGCACACGCACTAGGGAGCAGGGGCACACATGCCGGACCACAGGAGCTGTCACTAGAGCATGGATGGGTGAGTAAGCCTGGAGCTGCTGAGGTACCTGGATCTGGGGATAAACGGGTGCGCCTGCACCCAAGACATGGGTTGCAGGAGCACCCATGACAAGCCGATACTATTTGATCCTTTTTTTGTACTATGGACCAGATATATCACTGTTCTGCACTTAAGTTGTTATCACAAGCTACAACCTTCTGTGATGAGTTGAGTTCCTGCCTCTTATTAATCACTTTACTTTAGGTGCCGTTTAGGAGCAATGGTGCAATGTTAGATTCGGGCTCTTACATGTGATCCTGCTACAAGCTCCTCTCTGCTTATCCCACACCCCAGCATTAGAATGACCCTCACAGCAGAGCCCAAGTGTATGACACCCTGCACCCAGAGACCTCCAGTGGCTTCATATGGAGGGGATCCTCCACTTCTGATCTTCTGCTGCCCCCCTGTAATTCTGGCCAGTATTCCTCCTCAGACACCAGTGTGGTCATCCTGCTACACGGGGGACACTTCTCTGTACTTTCTGCAAAATCCTACAAACTTCTCTTCTCTCCTGCTCTGAGCTGCTGCTTTTGCAGATTGTTTGTAAATAGTAGCTACAGTGTCTGTAGTGTCTGTAGTTTCAGCTGAGCTCTGCTGCTGGGGATAAGCTGCTCTGCACAAGAGCTCAGTGCTTTTTCTCAGTGTACGCCACTTTTAGGCTGGAGTGTTTTTGTGCCTAAATTGTGCCTAAATTAACAAGTTGCTAATGATGAATGATTATTATGTGCAGCAAAACATCTGCATTGGTAGGATACATGAGGGAAAAATGGTTATTTTTGCTGCACGGCTAGTTTGGTGTTTAGTCGAACAAAATGGCGCAAAAACAGTGCAACAATATGAAAAGGCTCAAAAATAACACAAAAACAAGTGCTACATCTGGCCCTATATTTACTGTTTGTATTAAAATTCTGCATAAATTCTATGCCATTTCCTGCTAATTAGGTATAACACTGACTTATATATACAGGCAGTCCCCGGGTTACATACAAGATAGGGTCTGTAGGTTTGTTCTTAAGTTGAGTTTGTATGTAAGTCGGAACTGTATATTTTATCATTGCAATCCCAGACAGAACTTTTTTGGTCTCTGTGACAATTGCATTTTAAAAATGTTGGGTTGTCATAAGAATCTAAAGCTTCATTACAGGCACCATTGATAACAGTTACAGCTGATCATTGTAGCCTAGGACTAAAGCACAATAAATTAACAATATCCAGAGGTCCGTTTGTAACTAGGGGTCGTATGTAAGTCGAGTGTTCTTAAGTAGGGGACCGCCTGTAACATAACTAAAACCTACAAGATTATCAATGCTGAAAAAGTGTTAAAAGAAAAAATGGAAAAAGAAAGTATATAACAAAATTTGTGTTCCTAATGTCCAAAGTGAATCAGGTCTTCTAAATTACATTTAGTTTGGCGACTGCCGGGGTTCAGCCTGTGTCCTACTGTACACTAATTAGCCAGAGAATCTGTCAATACGAGACTGAGCAATTAAAGGGACAAGCTGGCAAGTGTGGAGGAGCCGGAGGAGCAGAAGGAGCAAGCAGTTGTGCGGGGTTGGAGGACAGAACAGGATAGAACATGGGTGACGTGGGTGTCTGGCTGTGCAGGGTATGTGACTCTGTGTCTGCCTGGTGCATTATTATGTCACTCTAATAACAGTTAGTTTTGTTTTATATATTTTTAAGAACATTTAAGACATCTTTTTGAAGTTACAAAAATTGTGTAGGAAAAACATAAAAATGTATTTATATTGGTGAATTTATAGCAGAAAATATTGAAATGTGAAAATAAAATTGTCAGAAAAATATAATAAACATTTACCAGATCCCAATTCACCATATAATTAAACTCCGTGCCCTGCTCTGCTCCACAACGACTTACCTGTCCTCGCTCCTGCTTCCGGGTCCTCGGCTGTGCACTCGTGTCCCGGTATCCTAGGGCGCCCCGACTACACAAGATTTAAAGGGCAGCATGCCGTTAATTGGTGCTGGCCTTACCCAGAATTCTATTTAACACTGGCCTCTCCCCTCACACCCTGCCAGATCTTTGGGCCTCACACTGGCCTCTCCCCTCACACCCTGCCGGATCGTTGTGCCTCACAGCTTTAGAAAAAGTTTGTTTCCCATGACCGATTAGTGTGATTTTCCGTTGTAACCCTGGACCTGTTCCCGTTTACGCTCCTACACTTCCAGTCCTGACTACTCTACACTGCCAGCCCTGAACCTTGACCTCTTGCCTGTCCCAGACCACGAACCTGCCTTCCGTTTCTGTACCTCGCTTTGGCAGCCACCGCGGACAAAGTCGCACCTGTGGAACGACCTGGTGGTACCACGTCGCAGCAAGTCCCACCCGCTTTGTGGCGGGCTCTGGTGAAAATCGGGTGCCACTTAGACTCCGGTCCCAGGTGTCGGCTTACGTCATCGTCCGCGTTGGCTCAGTGGGTCCACTACCCTTAAAACCTGACACAAGCGTTGTGTAATATTAATATAATATTTCCATAAATACCTTTGGATGTTTCAGTGATCTGCCTATTTAAAGGAAACCTACAATGAGGAAGTAGATGTGATAGTAGATTCCTACTGCCTTCCTCTGCCCTAATCTGTAATTCAATAATCCTGGAACCTTATCTAACTTGCTAAAAAGTTAGATAAGTTTATATTAGTTTATATATTAATATAAGTTTATATGTAAATTATCTGCAGGGGCTACTAGGCGTGTACTAGCCTGGCCGGACACTGGGAGCTAAGACTACTCCACACCCCAGTAGCCTCTGACTTATCATTTGCATTTCAAATTTGTGCTGTAACAGCTATCTGTGACTCGGACTGCTCATTATTCTTCTGTGTTTGTTGGTGAGTCTTTTTTTATGTCCTCACTTTGGTGTAGAGAAAGAACGTCAACTAGTTACTGGCCACTGGTTATGGTGGACCCTACAAGTAGGCAGGAGACAGTTTGGGGGCTCAATTTAGGGTTCATTGTCCTGTCTGTTGTTCCTAAGTCCTGACTCCCCATTATACAAAAACAGTACAGGCGGTTCCCTACTTAAGAACACCCGACTTACAGGTGACCCTTCGTTACAAACGGACCTCTGGATGTTGGTAATTTACTGTACTTTAGCCCTAGGCTACAATGATCAGCTGTAGGAGTTATTCTGGTTCTTATGACAACCCAAAATTTTTAAAATCCAATTGTTGCAGAGACCAAAAAATTTTTGGCTGAGGTCACAATTATAAAATATACAGTTCTGACTTACATACAAACTAAACTTAAGAACAAACCTGCAGAACCGATCTTGTATGTAACTGGGGACCACCTGTATATGAAAGGTTTTATTCATTATATTCATCTTCATTGTAAGAGAAGGTGGAAATGATGAGCCACATTTATACCTATAATGTCACTTTATCTTTATCCGGGCACTCCAAGTTGTCCCTGGATTTTGAAGCAGTACTTAGCGTTAGCCGGAGTCTTTAATCTATCTCTAAACAGGAATCATGTAGTTAAACACCAGTCAAGTGTACACAATGTGTAATGGTAATAATTACGGTATTCATGTTGCTCGGGAATCATTGAGTAATTCGGTTCCCACTGTTGTTAGCGTTAATAAATAGTATTTCACGCCAGCTGAAACAATGAGAGTGATGTGTGAGAAATGCAATATAACTTTTAGCATTTATAACTCCAATGGCTTTATTATACCTGAGGATGGTGATGATGGCGTATATAGAAATAAATGTAGGCTTTTTTTGCTTTACACAGTACAGATGTGTCCTTCCTTACCATAACTCTTGTTCGTACACGGGATGAACAGCTTTTCAAGACCAGGGTCGGCTCCAGGTTTCAGTAGGCTCCTGGGCGACAGAACCTTAGTAGGCCTCTTTGCAGTGAACTCATGTGGCGGCATTAAAAATTCTGTTCCCTAAAATATTCCCTAGTTTATCGTACCAAATAGCCCCCTCATGGTTATGTACAGCCTTATGTGGGCCTCCAGAGCAGCCCAGGGCGCCAGCCCTGTTCAAGACAATGGGGCTCATTTACTAAGGGTCCGAATTGCGCATTTTCGTCGGGTTTCCCGAACTTTTCCGAGACGGAGGAGGCGAACTCCGGCAGACTTCAGCACACGACCTTAGTGAATCCCGGCAGAACTCGAATTAGCGTCGTAGAATGCGCCGCTGGATCGCGTCTGGACCGGGTAAGTAAATCTGCCCCAATATTGTCAAAAAAGTTTTTTTTTTGCTTATTAATGTACACTCTGCACGTCATCTTGAAAAAAAACAAAAAACTGAAATATCACCTGGTGATAAGTATTCAGCCCCTTTTGCTTTGACACATATTGAACTCCACTGCTTCATTAGTGTACAGTTGTGTTTAATTAAACAGACTGGACTTGATTAGAAAAGGCACACATGTGTCTATATAAGAACTCGCAGGTCACAGTGCATGTCAGAGTACACAAGAATCATGAGGTCTAAGGAACTGCCCAAGGAGCTCAGAGACAAAATTGTGGCAAGGCACAGATCTGGCCAAGGTTTCTAAGAGCAAAGTAGTCTCCATAACCTTTTAATGGAAGAAGACCACAAGTCTTCCTCGACCTGGCCATCCAGCAAAACTAAGAAATCATGTGAGAAGAGTCTTGGTTAGAGAGGTAAATAAGAAAACCAAGGTCACTGTGGCTGAGCTCCAGAGTTCCTGGATGGAGATGCGAGAAAGTTCCACAAAGTCAACTATCACTGCCCTCCGCCACTCATGGCTTTATGGCAAAGTGTGCCGACAGAAGCCTCTCCTCAGTGCAAGACATATGAATGCTGCATACCTTCCAACAAGACAATGAGCCTAAGCACACAGCTAAAATAACACAGCAGAGGCTTCAGAACAACTCTGTGACCATTCTTGATTGGCCCAGCCAGAGCCCAGACCTAAACCCAATGGAGCATCTCTGGAGAGACTTGAAAATGACTTCCACCACATTCACCATCCAACCTGAGGGAACTGGAGAGGATCTATAAGGAAGAGGCAGAGGAGCCCCAAATCCAGGGGTGAGAAACTTGTTGTATATTTCCAAGAAGCTCCAGCTCCATAGCTGCTTCTACTCAACCCTATGTATTATCCCTGTACTGTGACATAACTGTGTATTTTCCCCCTACTGTGACATCACTGTGTATATTATCCCCGTACTGTGACATAACTGTGTATTTTCCCCCTACTGTGACATCACTGTGTGTATCCTTGTACTGTGACATTGCTGTGTGTATTATCCCTGTACTGTGACATCACTGTGTATTATCCTTGTACTGTGACATAACTATGTACTATCCCTGTACTGTGACACAACAGTGTATTATCCCTGTACTGTGACATCACTGTGTGTATTATCCCTGTACTGTGACATCACTGTGTTGTACTTATCATGTTTACAACGTGACATCACTGTGTGTATTATCCCTGTACTGTGGACATCACTGTGTGTATTATCTCTGTGCACTGTAACATCACTGTGTGTATTATCCCTGTACTGTGACATTTCGTGTGCTTTATCCCTGTACTGTGACATAACTTTGGTGTATTAACCTGTACTGTGACATCACAGTTTATTATCCTTGTACTGTGACATAACTTTGTGTATTATCTATTTACTGTGACACCAATGTTGATTGTGTCTATGTTACGACATCACTGTGAGAAATCCTTGTACTGAGCCATCACTGTGTGGTTATGTCTGTACTGTGACATCACTGTATCTATTTCCATGTACCGTGATATCACTCTGTATTTTCCTGTGTTGTGACATCACTGTGTGTGTTATCTCTGCTGTGAAATACTGTGTGTATTAACTTTAAACTGGACATCACTGGTGTGTATTATTTATGTGTACTGTGAAGTCACTGTGTGTATTATCTCTGTACTGTGACATCACTGTGGTGTATTATCCCTGTACTGTGAATCAAGTGTGTTTATCCCTGACTGTGTTACACTGTGGGTCTTATCCCTTGTACGTGACATCACATGTGTGTACTATCCCTGTACTGTGACATCACTGTGTGTATTCTATCCGTACTGTGTTATCACTGTGTGTCTTATCCCTGTACTGTGACATCACTGTGTGATATATACATGTCTGTGAACATCACGTTGTGTATTATCCCTGTACTGTGTTATCACTGTGTGTCTTATCCCTGTACTGTGACATCACTGTGTGTCTTATCCCTGTACTGTGACATCACTATATGTATGATCCCTGTACTGTGACATCACTGTGTGCATTATCCCTGTACTGTGACATCACTGTATGTATTATCCATATACTGTGACATCACTGTGTGTATTATCCCTGTACTGTGACATCACTGTGTGTATAATCCCTGTACTGTAACATCACTGTGTGTCTTATCCCTGCACTGTGATATCTCTGTGTACATTAACCCTGTACTGTGACATCACTGTGTGTATTATCCCTGTACTGTGACATATCTGTGTGTATTATCTCTGTACTGTGACATCACTGTGTGTATTATCCCTGTACTGTGACATCACTGTGTGTATTATCCTTGTACTGTGACATCACTGTGTGTATTATCCCTGTACCGTGACATCACTGTGTGTATTATCCCTGTACTGTGACATCAAGTGTGTATTATCCCTGTACTGTGACATCACTGTGTGTATTATCCCTGTACTGTGACATCAAGTGTGTATTATCCCTGTACTGTGACTTCGCTGTGTGTATTATCCATCTACTGTGACATCACTGTGTGTATTACCCCTGTACTGTGACATCGCTGTGTGTATTATCCCTGTACTGTGACATCACTGTGTGTATTATCCCTGTACTGTGATATCACTGTGTGTATTATCCTGTACTGTGACATCACTGTGTGTATTATCCTGTACTGTGACATCACTGTGTGTATTATCTCTGTACTGTGACATCACTGTGTGTATTATCTCTGTATTGTGACATCACTGTGTGTATTATCCCTGTACTGTGACATCGCTGTGTGTATTATCCCTGTACTGTGACATCACTGTGTGTATTATCCCTGTACTGTGACATCACTGTGTGCATTATCCCTGTACTGTGACATCACTGTGTGTATAATGCCGGTACTGTGACATCACTGTGTGTATTATCCCTGTACCGTGACATCACTGTGTGTATTATTCCTGTACTGTGACATCACTGTGTGTATTATCTCTGTACTGTGACATCACTGTGTGTATTATCCCTGTACTGTGACATCCCTGGCTGTATTATCCCTGTACTGTGACATCACTGTGTGTCTTATCTCTGCACTGTGATATCTCTGTGTGTATTATCCCTGTACTGTGACATCACTGTGTGTATAATCCCTGTAATGTGACATCACTGTGTGTATTATCCCTGCACTGTGACATGACTGTGTGTATTAGCCCTGCACTGTGACATCACTGTGTGTATTATCCCTGTACTGTGACATCACTGTGTGTATTATCCCTGTATTGTGACATCACTGTGTGTATTATCCCTGTATTGTGACATCATTGCGTGTCTTATCCCTGCACTGTGATATCTCTGTGTATTATCCATTCCTGTTAGGGGTGTGCATTTAGGTTTCCCATGGGGCCACATGAGGAATTGGAATGATTTTAGAGAGCCGGACCAATATACTTAACTCAATTCTTCCCTATTTATATACTATATACACAGTATACAGTATATAACCTATCCCTACATAAAAACTTTAGATAAAACATTACATTATAGAGGACCTAATTGCATCATTATTTAATGATGGGGATCTCAAATTTTTCAATGAGCTCAGGGGAGGGGGGTGGGGGTTGGTCAGAGATTGTTAGGGGCCGGATGTGGACCACGGGCCGTACAATGCCCAGGTCTATGTTAGATGGGTGGTCTCATTCCGGGTTTTCCTCAGCTGCCCTCGGAGTCTTGTGATGTGAGTACAGTAAATATAGATTCCATTATGAAAATGTTTACAAAAGCTACGTTTATTTTTGCTAATGAAATTGTTTTAAGGAAAAATAAAGCTAAATGATATTTACCCTTTAAATGACAAATGCCGAATGTGAGAGGATCTCATTGTATCCGGATTTCTATAACTCCCATCAATCCCATTCGTGTCGGTTTTTCTTCTTTTCCCACCATTATATATTATGAAATGATGAAATCCGGGGAAGAAATGACTGATATATAAATAATTAATACTTGCTTAACATCTTGACCTTCCTTCCTTCCCCATGAACTGATAAGTTTACGTAGCGCGCAGACCTGGAAATATTCTCCAGGTGCCGAGCGATGATTTCACTTATCACCAGCGGTTTTCATTTAAGGCCGATTGTGGCGAAGAAGAGATGGGTAATTTTAGAACTTGGCAGGAAAGGTTGGTACCTGAATGATTTGATACTTATGAACTCTCTGCTTCAAAATAGACCCTGAAAGAGCTTCAGCCTGGAACATCTATCATACAGAATTCATCTCACTACAGATGTGACACCGGCGCAATATTAAATAGAGAAGTGCGGAAAGTCTCTCCCCTGCTGTGTCCTGCGATGACTCCAAACTGGATGTACGTGGGTCTTGTGTTTAATGTGTATTATGTCTACTCAACATTTGGCTTTTTTTTTTTTCTTTCACATCCGTGTGGCATCCATATTGCAAGTTCACAACATGAAAAAAAAAATATGGTTATCAAAAATTGTTGGGTCGGGAGGGTTGGTTCAGCCGAAACCCAAAACTGAGGGATGAATAGTTGTTTAAATTAAATAACAGAATGCAATGTCAATCGGCTGCGTCTAAAGCCAGTAGGATCTTGTCATGTATCAAAAGTGGTCCGGACTCTCGTGATAGGGATGTAATATTACCACTGTACAAGGCATTGGTTCGGCCTCACCTGGAATATGCTGTCCAGTTTTGGGATCCGGTCCATAAAAAGGATTCCCTGGAGCTGGAGAGGGTTCAACGTAGAGCTACAAAAATGATAAGGGGTATGGAGGGTCTTAGTTATGAGGAAAGATTAAAACAACTAGATTTATTTAGTCTGGAAAAGAGACGACTACGAAGGATGTGATTAATTTATATAAATATATGAATGGTCCATACAAAAAATATGGTGGTAAATTATTTCAGATTAAATCAAATCAAACGACCAGGGGGAGAAATCAAGGTTTAATCACCGGAGGCGACAGGGCTTTTTTTACTATGAGAACTGTCAATCTGTGGAATAGCCTGCCTCAGGCGCTGGTCACAGCAGGGACAGCAGAGAGCTTCAAGAAGGGTCTAGATGCCTTCTTACACCTAAATAACATTGAAGGTTATGTTATATAGAATTGTTTTCCTTGTCTTAAATGAGTTTCTTTTTTCAGATCTCTTTATGTGACATTTGTCTCAATAATGTCGCACAAATGTCTCAAGACACTTCTTTCTATTTTCTACGTTTATCAAAAGTATGGTTTTGTCTGGAGTTTTTTGCGACAAAATATGTCATGAATTTTAGACAATTTGTAAAGATAAGTGTCATTTGTGACATTCACTGCATGTGGAATAGAAGATAAATGCATCTTACTGACGATATTCTAATGTAAACCGGACTTCAGTGCACATTTATTAAAAAACAGTCCCAAAAACAGCACAAAAATTGCAATTCTCCGAAAAAGTCTCAAAAACGACAGACAAAAAAAGGAATAAAAATAAAGATAAATGACCCCAAATGGTTCTATTTTGTTTCCATAACTTCCATAAAGGGGGGGAATAGAAGTTACTGAAAAAGCGTTCACAGGGCTATCTTCATTGTAGCCAAGAATAATTGAAATGGGAGTTGAAATGGTTAGTTGCATTTCCAAGTAATTAATATATGCAAAAAGATATACATACAATTGAACAAATGTAGCAGGTTGCCCGAGACTGAACATTTTTTCTCTATTGTCCGTATAGATTGTATAAACTTACCTTTGTACTCACTTATGGTTCAGCTTGGCACAGGGTCAACATCTGCAAAGAGTTCGTATGTTCTCTCCGTGTTTTTGTGGGTTTCCTCTGGTTCCTCCGGTTTCCTCCCACACTCCAAAACATACTGGTAGGTTGATTAGATTGGGAGCCCCATTGGGGACAGTGACTGATCTGGCAAGCTCTGTGCAGCACTGCGTAATCTGTAGGCACTATATAATATATGTAGCATACAGAGGCTCAACTGTGACCTTGTGTCAGAAGCGCATGCCCACAACAGCCTAATGAAGGTCACAGGCAGGAACACGTTAACAAAAATTAATGCTGAGCTTTTGTACTGGTGCCATGCTGGACTGGAGGTAAGGACAGAGGTAAGTAAAACTTCTTTACAGATTATCGATACCTGTTCACTGCATACTGTGGGTCACCAATTTGAGATCAATGGGGGTCTAAATCCTTATGGACATTCTTTAGACGCGATGACCATAAGAGCCTACAGTGACCAAGCAGTGCTAAACTTGGCTCTTACCAGTGTATTGTTCAGTAGCTATTTGTCAGAAGTTACACTGTCAGGGACATGTTCCAAAATTGGCCTTTCTATATTACACATGTGACTTGTGATGTAATGCACCTTTTAATTTGCCTCAAGACATTTCTCTGAATAAAATGTAACAACGGTGGACCTACCTTACCATAACGTTTTTTGCTTCCTACATCACATAACCATGGACTTTAAAAATCCCCCCCTTTTTACTAGAATACATATTAAAATAAGCAAATAATATCATTACCATGGCATGGTATCCCAGTGTCCAATCTTTAAATATATAAAAACTATTATACCATATTGTGAACACGAGAAAATACACGTAATGATACTGTAGGAAACATAGCTTTTTATTTGGTCCATTAAAAGTAAAAATAAAGGAATTTTTGTGATAATGAGTATTAATGAGCGCATAAGTGCTCGCAGGGCTGGCGGCAGAACTCGCTAGATCAGATGAAAGGTTACAATACAACATTAGACCTAGATACACATCGGTGGGGACATAAGCTAACTGGAATGAACGTGTCAAGGGGATAATTTGTTCGACGAAAAAAGGCTACAGGAGCAAATTAAAAGAACAGAGAAACTTGCCACTGATACAGATTTCCCCACCCTAGAGAAACAATTACAAAGCTTCCTACACTATTTCCAATACCATTTGAAGGAACACAAGCACAAACAGTTGAACAGAGGTTTGGGTGACTTTGGAGAAAACAAAACTTTTATGTGTCTTTAAAATTGCAATAACCCAACTGAAACACATATATCAACCGATACCGAGGTATCCAACACCTACACAAATAGTAAGTCTCAAAAGGAAAAAGGGCACAATAGAGGCCAGAGGTAGCGGAGGGATTAGGACTGGACAACCCTGGCGGGACTCCATCCGTGACTCCACCCGTGACTCCATCCGTGACTCAATTTAATACATCCCACCAACCCTTCACTCTTCCATTTTTACCATCAGGTCCAATGTACCCCTTATGGAATCTGAACCCAGGGGGCACATCTAGAGTACCTTATAATAAATTTGTCAGACTGTATACTAACGGAGGACGAGAGGAGAATTTTAAGTAAGGGTCTTTCATTTTTCCCCACCAACAAATGTGACGGTTTCAACTGGCACAAAGGCGTACAACTCTTTTTACGCAAGCTCTGGTGGCATAAATATTTTTCCCTTAAAGACTAAAAAGAGCAAAGAACTGGGGATATCCACTGACTTACTATAGCAAGGGTTAATTTACTGATTTAAGAAAAAAGAGCACAACCCCTTCCTCCTTTTTAGACATTACTAGCATCGACTTCTTACAATTTGCATTTGATGAACTTGAAAACACCCATTTAGGGTCAGTAAAGCTTAACTGTACTGAGGAATTCTCTGCCCGTACAACTCTCAAGAAAGACTCCAACATTATATTAAAACCCTCTGAAAAGGGTGGAAAAATAGTGGTTGTCATGAATCCAGACCATTACTGTAAGATGTGTGAGAATATTTTGAAGGACAAGAAGGGATATGTGATCAAACAACCCTACAGAGAGATTCCATTCAGAACTCAAAAGTATCCTTTTATTAGAAAACTCACTCATTACTAAGGACAAACTGGAATTCATTCTAATCAAACACCAACTTTCTATGGGCTCCCTAAAGTGCACAAATCCCTTGAAAGGCTGACCTGTTGTCTGTGGGTACAGTATTTATGTCAGCACTTTGTTGTAGGATAGACTGTTGCCCAGAATTGTCTCATCACCATCATAGACGTTGAGGTCCTATACTCATCTATAACACATGAGCTGGGACCCAAAGCAGACAAATTTTTAGGGGTGACCAATATGGTGCCCACAACTGGCTGGTCCAACAGTTGTTTGACTTCTCATTGAGATGCAATTACTTTACCTTTAACAAAAAATGTACCACCAGCTCAAGGACCTGGTAATAGGTAGTTTTTGTGCCTCCAGCTACGCCAATGTGTTCCTTGGTTGCTGGGAATGTTGCTGTGAGGAGTATGAGGACCCACAGTGGATTGTGGATTTGCGAGCCTTTGGGCTTACTCTATCAACAACGTCTGTATCATCTGGGAAGGGAGTGGGCAACAGTTTGAAGAACTTGTAGATGACCTAAATCACAACACTCTTGGCCTTTTTGAATGTTCTTATCACCAAAACCCAGAGCAGTTCTTTTGAAACTACTATTTATAAAAACCCCACATCTACTAACTCACTTCTTAGTTGGGAACCCAACCATCCGCCAGCCCTTAAGAGAGGAATTCCCTACATGAGTTCACGGTCCAGGCCAGGTATTTGAGATATAGTTTTAGGACAAAAGAGTACCCCAATGCTATTTTACATAAAGCGCCAAACGATGTCAAATCAACCCCTAATTCAACTAATTGGAACATAGGATGGAAGAGCCACCACCATTGATAACATCACTGTCAAATACTGGAATGTCTTACAAATTGACCCAGATTTGGCTCTGTTCCTCTGTGATCACCCGATAATAACTTATAGGAGAGCATGTAGCATAGGATAACAGGTGGTGCATAGTCACTACACAAGAGCCCCTTCCCCACGAATGCTATAGATGTAGGGACTGCGTTTCCTGTAAAGTGATCCCCAGCACAAAGAGTAGAGTAACAGCCAACACTTGAAAAATATTCATAGCTTCAAAAAGTTGCTATTCCAAAGGTGTCATATAGCTTTGAAAAGGGAAATATCTAGAAGATATGGCTTGTGTAAAGAAGGGAGTAGAAATAGTATAATATTGCAAAGAATCATCGGTAAGAGGCTACAATATATCTATGGACTTAAAACCCAAAGACACATCTGTTGCACGCGACTGCATAACATAAATGACATGGGTGCCCCTGCGACCAGAGAACACCCATGTACCTCAGTGCTAGCCGGTTCGCTCGCAGAGCGACTCACCTCGGCGGGATCCAGCGACATCTCCTGCAACTCCCTGTGTGCGTCCCCGCCGCTTAGGGCGCGCGCGTGCCAGCTCTTCCAGATTTAAAGGGCCAATGCGCCGATTATTGGCGCTGGCCAGATGCCCTTCTATATATATTCCCAGCCGCTTCCTGTCTTCCCTGCCAGATCTATGTGCCTCACAGCTTTAGAAAAAGCTCCTGTGCGTTCCTGTGTCTCCAGCGTTCCTGTGTCTTTAGCGTTCCTGTGTGTTTCTGTGTTCCTGCTCCTGAGTTCCCGCGTCCTGTGTCCCATATGCCAGTGTTCCTGTTCCCATCTGCCTGTACCTCCTGTTGCTGACCCCGGATTGGACTTGAAGTTTCATCTCTGCCGCCTGCCCTGACCTTGTGCCTAAACCCGACCACGAGATTGTCTTCCGTTAAGGTACCTCGACCTCGGCTGCCACCGCGGGCTAGTCGCACCTGTGGAATGACCTAGTGGTATCCTGCTGCAGCAAGTCCAACCCGCTTTGCGGCGGGCTCTGGTGAAGACCAGGTGCCACTTAGACTCCGGTCCCAGGTGTCGGCTAGTGCCACCTCCCGCGGTGGTCCAGTGGATCCACGCATCCCGAATCCTGACAGTAAATCCATGGACAAATTTTGGTATACAAACTCTCTCATTCAATATTATCTACCTTAAATGGCAACTCAATATCTTCATTCTCTAAATGTAACGTCATAAACCCTATTTCTATTATGAATCACTTTTCAGTTCTCAGCATGCAGCCATCATGGTGAGCAATATTCCGGTAAACTGGGTCTATAACACGCTGTGCAAAGAAAAGTTTGTGTGAATTAAATGCTGTTTAATGTACTGTAAAATAATGTAAAAGATCTACATCTCTACTCTTTATGCTACTATTATGAAATAAATCTATATTTGCAATAATAATAATAATAAGAATAGTGATAGTGGGTATTGTTTTTTGAAGCCAAATAAGGTTATAGAGTCGTATTTTTGGATTTTTAAAATATTATGTACATTTGTAAAAGATTAAGACAAGCTGTGCCTCTAATTCCACCTATTGGAAGGTGGCTACAAAGTCAATGGCTACCCCTACTCATCCCACCAATAATTTTGATGTTCCCCCATCCCCTTTGGTGTTTTTAAATTAATCAAAAAATTTTTCCTGGCAAAAAATTGGCAAGTGCGCAGACGAGGGATAAAAATGCCTTCCACTGGTCCACTCCATGGGCCTGTATGGCCCCCTTGGAGCTTCTCTATCCCCACTTGATCCGCTACTCCCTACTGTACACCCCACTTACGACATGTCAAAGCTTGTACATGCGTAGGTCCCCCATTATGCTCATTCTTTTTCCAGCCAATAAGGGGTGATAAAAATATAAATTAGTATTTACATTCTAGTCTTTTTGATTCATTTTTGATCCAGTATCGATACGTGTTTCTTACTTTCGCATAAGGAGCTTCTGTCGTTTTTTGATTAACTGAGGATAAACCTTGATTTTAAGCTTGATGGAAGAAGACAGAATGCTGTAATTACTTCCTCCTCTTAGAAAACCCATTGAAGAATATTTTTCAAAAGTAAGTATGCTTTTTCCAAACCACAGACACTGAGCATCAACCTACAGGAAGCTCTTAGGTTTTCAAGCCCGCAGTATTTTATCTTCCATGAAATGCTGGTATCTATTAAAATGTAAACTGTAAGAAACTCGGATCATCTCCTGTTTCTTAAAAGGGAAGTAATCAAAAATCTAAATGATTCATAGAAGAACATTACTGCCTAACAAGAACAATAAGTTGTTTTCTGCATCTAAAGTGCTCATTTATTTTCTGCTTTTTAATTTTTCTCCCAATTTAGTGTGTTTATTATATTTTGCTTAAGTAGACCAATGTTTGACGGTAGGGGGGTTGAGGGGTGTTTCTTTCAGCAACATACCTACCTCAACTTGTTCTTGCAATTCATTTGGTTGATGAAGAAGCTGGATGGTGCAGGTTTTGAATGCGGAGCAACCCTTCCTGTTTAAACAGCCAATTAGCACCATCATCCGATTGAGCAGTGGACCAATCAGGATGTTCACATTCAGTGGGTTGCCTATTACACTGCTCTTTGCCAGTTATTGTGTAACAATCTCAATATTCCATAATCCGCAATCTTTTGTTTATTCGCCTTGAACTTTTAACTTGAACTTTGGATTGTCTTTTAACCTGTGCACTATGCTTGATCTATAATTCTACTAGGTACTGACCCTGCTTGACTCTGACTCTGATTTGTACTGTATGTCAAATTGTGAAGGTCCCAGAGGTTACACCCTTGCTATTTATTATTTCTTTTTTCCTGTCTTCAAGAATGGTGTGTGGACAGGGCAGCTGACTTAGACTTAGTATAGTTTACTAACCAAAAATGTTGACTTTCCAATGGATCAATTTCCAAGTTCAGCAGCCACAAAAGTCTCAAAAATATCATGCACCAAATTTAAGGGAATGCGATAGCAGTTTTTACCATACAAGATGACAGACAGTGTTAGGTATTGGCTCTGGAGATCTATGTAAATATGCCTTTGTCCATGCTATTATGTAGAAACTGAGCTATAAAAAGAATTATTTATTTTCCAGGATTGTAGCTAGACTGAGAGCACCCTAGGGAACATCTTTGTGAGCTATACTCCCTAAACAGGGCACAAGCGCCCTCACCCCTGCAGTTACTCAGGGGTGACGGTCTGTGCACCAGAGTGCTTCAGGTACAATGGTGGAATATAAATATGTTTTTTAACAGTCCTGCTGCTACTAACAACACACAAAAAATGTATGGTTACACTGCTCTTCGTGGCTGCCTTATAACTCTCTCTGCAGTTTTGTCAAAACTGATGGCTAGTAGACTGGTGCGAGAGAGAAAAAAAGGGTTAATCTTAACCATGCAAATGCAGCAATAGGTACCGTATACACTCGTGTATAAGCCAAGCTTTTCAGCACATTTTTTCACCTCGGCTGAAACACGAGTCAATAAAAAAAATAAACTGATATACTCACCTTCGGGCGCCCACGATGCTTGCCGCGACTTCCCGATGCTCTCGTCCCCATGGCTCCTTTTTAGTCTTCTTTATGCTGTATTAGCTGCCAGAGGCGCAACCATGCACTCTGCTGACTCTGCATGGACGCGTCTCTGCCGGCTGTTACAGCAGAGAGAAAACAGGAGAGGATCCACAGGGAGCCGCATGGAGCACCGGGGAGCCGCACAGAGCATCAGGGACCACCGGAAGGTGAGTATGTACATATATTTTTTTATGGCCAAACTGGTGTCTGGCTGGCTGTATATAAAAGGGGGCTGGCAGGCTGTATGCAAAAGGGGGCTGGCTATATTCTAAAGGGGGCTGGCTATATACTAAAGGGGGCTGGCTACATACTACTGGAGGCTTTCTGGCTACATACTACTGGGAGCTGGCTGACTATATACTGGGAGGCTGTGACCAATGCATTTCCCACTCTCAGCTTATACTCGAATTAATAGGTTTTCCCAGTATGTGGTGGTAAAATTAGGGGCCTTGGCTTATACTCGTTCGGCTTACACTCGAGTATATACAGTAAGTAGGCCAGGTCCCCAAAATCAAGGGAGAAAATGTGCTTAAATAACACTTTACAAAGTGATTTCAAGTGCACTGTCTCCCCCAATGTCTGTACCAACATGGAAACGTCTGTACACCAGTATCAGCTCTACGACAGATGACCCAAATTATTTGTGATGTTGCAGCAGCACCAATTCAAAGTGTTGTGGGTGACTTGGGGTGATCTGACACCAATCAATTTGTTGACCAATAGCAGATAATGGAATAGCAGAGAAAATGACTACAGAGACCTTGAGTGGGTGGGACTGATAGCATGGATAGTTGGAAGAAGATGCTACCAATGTCTCAATCCTCACCAATTCTGAAGTCAACCTTATCACCCAAGATCTCTATAGGCCTTCCTGCCCATTGATAGGGTGACAATACTCAACCAGATCAGACTCAGTAGAAGATTAGTGTAAAAAAAAACCTGAAAATTTGTGTATGGATTGGAAAAAGGTGGATGTATCTAAGGAGTAGGTGGAATAGAAGGATAGATGTCGTGTAGCAAATTTTGATATGTAAACCTAGAGACGGGTCCTCTGTGAAACAAGTGATTCAGAATGAAGACTCTTTATATGGCAAGATGCTATATTTTTATACAGAATGGAAAACTTAAACCCTATACCACAGTTTAGTATACATTAAGACACTTTAACTTTACAGTAGAGCACCCCAGCTTGGCACCAAAATGTTACCTCTTGACGAGAGCAATTCATTGACTACATGGAAATAATCTTTGGAAGGGAAAGGATTAAAAAAGAATAGTTACAACTTCGGAGTCTGACTCTTGTGAATTTGTTGGAAGTACTTGGTACAGTACATATGATGAAGATGAGAGATTTTTTTTGTGAAGGTGACATTCAGAGGAGAGATCCCTAAACTAATTAAGGGTAGCGGTTTTGCCTTCACACAACCATCAGTGAGTTCCTCTCTCACCTCAGAGTCTGAAACATTTTAATGAGATTTCTAGGTAGCGGTGGACACTTCCTAATTAGTATTTTTTTCTCTCGCGATCACGACTAACAGTAATTTAAAGAGACAAATATGTTTGTACAGAATGACATTTGCCCTGCTGCAGATTAATGTGACCCTACGGAAAATCACCGATCCGTGATAACGTCGGAAATATATTTATTCAGTGGCTTACTCAAACTCTTTGTAAAGCAAATATCAGCTCTGATTCTTTAAGATGTAAGTCACAAAGCAAGCAAAAAGTTCTCAAGTTGTTCAAATAAAAGAACTTTCTACGAGAAGTAAATGAGGAAAGACAGAACATATTGGAAAACCCAAAATGGTTACCAGGCGACCAGCGGAGATGCTCCACAAACTTTTTACCAATTGGAACTCATTGTAGATGTTCCTTAGGACTGAAGAAGAGGCATTTTATACTTATTTAATTTTTTTTATATACAGGCAGTTCTTAAGTTCAATTTGTATGTAAGTCGGAACTGTATATTTCATAATTGTAACTCCAAACTGTCATAAGAACCAGGATTAACAATAAAGCTTAATTACAGACGCCTTTAATAACTGTTATAGCTGATTATTGTAGCCTGGGACTAAAGTACAGTAAATTACCAACATCCAGAGGTCCGTTTGTAACTAGGGGTCGTCTGTAAGTCGTATGTTCTTAAGTAGGGGACCACCTGTATATCGACAACATATTCTTAAATTATTACTTCAGTTTGGTATTGGTGGGAGTCCAGCACCCATCACCCCAACAAATAAACTTCTCTCAGCAGCAACTTGGGGGAGAAAGTCCTTTATCTGTGTATTGTACAGACCCGATTACCGCAAATCATCTCCCACTCATTTAAATAAATGCTAAGCAGCAGTGACTTGGTTCAACCACTAAACTGCAAATGGAGCTGTCTACTTCCTCTGTTTATCAGCTGCTGAGAAAAGCTGATCAGTGGGGACGCTGGATGCTATTCTGACATTAAAGGGGTTGCCCACTTTAAGCAAAATCCAGCAAATAATTGATATTCTTGGTGTAGTAAAAAGTTATAAAATGTTCCAAAATACTTTCTGAATCAATTCTTCAATGATTTTCTAGATTTCTGCTTGCTGTCTTCTTGCTGTTGTGCAACAGGAAGCTTAAACATTTACTTCCTGTCGATAAATACCGGTCCGTGGTCATGTGATGACACACAGGAACAATGCCTGATAGCATCACACAGTGTAATCAAAGATGTGTGATGCTAATGAGCCGTGCACCTGTTTGACATCACATGACCATGGACAGATGTTTATCTATGAGGTTAACAATGAAGCTTTCTGTTAATTGACAGTAAGCAGAGATCACGAAAATCGTGAAAAATGAAAATAGAAAGTATATTGGAAAATTAAATAACTTTTTGTTACATAAACTATATTAATTATTTGCTTTAACGTGCTTGAAGTCGACGACCCCTTAAAGGACTACACAGCTGTGACTTCCCAAAACATAATAATCGAGAGAAGGTGATGGGAAATTGTGGGAGGGGATAAAATAGCCTTCTTAGCTTGTTTAAAATGGAAAAAACTCTTCCAGTTGTCTCAGGCCAAAGAAACATTCATACAGGCTCTCATGCATCGGCAAAAATATCTTAGATTTTATTTATATTAAAAACAATTAAAACATCCACGTTGTCTAAGAGCACATAGAATAACCTGATTAAAAGAAATTGAGACACGTTTTGAAACCCGGACTAGACGCGTTATCATTGTCTGATCGTCAGATTTTCTGATTAATGACGAGCCCGGTCTGTGTCTCGAAACCCCATCTCCATTTCTTTTTCTGGTCATAATCACAACCCTAGAAGGGGAGAGCACACCGATTTTCCTAATAACCATCCTAACCAAAGTTACTACACTATATCTGCACTTTCCTCCTTTCTGGTCTTCTCTAGCTTGTTTAAAAGGCATACTTGAAGAAATGGGTCCCACAGGCCAGCTATGCTGGAAATAAGTATTGTATAAGTGTATAAGTGTATTGTACAAGTGAGTATTTCATGGGATTATGTAAGATTCGGTGTGTCCTAGGGTATTACTGTGTACAAGCTCACTGCTGAGATGGTAGTTTGGGGAGGACTCTCTCAATCCAATGATCAGGACTAGAGATGAGCGAGCACTAAAATGCTTGAGCACTCGTTACTCGGGTTCGAACTTTTCCTGATGCTCGAGTGCTCGTATCGAATAACGAACCCAATTGCAGTCAATGGAAGACTCAAGCATTTTTCACTGAAAGAACACAGTGAAAGAACACAGGATCATTTAAGTGAAGAACACTAGTGAAAGAACACAGTGAAGAACACATTGCAGATGTTCCGTACATCTGCTAACTTATCCGAAGACACGAGCGCCGAACGGTGTTCTTCACAATAGTATATGAAGAACAATATGTGTGAAGAATACATTGCAGATGTTTCCATACATTAGCCATAATCTAGGGTGTATTATATGGGGATCTGTACGAGTTGATAATATAAATGTGATGATCCCGCTATTCCTGTTTCAATATTGTTTTTTGAGTAATGACTGTCACCTACAGCCATTGATGCGAAGTGGAGATTACGCTCTGCTGGTGTAGTGGTGTACTGGTGTAGTGGTATATGCACTGTCAACATGACATCACCACCGGCCCTTGTATATAAACTTTTTTTCTGCTTCCATACAGACCTGGTTCCCCAGGATCGATGCTATTTTTTATTAGTATTAGCCTTAGGGTGTTAAAAAAGGAAAGGACCAAAGTCTCACAGATCTGCCGCTTGGGCTAATCAAGGCCACAACCTACTGTGATTCCCCGCAGGCCACACCCACCTCACTTGAAATTTCCTTCACTTTATAGCTGTAATTTGTTATGTGTCCTGTACTTCACACCACACACCAGACTGGTCCTTGGTGACTGACTAATTACTTGCCGAATATTGATCTGGACTTCCGTTTCAAGTGAATTGGACCTAACAACCTTCCCTGTTTCCTTCCCCCTACCCTCCACCTCCCCTTTTTCTAGTTTATCTCTGGGATTTCATTGTTATATTTCTGTTTCATTGTCTGTTTCTTGTTTTAAGAACTCTTATAAACGAAATGCTCTACAACTTGCCCCAGCTGTGCTAGTGATATGCTCTGATTTTTACATTTCATTATGTTGTTTATGTTGCTTTTTTTATTTTTTAGCTGTTCTCAATAAAAACAGAAGTGAGAAGAAAAAACTAAAACAAAGGACCGATACTTGGTTGGATACTGGTTCAATAAAACTTTTCCCACCACTACTGGACACCAGAGGAAAGGACAAAGGAAAGAATTAAGCCCCTACAGTAGCGCTGCCCTGCGCTTCACAGCAGCGACTGTATACAAGTGTCTCTACTGTAAGAATATCTTCACACCTAGTATGAATTTCAATGCCAAAAAACTCCTGAATCCTTTGTAAAATTAAATGAGACTAAGCCTTGGATTTCTGCCATAGTATGCAGCCGTGACTGGCAATGGGGCGAGCCAGCGTGCGGTCTTCATGGAAACAAAACCAATGCAATCATTTAATTTCTATACATTATCTTTAAAAAAAAAACACATATTTGTGTGATTTGTTCCTGACAAGCTTCAGAATCCTTCTTGGAGAATATGGTGAGGATAGAGTGTTAACAAAATGGCTATGAATGATGACACACGTGACCTCACCACACAACAGTATGATTGTGATGTCCACCAAAACTCTCTGGAGAATACATTCGTCAACAAAGTTCCTTATATATTTGGGAAGGAGGGGGGTAGACCTTAGTGCAGGGTCGGATTAAGACTGCCATGGTCTTTGGGATGTATGGATATTATAGCCCCTACAAGTTGGGAATTCGTTTCCTGCATATGGCACTAAAATCAGCTTCTTTGGGAATGGAGGCTGTGACCCTTCTGCCTGCTTTTAATCTACAGTTTTGCAACACCCCTGCCAATGCAGTGTTGTGAAATCAAAACCTTCATCCATACAATAGTGTTTCTCTAGGTCTGATCAACCTAAGGAGGCCTCAAGTGTCTGGAAATGCTAATGCAGCTGTTAAGTATCTGCCAGAGAAGATTAATAAGATGCCTTATTGCTGTGATATTGTAAATAGAGTGCTGGTTGGATAATGAGCTTGCCACCTCACAAGGGGAGTTTATAAAACGGCTTGTGGCTGGAAAGTTTCAGTAGAACGGGTCAGTCCAGGAGACTTCTACTGAGAGAGAGCTTCATAGAAGCCCTTGTCTGTTTGGAGACAAGGACCAAGCAGACATCCACCTTCTCTAGTCTTCATCATCCTGCTGCTGAAGCAGCTACCTATACCAGGCTGTGAGTATCTCCTGTGGAACACCATCCAACCAGCCATCTCGACCCAGTTGCTTTTACTGCTGTTTTGGCCATTGCTGGGTTCCAAATAAACGAAATGTAATGTTAATGCTTCACATTCTCTATCTCCGAGTGATCCCTGTGTAAGACTGATACCACTAAGGGTGACCCATTCACCACCACCAGTGATCCCTACTTTTACATCAGGGTTGCTCCAGGGATAAACATCCGAATCCTTCAGCCTCTCCCTACTTTCTTGTGCTTCCACGTGCCAGAGACTTGCCAGGTTGTGGACGAGGCCTCTGTCCCCTGGTACCCAGCAGCGTGACCGAAGACAAGCACTAGGCCCTGGTGAAGGATCCTGCAGTTTTACGACCTTTGGAGGACCTTCAAAGGTCCTGAAATGGCTCTTGTGTACATGTGTGTTGAGCATGAACAGAAGTATGAGGATTGAATCTGTAAACAACTATCTCAGTATCAAATTTGGGTGGTTTAAATGGCCCCTTAGAAGACCTGTGCCCTGGGCTACTGCCCAAACTGACTAAATTATAATCCACTACTGCCCAAGTGTACCCTTGTGGTACCCAATTGCCACATACACGAAACAGAAAAACTGCCCCATGTCCAACGTGCAATTTGGTTTCTACAAAAGTCTTCTATGTGTGGTGTATTGTGTTTTTTAGAACATTTTGCTCTATAAAGGCTGACTACATGCAGTTGGCCGGTAGATGAGACACTGGAGGGTCCTTAGACCTTCCAGTGTTACAATCCTCTATCACTCAGCTATTCCATCTAGTGCTATTTTCCATCCTCCTTATCTCGCTTGCTTCAATCACTTTCTGCTCTCCTGCATGCGGCGTGTAATAAGCAATCTTTTTCAATCTTCATCTAGCAATCCCAATTGCTTTCTTTTTTTTTTACATATAATTTGCTTTGTTCTTTAAAGTTTACTTATAACCATAGCTTTCGCCGCTCTCATCCACCTCTCATAGTAAATGAAAATTATGTAAATCCCACGGCCATCTGTTCTTCCGCGCTTTGTTTGCACGCTTTATTTTTCAGAAAGTTGGCCTCCTCTTTATCTTATTTTCATGTGATTCTTACATTGGTCCCCAAAGGTAAAGAATTTCATCTAGCTTCATTTAAGGGGGTACAGGCTTTTAAAGAGTTGGTTTATTTAGCTGAGCGGGGAAGCGGGCCAAGATCTTGAGTGCTGCAGCTGCATGACATTGTTATGTTACTCCACACATGCGAGACCATCTAGAAGAAGTTTGATGTTTGCAGCACATTCACGCTGACTGATGTGACAGTCCTGCAGCTGCCGTTCCCCAAATCTCAATTCGGCAATCAGAATTTGGAAGCTTATAATATACACAGTGAGAGAAATCTTGCCAGATAACGTGTTAGAGGACAATGCATTTTTAGGGGAAAAAATGGCTGGATTTGGCCTAAGAATGATCTCATGGTAGAATGGGGTCATCAATCAGAATATTTCTGAAAATGAGTTTTTATGAAGATTTATAAGTCGGACAACAAAAGCAAAAGACATCAGATACCAGGAGTAAAATTGTAATTTACATAGAAATATAACAAATATTAAAGTCATTTTCTTCATTCCTCAGAAAAACAACTAGAATCCATAGAATTCCGAGGATGATTTTTTAGCTGACCTTGGTTATTGACACCATGATGAATGGTGGCTTGCCATGTCTAAAAACATGCTCCCAATTTTAATTAATATTGATCACTGTCCATATGATTGAGTAAGGATTTTGCTGGCCACACCTGTTGGATAGCTGGAGGACAATAGATAGATATTAGAACTAAGAATGTGAGAGAGAACGGAGAGAGAGGGCTGGTGGATTATTTCACCAGAGAAAAAAAGGACTAGACGTAGAAATCCAACTACCCAATCAGTCATTCTTATGAGATTTATTATCAAGGGATGGGTGAGAGGTCCCAAAACACGAGGACTAGTGTTTAGAGATGACACCATCTGTCCAATCATACCTATGTCTAGTTGTTAGGGGTGTCCGGAATGACTGTTCTGGCCGCCAATCCATAAAAATGCCCCCAAAAAAGCCCAAATCTAACCATCAGGTCCGCTCATCTCTAGCAGGGATCTTCTTGCTGTCCACTCCCTTCACCGCCAGGCCTCTACCTCCACTTTACCTCCAGTCATAACTCATGGTTGAGGAATTCAGCTGCAATACCTAGAACAGCCACTATGTGATGTATGGTGCTTGGTGCTATGTATTTCACTATTCCCAGAGAACCCACTGGGTGGCTACTTCTGTAGTCCTCACAAGGACTATACAGACTATTCCGTACTGTTAAGTCCTCACTATATTTTGCAGGCAGTAACTTAGCGACATAGTTTAAGACATCATTTTTGGTATTTTGCACTGTTTTTTTTTTTACGTGTTTGCAGCAATGGGAATAGTTGAAATACTTTTTTGAGGCTGTGATAGATCAGGGCTGTGTGATAAAAGTTGGATCAATACACTTAATTTGAAAGCATATTGCATTCTCGGTCCAATGTTCCACTCTATTAAAAGCAGGCTGTAACGCCAATACCCGCTTCTCTCTCCGAAACGTACATAAAGTAGTCACCGTTACATTAATAGAATTAGCTTTCATTGTGTTCTCGCTTTTCTTCTGCATTGCACTTCAATTTGCCTTGGAAAGGGGAAAAGAAAGTTTGAATTTTAATAAATGACAGAATTTTTGTATGTTTCTTTTTTATTAAATGACTGCATTAATTTAAAGGAAAACTACTACTTGGGCACATGTTTCTTCTTTATAAAACAACATGTCTTAATTAGGCGTTAACTGTCTGTATTAAGGTAAAACGACTCATGAAAATATGGTAATTAGCGCTAATTAGTGCGTGTCACAGAGGCTGCCTGATGTTTCTTTGGCTCCTAATTGCCTACAGCATGCTATCATATCCGCTCACTCGCTCCCACCCCTTTGCTCAAGTGCCGGTGACATCACCCAGTGCTCGGAAAGTCTTGCGCATGCGCGATCCTCATCCCTGTTAAGCAGCAGCATCAGGCACAAGACTTTCCGAGACCTGGTGACATCACCAACTCTCGGGCACAGGGGCGGGAGAGAGTGAGTGGATGTGATAGCATTAGAGAATGCTAACCTCCCACTCTCAATCCAACTAGGCCAATTTACCAATTTACATCTATTAAAAAATTCTGCTCCACTTTCTTGAAATGAAAAGTAGAGTTCCTGGTTCATAAATGTCTCGTCAGCCAATTCTGTCCATAACATGGGTGGAGATGGAGGGTTATGTGATCATAACTGTCTATGACCAATCTACCTTCGATCCCCTATAGATATAGATAACCCCTATCTATCTACCTTCCAGGACCTTAAAGCGCTATTCCCAAAAATTCAAAGTTCTCAAATGTACTCAGGATAACAAAATAACACATTCTCTAATTCACTGCTATTAACAAAAATGCAGCATCAGTCCTGCTGTACACAATTTCAGTTGCCTCTAGACACGACCCTGTAAGTTCTGACGTAGGGTTGGGGGAAGCCATCTTGGATTTCTGTGTGCATATAGGGCTATAAATGCATATAGGCATTTGGTTTTTATGTTGTTGGGGTTTTGGGCCTTTGGAGAAAAGTTAGATCTTATAAGAGACTGATATTTCTATAAAAAATTACTATAGACAGTAAACTACAAAGAAAGGGCCCTGCTGCTCTAGTGACATATCTCCCATCTCTGCTATTTCCAGAACTAGAACTTGTGACATCTTGTTTGCCAACACATTGGGGCACATTTACTTACCCGGTCCAGTCGCGATCCCGTGGCGCGTTGTCCGACGCTGATTGGGGTCTGCCGGGATTCACTAAGGTCATGCGTCCGATATCCAGCAGGTGCTGCTGCTGCGCCGAGGTCCGCCGGAGTTCACCTTCTTCGTCCCGGTGCATGTGAGTGCTGATCTTGCGACACAAATTCTTTTTTAAATTCCGCAACGCCCCCGATTTCTGTTGCATGAAAGCCGGCGCCGATGCCACACAATCCCGGGGCAATTCGGTGCATATCGTAAATATTCGGGAAACCTGACGAAAGTGCGGCGTTCGGACCCTTAGTAATTGAGCCCCATTATTGTGTAAAAAATTCCAGGACCTCACACTGGATACTAGTTGTGTCAAGAAGAGTCTTATGTGCAGAGAAAGGCAGCCAGCTGTTCTGCTCTTACAATCCATCGTATATGCATCTTTAAAATGCTGATACCCTTGATTATTTCAGTCACAAGCATATATGTACTTGAGTGGACTGTTCTGGTCACATCCACTACTTTTGCACTACAGTCACAGCACTAAGAAAAGGGAGACCAATATGGCGCTGGGATCCAGATCAGTTCTGCCCTGATGAAGGACTTAGTCAAGTGACAACAAATGCTGGGTGAGTATTAATAAAAGTTGTAATGAAAGCAGCAGCGTTGGGGGATATTTAAGTAATGAGTGGTGTTTCATGCCTTCATGTTATACAGTTTCCATCATATAGTCAGGTGTTTTGCCATCATGGTAATGAATAACTAGTCGGAGATAACCTCAATTGACGCGTCAAAGCCATTGGCTAATTGACAGACTAAAATGGTGACAATCTCATTAGGTAGCGCTCGCGTGTAACTTGATAATTCCTTACTTTGGATTGTACGGCGCTTGATATTTCCCGCGGGTAATTATGTTCCTAACAGGTTATATCACAGTAATTATCACTATATATTAGTCAGGTCCCTATCTACTTATAGTACATCCCCTGGAGGATTACATAAAGGAGCGGGAGGGGTGGATCGCTTTCATCAGTCTCAGGTTTTTTTTTTATTCCTATATGAAATTTGATCTTCTGTGATCATTTAAAAAGCAAATTAACATATTGATGAATCTTTTATTATTCACGTTCTTCATGTGAAGACATTTTTATGAGATACAGATTGCCCATCCATGAAATCCGTAATACAGGGCCATAAACTTATTAAATGGATGATGATGTTTTAAACAATTCTTACATCTTCCTACATCTACTTACTCTCCAAGATTGCCTTCCTTGGGGTAAGTACACCTGGCAGTCATTACGCAGATCCTGTTTGTGGTAGTGATAGTGTTTTCAGTTTCCAAAATCCTCCACAGTCGCCATGTGTCCTTACTAGGGATCAATGAACCCGATTGCTCATCTCCACTGGAAACATCGGCGATCGGTGTTGTGCATGGGTGTTACCCTTTAAATGCAGCCAACAAAGCCGCCGAAAGCACCCAAAATTTTCCCTTTTATCTCTCTTAATCCTGTTGCTCCGCCTGCACGTGTCGGCAGGATTTAAAGGGTTTAATACCCCTGACTGGCAGGAGGGAAGAGTAAGGCTGAACCATTGTGGTTTGGGTCCCCTCATCTATTGTTCTCTCACTCATAAAGACATTGGGGCACATTTACTAAGGGTCCGCATGGTGCATTTTCAATTTGCAGCGCATTTAAGTGGGGTTTTGGCGCACACGATCGGATTTAGGTGCAATCGCGCCGACTTACATGCAACAAAAATCGGGGGGGCATGACTGACGGACAACTAGACTGATTCGGACTAAGCGCAGGATTTGCAATTCAAATTGTGTTGCAAGGCATGCACTTACATACACCGGGAAGAAGAAGGTGAACTCTGGCGGACCTCAGCGGGGAAGCGACAGATGCAGGAAAATGGACACATGATTTTGAGGAATCGCGCCGGACTTCATCCTCGTTGGAGAACGCACCTCGGGGATCACGACAGGTCCGGGTAAGTAAATCTGCCCCATTTTGTTGGAGTATCATCATGCCTTTTCCACTGGATTTCTGGTGGAGAAAGCACATGAATCTTCTCCATCCTGCCAGTTTTCAGGCCAGTTTGTTGGGCCAGAAAAAGGGTGAACAGAGATTGTCATTGTAGGGGCCCCCACATTTACTATAGTCATCAGCAGAGACCATAGCATAAAACTCAGCCAGTCCAGATCTGGGCTACAGGTCGGAACTCATGGAGGTTGGAGTGGAGAGTAGCAGTAATAACATATGGGAGTGGATAGCTAGAGGTTAAATATTTAGAAGTTGGGTGCAAAGATTTATAGTCTAGAAGAGTGAGTCACAGGGATGCCATAATGTAGAGTATAGTAGTGGAGTCTTAGGGGGTCATAGTTTATTGCAATGGGAAATATACAAAATACATGAATGGAAAGTCTATGTAGATGGGCTCCGATGGTCGTCCAATAGGTTTTATAAATAATGATTTCTAATATTATCTTCACCTACACATATCTAAGCAACCAAATCTGAAATACAAAAAAATGTGACATAAACTTACCTGTCAGGACCTTTCTGCAAATTGTATTCTGAATTGTCTGAATGCTCATATCTTCAATTAAAGGGTTTGCATCAAGTTTAAAATGGACTGGATAAAAGAACCGTAAGTCTCCCGACCTGATCTGATTCCAGGCTTTGGCTGACCTACATGCCCATCCAGAAGTCCGATAGAAGTTCTACTGGACTTCCAAAAACTATTAGTAACTGTGGTATGAAGTAGGTCTGGGGGAATTTCCTTTGGCTAAGGGATATACATTAAACTTGATACAATCCCCTTAACGCTCTTAACTGGTTTGAAAAAAATATTGCCATCTCGGTTGTGGACCTTTGATACTGCGTGTAGAAAAATTTCAATTCCTTAAGGCATATACTTATACTATACAAGGAAATACTATAATATCAAAGCTACCGAAGTGATATTCTGATTATCTTGCAATCCTTTGACAAGTGACAATAGCACCTGCCAAGAGGTGACATATATTAAACGGCAAGAGAACAGTCAGTTCCTGAAGTTGATGTGGCGGAAGCAAGATAAACGACAAGTGTAAGGATCAGAGCAACTGTAACAGGACCAAATCATGAGGAATAGATGACATTGTCAGAGCATGTGGCATATGGCAGATTTCCATAGTCACAGACAGGAGTAGATTAAAATATGGGTGGTTTGGGTGGCAGCCCAGGGCCCAATGCTTCTAATGACCCATGGGCACCCAAAACAGCCACCATATTTGATAATGCCCTGTAGAGATATTAAAGGACCTCAAGCCTCAATCCTCATACATGTAATCTTTTTCTCTATCAGGGTCGGCTTCCAGGTTTCAGTAGGCCTCTGGGAGACAGAGTCTCAGTAGGCCTCTGGGTGACAGAGCCTCAGTGGGCCCCTTTGCAGTGAACTCACATCGCTGCATTAAAAATTCAGAAATTTAAACAGTCTCCTGTTCCCTAAAATATTCCCTAGTTTATCATCCCAAACAGCCCCCTCCTGGTTATTTTATTTACAACCCCCTCATGGGTATTTTATATACAGCCCCTCATGGTTATATTTAGAGATGAGCGAACATACTCGTCCGAGCTTGATGCTCGTTCGAGCGCGGTTTAAAACACTAACAAAACTAAGCTCCGGCACCAGCTCACCCTCAGCTGGTGCTCGGTAGTTCCCCTTATACCTGCCACTTCAAGTGGTAGGTTTCCTTTAAGAGATTTGATCAGTGATGTCCCTGGATGCAGGATCATAATTACAGTGAAGAGGAGTATTAAGACAGGGAAAGCTTGACTTCAATGTTAAAATCTCCGCCTCCTTGACTTCATAAAACCAATTTACATCTCACATCAATGTTGATTTTCTTTATGATGCTACCACACCAGGCCATGAAAGAAACATCGTCTAGAAACGTCTAGAAACTGTTCAGATGCTCGACAACATACTGGTAGTGGTTTATGAGGCCAATTTCTGATGACAGGTTCCCTTTAATTTATTAATTCTTTCCCTAGACCTTTTTGTGGTGCAATTTGTAGCCCCCACATTTAGACCTGCCAAAAGCAAGTCTATAGAGTTCTGAAACAGAAAGTGGAGTGTAATTTACGATGCCCAAATAAATTAAGGCTGTCCACCACTAGCACCACTACTGTTGGGCACCAGAAAACAGACCATGTACCACATTCTGTGTGGGTGGTAGAAGACACGCCCAACTTTAATTCATGCCGAGAAACTAAATTACCTAGCCTAATAAAAGGGGCGTGACTTCATAGAAAAGGGGCGTACTCAAAAATATGCAAATGCATCAAAATTTTGGCAAATTTTAAAGTGTAAAGTAGGACAACTAATAACAGATGGATAAGGAAGACTCAAAAGTCTTATATAACACAGTTTGAAATTCTGATGCCGCACAACACAGTCCCTCGAAATTTAGACACACTTTAGCCCCAATAACATCAAGGTTCTAGTAGAAAATGTAAAATAAAAACAGAAGAAAAATTTCTTCTCGGATCCCAATTAAAAGAACTATTGACATGTTAAATGAATAACGCAGCCCAGAAATTCAATGTATTTCACACTGTTTTTAGAACATAACACTTCTCTACTTGGATCAGCCCCCCCCCCCCTACATTTCCATGATTATATAATGGCGAGGAGAGATTGCGTTAGACGTACCCCCTGCTAAACGTTCAATTTCTCTCATCTCCATAGTAGCGGAGAAGAAGAATGTCAGCCTTCAGATGAAGACGCAGGGAAGAATCGGAGACAGAGCCGTAAGATAGAGGAAGAACGACAAGGACGAGGAGAGCATACAAATCCTGCCCCCCCCAAGATTACCTACGCAGGGACTTGTTTGCGATAACACATCCTTATAATGAATTGTTGGTAAGTGGCCTCTTTAAAGGGGCAAATTATTCAAGGTAGCAGGTGTATCTGCAAACATTAATCTTCTCAGCATTACTGCTCGCTGGAGTAAATGGAAAAAAGGTAAAGCCCATGATTCATAGAGGGGCGCGCTCATCACTCAGTGGTGCCCTTCGTGCGGAGACGACATGAGGGCACCTCAGCCCTGGAAGGAAGGAGAGACTAGATGGAGGGGGGATGACAGATAGACAATGCGGGAACGTATAAAATACAGTTTTGTTAGTTTACCAGCCAATCCCCATGGACGTCAAGTCCTGATTTCAACCTCATTTTGTTAATGATGTTTGATAATTGCAGAATGGGGGCTTCGCCTGCGCACCTTGGCGCCGAGGAGTTACGCTTGGGCTTGCTGAGAGTCTGCTGATCTTCAGAAAATCCTGCAATTCAGAAGTCAAATTCATCAAGTTGAGAGATTTATCCTTCTGGGTGACGGAGCAGGATACTTCTACCCTTCCCTCAGTGTCTTCTTACTGTCTGCACCAATATATACATGGGCCGTACTCTTCATGTGATGTATATAGAACAGGAATGGCTGAATGGAGCTGTCAGGGTTATATATGTAAAACCTATAGACCGATCAAAGACTGGGAGTGAGGAAGGATTATACCCAGTGGGGTGTAAGTGGTTTATTGATAAGTGAAAGTGTGAAGCCTGAAGTATTTAGTGTATTAAAGAGAAATCACATTGTAAAGGAAATCTAGACACATTGTAATACAGCAGGAGGAGCAGAGAAGATAGGCCACTATGTACTATCTACAGGGAGAATGTTATAGAGCAGGAGGAGCTGAGCAGATTGTACACAGTGTCCTATCTACAGGGAGAATGTTATAGAGCAGGAGGAGCTGAGCAGATTGTACATAGTGTCCTAGCTACAGGGAGAATGTTATAGAGCAGGAGGAGCTGAGCAGATTGTACATAGTGTCCTATCTACAGGCAGCATGTTATAGAGCAGGAGGAGCTGAGCAGATTATACATAGTGTCCTACCTGCAGGCAGCATGTTATAGAGCAGGAGGAGCTGAGCAGATTGTACATAGTGTCCTATCTACAGGCAGCATGTTATACAGCAGGAGGAGCTGAGCAGATTGTACATAGCGTCCTATCTGCAGACAGCATGTTATAGAGCAGGAGGAGCTGAGCATATTGTACATTGGTGGTCATTTACTAAGGGTCCGATTCACGTTTTTCCCGACGTATTACCCGAATATTTCCGATTTGCGCCGATTTTCCCTGTATTGCCCCGGGTTTTTGGTGCACGCGATCAGATTGTGGCACATCGGCGCTGGCATGCACGCGACGGAAATCAGGGGGCATGGCCAAACGACAACCCGACGGATTAGGAGAAACTGCCGCATTTAAAAAAAGTGTCACGGGACACACGCTTACCTTCATCCACGATGGCTCCGTGAGCTCCAGTGCGTTCCCATGCTCTTCAACGCAGCAGCGCTACCTGGTGGACGTCGGAGGAACTACCTTAGTGAATCCCAGCGGGACCTAAATCCACTGCAGAGAATGCGCCGCTGGATCGCGAATGGACCGGGTAAGTAAATCTGCTCCATAGTGTCCTATCTACAGACAGCATGTTATAGAGCAGGAGGAGCTGATTGTACATAGTGTCCTATCTGCAGGCAGCATGTTATATAGCAGGAGAAGCTGAATAGATTGTACTTAGTGTCCTATCTGCAGGCAGAATGTTATAGAGCAGGAGAAACAGAGAAGATAGTACATAGTGTCCTATCTGAAGACAACATGTTATAGAGCAGGAGGAGCTGAGCAGATTGTACATAGTGTTCAATCTACAGGCAGTATGTTATAGAGCAGGATGAGCTAAGCAGATTGTATATATTGTCCTACCTGCAGGAAGCATGTTATAGAGCAGATGGAGCTGAGCAGATTGTACATATTGTCCTATCTGCAGGCTGCATATTATAGAGCAGCAGGAGCTGAGCAGATTGTATATAGTGTCCTATCTGCAGTCAGCATGTTATAGAGCAGGAGGAGCTGAGCAGATTGTACATACTGCCCTATATGCAGGCAGCATGTTATAGAGCAGGAAGAAGAGCTGATTGCATATAGAGGGGCATTTATTAATTTCGGCGCAGGTTGGAGCTAGAGTCGTGCTATATTTTTCAGTGGGTTTTAAATTTGTGCCACAAGGGATTAATGAATTGTCGCACGGTTTAGAACCCCCTAGAGGTTTAGCCACCCTCTTTTAGCGCCATGAATTGCACCACAAAATATATGCATACACCCCCTCCCCAGCATATACAGCCTCCCAAGTATATACACCCCCTCAGCATGTATAGCCCCCTTATATACACCACCTCCCTAGCATATACAGCCTCCCCAGTATATACACCCCCTCCCTAGTATATACATACCCCAGCAATATATACAGACCCTGTAGAAGTATATACAGCTCTCACCTCCTAGTATATACAGCTCCCACTTCCCAGTATAAGCAGCTCCCACCTCTAATTATATACAGCTGCCCTGCCCCAGTATATACAGCTGCCCTTTCCAAGTGTATACAGCTGCCCCCAACCCATTACATACAGCTTCCCTACCCCATTATATACAGAAGCCCTCCTGCACACAGTATATAGAGCACACCCCAAAAATAACAAACCTAATACTTAATTTTAGGTTCCCCCGTCGCTCTGTCTTCTCTTCTCCCGCCGGTAGCCACGTTGCCTGTGGAGGGACACATGACATCATCACATGAGCCGGCCTGCATACTGCAATGTGGTGCACACAGCTGGGTCTGTGTTGCACGGCTCTGCTTATCAATTACATTGCCGTCCCCAACAAAGACCTGCAATCTGTCGCCTGAGGCGAGAACTTTAAGTTCCCAAGCAAACAATGCCATCAATTCTAGTACCAAATATGCTATTAAAGATTTTTACTGTCAAGTAGGTGGTCCTGTGCTGGAGCAGATTGTCCGGTACCTCCCATCTGACAGTAGTTCCTAATTACCATATTTTTTGCCCAAACTTTTATCACTGATTTCTTGGGGACAGAGTAACAGAGAAACAAAATTCAAGGTGGTAAAATGTTCTACTTTATTGATATTGTCAATTATATATTAAATCAATTATTTTACATTAAATCAGAGGTTATGGGAGTTATCTATCATAATGCGGCACCTCTGGCGCAGCCTGATACATCAAGAGGCTTAGACCTGGCAAAGAAATAAAACATGTTAAAAGTTGCTGGCTGTGGTGAGTGCGCAAGCGCAGGGAGAGGAACGCCTGGCACTGGGCCACTCCCTGACCGGCCACGCCCCGTAACACCCCTCCACGCCCCCCTGGTTTGGAGGTGGTGTCAATTTTAGCGACACACTAGCATTTGTGATTATTTCAGGGCTTCTACGCCTCTTTTCTGGCATAGAAGTCCTAATAAATGATGTTTTATACAATTTTAAAGGGGATGTCCATCATTGTTTGGCATTGCTTGTGAGCTTGATGAAAAATAAAATCCATTTTTACAGTTTTATTCTGTGAATAAATAACATTTAGAAATTCTGGAAATCAGGTCCTGTTATCCGCGTCCCTGTGATACTCATCCCCCAGATAACTGCTCGCTATTCTTCCCCAGCTCTCACCATTAATTTTAGCACCGCGGTCTGTCACCCGCTTCTGAAGAGCGATGGAATGTGATGATTTTCATTGTTTATCACATTTGCTGCATCATTATAATTTTTTATTGTTATCGTTCATTTAGAAATACTAACATTTTTTGCCAAGCAAAACACTAGAAGCAAAGTTTTCTTCTAAGTGGAAACAAATCAATGCTCTACATTCACATCCATCTACATTCCAACAAGTCCATTACACAAGTCCAAACTCTTATTCTGAAGGAGAAGAGAACTTTAACTCAAATACTGAAACTGTGACTTAGGATTCCGATTCCGAAAATCTCGTTTTACGTTTTCTAAAATCATTTCACTAGAGCTCCTGTTTCCTTTATAGTGACTAGTAATGAGCCAACCTATTAAAACTGGACACAAATTTCGGACCCCTCACCAGTAACTCCTGCCACCGGCAAAGTTGCCAGTGTCCGCCTACTGCCATTTTGGGGAGGCTCTTTACTCCAATGATGTAATCTGGGACCGGCACGCAGGTCATTTATATACAGCTGTTGACTTTGCCAGCAGTATTTAAAGAGTTAATGCCCGCAATTCTGATAGTGGGCATAAATGGCAGGGGGTTTTAACCAAACGGCACTCAGTTCTAATAAAGTTTTGGGTTGGGTCCAGGGGAATCTAAACAGACCGGTTTGGGTCCCCTCATCACAACAACCTTTTCTGTATTCTTGGCACTGCCAACTACTGGGCCTAGGTTCCCGTATCCATGTGACTGCTGAAGCGGGTTGGTGGCCACAGATGTAGGAGAAGTAGGACCAGTGATGTCACATAACTTCAGACTTTAATTTCTATTTCCTTATTTCTTGAACCTATCCCATGTGTTATGGGTTTTGGCAGACGGACCCTGTTTTTGGCGCAGCTGCGCTGGCTTCCATGTGACCCAATTTAGGGGGCGTGGCCGTCAGATTGTCCGACTGATTTGGACTGAGCGCAGGATTTAACTTTTAAATTGTGTCACAAGATCAAGCACTTAGATGCACCACTAAAAAGATGGTGAACTCTGTCCGACCAGAGCGGAGAAACGACACATTGATAATTTTAGGCGCACAATCTTTGTGCATCGCCACACAGTGCATTATAGACGGACAATGCACTTTCTGTGAACTCCGGTGAGCCTGTAAGTAAATGTGCCCCTGTGTATGATCAGCACAGCTCCTCCTGCTCTGTACTGGATGTAGATGGGACACTGGGGCACATATACTTACCCGGTCCTGTCGCGATCCAGCTGCGCATTCTCTGTCGAGGATTCGGGTCTTCCAGCGATTCACTAAGGTAGTGTCGCTGCTGCGCTGAACTCCTTTGGAGTTCACTGGAGTTCATGATCCTATTCCTGGTGCAGTTAAGTGCGTGTCAAGTGACATATTTTTTTTTTTTTTAATTCCGCTGTGTTGCCGAATCTGTTGGGTTTTCCGACGGCCACGCCCCCCGATTTCCGTCACTTGAAAGCCGGTGCCAATGCACCACAAACCGATCGCGTGCACCAAAAACCTGGGTCAATTCAGGGAAAAGCACCGCAAATCGGAAAAATACGGGAAACCTAACGAAAATGCGCGAATCGGACCCTTAGTAAATGACCCCCACTATGTACAATCTGCTTGGTTCCTCTTGCTCTATAATATGCCACTTGCAGATTGCACATATAAGACAGGTAATATAGAACTCCAGCTCTATAGAATGCAGTTCGATGGGAGGCAGATGTATTACTATACTTTTATGTGCATTGATCGATGTCTTTGTTTCCAAGTAAAAGAATCCATTGCACGGTGTGAGGGTGACATCCAATTAGGCTTTTATTCTCCTAGTTGGATTTATGAGGTTCCATACATGAGAACGGACTCCAAACCATCTAATGATATATGGGACCGATGATAAATGTGGGCAGACAATGACCAGATCGGCTTGAACTAGTGATCCCTGTTATTTTTCTGTTTTCTTAGACAACAATGTGGGCACATGGTATAGGAGACACAGCTGCACGTGGAAACCAAAGTTTAAAGGGGTTGTCCACTTTAAACAAATAATTGATACTATTGTTTGTGTATTGAGAAGTTATACAATTTCCTAATAAACATTGTGTATCCTCACAGTTTTTTAGATCTCTGCTTGCTGTCATTGTATAGGAAGCTTCATTGTTTACTTCTTGTGGATAAGAACTGGTCCATGGTCATGTGATGTCACACAGGTGCACGGCTCATTATATCAGAGTAATCAGAGCTGTGTGATGAGCCATACACCTATGTGACATCACATGACAAGGGATATAGCACACCGTGCACCTGTGTGACATCACATGAAAAGGGATTATAACATGCCATGCACCTGGGTGACATCTCATGACCAGGGAAATGATAAATCGTGCACCTGTTTGACATCACATGACAAGGGATATAACATGCCATGCACCTGTTTGACATCACATGACAAGGGATATAACATGCCATGCAGTGTCGGACTGGTGTACCTTGGGCCCACCAGAGAAAATTTTTTTTTGGGGGGGGGGGGCCCACCCTTCATGTAATAAGAAAGACTACTCCTAATTGAAGTGTAAATCACGTTCTATCAAACATAAGATACAGAGCCAGAATCGAGGTCCATACATAACTGCAGCATTCAGCCAAGGTTGCAGTCAAATATGCGTCCCCACAATGGCAGTGTGAATGCACACTTACTGTGTCCAATCATCTCTGGGAAAACATCTTATTATATTACAGTGAACTGCGACTGTAGCTCCATGTATGGCTGTGTACTGCGGCTGTAGCTCCATGTGTGGCTGTGTACTGCGGCTGTAGCTCCATGTACGGCTGTGTACTGCGGCTGTAGCTCCATGTATGGCTGTGTACTGTGGCTGTAGCCCCATGTATGGCTGTGTACTGCGGCTGTAGCTCCATGTATGGCTGTGTACTGCGGCTGTAGCTCCATGTATGTCTGTGTACTGTGGCTGTAGCTCCATGTATGGCTGTGTACTGCGGCTGTAGCTCTATGTATGGCTGTGTACTGCGGCTGTAGCTCCATGTATGGCTGTGTACTGCGGCTGTAGCTCCATGTATGGCTGTGTACTGCGGCTGTAGCCCCATGTATGGCTGTGTACTGCGGCTGTAGCTCCATGTATGGCTGTGTACTGCGGCTGTAGCTCCATGTATGGCTGTGTACTGGGGCTACAGCCACAGTACACAGCCATACATGGAGCTACAGCCACGAATTGCGGGTAGAAGCTATATCGCTATGGAGGTATGCGGCCTGTAGCGCCATAGGTATGGGGGGGAACTGTGTAATTGAGACATGTAGACGCAAAGTAGCGGAGGTATTGGCAAGGTAAAGGGATGTAAGTAGCAAAGGTATGGACTGTCGTAAGGAGGAGGGTAGGAAATTGTCTAAGGCGAGGAGGGGCTACAAGGTGGATGTTGTTACGATAAGAAAATCTTTATGGATGTGTAATGCCGGAGGTTATGTACGATAAACGTATATGAATGTCGGTATATGTGGCTTGTCATTAGGGAAAACAGTATGGCTTTGTTTTTTCGGTCAACTTGAGCTGCTGTTAGAAAATGTATGATGATGTACTGAGGAAGCTAGATTCAATGTACTGGCTGTGTATGTGAGGGCTAGAGAGCTACATGTATGGATGGTACTGAGGAACCCGCGTAGCTCAAAGTGGACGGTTTGAAGTGGCGGACGCAAGAGAACATGTCATTATGGATGGTGTATGCGCTGGAGCTCCGTATGACGTTGCAGTGGCGTAGCTCCAGTATGGGATGGGTGTGGTACTGTTTTGTGTTTTTTTTTGCCTGAGCTCCTATGATGGCTGGTGGTTGCTTTGTTTGCTGTCGCTCCATGATGGTCTGTTACTGGGCGTAGCTCAATGGTTATGGCTGGTGAAACGGCGGCTGTAGCTCAATGTAGGCTGTGTATGCGGCTGTAGCTCCATGTACGGCTGGTACTGCGGCTGAGCCTTTCCAATGATGTTATGGCTTGGGCATGCGGCTGTTAGCTCCAATTGTATGGCAGTGTACTGCGCTGTTAGTTCCAGTATGGCAGTGTACTGCGGCTGTAGCCTCCTGATATATGGCTGTGTAAGCACGGGCTGTAGCTCCAGTATGGCTGTGCTACTGCGGACTTGTAAGATACCATGTATGGCTTGTGTAAGTGGCTGTAGTTCCCATGTATGGCTGTGTACTAGGCTTTGCTATGCTCCAATGTAGGCTGTGTTAATGAGCTTCGAGTAGGCGGTGTAGCTGCGCATGTATGCTTGTCTGAAGTAGCTTCATGAGGCTGGTGTACTGTTCCTTGGCTCACATGTATGGGGTGTACTGGCTGCTGCTGTATCGCCATGTCTTGCTGTGTACTGCTGCTGTAGACTCATGTTGGCTGGTGTACCTGGTTTCTATTTCCACGTATGGCTGTGTACTGTTTCCTGTACTCCATGTATGGCTGTCAACTCGGCTGTAGTCGCCATGTAAGGTTGTACTGCGGTCTGTTAACTCCATGTAATGGCGTGTACTGCGGCTGTAGCCCATGTATGGTGTGTACTGCGCGTAGCTCCATGTATGCTGGTTATAGCGGCTGTAAGCTCCATGTATGGCGTGTACTAAGCGGCTTGAGCTCACTGTAGGGCTTGTGTACTGCGGCTGTAGCTCCATTGTATGGCTGTGTGTAATGGCGGGCTGTAGCTCCATGTATGGCTGTTCACGTGCGGTTAGCTCCTGTATGGCTGTGTATGCGCCTGTAGCTCCAATTTAGGCGGTACTGCGTGCTGGTAAGCTCAATGTATGGCTGTGACTGGGGTGGTAGAAAGACTATATACTATAGGAGACAAGGGCTCTTCCACCAGCCCCCCCCAGGATAGCTAAAGGGCCTCGAATCCCCCACCCCAGGATAAAATAAGGGCCTCATCCCCCCACCCAGGATAGAAATAGGGGCCTCATCCCCCCACCGCAGGATTAGAAATTGGCCTCATCCCCTACCCCCGGATGACATGGGCCTATCCCCACCAGAACCCCCAGGATAGAAATATAGGGCCTCATCCCACCCCGGGATAGAAATAGGGCCTCAATCCCCACCCAGCGAGATAGAAATAGGGCACTCATCCCCACCCCGATGAAAGGCTTAATCAGGGCCTCATCCCACCCGGGAGAGAAATATGGGCCTACCCCCACCCCGGATAGAAGAAATAGGGCCCTACCGATACCCCACCCCAGGATCAGAAATGGGCTCATCTCCTCACCCCAGGATGAAATAGGGGCCTCATCCCCACCCCCGGGAAGAAATAGGTGCCTCATCCCCCACCCCGGGATAAGAAATGAGCCTCATCCCACCCCAGATAGAAAATAGGCCTCATCCCCACCCGGGATAGACTGGGTCCATCCCCCACCCCGGATAAAATAAGGGCCTCATCCTTCACCGTCCAGGATAGAAATAGGTCCTTCATCCCCCCCCCAGGATAGAAATAGGGCCTCAGTCCCCAACCCAGAAGAAATGGGCCTCATCTACCACCCCAGGATACGAAATAGGGCTCATCCCCCCACCCCCGGGATAGAAAAAGGGCCTCATCCCCACCCCGGGATAGAAAAGTGTCCTCCACCCCACCCCAGGATAGAAATAAGGGCCTACCCCCCCCCGGGATAGAAATGAGGGGCCTCATCCCCACCCCGGTATAGAGATAGGGCCTATCACCCCCCACCCCAGGATCGAAATGGGCTCACTCCCCACCCCAGGAATAGAAATGAGGGCCTCATCCCCCCAACCAGTAGTAGAAATAGTGGCCTCATCCCCCACCCCAGATAGAATCAGGGCCTCTCCCCACTCCCAGTATAGAATAGGGCCTCATCCCCACCCCAGGATAGAAAAGGCCTACCCCCCCCCCCCACCCCACCCCAGGTATCGAAAAGGGCCTCATCCCCCACCAGCGATAGAAATAGGGCCTACCCCACCCCAGTACCGGACCGACAAGCATACAAACACCAGAGGGCCTTACCGTGTGCAGCAGCCGCGGTAACACGCATCTTCAGGATGCCGCGAGCACAGGAGCAGCAGCAGCGCTCTGGGCCGCCGGGCGCCGGGACCCACGCGGCCACCGCCGGAGCTCCGGGGCCCGCAGGGGTGAGCAGCGCGGGCGACGAGGGGTCAGCAGCGCAGGGGCCGCGCAGGGGTGAACGCGACAGGGCGCGCCCGTCATGGGGAAGTGGGAACCTGTACAGCACTCGGAGCACCGGGACCGCGCAGGCGTCAGGGCCCACCATGGATTCTCGTACTCCGGTGGGCCAGTCCGACGTGATGCCATGCACCTGTCTGTGGCCATCACATGACCAGGGAAATAAAATCGTACACTGTGTGACATCACGATGCCTAGGATAATAATGAGGGGGACGTGTACACCTTGTGACATCACGATGACCAGGGATATCGATGACCGTCACCTGTTGTGAATCACATGACCGGGATATAACCCGTGGCACCGGTGTGACATCACAGACCAGGGACATGATAAATCGACCCCTTGGACATCACATGATCCAGTGGATATAATGAGCTTGCACCTGTTGACAACAACCGCAGGGACTATTAACTTTGGAGCTCGTGCACCTTTGTGACTTACTCACATGACCAGGGATATAAGAGCCGTGCACCGTGTGCACATCACATGACCAGGGATTATAATGAGTCCATGCCACCTATGTGGGGACATCACAGACCAGGAATATATGAGCCTGTGCACCTTTGTGACATCATCTCATACCAGGATATACATAGCCATGTCACCTGTGGGACAATCACATGACCGTGGATTATAACGAGCGTGTGCCCTTTGTGAATCACATGATCAGGATTATACGAGTTACGTGGCAACCCGGTAATTCACGACACGCGGAGAGATAAATGTGACATACACCTTGTGGACATCACTATACCAGGGCTATCTAGTATCATAATATAGAAGGCGTGAAGGAGCCAATCCATCAAGTCCAACTTTAAGAATTATATAAATGTTTTATCCCCAGATAACCCGTGATATTTTTTCTCTTCCAGAAAGTCTATCAGGCCTCTCTTGAACATGTACCTAGACGTCGCCTAAACAACCTCGCGGAGAGAGTTCCATCGTCTCACTGCTCGTCCAGTAATAGACTTTGTCTATGGTGAATTGGTAGAATCGCTCTCCTCTAGGTGTACAGAGGATGCACACTAAGTCTGTCGGTACAGGCCGAGGGACAAAAGATCTGAAGAAGATCCTTCTACTGTCCTTTCAGGTATTTTTGTACATTGTAATGAAGTCTCTCCCTCAGTCGTATTTTCTAAACTGAATAATCCCAAAATTTTGTTAATCTGTCTTGTTATTCTAGTTCCCCCCATTCCCCTAAAATCCTAGTTGCTCTCCTTGCACTCCGTTCATCAGCTCATATATATCACGTTTTATACACTGGTGCCAAACTGACGAATATTCCAGTGTGGTCGACACGGATTTGTATACGGCAAAACTATGTCTTTATCAGGAAACTATTCCGCTCTTGAGACCATTAGATTTTATTTGCCTTTAGCAGCAGCGCCTGGCTCTGGTCACTAAAATTAAAGTTGACCATCCACAATACCCCTATTAGCTTTTAGCTCCAGTTTTTAGCTATAATGACCGTTAGAACATAATTATACTTTTTGTTTCCATGGCCCAAGGCAGAACTTTACATTTATCTACATGATAAACCCTACAACCAGTTCTCTGCCCACCCTCAAAGCTCTACAACATCCCCGTGTAATGTAACTATTAGAGACTCAGTATTTATGATTTACACAGCTTTAGTACATCTGCACATATGAACCTGACTGTGTAAACCACACAAGTCATTATAAAAATATTAAAAAGAAGTTGGCCCCAAACTATGACCACTGTGCGCACTCCACTGGACATCAAACACCAATTGAAGAAGGTGCCACTTAATGACCACCCTCGTGTTTCTATGCACTAGCCATACTTACCCAACTAACAAGATTTTCTTCCTATCTCACAGTCTCATTTTATATACAACCTTTTATGTGGCACGGTGTCAAAATGCCTTTGACAAAGTTCAGATATACACACATCAACAGCGTGCCCCAGATCCCAGTCTGAACATTACCCTCCTCGTAGAAGAAACATCGATTAGTCTGACAGGACACGATCTCATAACCCATTGCTGAGCTTGGTTATCAAGTTGTGCACGTGCGATTTACTCCAGATACATTTCAATAACCCCTCAAATTTTGTCCCGCCACAGGCAGTTAGACTTCGGTCTGTAGTTTCCAGGATCGTATTTGATTCCTTTTTTGTAGTATTGGCACCCCAGTTGCTATGCGCCAGCGGTGGAACTAACCAGGTCCTCAGTGAGTATTACAAATATGTCAAAAATACCGGGTGATGTCTATCACGGTACCGTTCATAGCAGACCCCGGGGTTTATGCCATCTGGCCCCGGTGATTTATCTACTTAGTGGTTGTGACGGCGGCGCGACCGTCTTCTGTGGTTTAAACGTTGACATGCCCGAGAGATTTACATTATCCTCATTGTGTCTTTCACCACAGGGATTTTCCTGGTAAAAGACAGTTGAGAAGGCGACATTCAGTAGATTTGGCCCTTCTCCTCATCTCCTCACCAAGACCCCCATGTTATTCTAAGGGGACAACCACTATTAGTTAGTTTTTAGTTTCTTATCATTTATATACTAAAAAATACTTTGGGATTATTTGTGCTTCCCTGGCAATATTTCTCTCAGTCTCTATTTTTGGCGGCCTTTATTCTCGGTTTGTTACAGGATTATATTTTTCTCTCTATAACCTGTCATGCCTCATCGCTACTTTTAACGTTTAGCACCTTAAACGCTTTATCTTTCCTCGCTTATTGCTTTCCTTAAAGATTAACCGTGTTAGCCCCATAGGTTTTTTGTTCCTTTTAGCTTTTCCATAAGGATAAGTGTTCTCACAGATTTTCAGAATATATGAGAAAAAGTTCCATTTTTTTTTGGGGGGGGAGGCGTTTGTTCTTGAAGACATTATCCCAGTTATTCCTTTAAGGTCTTCCCGCTGTTGCTGAAAAATTTGCCTCCTAGTTTAGAGTTGGTTGCGCCTTCAACTACGCTCTTAGTAAAGCGTATTACAAATCAATGAGATTATGATCCCCTATTCCACCAGGTTCCCCCAACCATGTAGTTTTGATACCCTATCAGCCTGTTGTAGGATAGGTCCGCAGTGCCCCCCACCTCGCTTGTTGGCCGCACTGACTAATGCCACAGTAACTTGTCTTTGGTTGTTGACAGAACCTGCTGCCTTTGAAGACCTGACGTTTCTTGCCCCAGTCCATCATCTGGTAATTGAAGGTACTCCCATGAAGAAGTACTCTCCCTGTGCTTTGAAGTCCGCAATCCCATTTCACTTAGCAGCATTTCCTCTTCGCCTCCATTATATTTGGAGCCTATAACAAACCCATAGTAATATTTATTATGTTTTTCCCTCCCCTTATCTCACCCATGGGACTCCACATTGCGTTACTGATGTCATCTCGTCGTCAGTGACGGGCTTGAGGGCACAGATTCACATATACAACAAACCCCGCTCCCCTTTTGTTATTTATACGATCCTTTCTAAAAGACTATAACCATGATAGTAACAGCCCCAGTAACCTAGCTACTGTCCCAGCCCAGTGTGCTTGCTGAGACCCCCACTATAATCATATTCACGCTCCAACATCAAAGTTTCCCAGTTCTCCATTTTGGTTTGTAGTGCTTCTGGCATGGTGTGTACATGCACTTCATATGGTTTTCCACTGCACGATTCCTTTTTGTCCTTATCCCCAATCTCATTCCAGCCCCCCCTCCTCCCCATGGTACTATGATCTGTCCCAGCTCTTATCTTCATACACTGTCTATGTGCCTGCACAAGGTAGTTTCCCCTCCCCCCCAGTGTCTCTAGTATAGCACTCCTACCAACCGTCTAGCCTTTTGTCCCTTAAAAACAAGCGGCCCCCTCCCCTTGGGTGAAGCCCATCCCTTACTGTCAAAGACCTGTATCGACAGAAAAAGTCAGCCAAGTTCTCCATGAACCCAAACCCTCCTTCCTACACCACTTGTTGAGCCACTTATTACCTCCTTGATCTCCCGCTGCCTTTCTGTGTGCCGTGGTACAGGCAGTATTTCGGAGAAAACTACCTTTGAGGTACTTGCCTGAGCTTATGCTAAATCCCTGACATCATTTACGCACGTCACCTAACTCTTACTTTGTCATTAGGTGCCCATGTGGCATTGAACCGCGGTGTTCCTCACCAGCCCTCCAGTAATCTGTCAACCCATCCGCAAACATGGCCGACCCGAGCACCGCAAACAAACACACTGTCGTCAGGCCGCCGATAGGGCAGTACAACTGGTACTGCCCTATGGGGCCCGGACTCTAAGACACTAGGGGGGTTGGGGCCCGGCCGGTGGGTAATATGCGGTAATAGTACGTAAATTCTGGCCCCCCCGGCTCACGGAATGGAGCCGTGGGTGGCCAGAAGCGGCGGGTTCGGCTATATATATAGCGCGCACCCTCCTCTAACACCCCGCGATCGGAGATTTCTCCGATCGCGGGGTGGTGTTAACCCACTCAACACACGCCGCGGTCCGTAACCTACGCGGCGTGCTGGGCATTTAACAGGATTCGTGTACGCCCCCGCGGCGCTTACGGGGGGGTCCCGCTGCTCTGATCGCAACCCCGGGATTGCCGGTGCCCGGGGCTGGCGTATCTTCTTCCGGGTGACGGTCAGTGCCTCCTGCCGGAACCCGCTGTGCACACTGAGCATGCGCAGCCAGCTCATTGTTTCACATAATACGTGTAATACATCTGTAGTACATGTATTAGGTGTAAGTAAAGCTTGAACAATGATCAGTGGATCAATTGTTCAAGCTACCCGTCAAAAGTAAAGAGAAAAAAGTTATAAAAACATGAATAAACACAATTTTATAATAAAATAATTAATTAATAGAGTTTGAAAGTCCCCTAAAACACAACTTCCCTAACATCTAATCAGTAACAAATACCTGAAAATCACCAAAACCCCCCACATATTGTGGTATACCAACCGTCCCCGTCCGTAACAATCTGTACAAATAAGTCAGAACATTTGGACCCGTACGGTGACCGCCGTAAAAACAAAACCCGAAAAACTCGCCAAACATATAAATTTCATAAAACCCTGTTTACAAAAATGTCTAAAAAGTGATCCAAAAAAGTTATGTTGCCCCAAAATGGTACCAATTGAACAATAACAACTCAACACAGTAAAAAATAAGCCCTAAACTAGCTCGGGTCACCAACAATATAAGGTTAGTTCCCGAAAATGATGGCGACGCAGAAAACATAAGATACCTCTTTATTAGTTTTTCTTCTCGTAAAATTGTAAAATAAATGAAAACACTATATAAACTGAGGTTCTCTCCGTATCAGAGTGATCTATATAGAATGAAAATATTATAGTAGTTTTAGTGTATGGTGTCGCACCCCAAATTACAAAAAAAAGAAACCAAACTGACAATTTCTTTTCCTCATACATTAAAGAGTTAATTATAAATCTACATCGAAAAGCTATATACCAACTTTAAGCTGATAGTATTTGATAGAGTGCATTCATGCGCAAAAATAGCCCTAAATGCCCAAATTGCCAAAAAAAATAAAGATGTGTTAAGAATCAATAAAAAGTGACAATGCATAATCTGCTCGATGGCGCACTTCCCCCTCAATGCATGCGGTTTGTGCCCATACGCGGTTACCCCACTATTGGGGTATTGTATACGCGGGAGAGATGGGGGAATCAAATTTTGAGAGCGTTTTGGAATTGTATACCAACTGAGAATTTGTTAACTTTTATGATAAAACACATTAATTAGCCAAATAAAATGTAATTTTTCGAAAATTGCAATCCGATTTGTTTAAAAACCCCGTAAACCAATTAAGGGTTAACAAACTCAATAAAAGCTGTTTATTAACGTACGTTGAGGGGTGTAGTTTTATAATGGCGTAATTTATGGGGTTTACCTTATTTGGCCTCTCAAAGTGACTTGCAAACTCTGTAGCAGGTCCTCATAGCAGGATTTAGCTTTTTTTATGAAATGTAGACACATTGCCACGTTGACGTTCAATAGTATGACAATCCTTATTGGTCAATCTACCAAAAGATGTTCCCTTGTCGTAGGCCAACAGGCCTCAAACCCTGTTGTGAAAGGTCACTCGACGCGGGGGCAGGTAGGGCTCTGTTCGGTTTTGGGGTGTGGTTGGGGGCCCAGCACCTTTTGGCGTAGGTGGGCCCCGTAATTTCCTGATGGTGCCCTGCGGTTCGGGTATGTAACGGTCTTTGTGACAGATTGCCCTGTGTGTTTCCCCTAATCAATGGAATCTCCCACTACCAGCCACTGTCTGACCTTGCCTGTGCTCTCCATTACCCTTCTATCTGGAGCACACAGTCCCCGGTTGCTAGAGGCCAACGTCTTGCTGGCAGTATTTCTCCCACAGAGTGATACCCCCTCATGCTCCGCACAGCCTGGCAAACTTATTGGGGTTGGACCAGATCAGACTAGACCTCCCCTACAACTCTTACCCCTACTAAACCCCGCTTCGACAGTTAACCCAAACTGAACTGCCCCCTGCCCACTCTGCACCTCCATACTTCCATTCCTCTCAACCTCTTCCCCCAGAGAGTTTGTCTCCTGGAGTAGCAACTTTGCCTCCAATTGCAATTGCCGCAGCCCTTGAACTGCATTTAGATCCAGAAGCTGAGGGTAATGCTTCCGCCTAGATGAGCCAATTTTCACAAATCCCACACAGCAGTATTCCCCTGCAAACGGCTGTTCAAGGAAAGCAGACATGGCACAGGATGTTCAAACACCGGTGCATGCCATTATGGATTCCATTGTTTCTAATGGGGGATTACATAGAATATGCCACAGAAGAAGAATTTACTGTCAAAGACAACACACAAAACACAGCGTTACCTGCTAAAGCCCCTCAAACTTAAGTCCCTTAAACGTAAGTCACACTGTAAGAAAGCAAGCACACAGATTCAACTCGCTCCTGCACACTCGCCACCAAGCTCACGCACTCATTTACCGCTTCTTTCTGATGCTTTTTTTTATAAGGTTATTGGTCACAACAAATCCTGGCAGAGCTCCACTGAACAGAGCATGGCTTGCCAAACGCAACGTGTGGTACCTGTGTGACATCACATCACCAGAGAATATAACGGTGCTTGCAAGCCCGTGTGACATACAATGACCAGGGATATAATGGCTTGTGCACCTGTGTGACAAATCGTATGCCCAGGGATTATAACGAATTGTGCACCTAGTGATATCACTTTCATCATGGATATAAGTGACATACACATGTTTGACAATACCTGACCAGGGATATAAACGAATCATTGACCTGTGGTGACATTCACAATACCGAGGATATAATGATGCTGTGCACCTATGTGACAAATACATCACCAAGAATACAATAGATCCATGCCACCTTTGTGCATCATATGACCCAGGATCACAGGATCCATGCACTGTGTGACTCACATGCAGGCAGGGATATGTAATGAGCTGTGCACCTGTCTGACATATCATATGACTGGTGTATACACATGAGGCCATGCCCCCTGTGTGACATCAATAAACTAGGGTCCTGGTTTTTTATCACAGGGAGTGAATAATGGAAACTACCTATAGAAGTATACTCAGAAAGAAGACCAGAAAGTTAATGGATGTTTTAGAAATGTCTCCCCGTCTGTATATGTTCAAAGCTTTGGGATTTCCAAGATCATCAAAGAATTCTCCATGTTCTAGTCAACTCAGTCACACTGCAGCAAACATGTTTTTACATTAGAATAAACTGACTAATGCAACAAGTGCTGTGGTAGGGACCTAGTGATCATCTGACCCTTTCAAACCTTACCCCAGCAAGGTAGTATTAAGTATGACTAGATCCAGATGGTAGGAACAGATCAGAACAGGAGCATGGAACAATTAAGAACCAGGATGTGGGACAACCCTAACTAGAATAAGAAGCTGGTAACCCTAGATATGGGAAAATGGAAAAAAGAGGACAGAAGACACGGGACTGGGACATTGACATAAAGGCCGAACACGGAAGGTGTATCCAAAAGAATTGTGAATATTAACACTGGAAAATATGAATAAATTGGGAAACGGGGGTGGGGGGCGAATGGGATAATAAGAACCAAGAAGTTTCTTTGGAGAGCATTAGTAACCTATTGGTCCTTTATAGAACGAGAGCTGAGTATTAAAAGGAGTTTAGAAGTATTTTCAGATGCAAGATAACATGGTACAGATTTGACTAGGAACCGTTCTTGCGAACAAAGAAATCAAAAAATCTGGAATTTCGAGTACAGGAACCAATGGAATCGTACCTCATTTGACATCAAACAGGGGCTCATTTACTCAACACGGTCCTGTTCATCCAGCGGGTGCGTTCTCGCGTCGAGAGGTCGGTCTTTCCGGCGATTCGCAGATCGTGCCGTCCAACTACCTGCCAGGTTCACTGCTGCGTGATGTCCGGCGAGTTCACCCTCTTCTTCCCGGTGCATTTGCTTGATTTTGCGACAACACTTTGTTATGTATAATCGCGGTTTCCCATCCGTCTGGTTTTCGACGGACGGCAGGGACCGCTATTTCTGTGCGATGAAATCGCCTCGCGTGCGCCAAAATCCCGGCGTAATTCGGCACGCCAAAAGGAAAAAGTCAGGAAACCCGAGACAGTTGCGGCCACGGAGGCAGCACTTAGTAAATGGCCGAAGTCGAACGTTTTTCTATAAGCTTAACTGGCTCCACCCACACATCTCCGCAGCAGCTCAATTATGAATATTTTGCTGGCCTTTGGGTTTATTGTCAATAAATCGTATAGCCTCATTGGCAGAACCTCCACCAAATCTAGACATAGTTGAGAGAACTTTGCATAAAGAACCAATACATTGCTCAGTCTGCTTTTTACAAATCCGCAGATTTTCATTTTCTATTTCATTGATAGAAATTTCAATTTGTCACCAAGAAAACAATAAAATATTCGTGGAACGTCATTCCACATTTGTCAGAGTACCTTGGCATCAGATTAGGTGTAAATATGCATGTGCTGCATGCGGCATTGACTGGCAACTTCCCGTATGATTTTTTGTGCAAGGTTAAAGCCTTGTCCAAGGCTAATTCAATAAATGAAATGAAGGCAAATCGTCAGATCATACAGGAACCGGCTTATTCTGGGTGGTTTTACCTTGTTCTTCATGATTTTTAAGAATCGCATATGGGCTAAGTTTCGAGAATATGTAAACTTCTAAAAAGAAAAATGTCACAGAGCGTATTTTATGCCAAAAATTTCTACAGGGAAGATGAGATTTCTGTCTACCTTCACAATTGATACGTGCAGGATCAGCTGCCGGGCACTCGGCAGCTTTTTTGCTATGGTGGTGGGTTATGCGTAATTACATTTATGGAGCTATTTTCACTGGCTATTATATTTTGAAGGCAAACTAAACTCTCAGAAATTCTTGAAGGTCCGGACAACCACTGGTACCACAGTAATCGTTGTGAAAAGGGGTTCCCAAGTATCTTATGTTTGACCCCCCATGAATGATACATGGTCACCTGTAGTGTTCATGGTCAGTATGTTCTACACTAGTATAAAGTAATAGTATATTCTAGTCGATATCCATCACTCAGTAAAAACTTTTTTTTACCCATGTCAGATTGGTACCATTGGCCAACTGTAGTTCAGGTTGGTGTCGTTCACTAGAACATAAAGTAGTAGAATAGTCCAGTGAGTATTCCAGCACTTCATGAGGAAGTTATACCCCTTGACAGTATGGTCATGGTCCACTGTATTGTTTATAATGATATTTAACACTTCAGGGAGACATTATACCCATGCCAGATGGGTCATGGTCACCTGTAGGGTCGGGATCAATGTGTTCCTATCTATCATAATTGTTATTGTATGTTCCAGATATTTCCATCCTTCATCAGACATTATACAATGCCAGATGTCATGGTCACCTGTAGTGTCAGTGATAGGTGTGGTCTCCACCAATCATAAAGGAATCGTATGTTCTAGGTGATATCCAATCACTTCAGGGCTTAGTGGGGGTCAGTTACAAGGGCCCGATTCCGCGTTTCCCGAGTGTTTACCCGAATATTCGACTTCGCCGCGGTCTTCCACTGAATTGCCCCGGATTTTTGGCGCACCGATCTCTGATGTTGCGCCTCGGGGCTGCATGCACGCGACGGAAATCGGGGGGGGGGTTGTCCGAACGAAAAAACTGACAGATTCGGAAAAAAAACGCTGATTTAAAAAAAAAATCGTATGCGGAGCTTGCAATTACCTACTCAGCCGGCTCGGTGAAAACTCCAAAGCCGTTCCGAGGCTTTCAGCGCAAGCCGCGCCACCTGGTGAGGAGGAGGAAAACTACCTGAATAATTCACGGCAGGACCCGAATCCAGCGCAGAGAAAAGCGACGACTGGAATCGCGATGGACCGGGTAAGAAATCTGCCCCAATATCTATACGATGGCCATGGTCATGTTGAGGTCAGGGATGTCCTTATTATTGTTGTGCTCCACTAGCATTAAGGGTGATTTGGTGTGTTTCCAGTCTTGTTTATCGATCCATCACTCATTGTGACAAATTATAAAGCCATTACAGATGAGCCATGGTCACATATAGTTGTCATGGATCGAGTTTTCTCCACTATCATAAAGTTATGTTATGTTCCAGGATATATCCCACTTCACTTCATGGACATTTATACCCATAAAGATGGTTCAATGGTCACCGTAGTGTCATGAATAGGTGTGTCTCCACTATAAAACGTTATCGTAGTTCCAGATATATTCAATCACTTCAATAAAAAATCCTGAAATTAAGCAATTTATTTACAGCATCTAAAAGCTCTGATGTTATTTCCTTCTTTCTGAGAAATGCTTTGACTTGAATAATGATCATAGCGGAGAAGAAATAATATCTATGGGTGAAGAAATGTGGATCGTGAGAGCTGTTACTTTATAGCAGGTAATTAGTTATTAATTAGAATTGGGTGGTCAGCGTGGGAGTATACATAAACTGGAAATAATTTTCCCAGTGACATTGTGGGACCACGGTGTTACTCATGTTGTCAAAGATCGTTAGTGTAAACAACTCATGCAGGAACGGTGATGCGTTACGAATTAGATTTATTTCATGCTTTAGCACAGTTCAAAGAAGATTATAACAATTTCTACATTAAGATTTCCATATGGATGGTACAGCACATTTAAGATTCATCAGACCAGGCGTAAGGTTTTCCAGTCTTTTGCGACAGTTTGGTCACTTGGGCACACTGGAGTATATTTACCCATATAAAGCAATCCATAGAAGTATTAACCCTACTGACAAGTGAGTAAGTGTTGTATCGTGAGCACTCAGGGGCTGGACCCTCTCATATCCGGATACACTTGTGCTATCCACCACGCGCAATTGTTAATCCTTGATTACCACTGGTGTGAAATATGGGGGCTGACATCATTCCTTAAAATGTCGCTTCCTAGTGAGGTCATCAGGATGAAGAAGAATTTTTTTCTTTGTTTCTCCATTAGCATAATTTGGGCATAGGGCATGGGCCATAGTATGATCAGGGGTCCCTCAAGACTTCACTTTGATGGAGCCCCAAAAATGTTGAATCTCTTCCTTCCATCTACTCTATGCACATATGGTAGTACGTTCGTACTTCCTATGTACCAGACTAAATCGAGAAAAATGACTTTTCACAAATACAACCAGAAACGTTATTATAATATCCGCTTATGTGCTGGTACGGGGGGAGTAAAAAATTATACTTTATAACTAATGTGGATGTAAAGACCTTAATAATGCACATGGCATGTTAATGATAAGAGTCGTCGTAAGTCCAATATGATAGGTCAGCAGTAGCTGAACCTATGGCACAGTTGCACGTAGGCAGCACCAGCGCTCTCTCTGGGACACACGTTGGCCATTATCCAAACAGGGTTTGCTAGAGAGAAGTAACGGCCTCTCGACTAAGTACTGGAACTTCAGTTTGGATAGAGTTGGATGATCAATGGATCTCCTCCTCCAGACCCCTGCTCTTCAGGTTGGGGGCCATGGAGGGAAGGAAGGCTACAATAATAATCTGTTGTTCACCAACATCTTTCACAGTATATGGTGTGTCGAGTGTTGGAGTTTGTTGATAAATAAGGATTTCGGGTTGAGTGTTGAGAACTCGGTTGTCCTTAAAAGGTTCACTATATGCCAAAGGTCCTCAGTATTACCATCCAGTGCCAGGTCCAGCACCTGAGCCCTCACAATTCTGCTTTCCACAAACACCCAGCATCAGAAATCTCAGAGAGACAGAGGTTGTTCTATGAATCGAGCTGATTTTTTGTTATTTTTTATATTGTAAAACTACAACTACACAAAGAATTAAAACAGATTATAACCTCCATTGCTGTCGTTCCAAACAGTTGAACCATCCACACTGATGCAGACATTTGATTGTCCAATATCCATTAATGTAGGAAAGCCGCTTTAATGGCAGGATATTTCCCATTCCTATATCCTATTTATCATGGTTCTCTATCATTTATAGATATTTGAGTTTTGGTCTCTTCCATTATATGTCAGGGAAGCTAGGAATTTTAGATTTTATTCGATTATCGCCAAACATGAAGCCCAACGTTTGGGCCAGATGGAGAACATAAGCCGGGAAGGGACAGTAGATTATACCACCAGTGGAAAGAAAGAGGGAGGCAAAAAGTTGGCAAGCTTATACATGATAGGGCTGTGATGGCGTAAAGAAAAGGAAATATCCAACCAAAATATTCTCTGATTGTACGTGTAATTTTCAATATACCAATCTACACCAACTCCGATCCACGACGAGTTAGGAAGGGAAATTACCAGTATAGGACCTGTGCCAATGTGTCGGAATCTGGCGGCGCCTGCACACCTCCCAAGGTCAAACTGCACATAGTCCACACTGCAATGTTGTGAGAAATGTTGTCTTAGTTGACAGTGGAGAGAGACCTTTTTCAGGATTATACAACAACAAATACATACTATGGTATGACTTACCCAGAAATGCCTGACATCCGATAGAATAATTGCCGGTCCTAAGGCCACATGAAGACTTATGGGCAAGGGGGGTCTTTAGCAAATGGAAAAAGTGTAGGCTTGTTCTGGGAGTCAATTAATAAAAAAAAATCCATGTAGTTCCATATTCTGGAGAGTAGACTTGGCCACTAGATCCGGTGCTGCTCATTTCCATGCAGATGATGAGACAACACATGAGGTGGGCTTCCCCCATTAAGATCAATCTCTATTTATTCATTAATGGTGGCTAAAAAGCGTGTTATAAACAAATTGGATCTAACACATATGACCTTGAGAAGCAATAATGTATAAGTTGGAAATGCTACGCCATAAAGAGAAATGGGTTTTTTAAGACCTTCTTTCGTAACGTGGGCACAGACTTACTGTACAGACCTTCCATTCGAGCCAGGCAATGATTATAAGACTACAGACATAAAGGGCCAACTGAGAGCACTCCAATTATAATTAAACAGGGTCGGCCCAAGACTCCCATTTCCGGCCGGAGCAACAAAAACTCCAGTAGAGCTACCAAGAAAATCTCGGGACCCTCCCCTCCTTTCTACAGAGAACCATTTTATACTATGCCTTTACTCTAATAGTGGACTCAGCCTATTGTTAGGAAAGGGATCATATATTAGCACCTTTCTGACATGTTCCGATTGTCTGTCTGTTTGCAATGTGTATTGAACTGTTATGGCTTTAAAATGAAATACCAGAACGTAACATTTTTGACCGAGAACAGAATAGAAGAAAGGTGGACCCTGCATAGCTTCTGCCTGTCTGTTAATGTGTATGCCTGAACCGCTCTAATTCACGCTGGACCTCCCTTTTTTACCGCACGATTGGGATTCCTTACACGGACCAATGTCTATCATGCTCTACATGCAGCGTTAAACAATTTACTTACACTCTTTACTCCTTTTGGCACTATCTCTTTGATCGCGCAAATGGTCCCACGAACATGACCCCAATGTAAACGCTGCACGCGGTGTTTAGTCGTGTACGTTGTTTTCTTAGTGGGCTGCAAATCGTTGTCTCTCTCAGACTTCTGAAACGGGCCATAGGGCCATTCACATGGCCGTCTCGGGGACGTTACCTGCGCCCCAAATTTGCGCGGCTGCATATCCGTCCCGCATAGACGCAATAACGGCACCTCCGTATTCTCTTGCAGTCTTAGAGCTCATTGCTTGTAGACACCGAAATCCTATAAGGGGACATCACAACCCTGCGGTATCCGCACGGCGGCAACCCTGTGTGATTGTACCCTTAAAGCGCGTTCTTGTGTCTACAAGGCATTCAATCTATAAAAATTTTTAGCACATGTATCGCCCCGTCAGTACAATGCACCCCAAATATTTGAACACTCTGCATGCAGTGCTTCCTAGGGGATGAATAGCATGTGCATCTGACCGCACAAAAAGCTAAATGTCCAGTATAAACTGCCTATAAACTTTCTGGGTGCATTTATTTTAAAAATACAGTTAAGTAACTACCCACAAGATTTTTCATGAATTATTGTTTTGTGTTGTTAATGTACTATGTAAAGATTATTTTTATTAATCCATCAATTTTTTTCAAAATAACTTTTGTTAGTTGTCTCCAAAAAGATTGTTTCTCTCTTAATGTCAACACTAGTGTTGGCTTTGTTCAGAAAGCTAGATTCCTTTATGGTGGTATAATTCCAATTCACTTGCCGACTGTCATTGCCAAACTTCGCTTCCTGTTTTTTTTCATGCAGCCCTAGTTTACTACTGTAAATGGTCTCATTTTTCCCTGAACGATAATTGCAAATGAAAATGTACTAGAGCTTTGTTGGGCATCCATTAGGTAGCATAGGCCTATTGACACATTTGTTTTTTTAAAACCAGTGGTTTTCTCTTTCTGTGTATATGGCCAAAACTAATTACCGAGTCTAATCCTGTAACTTTACCCACTGTTTCAAAGCTTGCGGTCTAATCAATAAATGACCTGCTCTGTTTTTTTATATTGTTGCACAAGCCATCATTATAAAATAACTTGGGTAATATAATTATATGTTATAACTCTATAAAAATAAGCCTTGCCACCACAACTTCAGGTTAGTTATTTTAATATGGACTAAGTAGAAGATTGTCTAGATTTTATTTATGAAACCAATGCATAACAAAATTTCCCAAACACAGTGGGGAGATTTTTATGCCGTTTCAACCCATTTCTTAGCAGAAACGCATGCATTCCCCCCCATACCTGCAATTCAAAGGTTTTCCGGTGAACGCAGGGATTCCTGGGCGCAGGGGCATGAACACCCAGACTGCCACATTTACTTGTTTTGTCGAAACCAGGCAGGACTATAAGCAGAAATCTCCACCAGGGGTCATAGAATTGGTGCCCACATCGTCTAACCTGGGTACATGTGGCGTTTTTAACCATTTTTAGTCCGGTGTTAAAGCAGTCTTAAAACGCAGTTTTTCTTAAAAAACAGACGGCTTACAAATTGGCCTAAACAGGTTCAAAAACCCCACGTGTGCCACCATCCTAAAGGCCGCAGCTCTTAGATTCAGGTACAATCTCGCCCCAGGTGGGACCTATTTAGATCAGGTCTGACCTGGCAGAATTTCAAACTATAAATTTGGCGAGACTAAGTAAATGCGTCCGGCTTGGGTGTTCATTACCCCCCCCTGTTCTTTCATTCTCCAACCTTCACACCCAAAGTGCCATGTCTACGAGCGGGGAGTTTATTACATTTTAAACCTCCCCATGTGATTCATTGACACTATGTAATGCCTGGCTGGATGGGTCCTTTCCAAACCTATGCATTCTAATATCTCTGAGATGTAGATGAAGCATGGCCAACATGGTACTACACTCTGATTGTTTTCTAAATGAAATTGCCTTTACTAATATTCCCATTGCGTTTATATGTATTACTTCCCGATAGGTATTACATAGACCATAACTGGTTTACTGCAGCACGTATCTGCCTGGAAGGAAAGTGGTTCACATATTGGGGGGGGGGATTTATTAACCACTTGCGCCACAATTCTGGTGGTTTTGGCGCCAAAACACTGTTAAATGCCTTTCACCACAGTTTCAAGGCGTTTAACCTTTTTTGGGCACTTTCCCACTTGACCATTAAGGGGCGTGGCCTTCGGGAGAAGGACGTGTCCTCGCACGGTGTGTGGCTTGTGGGGAATCGCCGCCCGCACAAATTCTGTCGCAGTTTGACGCACTAAAAGTAGGAACCGGTACAGTACTTATGCTGCACACGAATTAATCAACACATGTAAATCTGGGGCAGCAACAACTGTCTTTTCCAGCTAGAGACTGCGGGACCTGAGACACATTGTAAAATCTGCCCCTAAAAACTTACTAAAGTGCTCTAACTACCAGTGTATAATTCGGTGTCAACACATTCATTAAGAACGTGCGCCAGAAATCATGGTAAGTGCCGCTTCCCTGCACTTGATCCGACAAGTTCACCAACTTTTTTGTGTGCAGCATTTAAATGCAACAACATTTAACGTGCGACCAATTTGCAATGTTATATCCGATGCATGGCAGACAGACCCAGAACTCCCACAATAACAGTGTCAAACCCCTTCATAAATAACTGTGCAACAGTTTTACCTAAAACAAGTCTGTCAGAAAGGCATTCCGTCAGTAAATTGCCCCACTGCCGTAGACTTTCGGCATCCTGAGCTCTGAGCCTGCAGCTCCTAACTTCCTCCAACCCAAAGCTAACTGAACTAGTCTGTGGCCTCCGTTGCAGAAATACTCCAACCATCTTACCTTGGACATGGACGGTTATCCTCTTGGTCTGCTGGCCTTTATTGTGGTTTGGAGTTTTTCTGGAATAAAGACCTGTGATTTAGTTCATATCTTGTCTACGTGGTGATCCTGGTGCTGCATAACATCATGCCTCATCCATTCAGTCTGTTGTACATCTGTAGACACCATTTTATTTTATCTTTTGCAACCCGCTGCCAACCCAGGTTAAATCTTGTGTTGCGAATCACATCCCTCTCCGTCAACTAGGGTATTCTTTATGGCCTGATAACCATGGGACCCTCAAGGTCTGGAAATGGTAAGCATCTGCCTGGGAATGAATATGGTAATTGTGTCACCAATTTCAAGATGTACTGTTTACTGTTGCAATGCAAAGAGAGTACTGGTAGATTTTAGCTCGCCACCCTCACAAGGGATTTTATAACACTCCTTGTGGCTGGCACGGATTGTGTGGACGATCCAATTCCGCATGACCACCCTGAATCGCCAACATGGAATTTGTCTCCAGCTCCTGGGGACAATGCTGCGATGAGCCTTAACTTTGGGTCTATGTAGAGCGAGGGACAATAAATTCCCTGCTCGGCCATAATTATTGGTTTAACAGAAGGGGGCGCCACCTTTGTTGGCATCTGATATCCATCTGACACCCAACGTTGGCAGATTAGAACGGCGTCGCATTCACGGAACGATGGATGTATGTAACATTTTGATTTTAGCTAGGACTGTATATCGTTATTTAGTGGGATTGGATTAGCAATAAGGGGAGTCTGCATATAGTTATTTATTATAGGATTCTGTATATAGTTTTGTTATATGGGGACTGTATGTATTTCGTTACTTTGGGAGGCTGTATATGTGTATAGGGTGCTTTATTAGTTATTATGGGAGATTGTTTAAAGTTATATCGGGTGTATATAGTTATAGGGTGCTTTATATATTCTTTAGAGGGCTGTATATAGTTTATAGGGGACTATTATAGTTATTATAGGGGACTGTATATATACTAGGGGTGGCGAACCTATGGCAGTGGGTTTACTGAAATAATCAAGTGTTCCCCACCGGTCTTGGGCGGTGCCCGCAGTTGGGGATCATTGCCATAGAACACATCTGACATCAGTCAGGATTGACCTTTTTTTCTGTATCAAACAGATGGTTTATAATACTAACAAACCTTTGCACTTCCTATTTAATAACAGTCAAGAGTTGCATTTCCACATTTTGCATGGAAAATTAGCTGGCAACACCAGATTCTCATAGTTGGAGGTAGTAATTCTATGAAAGGATCCAGTGACTATAAAGATCAATTGTTCATCATTTTACAGAAACATCCCTGTCATATTTACAAACTCTAAAATGTAATGGGTTATTTTTAATTAAAACAATTTATTATGTAAGACATTAAATTAGAACTCTACATGGTACTTCTGATTTATTGCTCCTCCTACAGGAAGGTAATCAATCTGTATTTCCAGTTTTCTACTGGAAAACTTTTTAATGGCAGGCTGTGTACCTAGGTGGGCATTCCATTTTTATTTTACTACATGATGAGATTTGAAAAGTGCGCTTTCTGAATTTTTTTAATACAAACTACAACCATTCCCCTGAGAAGCCAAACCAATTACACCACATACGATGTACCAGCTCTATATAGAACTCTCTGCCATAGGGTAAAGTTAGTCTCATTGCACAGTATATCCTGTAAGCATGTTTTCATCACCGAATGTTCTACATTGGTGCACATTATTTATTTATGGTAAAGGAACATAAACATTATTATGGCCAATTTGGTTGTATACAGGGCATAAAGTCGCAATTCCATTCATGGCCGGAAATTATTACTTTTCCCCCTCTTTTTGAAAAGTAGGCATGATGTGGATATACCATACATATCCAATTTTTCGTAATATTTTACTTGTTTTTGTAATATGGACTGGAAATGTATCATATTATGTATAAAAAAAAGTTGTTTTTTTTTTTGTTATACATTTGCAAGTGGTTATGCACTCAATCTGACTTTCCTTTACATTTGTTTTCTGCTGCAGGGCGTGAAAAACAGCCGCAATGTGGTTTTCAAGTTCAAGTGTTTATTATCGCATTCTTAAAGACATACACTTTTGAGTCCCATGTACTGTATGTATTATTCAGGGCATGGTCCATTTGGTGTGCCCATAACAAATTTATTAGCCCTTCTGGGTAGGCACATCCTGGAATGCTTGAAAAAAAATTTCTTTTGTCCTATGAAGGAAATAAGTAAACTGCACTGCAGTACTGACCATTTAGTAAAATTACGAGAACAAGGACTAGAGATGAGCGAACATACTCGTCCGAGCTTGATGCTCGTTCGAGCATTAGCGTACTCGAAACTGCTCGTTGCTCGACGAATACTTCGCCCCTCGAGAAAATGGCGCTCCGCCGTTTGCTTTTTGGCGGCCAGAAACAGAGCCAATCACAAGCCAGGAGACTCTGCACTCCACCCGCATGACGTGGTACCCTTACACGTCGATAGCAGTGTGGCTGCCGATCAGTGTGACCCTGGATAAGACTAGCCGGCCCCGCGCTGCTCGGATCATTCTGTGTCTGGATGCCGCTAGGGAGAGAGCTGCTGCTGGTCAGGGAAAGCGTTAGGTGTTCTATTAGATGTGTTAGGCAGAGTGGATTCTAACAGAACCCAACAGCCCTTCTTAGGGCTACATAACGTTTATACTTTTTTTTTTTTTTATTTGTCAGCTGTACCATATTGTGAGGAATTTGCAGGGGGACTTGCTACCGTTTGTGTTTAGCTCTTAGTGACACACATATCCACCTCAAACACCAAAGTGGGAAAATTTATTAGGGGTTTGATTTCAATTAGGCACTTCTGCCATTTCTTTTTATTTTAGTTTATTTTTCATAACTCAGCGTCATCTCATCATGGCATAGCGTTGCTTTCATACTTGGCTAGAAAATAGCCATAGGAGAATCCAAACGGCTTACTTAGCCCTACAATAGCGTTATATATTTTATTTCTGGTTGATCTGCTGTGGCTGGTCCTTGCTGCAGTGCATCTACTACCAAATTGTGAGGAATTTATGAGACTTGCGACTTGTGTTTAGCGCTTAGTGACGCACATATCCATCGCAAAGACCGAAGTGGGAAAATTTATTAGGGGTTTGATTTCAATTAGGCACAGTCTGCCATTTCTTTTTATTTTACTTTTATTTTTTCATAACTCACGTCATCTCATCAGTGTTGCTTTCATACTTGGCTAGAAAATAGCCAAAGGAGATCCAAACGGCTAACTTACGCCTACAATAGCGTTATATATTTTATTTCTGGTTGATCTGCTGGTGGCTGTCCTTGCTGCAGTGCACTACTACCATTGTGAGGAATTTGTGAGTGAGACTTGCGACCGCTGTGTTTAGCGCTTAGTGACGCACATATCCATCGCAAAGACCGAAGTGGGAAAATTATTAGGGGTTGGATTTCAATTAGGCACAGTCTGCCATTTCTTTTTTATTTTACGTTTTTATTTTCATAACTCAGCGTCATCTCATCAGTGTGCTTTCATACTTGGCTAGAAAATAGCCAATGAGAATCCAAACGGCTTACTTAGCCTACAATAGCTTTATATATTTTATTTCTGGTTGATCTGCTGGTGGCTGTCCTTGCTGAGTGCATATCCTACCAAATTGTGAGGAATTTGAGTGAACTTGCGACCGTGTGTTTAGCTTAGTGACGCACATATCCATGCAAAGACCGAATGGGAAAATTTATTAGGGGTGGATTTCAATTAGGCACAGTCTGCCATTTCTTTTTTTTATTTTAGGTTTATTTTTTCATAACTCAGCGTCATCACTCTGGCATAGCAGTGTGCTTTCATACTTGGCTAGAAAATGCCATAGCAATAGGATAGCATCGTTTGGTTTTAAAACTAAAAACACAAAAAAAAAACAAAACAACAAAAAAACACAAAAAAAAGTAAAAAAAAAATTAAAATTATAAACTTTCATTTTCAAAATGTTTAAACCCGGGGCTAGGGGTAGAGGACGAGGGCGGGGACGTGGGCGTCCAACTACTGCAGGGTCAGAGGCTGTGTCCTGGGCGGGGTGAGACACCACCTCTGATGAGGGAGCAGGGGAACGCCGCAGAGCTACACTCCCTAGGTTCATGTCTGAAGTACTGGGACTCGTGGTAGCCACTGTTGAGGCCAGAACGTGCGAACAGTGATGATGGTGATTGCCGACAATGCTTCGAGCAATTTGTCCACCAGTCAGTCTTCCACGCATGTCACCCATGTCACCGAAATCGGCACTCCTCAGCTCCTGCACCTCAGCCTCCTCCCCCCCAGTCTGCCCCCCCCCCGAAAATTTGGCATTTGAACCGGCATACTCTGAGGAACTGTTTTCTGGACCCTTCCCACAGTCACAAACCACTTGTCCGGTTGCTGCTGAGCAATTTTCCGATGCCCAGGTTTTCCACCAGTCGCAGTCTGTGGGTGATGATGACCTTCTTGACGTAGTGGAAGAAGTGTGTAAAGAGGGTCCGACGATGAGGAGACACGGTTGTCAGACATTGGTGAAGTTGTTGTCGGGCAGGAAGTCCGAGGGGGAGCAGACTGAGGATCGGGAGGATGATGAGGTGACAGACCCAAGCTGGGTTGAGAGGCCGGGTGAACACGTGCTTCTGAGACGAGGAGAGTCCTCGACCAGAACAGGTTTGGAAGAGGCATGGTGGGGCCAACGGGAGGCAGGGCCAGAGCAGTTGCATCAGCACCAAATGTGTCACGTAGTGAAGCTCCCGGCGAGGGCTCCCGCGGCGAGGGCTAGATTTCAGAATTCTGGAGGTTCTTTAAGGAAACACCGGATGACCGACGGACGTGGTGTGCAACCTTTGCCAACCAGGATCGCAGGGTTGGATTCATTAGGCCAGTCTGCCATTGCTTTTTTTTTACAACTTTTGTAATTTTTCTAACTCAGCGTCATCTCATCTGGCATAGGCAAGTTTCTTTCAAGACTTGGGCTAGAAATACCATAGCAATAGATGCATCGTTTTGGTTTATAAAAACTAAAAACACAAAAAAAAAAAAACCCAAAAAAAACCAAAAAAAAGTTAAAAAAAAATTAAAAGTATAACTTTCATTTTCAATGTTTAACCCGAAGGCTAGGAGGGGTAAGGACGAGCGGGGACGTGGGCGTCCACTCCTGCAGGGTTACAGAGGGCTGTGGTCCTGGGCGGGTGAGACACCACCTTCCTGATGAGGGAGCAGGGGATACGCCGCAGAGCTACACCCCTAGGTTCATGTCTGAAGTTACTGGGACTCGTGGTAGAGCACTGTTGAGGCCAGAACAGTGCGAACAGGTGATGTCGTGGATTGCTGACAATGCTTCGAGCAATTTGTCCACCACCAGTCAGTCTTCCACGCAGTCCACCCATGTCACCGAAATCGCCACTCCTCCAGCTCCTGCACCTCAGCCTCCTCCCCCCCAGTCTGCCCCCTCCCAGGAAAATTTGGCATTTGAACCGGCATACTCTGAGGAACTGTTTTCTGGACCCTTCCCACAGTCACAAACCACTTGTCCGGTTGCTGCTGAGCAATTTTCCGATGCCCAGGTTTTCCACCAGTCGCAGTCTGTGGGTGATGATGACATTATTGACGTAGTGGAAGAAGTGTGTAAAGAGGTGTCGGACGATGAGGAGACACGGTTGTCAGACAGTGGTGAAGTTGTTGTCAGGGCAGGAAGTCCGAGGGGGGAGCAGACTGAGGGATCGGAGGATGATGAGGTGACAGACCCAAGCTGGGTTGAGAGGCCGGGTGAACACAGTGCTTCTGAGACGGAGGAGAGTCCTCGACCAGAACAGGTTGGAAGAGGCAGTGGTGGGGCCAGACGGAGAGGCAGGGCCAGAGCAGGTGCATGAGCGCCAAATGTGTCATGTAGTGAAGCTCCCGTGGCGAGGGCTCCCGCGGCGAGGGCTAGATTTTCAGAAGTCTGGAGGTTCTTTAAGGAAACACCGGATGACCGACGGACTGTGGTGTGCAACCTTTGCCAAACCAGGATCAGCAGGGGTTCCACCACTACTAGCTTAACTACCACCAGTATGCGCAGGCATATGAATGCTAAACACCCGAATCAGTGGCACCAAGCCCGTTCACCTCCGGCCGTGCACACCACTGCTCCTTCCCCTGTGTCAGCTGATAGTCAGCCCCCTGCCCAGGACCCTGGCACAAAAACCCCATCGTCGCCTCCACGATCCTCCACAGCATCCACCAGCGTTCAGCTCTCCATACCCCAGACGCTGGAGCGGAAAAGAAAGTATAGTGCAACCCACCCGCACGCCCAAGCCCTTAATGTCCACATCTCCAGATTGCTTAGCCTGGAGATGCTGCCCTATAGGCTAGTAGAGACCAAGGCCTTTCGCAACCTCATGGCGGCGGCCGCCTCTCGGTATTCGGTCCCCAGCCGCCACTACTTTTCCCGATGTGCCGTCCCAGCCCTGCACCAGCACGTGTCAGACAACATCATCCGTGCCCTGACCAACGCCGTTTCTGACAAGGTCCACCTGACCACGGACACGTGGACGAGTGCTGCCGGGCAGGGCCACTATATATCGCTGACGGCACATTGGGTTAACTTGGTGGAGGCTGGGACCGAGTCTGACCCTGGAGGCTGGGACACGAGGTTGGGCAGGATGGGAATTCAACATTATTAACCATGTTATCCAAGAGTTTTACCAGCAGCGCAGAGCGATTGAGACGCCAGATGTCATTCCACCAGAACTGGTAGTCGAGCAGTTAGCTTCCTCAAAGTCTACAATGAGGAGTGGACGTGGATTGTTGATATCTTCAGGTGCTGAGTAACTTTGAGGAGTCAACAGATGGTCATGGCGATGCCGTCCATCATCAGCCTCACCATCCCGCTGCTTGGCTGTGATGAAAAACTCTCTGATCAGCCATGAGTCGAGAGGCTTTGACGCTCTCACAAGAGACGGGGAAGAAGATTCCCTTGTTGATGCCAAAGCACCCTCAGGTCTGTTTCTCAGCGCATATCGGAGGAGGTGGAGGGGGTAGAGGATGAGGAAGGAAGAGGAGGAGAATGTTGGCGAGACACAAGAGGGGACCATTGTCTCAGACCTCACTGTTTTCAGCGGTGTATGGCAAAAGAGAGGAGTTGGAGAGGAAGGAGAATGGACAGTCAGGCAGTAGAGGGAGAGTGAATTCTTGCACCTTGGACTTGGCGCATATGGCAGATTTCATGAGCTGCCTATCCCGTGACCCTCGCGTTCAAAGAATTTATTCCAGCACCGATTACTGGGTATTCACTCTCCTGGACCCACGGTACAAGCAAAATCTTTCCATTCTCATCCTGAGAGGAAAGGAGTGTGGAATGCATGCATGATACCAGCAGGCCCTGGTGCACAAGCTGAAAAACAGTATTTCCCTTCTGACCAGCGCTAGTGGCAGAGGGCGTACTTCTGTGGACAAGTAGCGAGAGGAGAGTAGGGAGTAGGCATACTGCAGCTTTCCAGCACTGGGAAAGGGTACGCTTTACAGGCTTTTGCCAGCTTTATGTACCCCCAGCAAGACACTGTCACCTGTCCCCAGTTCTTCGCAGAGTAGGGTGATCTTTACAGAAAGATGTGTGGGGAGTAAGTATGTAGTGACATACCATCGTCCTAATGATCACACAGCTCCCTACAATACTACTGGTTTCAAAGCTGGACATGTGGCACAACTGGCTGCTGTAACGCTTGGAGGTTCTTGCCTGCCCTGCCGCTAGCGTGTTGTCAGAGCGGTTTTCAGTGCAGCGTCGGCGGCATCATCACCGATAAGCGTACACGCCTGTCGACGACAGCGTGACAGGCTGACGCTTATTAAGATGAATAAAGCTGGATTTCTCATAATTTCCAATCTCCACCAGGTGAAGGAAGCTCAACCGGAATAATTATGCACTCCTCCTCCTCATTTCCTCCGTCTCCTCCTCTTTGTACACTAAAGCAGAGGAAACTGGCTATTTTTTGACAGGCCCACTGGCTCTAGCTATAAATAGTACTCTATGCATTTAATTTTTCTGAGGGCCACCTACCCGTCCTCTGTTTAAACAATTTTTGGGACTGTCACTCAATCTATTTCAATTTTTCTGGAGGGCCCCTACCGCTCTCTGGTTAAAACTTTTTGGACTGCCACATTACAGGCAATCAATCTATTTAATTTCGGGGGGGGCACCTCCTACCTGACTCTTGCGTTTGAAAACTTTATTGGACTGCCACATACAGGCACTCAATCTATTTCAATTTTTATGGAGGGCACCCTACCTGAATCCTCTGGTTTGAAAAATTTATTGGATGCCACAGTTACAGGCACTCAATCTATTTCAGTTTTTCTGGAGGGCACCAACCTGCTCTCTGCGTTGAAACTTTGTGGATGCCACAGACAGGCACTCAATATATTTCATTTTTCTGGGAGGGCCACCGACCCTGCCCCTCTGGTTTGAAAACTTTTTTGAAATGCCACATACAGGCATCAATCTATTTCATTTTTCTGGAGGCCACCTACATGCCTCCTCTGGTTGAAAACTTTTTGGACTGCCACAACAGGCATATCCAAAGTAAATTACATTGTTCTCCTTAGCAGCCTCACAAGTGTCATCCATTGCTCCTCCAAAAGTCGTTCCATATAGTGCCTCCATCACATCGTTCAACTTATCAAACGAGGTGGAGGTGTGCGGGCCAGAAGAATTTTGGGTTGGTTTCTGGCCTTTCACATAAACTTGTTACACATTTGTTGCACCCCTGCATGTTGTAATCCACAAAATATACTGGCAACATTTATCATTTACCGATATTATTCAGCGATTTTGGCCTCTGTTTACATTCCCACTCACACGCTTATATCCTATAAACTTCTAAGAACTCTAGAGTGAGCGAGCACTAAAATGCTCGGGTATTCGTTTATTCGAGACGAAACTTTACCGATGCTCGAGAGTGTACTCGAATAACGGCCCCCATTGAAGTCATGGGAGACTCGAGCATTTTTTTAAGGGGACCAAGGATTGCACAGGAAAGCTGGGGCCAAGCACCTGGGAAAACCCAGAAACGGATGGGACACACCGGAAATGGACAGGAACAGCAGGGGCAGCATTGCATGGATGCCTCTGAGGCTGGCTAATCGCACCATTATGCCAAAATATGGGCAACAGCATGGCAAGGACAGAGTGACCGAAGAGGTAGATAGCATCCTAAAACATCCATAATTGAACCGGACAATATAGGGGATATGCAGAGGCAGAGGCAAGCAGCGGAAGGTAGAGAGTGTCTTGGAAACATACCCAAATGGACTCGGGCTTTAAAAACCAGTGGGGGGTGGCCAGAGAGGAACAAAGGAGGAGGAGCCCAAGAAGCGCTCAAATAATATCGGTAAATGATAAAGTTGCAGTATATTGTGGATAACAGAGGGTGGGACCAAAATTAACAAGTTTGATGAGGGAGAAAGCATGAAAACAACCAAAATTCTGCTGACACAGCTCGTTGATAAAGGGGACCATGTATGGAGGCAGGAAATAGTAGTAGATTAAAGGTGCTGCAAGTTAAAAACTATGGTAGTTGGATCCTTGGGATGGAGCTGGCGCTCCGCTGCCAGGCGAGACTTTCGCCAATCCAAGCCCTGTCTCTAGGTATCACCAAACAGCATTCTAAGAACTTTGTATGAAGATCAATGTAGTAGCTGTTCTATAAGTTTGGGTTCCTGGCGGGTGAGGGCGAATGTAACAGATGGCAGAGAAGCGCTGAAATAAATCGGTAAATGATAAAACGCTGTGTAATCCAAAAATACTGGAAAATTTTATCATTTACCCAATATTATTTCAGCGTTCTTGCGCATCTGTTTACTTTCCCTACACCCGCCATATCTAAGCTTATAAGAACGATATCCCTTGATCTTATACAAAAGGTTTCTTAGAAGTGCTTGTTTTGGGGAGTAGTAGCCTAGAGAGAGACAGGGGCTTGATTCGGCGAAGCAGCTGGCAGCGGAGCGCCAGACCCATCTCAAGATCCAACTACATATTTTTTAACCTGCAGCAACTTTAATAATACTAGTTCAGCCTCCATACCTCGTCCCACTTATCAAACGAGCATGTGTCAGGCAGAATTTTCAGGGGTTTCACACGATAAATAGATGGCAACGCGGGCCATCTGTCGCCGCAATGCTGGAGACCTGAAGTTGCAATAATAGCCAGCGGCAATATGAATGCACCATACTGTCGCTCTTAATCATGAAGTTTGTCTCAATGGCGCTCCCAATGTCGCTCCCTTATCAAAAAGGCTGTTGTCAGGCTCATTTGTCGTGGTGTTTCACCAGCTACGTATGGAACTGGTACTATGTCGCCACATGCTGTGTACGACTAAATATACCTTCAAACCCTTTTGTTAACATAGGAGATCTTTCACCTACTTTGGGGAATGAAACTGAGTCCATTTAAGGTATGTCGCCATGGATCTCTGCCTGCACTGCTGAGTGCATATGGCATGCCGTCCCTATAGCGTCAGGGTCAACTATTGCATGTTTAGATGCTATCTAGTTCATCTGGCACTCGTCATGCCATGCTGTTGCCCAGAATTTGGCAAATGGTTGAGATTAAGCAGCCCAGAGGCATCATGCATGCTGCCCCCCTTGCTGTTTCCTGTCCATCCGTGGTGTTCCATCCTTTCTGAGGTTACCAAGGGTGTCTTGGCCCACAGCTTCACTGTGCAGAGCCTTGAGTCCTTGAAAAATGCTCGAGCTCCATTGACTTCAATTGGGCTCGACTTCGAGGGAAAGCACTCGAGATCGGGAAAGTCGTCTCGATAACGAGTACACCGAGCATTTTAGTGTCGTATCTCTACTAGCGAGCATTAAAAAGAAAATAAGCAAAATCACCTTTGTTAGATGCATCAATACATACGACATTTCCATCCATGTATTGGGTCTGTGTGCTGTAAGTCTTGTGTTGCATCAAAATAATTTGCAATTCAATTTCAATGCATGCGAAGGATTTCATATTGAAATCCTATTTTTAAAACAAAAAAAAACCTTTTTTCTGAATATAAAAAATTTGCATCTGCCACTAAATTTGCCGCACATAGCCAGATATACAATCCTTGCCGATCCCCACAATTAGTGAGGTTTCGGTCAGCCTCGTTTAGACCTATCATATAAAGGAGTGTTAGTGTCCTGGGAATATGTATCAGCAGCTATTATATAAAAAATAAAGATCACAAATAGGTGCATTGGGAAGTTATTAGAATTAATCATGTAATTATCATTAGTAGCTAACTATAAACTGAATGATGATATATCTAATATTTATATAAATCCTTGTGATTGCAGTTCTGAAATTTAGATTGGCCAAAGTAATCTAATATTCCCTTAGATTGAGGGATTATTTCACTAGTTACAAACCATACTGTGGTTGTAAGGATACTGTACGTCTATGGACCCGCATAAAGTACATTTTGACTCTTCTCCCGGAAGCTTTATAATAATATTTATAGAAACTTTTCCTGGACAATGTTTTGCTTAGGCCCATTTACAAGCTGTGTGTGGATGTTATGCAGCTGCAAATTTACGGCTGCCATATATATACGCCCACATAGACGGCAAACAATGCGACCCGGCACGGCGTAGGTCAAACACATGTGTGGCACCTCCAGCCATTACACGTTGCAAGATTAGAACATGCTTATCTTATACTGTGTGTGCGGCGTGCGACCTGTTTTCAATGGAGGGCGGATGGGTCACCTCCTCTCCAGGTTGCCCCACCCGGCTGGCATACCACCGTGTGAATGTACCCTTAGAATACCTATATTAAGAGAGAAAGATATGGACCGCACATCCACACATTATACACAAGGCTTTTTTACTATGAGAACTGTCAATCTGTGGAATAGCCTGCCTCAGGCACAGGTCACAGCTGGGACAGCAGAGAGTTTCTAAAAGGGAATAGATGCCTCTTACACCTAAATAACATTGACGCCTATGTTATTTAGAATTTCTTCCCCTAATCCCCCCTTCAGTTCCTAGGTGGAACTTGATGGGCATCTTTTTTCAAGCACATGAAGTATGTAACTATGTAACAATGATCTATTTAAACTAAGCTACATTAACCAAGCAAACTGAATTACAAACTTAATTACATTTTGATGTACTGGCATAAGTCCAGTAATCACTGCATGGTGAATTTATTTTAGTTAGTCCTTTAAGATATGGGTGTTTGTGATAACACATGAGTCCACATCGCTAAACCGCGCCAGCAGGGACCCCAAAACTCAGCAGTCCCCATGACCATACCAGCAGCTAGCGCCCCCATTCTCTTGGCTCTTGGTCCACCACACCATAGGAGCCGGGAAGACATGCAGCAGAGTACAGCACCCTGTGAAATAGGTCTGGACTGTCTCCATCAATGTGGTCTCAGAAACTAGAACAAATAGGAGTTCAAATTTATGCATTCCTGCAAATTTGGAAAATACCAATTGGAGTAGAGTACTGGCACAAGGAACAAGATAAATAATGGGACAGGCTAAGTACCACACCAACATTAAGGGAGAATGATATGGATTGCACATTCACACATTATGGAATAATCTATTGTCGCTAGGCTACATTAATAAATGGAACTCAAGGTCTAGTTACGTTTTGATAAAATCGAATAAGCCACCCACCTCTCCGCTGTAATATTTCTAGTGTGTCCCTAGATATCTGGGTGTGCAGCATTGTGCAGTATCATGATTTTGGTGCCAACAGCACTGCAACAAAGCCCAAACGGGGAACCAAAAAGCCCCCCTAGTAACACACTGGCATTAGAGAAAGATAGTATACCGATATTTATAGAAGCCTAAGATTGCCTCAAGAATTGATGATTTGTGGAGGACACTGGGTTGGGAGGTTTAGGTTTATTATAGTTACTAGGTTATCCAGTACTGTACTTCCAGACAAGAATAAGGCATTGTATTTCCCTTTAGGTAATAAGAGATTGAGTTTATTACGGGATGGGAAGAAAAGACAATAGAGCGGACCAAACTGCACGTAATGGATAGAAGTCTGAAATAGGGAAGACAATCATAACAGGGAATTACAATGAGAATGCATTCATTTAAAGGTTTGGGAACTATTTAACTTAAAGATACTTTATACTAGAAGGTAGCTAATATTATGACTGATTAGCTAAATACTACAAGATACAAAATAAAAATTAATAAAAGATGTAGAAGACACTGATATGGTGGATGTAGTCAGATTAGCCTGTGATGAAATGTTTCTCTTGTTTTCATTTTCATAGTTTAAGATACCACAAATGAAGTGCGGCACTGATAGATGATGTTATTGGCTATAGAAATAGGCTATAGAGCTATGATCAGTTATCGAGGAAATACTGAATATGGAGTACAGGATAAGACTAGTCAGGAAACAGCAGGTTTTAGATCATTCAAAATAATGGGGCTCCCATTTTCAATTTTTACTACTAAAAATTGAAAAGCCAGATCTGTTCATAAGATTTTTTTTGTATATTACAAGTAATTAGAAATGGAAACACAAGGACAAATGACCCAGGGGATGTTTGGTTGAGGGTGGGAAGGAGAGGTTTTATTTAATAACTTTTTTGGGGGTGCTTTAACAAGAAAAATATCAAAAGAAAGTAGATCTTGTACAGGAAAACATCATAAAATGCTAACACTGATAGTCCCGTACAATTGAGGAGCATTGTGTCATTATCAAACCTTCTCACTAGAGATGAGCGAGCACGAAAATGTCGGTGTCGTTTATTCGAGACGAACTTTCCCGATGCCGAGTGCTCGCTCGAATAACGAGGGCTCCATCAGCAATGGGAGACCCGAGCATTTTTCAAAAAGGGACCCATGGTTCAGGAAAAAATGGTTATTTTAATGGAAAAAAGAATGTTTCTGATAAGTTAGCAGATTTGTATGCAAACATCACTGCAATATATCTTCACGTTCCGCCGCGTATTATATTATCTCCCGACAAGGTAACAGATGTGAAGACGTGAAGAATAGAATAAAAACAGTGACACAGGATCATTTAGTGGAAAACGCAGTGAAAAAAGAGTGAGTGGAAGTAGAGTACAGATGTTCGGACAAGAGCTTAATTGTTCGGGGTGAGACGCCGGTCCCCGGGATCGCTCATCTTCTTCCACTTAAGGCTCCCACGTGCTCCCTGATGTCCTCACACGTGCTGCACGATGTCTCCCCGGGCTGCTTGATGTCTCCACTGTTGTGCTGCCCGATGTCTCCACGTGTTTTTGCCCGACGTCTCCCCCGTGACTGCCGATTGTCTCCCCGTGCTGCCGATGTCTCACCGTGCTGCCCGATGTCTCCACCCGTGATGCGAGTCTCCACCGTGCTGCCCGATGCTGACCCGTGCTGCCCGGATGTTCCCGTGATGCCCGATGTCTCCCCCGTGCCTGCCGATGTCTCCCCGCGCTGCCCAGATTGTCTCCCACGCGCTGCCCGTTGTCTCCCCAGAGCTGGCCGATGTCTTCCCACGCGCGGTACGATGTCTCCCCGCGTGCCCTTAGCACTCCCCAGAGCTGCCCGATTGTCTCCCCCGCGCTGCACGATGTATCCACCGCGTGCCCGATGTCTGCCCCGTGCTGCCCGATTGTCTCCCCCGTGCGCCCGATGTTCCCACGTGCTGCCGATGTCTCCCCGTTGTGCCCGAGGTCTCCCCGTGCTGCCCGATGTCTCCCCGCTGCCGATGTCCACCGTGACTGTTGATGTCTCCTGTGCTTGATGTCTCCCTGCTGCAGTTCCGAGCAAATATCTTCCGACAAAAGTAGTAAGCAGATGTGCCGACACATCTGTAATTCTACTTCACTGTGCTCTTCACTGTCTTGTTCACTTAATGACCTGTGGTTCATTGTGTTCACGTTTTATTCTATTCTTCAGTGTTATCAGTGTTTTTTTAATTAAATGCTCGATCTCGGAGCAGGGGAAATACTCGTCCGAGCAAACGAGGCTTTCGAGTACCTTAATAACGAACGGATCAAGCTCGGACGAGTATAACGATCATCTATACTTCTCACCCATTTCTAGCATTTTTATGTTTTCCTCTAGGGTGTTTTTACGAGATCCAGTTTGCAACAAGATAAATCTAGATAACTATGTTAATACATAACGTGTGAAGCCAAAAGTATAATAATCAAATAAGAGCAAAAGCCTCAAATGCAAAATGGGATATGTATAAAGATACACATGTTATAGTCAAGGCTTGCGAGAATACCACCCACTAAGTGCAGCCAAAAGTCAGATGTGATGTAGACTAAGATCTGAACACAGCACTCAAAAATTTGTTGTTCAGATCATGGATTGTGCCGAAGCCTCCGAAAAAACGCCCACACGCATCAGACAATAAAAAAATTTAAAATTATGAAGATGATATTTTAAATTTATAGATTTAGCAAATGGGCGTCTAGATCATAAAGTCAACTAGTAGATGTGATGTTTGAAGTGAATTTTTTATCATTTATAACAATTGGTTTTACATATTTATTTATACATTTAGTTACAGTCGGAATTCCAGCAGAAAACACTTTTATCTATGATACTTTTCACTTCTCGTTTTCTAGTGTATAAATAGTGGATGATCATGGGAATTAATGAGTGTAGAGCAAAGCAAATAGCTTGTCCTGGAGCCGGCTCATAACATTGACGGTGGACCGTATATAAACCACTATTCATAGTACATGAGAGAGAATGGACATACGTGAGATGGGACGTAAAGTGAGAAGAAGGCTTCATCCTTCCATCTTTTCATGAATTTATGATAGTTCGAAACAATAGTGACATAGCCCACCGGAGGATTCTCCGGTACTCCGGTGGGCCAGTCCGACGCTGATGCCATGCACCTGTGTGACATCACATGACCAGGGAAATAATAAATCGTACACCTGTGTGACATCACATGACCAGGGATATAATGAGACGTACACCTGTGTGACATCACATGACCAGGGATATAATGAGCCGTGCACCTGTGTGACATCACATGACCAGGGATATAATGAGCCATGCACCTGTGGGACATCACATGACCAGGGATATAATGAGCCGTGCACCTTTGTGACATCACATGACCAGGGATATAATGAGCCATGCACCTGTGGGACATCACATGACCAGGGATATAACGAGCTGTGCACCTTTGTGACATCACATGATCAGGGATATAACGAGCCGTGCACCCGTGTAATATCACATGACCAGGGATATAATGTGACATACACCTGTGGGACATCACATGACCAGGGATATCATAGTATCATAATATAAAGGCTTGAAGGAGACGCAAGTCCATCAAGTCCAACCTTTAAGAATTATATAAATGTTTTATCCCCATAACCCGTGATATTTTTTCTCTCCAGAAAGTCATCCAGGCCTCTCTTGAACATGTACATAGAGTCCGCCATAACAACCTCCTGCGGCAGAGAGTTCCATAGTCTCACTGCTCGTACAGTAAAGAACCTTTGTCTATGGTGATGGTAGAATCGCCTCTCCTCTAGGTGTAGAGGATGCCCCCTTGTCCTGGTCACAGGCCGAGGTATAAAAAGATCTTTGAAGAGATCCTTCTACTGTCCTTTCAGGTATTTGTACATTGTAATGAAGTCTCCCCTCAGTCGTCTTTTTCTAAACTGAATAATCCCAAATTTTGTAATCTGTCATTGTATTCTAGTTCCCCCATTCCCCTAATAATCCTAGTTGCTCTCCTCTGCACCCGTTTCAGCTCTATTATATCCGTTTTATACACTGGTGCCCAAAACTGTACAGAATATTCCATGTGTGGTCTGACCAGGGATTTGTATAAGGGCAAAACTATGTCTTTATCATGAGAATCTATTCCGCTCTTGATACATCCCATAATTTTATTTGCTTTAGCAGCAGCCGCCTGGCTCTGGTCACTAAAATTAAGTTTACCATCCACCAATACCCCCGGGCATTTAACAGGATTCGGACCCCCCCGCGGCGCTTACCGGGGGGGTCCCGCTGCTCTGATCGCAGCCCCGGGACTGCCGGTGCCCGGGGCTGCGCGATCTTCTTCCGGGTGCCGGGTCCGTGCCTCCTGGCAGGACCCGGCTGTGACACACTGAGCATGCGCAGCATGCTCAGTGTTTCACATAATACAGTGTAATACATCTGTATTACACTGTATTAGGTGAAGAATAGCTTGAACAAGTGATCAGTGGATCACTTGTTCAAGCTAACCTGTAAAAGTAAAGAAAAAAAAGTTAAAAACACTGAATAAACACAATTTTTAATAAAAATAATTAATTAAATAGAGTTAAAGTCCCCTAAACACAAACATTCCCTATACACATCTAATAAAGTAAAAATACCTGAAAATCACCAAAACCCCCCACATATTTGGTATCACCGCGTCCGTAACAATCTGTACAATAAGTCAGAAACATTATTGGACCCGTACGGTGAACGCCGTAAAAACAAAACCCGAAAAACTCGCCAAAAATATAAATTTTCATAAAATCCCTTTACAAAAATGTTCTAAAAAGTGATCAAAAAAAGTTATGTGCCCCAAAATGGTACCAATTGAAAGAACAACTCAACACGTAAAAAATAAGCCCTAAACTAGCTCTGTCAACCAAAAAATATTAAGGTTAAGTTCCCGAAAAGATGGCGATGCAGAAACAAATAAGATTTCCTCTGTATTAGTTTTTCTCCAGTAAAATTGTAAAAATAAATGAAAAACTATATAAATGAGGTATCACCGTAATCGTAGTGATCTATAGAATGAAAATATTATAGTATTTTTAGTGTATGGTGTACGACCCCCAAAATATACAAAAAAAAGAAACCCCAAATTGACAATTTTCTTTTCCTCCATACATTAAAGAGTTAATAAAATCTCATCGAAAAGCTATAGACCCACTTAAATGAAGTATTTGTAAAGTGCATCTCATGTCGCAAAAAATAAGCCCTTAAATGTCCAAATTGCCAAAAAAATAAAGATTGTATAGCCAATAAAAAGTGACAATGCATAATCTGCTCTGAATGGCGCAGCTCCCCCTCAATGCCCTGGCGTGTGCCCATACAGCAGGTTACCACCACATATGGGGTATTGTTATACGCGGGAGAGATGGGGGATCAAATTTTGAAGAGCGTTTTGGAATTTTATCCACTGAGAATTTGTACATTTTATGAAAAACACATTAATTTAGCCAAATAAAATGTAATTTCGAAATTGCATCCGATTTTGTTTTAACCCCTGTAAACCAATTAAAGGGTTAACAAACTTCATAAAAGTTGTTTTACGTACGTTGAGGGGTGTAGTTTCTATAATGGAGTAATTTATGGGGTTTTACTTTATTTAGGCCTCTCAAAGTGACTTGAAACCTGAGCAGGTCCCTCAATAGCAGGATTTAGCTTTTTTTATGAAAATGTGAAAAATTGCACGTGACGTTCAATAGTATGACTCCTATTGGCAATCTACCAGAAGAGTGTGCCTTGTCGTAGCAACAGGCCTCAAACCCTGTTTGTGAAAGGTCACTGCGGGGGGCAGGAGGCTTGTTCGGTTTTGGGGTGTGTTGGGGCCCAGACACTTTTGCTGTATGGGGCCCCGAATTTCCTGATGGCTGCCCTGCTGTTCGGTATGTACGGTCTTTGTGACAGATTGCCCTGTGTGTTCCCCTAATAATGGAATCTCCCACTACCAGCACCTGTCTGACCTTGCCTGTGCTCCCATTACCCTTCTTACTGGAGCACACAGTCCCCTGGTTGCTAGAGGCCACGTCTTGCTGCAGTATTTCTACCACAGAGCTGATATCCCCCTCATCCGCCAGCCTGGCAAACTTATTGGGGTGCACCAGATCAGGACTAGACTCCCTACAACTCTTCCCTCTACCCCGCCTTCTACATGTTACCCAACTAACTGCCCCCTCACTCTGCACCTCCATACTTCCCTCCTCTCACCCATCTTCCCCAGAGAGTTTGTGCTCCTGGAGTAGCAAACTTCGCTCCATATTGTCAATTGCCCGCAGCCTTGAAACTTGATCATTTAGATCCAGAATCTGGGCTTCCAGATGAGCAATTTTCACAAATCCCACACAGCAGTATTCCCCTCGAACGGCTGTTCAAGGAAAGCATACATGGCACAGGATGTACACCGTGTAGCAATGCCACTTATGGAGTCCATTGTTCTAATGGGGATTACAATAGAAATATGCACAGAAAGAAGAATTTACTGTCAAAGTAACACAAAACACAGCAGTTACCTGCTAAAGCCCCTCAAACTTAAGTCCCTTAAACGTAAGTCACACTTAAGACACTGCACACACTTCGGATCACTGCACACTCGCCACCAAGCTCCCACACTCGCTTTTCTGATGCTTTTTTTTAAAGGTTATCTGTCACAAAAATCTGCAGAGCTCACTGCAACAAGATCTGGCTGCAAACGAACCGTGTACCTGTGTGACATCACATCACCAGAGATATATAACGAGCCGTGCACCCGTGTGACATCACATGACCAGGGATATAATGAGCTGTGCACCTGTGTGACATCGTATGACCAGGGATATAACGAATTGTGCACCTATGTGATATCACATCATCAGGGATATAATGTGACATACACATGTGTGACATCACATGACCAGGGATATAACGAATCATGCACCTGTGTGACATCACAATACCAGGGATATAATGAGCTGTGCACCTATGTGACATCACATCACCAAGAATACAATGAGCCATGCACCTGTGTGACATCATATGACCAGGGATACAATGAGCCATGCACCTGTGTGACATCACATGAGCAGGGATGTAATGAGCTGTGCACCTGTCTGACATCATATGACTGGTGATACAATGAGCCATGCACCTGTGTGACATCACATAACTAGGGTCTGGTTTTTATTCACAGGGAGTGAATAATGAAACTACCTATAGAAGTATACTCAAAGCCAGAAGAGTTAATGGATGTTTTAGAAATGTCTCCCCGTCTTATATGTTGCAACATGTTTGGGATCCCAATACATCAAAGAATTCTCCATGTTCTTAGTCAACTCATTCACTGCAGCAAAACATGTTTTTGACATTAGAATAAACTGCTAATGCTAACAAGGCTGTGGTATGGACACTAAGTGATCATCTGACCCTTCAACCTTACCCCAGCAAGGTAGTATTAAGTCGGAAGCTAGATCCAGGATGGTAGGAACAAGATCAGACATGGAGCATGGAACAATTAAGACCAGGAGGTGGGACCAGACCATAAATAGATAAGAAGCTGGTAACCCTAGTAGGATGGGAATGAGGACAGAAGAACGGGACTGGGACATGGACATAAAGGCAGAACTGGAATGGTATCACAAAAGAATTGCTGGAATATTAACACTGGAAAATGAATAAATTGTGGAAACGGGGGTGGGGGGGCGAAGTGGGATAAAGAACCAAGAATTTCTTTAGGAGAGCAGTTAGTAGACCTATTGGTCATTTATGAAAGAGAGCTGAGTATTAGAAAGTAGTTTAGAAGTATTTCAGATGCCAAGAATAACCTGGGACAGATTTGACTAGGAACATTCTTGGAACAAAGAAATTCAAAATCTGGAATTTCGAGTACATGGAACCAAATTGGAATCTACTCTCATGTACTCATAGAAACAATGGGGCTCATTTACTTACACGGTCCTGTTGCAATCCAGCGGTGCGTTCTCCGTCGAGGATTCGGGTCTTCCGGCGATTCAGCAAGCTCGTGCGTCCAACTACCTGCAGGTGTCACTGCTGCGCTGAGGTCCGTCCGAGTTCACCATCTTCTTCCCGGTGCATGTGCTTGATTTTGCGACACACTTTGTTATTTATAATCTGCGGTTTTTCCCAATCCGTCTGGTTTTCCGACGGCCAGGGACCCGATTTCTGTTGCGCTGAAATCCGATCGCGTGCGCCAAAATCCCGGCGGAATTCGGGCAAAACGGAAAAAGTCAGGAAACCCGACGACAGTGCGGCCACGGAGCACTTAGTAAATGAGCCCCGAATGTCTAACGTGTTTCTATAAGCTTAGAAATGGCTCCACCCAACATCTCCGCAGCAGCTCAATTACTGAATATTTTGCTTGGCCTTTTGGGTTTTATTGTTCAAATTCGAAGCCTCATTGGCAGAACCTCCACCAAATATAGACAATAGTTGAGAGAACTTTGCATCAAAGAACCCAACATTGCTCAGTCTGCTTTTTACAAATTCCGCAGATTTTCATTTCTATTTCATTGTATTAAAATTTCAATTTGTCACCAAGAAAAAATAAAATATTCGCTGAAGTCATTCCCATTTGTCAGAGTAACCTTGGATCAGATTAGGTGTAAATATGCATGTGCTGCACAATGCGGGCATTGACTGGCACTTCCCGGATGATTTCTGTGCAAGGTTAAAGCCTTGTCCAAGGCTAATTCAATAAATGAAAATGAAGCAATCGTCAGATCATACAGGAACCGGCTTATTCCTGGGTGGTTTTACCTTGTTCTTCATGGATTTTTAAGAATCGCATCTGGTTCCCTAAGTTTCGAGAAATGTAAAATTCTAAAAGAAATGTCACAGAGCGTATTTTATTCCAAAAATTTCTACAGGAAGATGAGACTTTCTGTCTACCTTTCACAATATGATTACAGTGCAGGATCAGCTCCGAGCACTCGGCAGTTTTTGTATGGTGGGTTATGCTGTAATCTACATTTATGGAGCTATTTTCAACTGCTTTCATAATTTTGAAGGCAACTAAACTCTCAGAAATTCTTGAAGGTCCGGGACAACCACTGGTACCACCAGTAATCGTGTGAACAGGGTCCCAAGTATCTTCTGTTTGAATGAATGATCATGGTCACCTGTAGTGTTCATGGTCAGTATGTTCTCCACTATTATAAAGTAATAGTATATTCTAGTGATATTCCATCACTTCATTAAAAACTTTTTACCCATTTCAGATGGTCATGGCCACCTGTAGTGTCAGGGATTGGTGTGTTCACTAGAATCATAAAGTAGTAGAATATTCCAGTGATATCCCATCACTTCATGAGACGTTATACCCCTTACAGATGGTCATGGTCCCCTGTAGTGTTATAATGATATTTCATCACTTCAGGAGACATTATACCCATGCCAGATGGTCATGGTCACCTGTAGGGTCAGGGATCAATGTGTTCCCCACTATCATAATGTTATTGTATGTTCCAGATATTTTCCATCACTTCATCAGACATTATACACATGCCAGATGGTCATGGTCACCTGTAGTGTCAGTGATAGGTGTGTTCTCCACAATCATAAAGTAATAGTATGTTCTAGTGATATCCCATCACTTCATGAGACATAGTGGGGGTCATTTACTAAGGGCCCGATTCGCGTTTTCCCGACGTGTTACCCGAATATTTCCGATTCGCGCTGTCTTCCCCTGAATTGCCCCGGGATTTTGGCGCACGCGATCTGATTGTTGCGCATCGGGGCTGGCATGCACGCGACGGAAATCGGGGGGTGTGGCCGAACGAAAACCTGACAGATTCGGAAAAACCGCTGCATTTAAAAAAAAAAATCTGTCGCGGAGCTTGCAATTACCTTCACTCAGCCCGGCTCGGTGAACTCAAGCGCGTTCCGATGCTTTTCAGCGCAGCAGCGCCACCTGGTGGACGGCGGAGGAACTACCTTAATAATTCCCGGCCGGACCCGAATCCAGCGCAGAGAACGCGCCGCTGGATCGCGAATGGACCGGGTAAGTAAATCTGCCCCAATATCTATTACAGATGGCCATGGTCACTTGTAGAGTCAGGGATCAATGTGTTCTCCACTATCATAAGGTTATTGTGTGTTCCAGATATATCCCATCACTTCATGTGACAATATACCCATTACAGATGGCCATGGTCACCTATAGTGTCAGGGATCGATGTTTTCTCCACTATCATAAAGTTATTTTATGTTCCAGATATATCCCATCACTTCATGAGACATTATACCCATTACAGATGGTCATGGTCACCTGTAGTGTCAGTGATAGGTGTGTTCTCCACTATCATAACGTTATCGTATGTTCCAGATATATTCCATCACTTCATATAAAATCATGAAATAAGCCATATTTACGCATCCTAAAAGCTCTGATGTTATTTTCCTTCTTTTCTGAGAAATGCTTTGACTTGAATAATGATCATAGCGGAGAAATAATCTCTGGGTGAAATGTGGATAGTGAGAGCTGTTACTTTATAGCAGGTAATTAGTTATTAATTAGAATTGGTTGGTCAGCGTGGGAGTATACATAAACTGGAAATCATTTTCCCAGTGACATTGTGGGACCCCGGTGTATATCATGTGTCAAAGATCAGTTAGCTGTAAACAAATCATGCATGAACGGTGATGCGTTACGATTAGATTTTATTTCATGCTTTAGCCACATTTCAAAGAAGATTATACAATTTCTACATTAAGATTTCCATATTTATGTTACAGCACAATTTAAGATTCATCAGACCAGGCAATGTTTTCCAGTCTTTTTCGACCAGTTTTGGTCACTTGTGCCCACTGGAGTATATTTACCCATAAAGCAATCCATAGAAGTATTTAACCCCTTACTGACAAGTGATGTAAGTGTTGTATCGGGAGCACTCAGGGGCTGGACCCTCTCCCACCGGTAACACTTGTGCTATCACCAAGCGCAATTGTTAATCCTTTGATTACCACTGGTGAAATATGGGTGCTGACATCATTCCTTAAAATGTCGCTCCTCGTGAGGTCATCAGGGAATGAAGATTTGTCTCCATTAGCATAATTTGGGCATAGGGCATTGGGCATAGCTATGGATCAGGGGTCCCTCAAGACATCACTTTGACTGGAGCCCCAAAAATGTTGAATCTCTTCCTTCCATCTACTCTATGCACATATTGGTAGTACGTTATGTACTTCCTATGTACCAGACTAATCGAGAAAAATTGACTTTTCACAAAACAACCAGACGTTATTATAACTATCCGATATGTGCTGGTACGTGGGTAAAAAATTATACTTTTATAACTAATGTGGATGTAAAAGACCAATAATGCACATGCATGTTAATTATAAGAGTCGTAAGTCCCAATATGATAGGTCAGCAGTAGTGAACCTATGGCACAGTTGCAGTAGGCAGCACTCAGAGCTCTCTCTGTGGACACACGTTGGCCATTATCCACAGGGTTTGCTAGAGAGAAGTCACGGCATCCTCGTACACGTACCTGGAACTTCAGTTTGGATAGAGTTGGATTATCAATGGATCTCCTCCTCCAGACCCCATGCTTCTTCCTGTTTTGGGGGCCATGGAGGGAAGCTACAATAATAATCTGTGTTCACCAACATCTTTCACAGTATTGGTGTGTTATGTGTTGGTAGTTTGTGATAAATAAGTGATTTTGGGTTGTAGTGTGAGCACTCGGTGTCTAAAAGGTTCACTATCACTGCCAAAGGTCCTCAGTATTACATCAGTGCAGGTCCAGCACTGAGCCCTCAACCAATCTGCTGTTCACAACCACATTCAGCATCAGAAATATCAGAGAGCCAGAGGTTGTTCTAATGAATCGGAGCTGAGATACTTAAAACTACAACTACACAAAGAATAAAACCAGCTTATAACTCCATTTGCTGTCGTTCCAAACAGTTGAACCATGCCCTACTGAGCAGACATTGATGGCCAATATCATTAATGTAGGAAAGCCGCTTTAATGTCTAGGATCTCCCATTCCTATATCCTATTTATCATGGTTCTCTTATCATTTATAGATATTTGAGTTTTGTTCTCTTCCCATTTATGTCATGGGAAGTCTAGGAATTTTAGTTTTTATTCAGTATCGCAAACATGAAGCCCAACGTTTGGGCCGAGAGAACATCAGCCGGGAAGGGACAGTAGATTATACCACCAGTGGAAAGCAAGAGGGATGCAAACAGTTGGCAAGCTTATACATGAATCGGGCTGTGATGGCTTACAGAACAGGAACTTCCAACCAAATATTCTCTGATTGTACGTGTAATTTTCACATACTACCAACTACACAACTTCCTATCCACGAGAGTTAGAGAACTGGAATTACAGTTATAGACCTCGTGCCAATTTTGTCGAATCTGGCGGCGCCTGCACACTCCACAGGCAAACTGCACATAGTACACACTGCACTGGTTGTGATAAATGTGTCCTTAGTGAACAGTGGAGAGAGACCTTTTTCAGGATTATACAACACAAATACATACTATGGTATTAACTTACCCAGAATGCCTGCACATCCGGATAGAATAATTGCCTGTCCTAAGGCCACATAGAGACTTATGGCAAGGTCTTTAGCAATGTGAACAAGTGTAGGCTTTCTGGGAGTCAATAAAAAAAAATCATGTGTCCATATTCTGGAGAGTAGACTTGGCCACTAGATCCGGTGCTGCTCATCTTCCATGCAGATGATGGAGACAACACATGAGGTGGCTTCCCCCATTAAGACTCAATCTCTATGCATTCATACTGGTGGCTAAAAGCTGTGTTATAAAAATTGGATCTCCCCACCTATACTGACCTTAGAAGAACTAATGTATAAGTTGGAAATGCTACGCCATAAAGAAAATTGGGTTAAGACCTTCTTTCGTAAATGGGGCACAGACATTACTGGTACAGCCCTTCCATTCGAGCCAATGATATAAGACTACAGACATAAAGGGCAACTTAGGAGCACTCCAATTATAATTAAACAGGGTCGGCCCAATGACTCCCATTTCCGGCCTGGAGCAACAAAACTCCAGTAGAGCTACCAAAGAAATCTCGGACCCCTCCCCTCCTTTCTACAGAGAACCATTTTTATACTCTGCCTTTTAATCTAATCGTGACTCAGCCTATTTGTTAGGAATGATAATATATTAGCAACTTCTGACATGTTCCGATTGTCTGTCTGTTTTGCTAATGTTATTGTATTTTTGCTTTAAAGAAAACCTAATAACATTTTTTACCAAAAAGAAAAAAAAGGAATAAACTAGAGAACATCATAAAACTCGCTCTTCTGTGTGAATTTTACTTTTAAGTTTCACTACAGTATGTATCCAATAATAATGGAACAACAGGAGCCGGAGCCCTGACGATGACATCTTCCTCGCTGAACTATCCGACCAAACTCAAACGCAACAATAAATCAGTCAGGTGCCATATAGCTTCTACCTCATTAATATTCTCCTGGAAGCGGAGATGCAATGCAATTCTTTTATGTTTTCCAGGTATGGTAGAAGAAAACGCCTGCTTAGAAACTATAAGACTGCATTTACACTGATGTATGTCGGCATATGTCCGGAGATATGGAGAAGAGGAGCGGTGACCCCTCCGCTCTCCATAGCGATCAACGCCACACGGCCCATAACACAGGGAAAGATAGGACATGTCCCATCCTTGCCCCGTGTACGTAGAGGTACGTAAAACTCTGTGTGACCATTGCCAGTCTATGGGGGGACGTATGTACAGCCCCCTACGGTGATGTGAATGTGACCTTACACTTAAAGGGGTCATTCAGGTTCAAAATATTCGGGCTCATTTACTAAGTGTCCGAACACTGCACTTTCGTCGGATTTTCCGAATATTTACGTTATGCGCTGATTTGCCCCGGGATTTTGCCGCACGAGACCGGATTGTGGCACACACAGGTGCCGGCTTTCACGCGGCAGAAATCGGGGGCATGGCCGTCGGACAACATGACGGATTCAGAAAAAACGTGGAATTTACAAAACGATTTGTGTCGCAAGATCAAGCACTCACATGCACCAGGAAGAAGAAGGTGAACTCCAGCGGACCTCAGCGCAGCAGCGACACCTGCTGGATATCGGGCGGATGAGCTTAGTGAATCCCGGCAGACACGAATCCTCGTCGGACGATGCGCCGCTGGATCTCAACTGGACCGCGTAAGTAAATGTGCCCCATTGACTTAATATTTGTATAGAATCAGTCCTGAGTATCAGATTGGTGGCTTTCAAACACACAGAAACAGCACAGATAAGTTGTTCTCAGCAGCTGATACAAAGGGACAGAAAGCAGATAGCTCCATTACTGATGTAGTGGTCAGACCAGGTTAGTGCAGACAAACAATCTGATACTGGTGAGCTAAGATAGGTTATTAATATTAACTAAACGAGACATGACAGCTAAAATGACGGGTCTCCTTTAATACCTGGAGACTGTGAGTTCACCTTTCCCGTAAGTACTTGATGTGTGATTCAGTGACTTATCTCATGAGATTAAATGAGCCCCAAATCCTTGGCACCAACCCCTAGAATTTGTTACAGGCAGCCTTATTTTTATTTCATGGTATAAGGGAACAAGTTTTCAATCTGAAAGCAATTTTCGGCTGGGGATGCTTACTCACTGCTTCTATATACTATGAAGTATCGAACCAAACATAAAAGTCCAGCTATGGAATGGAAGTAGTAAATCTGATAGATTGTGAATCCCATAAAAAAATATATATCTAAATAATGTCAGCAGATCTGGCTGCATCACACCCCTTAATAATTGGATGTTGTTCTAGACCGAATTAAAGGAATAACGTGAGCAAAATTTGCACACTGGCCGCATTTATTAAAGTGTTTGTGCCAGTTTTCTGTCGGACTTTGGACTAGAAAGAATGTGCAAACTGCTTGTACATGTGTTTATAAAGTTTGGTGCTGCGGCTGCGCTGTGTCCAATAAGACAGACAAATGTGCACCTAAAGGGGGGTGTAAGTGCTTGGACTGTGCGCAATAATTCTGCAGCATGAACAAAGTTCACCAAAAAAAGAGAGGTGCCCTCTGACGGAGCAGTGCAGGGGGCGCTGGATTCATGAAGAACATGCACCACAATTCCTGAATCTGGCGCCCCATGCACTATACACAGGACACTGCACATAGTACAGACTGCACTGTTTTTGATAAATGTGGGCGATGGTTTATCAAAACTAGGACACTATGTGCAGTTTGCCATCAAGAAGGTTCATTGTGCGACTGATTCATGAATTGTGGTGCACGTTCTTCATGAATCTGGCTCCCCCTGCACTCCTCTGGGTACATGTAGCATTTCTTTCTGCTGCACTTTCTGTATGATGTAGAATTCCAACTGTGCACCCCATCGCCCCTTTTGGTGCACATTTTTCTGTCTTGTTGGACACAGTGCAGCCACAACACCAAACTGGCGCAGAAACTGGTGCAAACACTTTAATAAATGTGGGCCTATAGGTGTTGCTAAGGTTATGTTCATAGTAATACTAGGATAACAAAGCATGAGTTTACTAAAACAGAGAAGCATTTTTCTTCTCCATTCAGTCCAGACCACTATGATGTCTTCTCATGACCGGTGCATTATTTGGAGAGCCTCTTGGCACTGTCTTCTAGAGCTATAACTACCCTCTAAGAAACACATAGAAAACCTTAACCAGACCACACCCTAAAATGACTTCAGACATCAGAACTTGAAATACAGACTTCACGTCCCAGAGCAGTTAATTAAGGAGACCCCAGAAATCTGATTAGACACTTAAATTAACAATTTAGCAAAAAACTGTACTTTTAATCTAATGACATATTTTATATTCCCTTTCTCTGTTCTTTTGTACTATACCCAACCCAGACCGCTATTAAAACTTTTCAACATCACTACAGTTTTTTTGGAAAGACAACTTCGACCCTTACATCTGCAACTCTTCTCCAGAACTTGACTAGATTCAAAAATAAACTTTTCAAACTTTTTTGCTACCCCAGTAAAAATATGCTAGAAATTGTATCGATATTTAAGATATTTAGGTTTTACCTTGGAGAGAGTATGTCAGAGCTATTACCTGTAAATATTCAGATTGATATATTGGGAGGAAGCTGAACAGAAGCATTCATTGTTTTTTTTTACATTTTTCAATATGAACAAAAATGTATTGACTGCCATCTCTGTTCTTCACATGTTTAGGAGTCTACTGGGCTGTTCTACTACTGTATTTCTAACTGGGCATACAGAGCTATCAATCACTATAATAAATAATAATTCTTTATTTATATAGCGCACACAGATTACATAGCGCTGCACAGAGCTTTCCAAATCAGTCCCTGTCCCCAATGGGGCTCACAATCTAGTCAACCTACAAGTATGTTTTGGAGTGTGGGAGGAAACCGGAGGACCCGGAGGAAACCCTGGCAAACATGGAGAGAAAATGTTGAGCCTGGGACTTAAACCCAGGTCCCCAGAGCTGCAAGGCAGTAGTGCTACCCACAAGAAGGACCTCCCACTGGACTCCTAAGCCCATCAAAGATTTAATTTAAAATGACAAATTATGAAAACAATAGAAATTATTTTCCAGCAAAACTATAAATCAATCTGCTTGACACTTCCCACTCCACACGAAGCTTCCTGATAATTAGTCTGGGTGTCTTCATGTAACAGGTTTTCTCTCACTTTAGGTCCGGTCTGTACTGACCAATTATCATAACATCTGCTGCGTTCCAATTAATAATAGCTATAACTGACCTGTGTTATACAGATGGGAAAACAACAATATGATAAAAAATAAAATTTGAATTTATTGTTAGTTCTGATTAATTATGTCACCATAGAAATCTCTTGTGGTTACATTTCCATTTACAATTGCTATTGTCGCCCCGGCCAGCCGCTCTCGCGAAGACTGGATGATCCTTAATGTCAGTCCCATGCGTGATGATACGTGGTTATAGCCTGTTGGAAATTATTGAGTGTTTTTAAAAATTACTTGGAACGGGGAGTCTATTTTCACATAGCAATGATACAAGGTTGTGTATATGCTGGATGGTTCCCCCGACATATGTGAAACTGCAGGGATGTCTAATGAGGAATAGGACAAAGGAAGAGTCATAGGTAGAAAATGCTTTGATGTGAGGTAAAATGATTCATTTCCGAATATACTTGAACACTGAGCACAGAGCATACAGCAAAAAACCCCATGACTTTGATTTGCCATCCTTGAAATTGCAGAGGAGTTTATAACAAAGTATCAGTAAGGACTAAAATTCTACAATATGTCTATATTGTCTTCATAGTACGTTCCCGTAGTTGGGTACATTTATGGCACATGTGAACCGAGGAAGGTTCTAGAATTTCCATGCTAGGAAAGCCAGTAGTTTCAATTTATAAAAAAAAAAGTGAATATTTGCTTCAAAAGTTGATTGTTAGATAGTTAAGATTGTTGGGTTTCATTTAAAAAGACTATTTTTCAAGTTAAGATTGCGTCAGATCACACAGATCAAAAAAGGTGCCCATAAACTTGAGGCTAAACTTTTCAAAAATGGTAATAGATTTTAATCCAAAATCGTTTTAGGCAACAGATGTCAAGTTTTTAGGGAAAATCCTAAGTGAGACTTTATACCAGAATTTGGAATATGGCTTCTTGCACATGAACATGTGCTACAACCGGGCGGGGCCAGGGTACAGCGCACATTTGGCCGAAGAGGCAGAGGGATGAGTATTGGGCATGTATGGGGATGTATATCTGGCCACAAATTGTGCGTACAGATATATGTCACTGCAACATTCGTGGTCATCCTTGAGTATTCTTCAACGAAAGGATCCTATGAGAACATTCCAGTCTTCACTGTATGACCTGTATGACCTGTTTGTGCATCTGTAGCAGTTAATGTTTGTCAACGATAAAATGATGTGTTGAATGGTTGTTTCATCATCATCATCAACCTTTTTCATCCTTCTCATATGTGTAAAGCTCAATTACTACAAAGGGCCATTTCAGCCCAATTGTTGAGTTTGAAGGGCTGATCGTACCTTTAAGAACGTACAGAGTAGAAGACAAAATGGGGCTCAACGGGTGGGCTAGTAACCAACTTGATAAGTCAGTACAAGACTCATTCAGTACATAGATCAACTATAATTTATCCAATTGTAACGCGTTTCGGGTATGAACCCTTCGTCAGACCAAATGTGAAGATGTGGTGGGTGCAAGCACAGCAAGTGCAGTGGATGTTGTAGGATACACCTGTTAACACCCATTAAGCCCCATTTTGTCTTCTACTCTATATGTTCTTTACAGTTCCATTGGATACCGGTTCTTGGGCGCTGCTGTTCCTACCGACGATGTACACCGGACCCTCAGGGGACCCTTTCCTCTTGATTGTCGCAATTACAAATGTGACCATCAGGTGAGCACTTTCAGCTCTTCACCTGGACCGATTTCAAAAACGTTATCATGCGAGGCACCGTCCTCCTCTGTTGCTGTTTTGTTTTTCTGTATACACATGTAACGTCCACCTTTTATGTATTCCTAAATTATTTTCTACCTCAATCTCTTCCTTACACCCAGTCAACCTACCCTGTTTTTATTACATGTGATATTTGCAGGATGCAGAGGAAGGAGAGGCCTAGCAGTTTTCAGTTTTACGTGAACATTTGGTCATGGCTGTTGTGGTGCAAATGAGGTGGGGGGCCAGATATGACCTTTGACATATGTGTTCCATCTAATGTGTACAGGCACTTCTTTGTCATGTTCTTATCGCCAAATGTATCCAAAATTAAATGTCTTTCATCCAACGTACATTGAGAACTCCATTGTCTACAGCCAAGCTCTAAGATACTTTCAGATCCATTCAGACAACAAGACAACATCTTCTATCAGAAGAACATTCTCACAACAACTCCCTCAGACAAAGCTATTATTGCGAAACACATGTTGGGGTCAGCGTGCATCACCCTTGATCGGTATTGATTTTTTCACTGTATTTTTACCGGATTTATGCTTTGTTGTCATCCTTATTTACAATAGGGGTGTCACTGTCTATGGTATCTCTTACTTGTGAAAGGTTTCTGCTAATGTTTTAACATAATAGGGCATCTCATAGCCCCATATATTCAGTAGGAGAGGTTTATCATAAGTATCTTAGAGCAGAACTGTTCTAGTTGACCATGGCAACCAATCAGAGCACAGCTTTCATTTTCCCACAGCTTTTTATAAAATTAAAGATGAGCTCTGATTGGTTTCCATGGGCAACTAGACAAGTACCGGGGTAGTGTGCATTCTTTTTGTTGCTCCTTCATTGTCTGTGATATTTTAATGTTATAATTAGAGATGAGCGAGCATACTCGTCCGAGCTTTATTATCGTTCGAGTATAAGTGTACTCGAAACGGCTCGTTGCTGGGACGAGTATTCCGCCTGCTCGAGATCATACAAATTTAATTGTCTCCATAGCAGCCTCACTCGGTCACTCTGTCATGGCCATGCTGTTGCCCATAATTTTGGCGGCATAATGGTGCGATTAAGCAGCCTCAGAGGCATCCATGCATGCTGCCCCTGCTGTTTCCTGTCCATTTCCGTGGTGTTTCCATCCTTTTCTGAGGTTCCCAGGTGTTTGGCCAAGCTTCCCTGTGCAGAGCCTTGGTCCCCTTGAAAAATGCTCCAGTCTCCCATTGACTTCATTGGGGCTCGTTATTCGAGACGAGCACTCGAGCATTGGGAAAAGTTCGTCTCGAATAACGAGCACTCGAGCATTTTAGTGCTCGCTCATCTCTAGTTATAATACTTTTATTTTATTTGAATAATAAAGATTGCATGGAAGGTTTTTCCCTCTCATCCTTTCTTTTAGGGCAACATATTGAGGCACATTTACTAAGGGCTTTGCGCCGCACTTTTGTCGGACTTTGCACGTTCTTCATGTCTAAAACGGCTCACACAGGTATTTAAAAAGTGTCTGCGCTGGGATTGTGGCGCACATGACACTTTTTGTGGTGCAAAATGTGCCCCATTATGTTTTGGTGTTGTGGCAACTGGTTATAGATGAAAAGATTCACAGAGCAACAAGGATTCCTCCTGGAGTACCAACCAAAAGAGGAAAACTGCAGGGAGCCCCTAGTGGTCATGAACAACCCCTAAATGAAAATATTGCTACTGAAGGAAATATTCCCAGATCTACCCCTTCTGGCTTACGGACATCAAAATTTAGGAATTTCCCTCTGCCCAACAAACCCTCCCGCACACAATATAAAAAATATTTCAAATGATGTTAACACTTTAAAGGGATACTGTCACCAGGGACCTCATTGTTACTACAGACAGGTTACAGAAGCCCATTACAGCGGCATTGAAAATCTGCCTTTCTGCTTTCTCTAAGCATTTGCATTATACAATTGTAGAATTTACAATATCATTATGTTTTAACTTACCTGGTGTCCTGGCAAAATCCTGTTCTGAGTCCCAGGAGTTGGGCTTTGGTTTTGCTGCATTTAAACAAAAATACATGTAACTTGTCTATGCTGCAGACTCCTCAGCTCTCAGCCCCCAACTTTGTGCTCCTGTACAGCTCCTCCTTCCCCCACTGATGTCAGCTCACCAGGCCATGACCTCTGTCCTTGTGTGAGTGAAGAATCAGGAAGGAGGAGCTGTACAGGAGCACAAAGGTGGGGGATGAGAGCTGAGGAGTGAGCAGCACAGACAAGTTACATGTATTTTTTTTTTTGTTTAGCTAATCCAAAACAAACCTGGCAGTCAGCAAAGGATTCTGGCAGGGAGCCAGGTAAGTTAAAGCACACAATTATATTGTAATGCATATGCACAGAAAAAGCAGAAAGGCCCATGTGTACTGCAGGTTTAATGGGCTTCTGGAACCTGTCTTTAGTGAAAATTAGGTCCCAGGTAACAGGTTCTTTAAGGCCTTGTAGATCAGACTTTACATGTAATTGTGTGTATAATTTTGACCACTTTCCATATGAAAGACGTAGAACTTGAATAGGTTCAAATTTTATTGACCAACTATTAAATGGGATAGATGGAAGCAGAACCCCCAAAATAGGATTTAATGCAAAAAAGAGGGGATTGAGGGATAAGCCAAATAACTATGTATAAATACAGGCAGTCCCATACTTAAGGACACCCAACTTACAGACGACCCCTAGTTACAGACGGACCTCTCTGCCCCCTGTGACCTCTGGTGAAGCTCTCTGGATGTTACTATAGTCCCAGGCTGCAATGATCAGCTGTAAGGTGTCTGTAATGAAGATTTATGGATAATCCTTGGTCCCATTACAGCAAAAAATTATAAAATTCCAATTGTCACTGGGGCAAAACATTTTTTTACAATTATAATATACAGTTTCGACTTACATACAAATTCAACTTAAGAACAAACCTATGGACCTTATCTTATATGTAACCCGGGGACTGCCTATATATCACATTTCAACACAGAGATCTCTTACATCTACCATTTCCACTCTCTACTCATGCCAACTATTAGTTACTAGTTTTCTGAAGATTGGTTGTTAATTCAGAGAATTTGGAATCTGATCAAAATCCTCCATATGGATAGTACAATTACTCAGTATAGTAACCAGAAGAACATATACACCATTACATATAAAATTTGATTCTCGCTGTCCAAGTGATTCATCATTAGCGATCGGTTTCTGAAGGTTTTTAGTAAATATTTTTTCTTCAGGCTATTTATACTGCAAATTTACACCCAATTGTGAGAAGGGGGCGAGCAGGTCATGATTTTAATTTAACAAGGAGCTCGATAATGTATTCTGCCTTCATTAAAATGATATATATGTTAATACAGCCTGCGATTCTAATGGATTTTACAAGACAGTCTGAGAAAATTGCCTTCTAGACTGCGGTAACAATTGTTGCAAATGTTAAAAAAAACATTCTATCCTTTATATTTTTAATTAAAATGCACGGAGGTAGAATAATTATAGAAACAATAATTATGAGACGGCTATTAAAGACGATATATATTGTTTTCTAACATTTATACAAGTCGAAGTTTAAATTATCCGCGCAGCGATCGTGTCAAAACTTAGCATGGAATCTAATTATAGATAATTAAGCTTTACTTGAACTTTATGGCAAATCAGCGGAGAACTATTGCAGAAGTTGAGGTGGATGTACAAATAAGTTTGATGTCAGACGATTTACTTGCAACTGGTCAACCCTTCTTTACATATTGTTCTGTCCTCACTCTCCTCCAATAGGAGTCATTGGGAGAAAGAAGCGGCGGCCATTTTGAAATTCAATATGCCCAATTATTTTTCTAGAAAATAACCCCACTTCTTTTTGAAGACACTTGCAGTCTTGACTTAGGGTGTTCTGTTATGAGTGGAATATACTGTATATAATCAATATAACATACTAAGGATATTGTCCACAATGTGGAGATTTTTTTGTCAACACCTAATTTTTCAGTACCCAAAAATACAGTACCATACATAAATATAGCACCAGATTGAGGGTCCATATGTACATACATAGCATCTGCAATGATTTTACATATTTACAAAGACTACCAAATTTACATATATACTCCCATCTAACTATAGGAAGTACAATGGGGCAGATTTACTTACCCGGTCCATTCGCGATCCAGCGGCGCGTTCTCTGCGCTGGATTCGGGTCTGGCCGGGATTTATTAAGGCAGTTCCTCCGACGTCCACCAACTAGCGCTGCTGCGCTCAAGTTCCCCGGAACGCACTGGAATACACAAGAGCCGGGCTGAGTGAAGGTAAGTGCACGACACATTTTTTTTTTTTTAAATGCAACGGTTTTTCTGAATCTGTCGGGTTTTCGTTCGGCCACGCCCCCGATTTCCGTCGTGTGCATGCCAGCGCCGATGCGCCACAATCCGATCGCGTGCACCAAAATCCCGGGGCAATTCAGGGGAAATCGGCGCAAATTGGAAATATTCGGGTAACACGTCGGGAAAACACTAATCGGGCCCTTTGTAAATGACCCCCAGTATGTTCAATTTAAAGGAAACCTACCACTTCTGGTGGTGGTTATAAGCTGCAAATGCCGTGCAACAGTTCAGGGTGAGCTGGTGCCTGTGCTTATTTTCGTTATGTTATTAAACAAATGAAAAGCGTTTAAACGCTTTATTAATCTTTATATACAAGTACCTTCACCGCACCGTGGTCCGCGCTTGGCGAGCGTGGACCGCGGTGAAGGTACTTGTATATAAAGATTAATAAAGCATTTAAACGCTTTATATCGGTTTAAAAACACAAAGAAAATAAGCGCCGGCACCAGCTCACCCTGAGCTGGTGCACGGCATTTGCAGCTTATAACCACCATTGGAAATAGTAGGCTTCCTTTAACTACAAATGGGTTTGGTGTGTATAATATAATTACAGGGGGCACAGTATGTATTAATTTGTCATATTAAACACATTGTGCCTCCCTGTAGTCATATTAGGAACACCAAGCCCCCTATGGGTATGTTATGCATTCTGTGCCCCTAATAGTCATATTGTACACAACCAGCCCCCTTGTAGTTATATTATATACACAGTGTCCTCTTTTATAATACACCATGTGTATTATATACACTGTTCCCCCTTCATTCTTGTGGGAGGTGAGGTGTGAAATTGGTACAAGAGAAACTGTCTGCTTTTGGGATACTTACTTTTCATTGGCTGGTCACTGGGAGCATTGAGTTTTTGAATTTCCTTCTCCCCATGTGAGGTCAGCAACTTTTGACTCTTGGACTGATTGTCCCTGCTCCCTGAACACAGAGTCCCATTATCTCCATGTAAGAAGTCAGGATAAGTATTGGGGCACATGGGCAGCTCTATCCCTGTAAGAAGCACAAGTGCCACCTGTATATGAAGAGCAGGACAAGTGTCCTCCCCTTCCCAGCTCCTGGAGATAACATACTTGGGAGAATGCTACCCCCAACAGGGATGTAGAGGTGGGATGCAGTCTGCAGGGCACTCCCATCCTATATATATTGCCGGTACGAATGACAGTAATCCCAGTAGGAGATCGTTGAAAATGGAGGCCACTGGCATCCTGTAGTACATGGCGCTCTGGGCAGTCGCACAATATGCCCAGTTGTAGAAACATCTCTGGAAAGCAATATGCTATTAATTTTTCCATGAAGCCAAAATGCCAAACTAGTGCTATCTTTATTAGACTTTCAGGAAGCTTTCAAGGACATCTATCAGCTTAAAAAAGGAGTAGCTGTACCTAGTAACGAAAAAAATGGCCCTAGCCCTCTTCCATTTATTGTACTGTTAAAATTTTGGCTGAAGCGGACCATACAGTACCGATAAGCTCTGCCACACTGTGGCACTTAGCGGTCTGATCGCCGGTCATATCTTCCAGAGGTTCAGCTTATTTTTGAGTTGGCCATCCAGTGACCAATGATTGAAGCATCAAGCCTGGCACACGCTACAGTCACTGCCGGCATCAAGCATGGGATGGGCAGAGAAACAGAAGAGAGGGGAGTGCTTGGACGGCCCTCTCATGAATGCGCCGGACCGCTTTAAGATATGGACACGATCGGACCACAGTGTGGCAGAGCTTATCGCTATGTTCCGCTGCAGCTATGATTTTAACAGTGTGGTAAATGGAAGCTGGCTTGGGACAATTTTTCGGCTATTCCTTTTTTTTGAGATGACAAATGTCATTTAAGACTTGACTTTGGATGTTAGCCAAGTCACTTCAGTCTTTCTGCAGTCAAAAAATATTTGCCTTTATTAGAACATAAATGTTCAGTTAAATGATGGGATGAAGGAATTTACTGGCAATTTACCCCCTAATGCCCCAAATCACTCTTTGCTCCGGGCTATGTGTTTTTTTTTTAATTAAAGTTTGACAGCATCTGTATCCTGATGGCTTGACTTCACATGTTTGCGAGGTATTGATATTTCACAATACTAGAAAGTAATAGAAGTTACTCAGGCATATCGGTAGATGACGCTTTTCAACTCAATTCACTAAGGCACTGGAATATTTTCTTGTTCCCTCGATTTAAGGTCTTTCTAATAACATTGCTACAATGACCATTAAAGGCAGGACGCATCGGTTTTATTTCTGCTAATGTGCATGTTTGCCTTGTTCGGAGCTGATCCACAATTTTCGCTTACCCGGGCAGAAATTGTGATTAGCTGTGGATAGTCCCATTAATCAATGTCAACATTCAGCAGAAGGACAAGCACGGAAATATAAAGGTAGAAGGAAGAGAGGGAGAAAATTTCCCAATTGAGTCAGCTCCCCAATGCACATAGGAACAAGCAAAGTAAAATATTAATACTTGTGTTTCCAGCCCGAAAAAATAGGCTTTCCTGTGTAAAGTGTGTGAACACCGCGGTATGAATGACAAGTCAGTAATATATTGTGAAAAGATTACGGGTAAAGAGGATCAGGGGGTCACACACTGCAGGATTTTACCTGTGTACTTCTGACAGCTGAAGCAACCCCAGGAAAGATTTAATTATGATTGTAATTTGCATTTACGCTACTAGTATTATTATAACTGTAGTCTCTACGGAGTAAGGGTCCTATGACATGGACCTAGTCAATGCAGATGATGAGCACAGGTCAACGATATGCAAGTCAATAGGTGCTGCTATCACTTGTAGGGCAGGTGGACAACAGCAGTAATAACTAATCAATTATGTAAAGATATATTTTACATAATATTAAAAACTATGAAAAGGAGTGAGAAAAAAAACAAAAAACAGTGCAGAGGTGTAGAGTTTTATCACCAGATAGAGTCAGATAAATGGTCAACAAAGAGGGTAAATTTCATCCAGGTAAGGTAGATCAGAAACGCATTGTTAACGGACCCAAAAAGACCAGGGGCGCTGCTGCCATCACAGGTGTGTTTATTTCAAGAAGAATATGCAACTCGTTTCAGTCCCGATACCTACTTGAAAGAATCATAAATGTACTGGAAGCAGCACCCCAGGAGGTTGCAGGTCTATAGACACAATGGGGCTCATTTACTAAGGGTCCGCGAACCGCACTATCGTTGAAATATCTGACGATTTCCGATGTGCGCCGCATTTAGAAGGGCTTGTGATCGAATTTTGGCACATCGGCGCCAGCTTTCATGGGGAGCGGGCCGTCCGGATTCAAAATTGTGTCGCAAGCCATGCACTTACATGCACTGGGAAGAAGGTGAACTCCGGTGGACCTCAGCGGGGAAGCGGCATATGCAGGAAATTGGACGCATGATCTTAGTGAATCGTGGTAGCTCCGAATCCTCATCGGACAACGCACCTCGGGGATCGCGACGGGACGGGTAAGTTATTGTGCCCTTGTGTCTTTGATCTACCATCTTACCTCTTGGTCAACATCAAATCCCTTGTTTATACCAGCTGACATACAGCTAACAAGACATCAATATTGTGGCCATTTAAGGTGTACGACCAGCTGGTTGGCCGATTGATGTAACATTTATTTGTTGGCTCAATCATCAACTTATGCTCACTAAACATTAAATTGAATAAGGGTGTTGTAGATGAGGGTCTCTTGCTTGGTCAACCAACATATAGAGTTGCTCCTACATCAACTTATCTAAACATTCTGTTGATGGCAGGGGAAACATTTGGATGGGGGCCTCAGGAGAAAGTCTCTCACTGATCAACTGACAGAAAACTGGCTTTTACATAGAACGGGTTGTCTCTGGTAAAGCAACCCCTTTTTGTCAGTCTCGTTACACCCTATTCTAAAGTTCTGGGTTAATAGAGGTTAATGCTTCTTTGAAGATCTTGCGGTTATAAAGAGGATCTCTTATTCTAGACACCCTGTCTTTAATTAGAAAACCAGAATAATCCCTCTGTAATTCGTAAAGAGGGTTTTATGGGTTTTTGATACCGATGACCAATCTTAAGTCATAGATATTCAATCGGTTGAGATCTGAATAATGGCACACCCAATGTTTATCAGTTGACAGTAGCTCCTTGGGTCACAGATGGGAACAGGAGCCGGAAGAACATCTCTGTTCTCTTTGTGGGAGCAAAGTCAGCTCTGACTGGCTAGTCTATTATTTATGAACTACCCTATTGAGAAGTCATTCATAACTAGAGAGTGTAAATAGAAAGGATTAACTGGGGAATGGACTGGTTTCTGGAAACAAAATCATGCCACTTTTTATGTATTTAGATGTAAAGTAATGGCAGTTAAATGAACCTTGGTTCTTTGTATGGAGAAAAGCCAAGTTGAAGAGGTGGACATTTGGGGACATGTTTGGTTTCAAAAGGACTGTTCGAAAACGTTGGGATTATGGGGAACCCCTTCAGGACTTTGGACAATCCCCTCTTGTAATACTGATTTCTGGTCAATAACTAATCATTGAATACCTCCAGAGTAGCCATCTTTGTTCATAAAACATACCTACTTCATCCATGGTGCCTTCCAAAAGTCTGCTGAAGAATTTTGCATAACTGAACAAATAATCTTTGTCTCTATGAAGCACAAATAATGAAGAATGGAACGTTTGATCCTATTTAATGTCGGAATGGTGGAAATGTTTCCTTTCTGAATCTTGTTTGTTAATCTCTCTTCTCCCTTTAATTAAAAAGTCTGTTTAATCACAAGAACGTGTTGCTGCATGGCAACATCCGTCTCATTATTTATCAGTCCAACGCAGCCAACAGTCTCATCTGATCTCTATTACTTCTCCCCACATCGCTCGCATTATTAATTCTGCAGATATTTCAAAACTTCTTAGATCTATATTTTCTTGATATGATTTTCGAATAAAAGAGGATCTTTTCAAAGTAAGAAAAATCGAATGTCAGAACTTAATAGTGGTCACAAGGTTTTTGTTATATCCTTTCACATCCTAATAGTATCTTTAAAATATCATTTTAGTCTTCGATTATTCTGAGTGCTCATAGCATCTTTTTGGGGTCACTGGCACTTTCCTTTTGATCCGTGTTTGAACGATGAGACGTCTTTGTCTCCGTGACTGTCGCTTACCTCAAGCTCTCGGGGACGGAGCTTTTGTTATGACACGGACCGACAATAGATCTTCTGAATGTGCTTTGATCTTCACATTCCTTTCTAAAGGTAAATGGAAAACCCACTTACAAATATTGAAATACATATACTCAGGCTTTTAACTTTTACATTGCTCCAAATGACTATTTACAAGTATTTTCTATTTAAACCCTGAATTATTTTATTGCATCAACCAATAATGTCGGTAACAAATTTACCTTACTTAGGACAAATAAAAGAAATATATAATTGGACATTCAATTGGAAATTCATGAAGATAGAGTAACTCAGAGAGAAAAGCTGCTCACCATGATAAAAAGGAAGGTACCTTAGGCTCTCATGGTGACTATGGCCTCCCAGCTGCTTCCACTTCAAGAGAGGCCTGGATATCTTTCTGGAGAGAAAAAATATCACGGGTTATGGGGATAAAACATTTGTTTAATTCTTAAAGGTTTGACTTGATGGACTTGCGTCTTTTACCGGCTTTATATACTATGATAAGAAGTAATGAGTGTACTGAACAAAAATGGTTTGGTTCTTGCCGAACATTTTGTGTTTAGGTCCCCGGGCCAGAACTTGAGGCAGATATTCAGGTTTGGCTTTCGGGCTGACTACCATATTGAATAGGCACTGTTTCGCCTTCTTTATTAAGGCATTATCAACCCTGAGTGCTGTAACACTGTTGGTTTTGTGAGGATTTTCCTTGCCGTGGTCAGCCTTCAGATGACTTGCACCTACAGTTTATTTCCGACGGCTCCATTCCCCCAGTGTGTTAAATGCCGGTGGCTCTTTTGCCGGTGGCATTTATAGACACCACTGCTGGCACTGATCTCTGAACATTGTGTTCAAAAGCTTTTGTTCCAGTTTTGTCCAAAACCGCACCCTCTTGGGGTCTCTGATCACTACAGATGAAATCCCTTTTATAATGAACTTGATATCCGGGCCAAACCCGGGTCTCAAAAGTGACTACTTATAAGTCAAATGTTCAATGAACATGGTGCCATCACCAATGAAGAAAATTGATGTCTGAAGAAATAACTATGATGTTTACTAAAAATTGACCACCAAATGTAAACACTTATTTCATTTGGGTCTTAAGAGGAGGAACTCTGGCAAATGGTGCAACCAATTACATCTTACTTTATTATACCATAGATAATAATCATCCTAAAAGACTGACATTATTCCGAATTGTACCAATCAATGTGACAACCAAAGCTGCAAAAAAACAGGCCCTGCGGCTCCATGCACATACACATCCCCATGCATTTCTATGGGCTCACACACGGTTTTCATGACGCTTGTATAAGCAGACTACCAGAGGACCTATTCTTGCCTGTGTTTGTGTAGCACATTGTTGGGGGTCATTACCATCCTTATGCAGTACCGTGATGTGGACCTGGAGAAAGGCAGGAGGGAACATTGTCGTTACGGAGATGGTGTTAAAAGTATCACCAGGGGGTCCCCGAACCAAACTTTAGTTCAAAGTTCAGCCGCACTCAGCGATCCAGAACCCTAATCACAAAGTTTCTTGTAGTGACTTTTACTACTTTTGCAAAAATTGTTAAAAGATGGTTGACTATTTAAGGACAGAAATATCTGTAAATCTTTCACTATAAGAAATAAAAATATACCCAGACTTAATCCTACTAGTCATAAGCCAAAAGGAGACACTCGGAGGAGATCCGTGTGTGTTTTAGTTAGAGGCTAGAAGAGCAAGTTTTACTGTTTCTGTTTATTTTTTATTGATTTTTTATTGGTATTGTCTGAAGAATATAATCTCTGTGGTGAGAACCAAGTTATAAGAAATCGATGTCTGTTGTCTGAATTTGTGTGTACTTGTTGTTCTGTTCCTTTCATTCCCAAGAGACAGTTATCTTATTTCTCTATACCACCACAATATATAAGGAGAAAAAGTAAAAGTTATCTAAGGCTACATACATGCCACATTTTTGCCCTCTGCCGTGATTATTAGTATTTAGTATTGTACATTAGACTAAATAATAATAATAATTCTTTATTTATATAACGCACACACAGATTACGCAGCGCTGCACAGAGTTTGCCAAATCAGTCCCTGTCCCCAATGCGGATCACAATCTAATCAATCTACGGGTATGTTTTTGGAGTGTGGGAGGAAACTAGAGGAAACTAAGCACATTATCAGCACACAGCAACTCACAGCACTGAGGAAGCATGATGTGTCTGCTTAGCTAGTGCACGCCGACTCTGCTGAATTTTACACTGAGTGATAGTACCAAAAACAGCAATCATATATAAAAATTGTCTATTTTTGCATCATTTTATGAGTGCCAAGTTTACTTTATACATGACTGAAGGATTGCTTATCCTGTTTCGGTACCATAGAAAAATCCATTCTAAAAGAGCAGTTACATAAAGCCCCAATATTACAAAAAAAGCAATAAAACTGACTAAATGGTAAAGTAAGGGGTTAAAAATGATCTTGTGTAAACATCACTAGGGTATTGAAATGTTAGAACTTTCTTCCATGGGCAAACCTTTTTAAGCAAGTGGTATACAAAAACCACACAGACATCACCACAGGATATTTTTATTGATATGGTATCGGTTTAGGTCAGCCCTAGGGTGCCAAAAATTTACAAGAATAAAGTTCAATAAGGGCATATATTTTTTTCTTAAAAATTAATTTTTAACATTCTTTTGCACAATGTTATCCAGGGATAGCTTGCAGCTTAGATAACTTTCACTCTCTCTATAATATATTGTGCTGGTATAATTGTGTAGGGAATATTGGCCTATAATTAGCACATTGCTGGAAAACTAAAAATCTGTACCAAAATTCTCTATGTTAAGTAGTCCTAAGGATGGAAGCCAGATTATAAACCATAATAAACTGACAAGGAAAGACCTTTCTCTGATAAAATATAGCACATATAGCGTTGAGCGGATCCGGATTGCAATGTTTTGGTCTCTGCTGGGCATTGTGGGTTTAGGTTCCTTAACCTGGATTTCGGCCAGAAATTTGGGCTCAACCCCACAAGTAACACATCTGGTCGATGCTGGCATTTAACCCTTTTAGCGTATTCTCTCTGCCCTCGCGAGTGTGGATAAAGCCTACCTGGTCAGGGTGGAAGGGGGACTCTAGAAGGCGTGCTACCCTGTTAGCCAAGAGTTTAGCATATAATTTTGCATCTACATTGTGTAGAGATTATTGGCCTATAACTAGCACATTGTTGGGGGTCATTACCATATTTATGCAGTCCCATGATGTGGACCTGGAGAAAGGCAGGAGGGAGCATTGCCGTTAGGGAGATGGTGTTAAAAGTATCAACGAGTACAAGAAAGAGTACCGCACACAAGAACTTAAAAAAAACTTGCAGTATACCCTTTGGCCCCCTGGTTTTAACGTTGGGCATGGACTGAAGATCAGCATTTTACCCTTTAATTGCCACTGTCATTTAAAGAGTTTACACCCAGGGGGTACCCAAACCAAACTTTTTGTTTCAAAGTTCAGCCGCACTCAGCGAACCCGAACCCTAATCACAAAGTTTCTTGTAGTGACTTGTACTACATTTGCAACGGTGGTTGACTGTTTAAGGACAGAAATATCTGTAAATCTTTCACTATAACAAATAAAAATATACCCAGACTTAATCCTACTAGTCATAAGCCAAAAGGAGACACTCGGAGGAGATCCGTGTGTGTTTTAGTTAGAGGCTAGAAGAGCAAGTTTTACTGTTTCTGTTTATTTTTTATTGATTTTTTATTGGTATTGTCTGAAGAATATAATCTCTTTGGTGAGAACCAAGTTATAAGAAATCGATGTCTGTTGTCTGAATTTGTGTGTACTTGTTGTTCTGTTCCTTTCATTCCCAAGAGACAGTTATCTTATTTCTCTATACCACCATAATATATATGAAGAAAAAGTAAAAGTTATCTAAGGCTACATACAGTACTACATTTTTGCACATTAGACTAAATAATAATATTTCCTTTATTTATATAGCGCACACAGATTACACAGCACTGCACAGAGTTTGCCAAATCAGTCCCTGTCCTCAATGCGGATCACAATCTAATCAACTACTATGATTTTGGAGTGTGGGGGGAAACCAGAGGACCCAGAGGAAGCCCACGCAAACACGGAGAGAACATACAAACTCTTTGCAGGTGTTGACCCTGTGACTTGAACCCAGGTCCCTAGCACTGCAAGGCTGTAATGCTAACCACTAAGCCACCGTGCTGCCTTAAGAAGCCTAGGATGTATCCCACTATATTCACATCCAGTGGGAAACGCTGACTTGTTCCTCTACTCCCCCTTGAAAGCTCAGGGGTGTTTACCTCAGTGATGTAACTGTGCTTATATGAAGAGTTACTTCACTGGGGACCTCCCTAACATGTACACTTTGCATCCCTGCCCCATAGCCTGTAATGGCCTACACTGAGTGTATACATCTCTCGACAGAAGTTGTCCCATAGGATACCATGCCTCCATCTGCCACGATAGGTCTATGGATATGCTCAGTCTATACAGCAGGAACTCTCCTGGTGCATACATTGAGCATATCATGAAAAAGGTGTGCTTATTAAGGGTTAACAACTGTTAAGAATTGGCACATCTGTATACACCATTAAAAGGGAACCCAAGTCTTTAAAAACACCTTTTTATTTAAATTCCATCCAAATAAAAGTTTCTAAAAGTTCTGTATTAACTTAAAATGTCTGTACCTGCTACTAAAAACACTACTTGTCCCACAAAATATCTCTTAAATTACTATATCAACAGAAGGATTATTGGTCCAGGCCGGCATTGATGGCAGAAGTCCATTGAAGTTGAAGTAGATGCTGCCCCTGATGGGCTAATAATGGGACCAGTGGATCTTAGTGGTAGGTCACAAGGTACGTGTTCCTGCTTCTACTGTGTAAACATGTGGCACAAAAAACTCCTCATCATAATGGGTAATGACTGCAATCATGTAGAGAATTGTGAATTTTGATTAAAGCATTAAAAACAACAATCCATTAATATAATTTTTTTGGTTTTACAAAAATTGCTATACCTTTTAGTAAGGTTATACTTTTAAATAAAGTTGCATTAATTAATTAAAGGGGTATTCCCACAAGGACACGATTCTTAAATATACTCATTATACTACACATTCTAATATTGAATTATTAACAAAAATACAGCATTTCACAGATATAATTCCAACATGTTTCTATTAGTCCTGGTGTTTATATTTTGGTTTTCCTTGGGTATGACCAAAAACTCCTGACTATGGCGGGGCAGATTTCGCTCATAAATAGCTTCTCTTGTACTGCAGAGAGAGGGGCAGGAAGCAGAGAACAATATAGACACAGGCACTTCCTGTTGAGCAGCTACAGACAAGATAAGCTCTGGATCTGAGGGAGGGGGTCACATCAGTGCTGACTCTGTGTTTTATTGGTTAGTTGAGTTGGCAAAACTGAGTTTGTCATTGTGTCTTATTTCCATCTCATGACTTCTGATCCGTCTCATCTTTCTTTTTCTATCCGTCAGATACTAGTAGGAAGTTCCGAAGCTAAATGAAAGTGTAGATAAACCCTGTACCCTGATAATCTAAGCACATTATCAGCACACAGCATTTCACAGCACTGAGAAAGCATGATGTGTCTGCTCAGCTAGTGCCCGCCCACTCGGCTTAATTTTACACTGAGTGATAGTACCAAAAACAGCAATCATGTATAAAAATTGTTTATGCATCAATTTATGAGAGCCAAGTTTACTTTATACATGACGGAAGGATTGGTTATCCTTCTTTGGCACCATACAAAATTACAGAAAGCCCCAATATTACAAAAAAACTAAAAATATTAAAATAAAACTCACTAAAATTGTAAGGGGTTAAAATTAATCTTAAAAATTAAACATCACTAGGGTATTAAAATGTTAGAACTTTCTTCCATGGGCAAACCTTTTTAAGCAAGTGGTATGAAAAAAACACACAGACATCACCACAGGATATTTTTATTGATATGGTATCGGTTTAGGTCAGCCCTAGGGTGCCAAAAATTTACAAAAATAAAGTTCAATAAGGGCATATATTTTTTCTTAAAAATGAATTTTTAAGATTCTTTTACACAATGTTATTCAGGGATAGCTTGAATCTTAGATAACTTTCACTCTCTCTATAATATATTGTGGTGGTATCAGGAAATGAGATCACTGTCTCCCGGGAATAACAGGTACGGAACAACAAGTGCACACAGATACAGACATGGATTTCTTATAACTTTGCCCTCACTAGAGAGATTCTGTTCTCCAGGAAAATACCGATAAATTAATCAATAAAAATAAACAATAACAGAAACTCTTGCTCTTTTAGCCTCAAACTAAAAAAAACACACATCCAAACTGAACGTAAAGGTGTTTCTGTTTGGATTACGGCTGTTGGTTTATGTTAGAATGTATTAATTTTATCGTTGCACAGCAAATTGCACATGTGTTTCCGTCCTTAACCTAGTTTGAAAGGTCTTCAAAGATTCCTGGAAGACTTCTTGGGAATCAGGGCAAGGACAACAATGGGTTACTTACCATGCCCTTGTTGTTGTGGCAAACTCTTACCTAAGGTCTTCTACATCGGTTTTGTTGGCAGTGATGAGTGCTTGCAAACCCATCTTCAGGCCATTCGTGGTGTTCTCTAACTACATCATGTCACTGTCTCTTACCTCCGAAGTCTCATGTCCAGAAAGGCCACAGATTGGACATAGCAGGTGATCCACCTGCATTTCCGGAAAGGTGCAGGTGCCAAAGAGGTACAGACACAACATAGGAATTAAGGGTCATTATAGGGTAGGAAATCTTTAGGTTTTCTTTTCCACCCCTAACTCAAATTTCTCAGTACAATATCACAACTAACAACATCATACTAACAAAACATCTAAAAGGCTGCATCTAAAATAACCAGTGGTCACTAGAGAGGTTTTTGTCTAAGTGGTTTACCTTGTTTTCACCCTTTAACCCCCATATGATGCTTGCAGAACACCAGGTTGCTACTCATTGGAGAAAACTTGGTTTAGGCTTATGTTTTGGCTGATGGAGTCAGGGCCGGTGCCAGCACTGGGCATACCTGGGCAAGTGCTGGGACCCAGAGTGGCTGGCGAGCCCAAGTAGGGGTGTTTGTAAGAATTCCATAGGGTTGTGGGGGGCTTTATCTAATGGATCTTTAGGGTGTGAGAGGGCTTATATAAAATAACCATAAGGGGGCTGTTTGGGAAGATAATCTATTGAACATTTTAGGGAACAGGAGACTGTTTTAGTTTCTCAATTTTTAATGCCACCACATGAGTTCACTGCTAGGCTCGGTCACCCAGGCGCCTACGGAAACCTGGTGCCAACCCTGGATGGAGTCCATAAACAACTGGATATACAGGCAAATATGTCACGGTAAGTGGCACAGAACCACGCAAAGCAAAGACCAAAAATCAAACATTGAGAATCAGACAGATACAGATGTACTGATCTTTAACGTCTGATAACTGCACAGGTAGATCACACAACAAAACCATTGAAATCTATATCGAAATATAAGGAACCAGAGACTAGAAACCTAAATTTCTCAGGTTCTTTCTCTTTGATAGATGTGCCATATTACTAAGGACTACTAATAATTAGATGAGGGGAAATGGTAATGTGCCTGCAATGTAGGCTGAGCACAAACCAGAATTGTTTAAATGGTCATATCATGATAGACATCTCCAAACTAGGGAGGAATGGAACTGTTCAGGTCCGAGTTCATCGAGTTCGGCAGATGATCCTAGAGTAAATGGCGTCGCACAAGAAGCCAAGGCGTCTATGGCGTTTAAAGAGTTGAAATCCGCGATTAGTGTCAGCACCGATAGGATAGGACAGTGAGCTCAAATAATAAACCCAAACTTCTGGCTAAGGTAGTGTTCGGCACGGTTCGGGTCCATTCAACACTACACTAAACATATTTAGCCAAATGGAAACGAAAACAAAGACAAAAAATTGTCACCATAGAAAATGTTATTTTTCTTAGAGTGGAATTATTGTCAACATCCGAAAAATTCTTTATAGGAGGAGCACTTCACCAGCCCATAGGACTGATATAGCTGACGCAGTCAATAGATGTGTAATTTACAGAACACATTGTTATCCATAGTAAAAGAAAACAGAAACCTTGCTGAGCAGAGCATTGGCTGTGTTTTAGCTGGACACTAGATTATTTTATACTCTTTTCACTCGGCTTCTGTCAATCTCATTTTCTCTGACTAAGCTCAGAAAGGTCGGCCTGTAGGGAGCAGATAAGCCTTGCTGTGACCCACTCACACGTAACACTCTCCAATAAATCTACTTACCAGCTCGGAGTGAAAGTCTTGCTACAGAATGTATTTGTTGGGCTATGTGGGATGACACATTTTTGTATCGCCATTACTAGAGAAGAGATGGGTGGCGTGTATGATACACAAGGACAGGTGACAGTGATAGATTTGTTTGCTCGTCTTATATATTTTTTATTAGTGTTCTGCTTCTTGAGGACAACATATTAGAGCTCATTGATCAGGTACAATCCCCATGTCTACTCAGCCCTAAACCATTTACTGCCGTGAAACGGCCAAGAAAGCTTGACTTTATACAGTTTATGTGTCTTCCTTACAACCTGGTCATATTTGGTTACTACATGCAACAGAGTGTGATAAACACATGGTCAAGACATAGGTGGACGCCATCCACACATACACCATTACATTATAGCATTGAAGCCACAATGGGGCATCTAAACGGTTTGGCTTTGGCCAACTCCTACGTGAGTCCAAAAGTCACGGGCTCTCAGAACGCGGCTGGCATAATAATAATAATAATAATAATAATAATAGTAATTCTTTATTTATACAGCGCACACAGATTACGCAGCGCTGCACAGAACTTGTCAAATTGGTCATTATATTACGGGGAACCTGATGGTCCTGATTCGTGCTATACTCCTTATAAGTTTTAGTATTTTTTTAATATTTTTTCGGAAGTATATTTTTTGTTTGTGTATTTGTATGTTGATATTTTGGGGCACATTTACTTACCCGGTCCTGTCGCGATCGCGCGACGGGTTTTCCGACGAGGATTCGCGTCTGCCGTGATCCACTAAGGTCGTGTGCCAGCAGGTGTCGCTGCTACGCCGAGGTCCATCGGAGTTCACCTTCTTCTCCCTGGTGCATGTAAGTGCTTGTTCTTGCTACACTTATCGTTTTTTAAATTCTGCGTTTTTTTCGAATCCGACGGGTTGTCTGACGGCCACGGCCCCATTTCTGTCGTGTGAAAGCCGGCGCCAATGCGCCACAATGCGAACTCGTGCGCCAAAATCCCAGCAATTTGGCACAAAGCGGAAATATTTGGGAAACCCGACGAAAGTGCGGTGTTCAGACCCTTAATAAATGAGCATCTTTGTGTCTATTTATTAGGTTACTCTTTTTCTATCTTGGACATGCAAAGATTTTTGTGAAGTATAAGATAACATCCAGATCCAGAGAATCCCTGGAATGAGAGATACCTATAAACAAATAAGTTACGATCTACGTCAATAAGAGGAGGATTAACACATTTTAAAAAGTATCACGATTGTAATTGTTATCATATTTACTGTTTAGTCATTATACTAGCATGGCCACATGTTGCACAACAATATATCACTTTATGCACTTTAATTGTATTATAACATGCTTTGTCTAGAATGAATTGATGTTATGTATTTGCCATATATGGAGTTATCTGTACAAGTGCACTCTTTTATTAATGTTTATTGTATCAATTGTGATGTTGTTTTCACGTATCACTTAATTTTTTTCACATGTATTAATGTTTAGGTGCACTATATTCTTCTTATTCCCATGTAGGAAAGAGAGGCACATTGGGGCTCATTTACTAAGGGTCCGAATTGCACACTTTCGTCGGGTTTCCCGAATATTTCCGATTTACGCCGAATTACGGCGCACGTGATCGGATTGTGGCACTTCGGCGCTGGCTTTCACGCAACAGAAATGGGGGGGGAGGGGCGTGGCTGTTCGAAAACCTGACGGATTCAGAAAAACTGCGGAATTTTTAAAAAAAATTGTGTCGCAAGAACAGCACTCACATACACCGGGACGAAGAAGGTGAACTCCGGCGGACCTCAGCGCAGCAGTGACACCTGGTGGATATCGGACGCACGACCTTAGTGAATCCCGGCAAGCTCCGAATCAGCGTCGTAAAACGCGCCCGCTGAATCGCGACTGGACCAGGTAAGTAAATGTGCCCCATTATTTTGCCTTTTCCTCTTTTTGCTTTCGGTGTCCATCTGTAGGGCGCGTCGTTGATTGTAATAAATCCCACATCTACTGTCTTGTAGGGACACTAACCTATGTTGAGGACAAGCGCACTCCGTGCGTGCGATGTCCGATGCCGGGTCTTATGTCTGCGCCGCTTACTAGTGTTGCCAGGCTACACCTGGTGACGCATCTAGAAGCCGGCTTTTGGTCCGGTCATGTGCGCGGTCATGTGACTCGGCTCGGACATCACATATAACCCAATTTTTCTTTATCTAACCCATTCATGGTAACTTGTTATCACATATGCTTTTGTGAAGACATTTTATAGCTGGTATTGTCTTCACAATTTTAGGCCTTAGTTACTTGCCAGTTACACATTCACGATGAGGTAGCTTGAGTATTGACCCATTTTTTTGTCAGTTATTGTGATGTCATCTATTTGACGGTCTCTCCTTAGGATATGTCTTTGAAATGTTTGTATTTATATATCTTTTTATGTACTATTGTTATGATCTAATAAAATATTGATTGTTTTTATGGATTATGTAGTTGTTGTACTCCCGCCTGTTTTTTGGTGCATTGGTATGGCTTTGTCGTCGAGCGAGTGAGTGCATCCAGTGGATACCCCCTTTTGAGGTTTCTTATTGGTTGGGGAACGTGATGGTGCACTGGAGAGCACCACAGGCTAATTTGCATATCTTATAAACTTATTTTATACAGACATGCGGCCATGCAAAGATATAAGAAATGAAGCTTGTGACACACAGGGACGTGACGGGGAGGTACGTAATAGTCATCTACCATCAGGAAATCTCGTGGTAGATGTCCTTTAATGCCATAGCAAAATCTACCAAATATGTACAGTGGTTGTAAACAGGTAAAACAGTGTCAGACTGGGGAGGACTATTGGACCTTTACATTTAACATTATGAAGGGTGTGAACAGACAAAGTCAAATTATTTATCATTAACTTAGAGTCTCTCTCATTATTCAACATTATTGGAACCGTAGGAGGAGATCTGAGTTGTTTATCTGTAAAATGAGCATATCTCTATAAATGTTGTGCTCCCTCAATTTATGATGGACCGTGGGTTTATGGATTTTTTATGCATATTGCCTTTAAATACTTCATTTACATATATTCCCTCCCATTCCAAATCTGTACTTGGCCTCATTCATATTTTCTTCCAATTGCAACTAGCCGTACTGTCCCTGCCCCCATAGCATGATGCTGCCTCCACCATGTGTCACTGTTGGGATTGTATTTGGCAGGTGATGAGCAGCGCCTGGTTTTCCACATACACAACTTAGAATTAAAACCAAAATTTTCAGTCCTTGTCTCATCAGACCAGAGAATCTTATTTTTCATAGTCTAGGAGTCCTTCGTGTGTTTTTTTGAAAAATGTATGTGGCTTTCATATGTCTTGCAATGAGAAGGGCTTTCCATTGGCCATAAAGTCATGACTGGTGGAGGCTGCAGTGATAGTTGACTCTTATCCCATGATTGCTTTGTTTGGCTGGAAGGCCATGGTTGAAAAGAGTGGAATTCATCCCCAACTTCTTCCATTTAAGGATTATGGAGGCCACTGTGCTCTTTGGAACATTGAGTGCTGCAGAAAGTATTTTGTAACCTTAGCCACATCTGTGCCTCGCCATAATTCTTTCTCTGAGCTCCTTGGGCAGTTCCTTAGACCTCATGATTCTTATGTGCTCTGACTTGCACTTGAGCTGTGAGGTCTTATATAGACAGGGGTGTTCCTTTCCTAATCAAGTCCAATCAGTTTAAATAAACGCAACTGGACTCCAATAAAAGAGTAGAACCATCTCAAGGACGATCAGATGGAAATAGATGGCATGTTAGTTAAATATGAGTGTCACAGTAAAGGCTCTAAATACTTATGACCATGTGATATTTCAGTTTTTTGTTTAATACATTAGAAAAAATATCTACATTTCAGTTTTTTTTATCTTACTAATTAACTGCAATGAAACAAAGAGTGAAAAAATTTAAAGGGATCTAAATACATTCCATACCCACTGTATATACATATGCTCATATGTTTTTATCAAACTTTATCCTTTTTGCAGTTTTTATGTATATGCAGAATTACGATGTTACCCACCGGGAATGATAATGTTACTTATGAATAAATACTACACTGCTTCACATTTTTTTAAAATTAATTTATTTACTAACTTGTATGTTCTATAAGTGATATGTGATTGGTCCTCCGAACATGTGGCATGTTTTCTGCACCTCCACTTAGTGTGTCTGAAGGCCAGTGTGTGATTTAAACTGTCACATGATCATTAGCTGACCGGAAATTATATGCCTGACTCATGGGTGTTGCTAGGTCAAAAGATCCGGGGCCCACTCCTCAGATCTTTTGGCTGGAACCCCTAGATCTCCCCTGGTCAGCAGGACACTTGTCCTGCTGCAGGACATTCCTACACTTTCTCATCATGATCTGTGTCCTCAGGACATAGATGGTGATGCATTACTGCTTTTCCCTGCAGGTCCTGTAGCCTCCGGGTGAATATTACCACCTGTAGGCTGCAGGACCTATAAAGATGTCATGATAACATGACCTGCAGGGGGAAGCAGTGCACAGAGCTGCACCAGTGAGGTGAGGGGAAAACAGGATGGGAGCTAAGGATAGGGAGAGAGCATGTGTGATAACTGTGTGGGGCACATTATAGGGGGTAACTGTGTGGACACATTACTGGGGTCAACTGTGTGGGGCACAATACTTTGAATATGTGTGGGCACATTACTGAGAGTAACAGTGTGAGAACATTACTGGAGGAATGTGTGGGGGACATTAATGGCAAGCTGTATGGGGGACAAAACTGGGGGGATGTTTGGACATTTCTTGGGGCCTATTCACACGTGGCACTAGGACAAGCCTTGGTTTGATAACATATGAGTTTCTAGTGAAATGCATGCGATCGGTAACAAGGACCTGGTGTCTTGCATTGATTAAATGCAAACATGTGAACACAGCCTTACAGTATTAGGGGAGAGAGATCAGGGTAGCACTAGGATAACACTGTCATGGAGCCAAGATGTAGGGACAATGAGGAATATAAGACGTGGTGATGCCTAATGAGAAGAGGGAGGACACGTCACCAGCAGGCAATGGATGTAACTAGTAGGGATCCAGCCAGAGGGGTACACACCAGCATGTCAATGTGCCTGGTTTACAATCCTTCATCCTGGTGGTAGATTTCCTTTAATTTTATAAACAGCTGTGGGAAAATGAAAGCTGAGCTCTGATTGGTTTCCATGGGAAACTATAACAGATGTAGTCTCAGACACTTCTGATAAATCTTCCCCAATAGGTCTATATCCAAGACAAGATTAATTTTATGTAACACAGCCAACCTCTATACAAGGAATTATTCCATGGAGTAAATGAGGTTTGTACAGTGATATAGTATGTTTCGATACACATTCATCTCTGTATAACATTGCTATATATGTACTGTATTGTAGCTAAGGTTCCATATAATTTCCTATCATCAACCCCCATACAACTGTGGTCTCTTACCACCTGCACAATTTCTTATTAGCCACCAGAACAAAAAGAGAATTCACAATATCAAGATATGGAATTTTCTCCAAAGTGCCTACAGGTGCCCGCTCCTTCGAGACTCCGCTTAATGTGCCATGAAGGATTTCTAGTTTCCAAGGCAACTTTTCTAGCTCTATCTGAAATTGACTTAGTGGCTAATATATCAGTGTACCTGGGAAAAAAATAGTCATTTTTATTATCCATCACAATGTTATGAGTGCAATGGCCAAACTTTCCATCATGTACTATAGGTCATCATAGAAGAAAATTAGTTTGTAAAATTGGATATTATTTTAACAGCAAATGTTTTTGCTTTTGGTACAACAATTAATACTAGAGAGTAAAGGGTCTAGTATAAGAGATTGTGTAATGAGACTTTCCATAATAGATAAAACAGAAATTATATCTACAATTTGAGGCAACCTGTCACCAAGTTATACTTTCGTAGGCTCTTCTCACCATCATATATTATATATGCCATGAAAAACCTTTATGAGCCTATGGGGGTCATTTATCTTTATTTTTCCTTTTTGAGACTTTCTTTTTGGGGCATTGCAATTTTTGCGCCTTTTTGGGGACTTTTTGTGCACTGAAGTCCACCGGACATTAATTTATCATCTGTAAGACACATTTTTCTTCTATTTCAGATGTGCTAAAGGTCGCAAATGACATTGACTTTTCAAATCAGCTTAAATTTGCAACATTTTTTGGCGAAAAAAAACTCCAGATGAAACAATACTTAAGGCAAACTTAGAAAATGGAAAGAAGTGTCTTGAGACATTTGTGTGACATATTTGAGACATTTATAACCAGTGTCACTAAAAGAGATCTGAAAAAAAAACAAAAACATAGCAGATGGAAAAAAGACAAAGCCTAAACCAATGGAGATAAGACCCCCAATATCTACTGATCCACGGAATGGAAACATATCCCGGAAGATTTCAAATTCCTGCACCACATACCACTATAAGAAGTGGCAAAGCTCTTCCGGTGGATTATGTTCCATTAATTGATGAATTAATATCTTCCAATAGATGGCCCTCATGTACAGTAGGTCTTCCCTTTTGTTGGCAGTCAAACCATTGTAATTCTGATCATGCTACAGTCTCGATCCATTAGAAAATTGATGACACGGGATTAAGAATTTAGTAAAATATGCACATCACAACAATAAACTATGTGCATGCACTGGTCGTCTGCTGGAGGAACACTGGGGGCATCATCCTCATACATTAGTGGTTGGCTTAGTGGCAACTCTATTGGACACAGGTGATAAAGGTTTCTCAGTGCAGTTTCGGAAAACCGGAAGATTCATCCGAAACCCATGTTATCACAAGGAGAACAAACAAACATCTATGGATGTTAACTATAACCTACAGATGGTTTTCCAAGAACTTCATTCCAAGTAACCGTATAAAACATATCACAAAACTTTACATCATAATTAAAATATCTGTGGCCTTCAAGACCTAAAAGAATGTAAAACACACGAAGTGGTTGTTATAAATAAAAGGTAAAAATTATAATAGAAAAATGAAGCATACAAAACAGTTACCAAGCCAAACACTGCATGTTGTGGTTTAATAATAGTCTAAGACCGGACCACCGTGGATGTTGATGTGGTTATATATATATATATATCTATATATATGATCTGCAATCAAGCTTAGCAGGACAGTAGACCAGTTGTTTACAAACCTTTTAACGTGGCCTCTAGATGAATAGTATAATATATACCTCCCTTCTCCCTTACCAGACATTCTGCCCACACATCCTTGTAAGTCTACAGAAATGCCAATGGACAACTCTTCAGAATATCGATAGAAGGCAATGGAAAATCTATGACCTCATTACTAAATTGTCAACAAGCCAGTCAACAGGAATAAGATGGGACTACCCATATAAACCTGGTAAGTACATAAATTAATTTGAAACCTATACCCCTTGGCGAAGAGCGATGACCTACATTTCCTTGCATCATGGGGTCAGCTCAAGTCATGAGGGGGGAGCTGTGAGGAGAAACTGATGACTCAGGGACTTGCTGCCTTCCAAAGGACACCCCATGATTGGAACCAATTTGCTGGAAGTATACTTTTAAAAGTGAGTGGAATATGAGGGTACAATATGTTTTGTTTATTTTGTTTCTCTCAAAAGCGAGAGGCTTTAGACTATGGTCAGGAAGTAAGACTTCTCCTTATGTAGACTTTGCCAATTAATATAGCCTTACAGGCAGGTTGAGACTTAAAGCCATTGATGCTCCACTTCACTGTAATGAAAAAATGCAACCACATCAAAATACTGATATCTACAGTTGTGAATTTGTTCCAATCGGAATAGAAGCACTAGTTTGACTTTAGTCCCCCATCATGTCATTATGCTTTCTGAAAGTCATGCTTGATGTTAAGAGGGCTGCTAGCAAGGGAGCTAAGAGGCAAGGCTTTCCTTATTCCTTATTTCCTTGAAAACATATTGGCATATTTCCAAGAATCCACCTGTGGAGCACCAATTGCTCCATAATTGGCAAATTATGGTAAGTCTCCATAATTGTCAAAGTCTCCATAAGCTTCTACTTCCTGACCCACCTCAACCAATGTAGGTTGGGAAGTTCCCTGATATCTCCAGTAATGAATATCCAAGATATCTCACTGGTCAGATGTGCAACTTCTAGTGAAGTTTTCATTATAATAGAGTTTGGTGCTCAAGACAACAGCAACGATAATAGATACAATAAGAGATCCATGCTTGAAATATCTCATTATTCTCAAGTAACAACCAGAGCTTCTCTACACATTAAAACTCACATATGTACAGAACCTGCAGTATTTAAAGGGAATCATAAACCAGCCTCATTGCAGTATGTCCTTATTACAGCTGGAGAACATAGTGAACACATTTCCATCTATCAATCTGTTTGACAATTTTTCAAAAATATCATTCTATGTGATAAAAGTCACAACTTTTTTGCTGACAGCCCCTGGTGTATTTGGAATGTGCACAGAAATCATTGAGGGTACATCTAATTGAATATTGCAAGCAATGTCAAACTAGACCTGAAAAAGTCAAGTTTCTTGCTTACACCTCACCTATCTGTATTGCTGGAGCAGGGTAACCAATCAGTGGTTAATGAGTGAAAACCTGCAATTCTCAGACTCTTCTAACCCAAATCATTTTAACTCTAAATGGTACAAAGACCACTAAATGGTACAAAGACTGGACTACCACCAGTCCTCATCTCTAACAAAGCTAGTCAAGCCCTTGGCCTTAGGCAACAATGAGCAGTAAATGAGAGGGAGTAGCATGACATAAGTCCAGCTGATTGACCATTAGAGCACTGATTACCCATCCCATAAACTTTGATTGACAGTGAAGGTCATGATTATCCTTACCACACACAGTAATTGACAGTGGGATTCATGATTACCCCGCCTACACGCAGTGATTGACAGGGATACTCTTGATTATACTGCCTACTCACAGTGATTGGTAGTGATACTCCTGATTACCCCGCCTACTCAGTGATTGGCAGTGAGAGTCCTGATTACCCCACCAACACACGGTGAGTCCTCGTTATTCAGTCCACTGTGAGAGTCATGAATACTAGAAAGAGTACTAATTACAGTGACTGACAGTGAGTCTTGATTACTCACCCACACTGATTAAAATTGAGTCCTAGTTATCCAACCCACCCACCCCTGTTATTGACAGGGAGAGTACTCATTAACCCCTCTACACACAGTAATTGAGAGTAAGAGTTCTGTTTACTCCGCCCACACACAGTGATTGACAGTGAAAGCCCTGATTACCCACCCCACGCATAGTGATTGACAGTGAGAGTCCTGATTGCCCTGCCCACAGACAGTGATTGGCAGTGAAAGTCCTGACTACCCCACCAACACACAGTGATTTGACAGTGAGATTCCTGATTACCCTTCCCACACATAGTGATTGACAGTGAGAATCCTAACTACCCCTCCCATACATAGTGACTGACAGTGAGAGTCCTGACTACTCCGCCCACACACAGTGATTGAGAGTGAGAGTCCTTATTACCCCTCCCACACATAGTGATTGACAGTGATAGTCCCGACTACTCCGCCCACACACAGTGATTGACAGTGAGAGTCCTGATTAACCTGCCCACACACAGTGATTGACATCATTCTCTATAGAATCATGCAGGGGAGCTGTCAATCCTCCTGTGTGGGCAGGGTAATCAGGACTCTCCCTGTCTCTCCTAGGAGTCTGCTCAGGTTTTACGCTAAGCTCCTAAGAAATGTTGCAATAAAACCTTTTAGCCCATATATCACAGAGCTCCTCTTCCTTCTCTCAGCACAGAGGTGCAATAAATCAACTAATAGCTTTGCTCTAATGCCATACATTTCATTGCAATCTTTTTTGGATTCCTAATGATATTCACAATAATTTCGGCAGCAGCGGCGATCATTATGTTCATGACTTTCACCTTTCTTTAGCGCTTTATTAATCTGTAAGGTGTAACCCCATTGGATTCTCTGTGAATTCCTTATTACATTTCTTTTTCATCTAATTTCAAAGCCTGCAATTTGAATGTGCTATAGAGATGTAGTGTGTAACTCAATTAAAACCAAGACTCACAGAGAAGCGACCTCAACTTGACTTCAGAGCGGCCTACCGGCATACTCCCGATACATTGAGACGTTGTAGTCATTGTTTTGTGGTTATTTTTTGTGGCATTTTACTATATTTTAAACAATTTTTATACCTTATTTATACTCATCATTGCTGAGATTGTTATCACCTGCAGCAAATTGGACACAAGGTAACATGCTAATTTATATGATTTATTTAGTTATATAGTTAGAACTAATGTAATGGAAATAGAGAAAGGGCGACCGGCACCACCCTCTCCACAGACCAATGGAAAAACACAAGTCCACAAACAGTGGCAACCACACGTGTGAACGGAGCCCAGTAAATTCCCGCTAGGAGGTGCATGTGAGGTTCAGCCGTCATCAAAGAATCCAAAAAAAAAAGAGTACTCCACTCACCAATGAAGGGAACGAAGGAACTTTTATTGCAAGGAGGAACACAGGACAGGGGTGATGCACGCCACGACTAGGCGACGGGCCGTTTCGTGCAGTAAGCGCTTTCTCAAGCCTCGGCATAGTTAGAATTAAAGTGAAAATGATGGTTAATCAATCCAGGTAAAATGTGTAGTATATCTCATAAAAATACATATATTACAGTTTATCCCAGTGGTCTACCTCTTATAAAAATTGCTACTTTATAACAGGGCCGGATCTACATTGGCGCTCTTGGAGCACTTGCGCAGGGCCCTAGGAACAGTCCTCTCTCAATGGGTGCCCTGGTGTCTGGTACTGTAGATCCAGCCTTTGCCATCCACAAAAGGACCAATAGGCTCAAAGTATATGCACACATTGGGGCTCATTTATTAAGGGACGCATTTTTTGTCGGGTTTCCGTTTTACGCCGAATTGCCCTGGGATTTTGGTGTGATCAGATTTTGAGGAAGATATAGAGGAATTACCTAGAGAGGATATATAAACCAACCCAGGAATGCTATATATCACTTTTAGCTATTAAAGGGGTATTCCCACGTCGACAAGTTTCTTAAATGTACTCAGGATAACAAAATAACATATTCTCTAATTCATTGTTATTAACAAAAATGCTGCATTTCACAGATATAAGTCTACCCTGTCTCTATCAGTCCTGGTGTACACAATTTCAGTTGCTCCTGGACATGACCCTGTAACGTCTGACTTAGGGTCAGGGAAGACATCTTGGATTTCTGTGTGAGGCCCAGCTCCTGAGATTTCTCTAACCTCTCCACCCTGCAGTCCAGGACGGAGCTTACACTGACACAGACATCCTGCCAGCAGCAGCGTAAGCAGAACTACAAGCTACGGGCAGATAAATTCTTAATCTAGGGAGGCACAGCAGATCTAGTGTGTTGTGGAATAGCAGAGAGGAATAGCAGAGATGTAGGATAGCTGACATTGTGTGTTATATCCATCTCATGGATCTCATCATCTCATCTTGGCTCATTTACTAAGGGCCCGCCGCCGCACTTTCGTCAGGTTTCTTGAATTTTTCCGTCTTGAGCCGAATTCCGCAGGGATTTTGGCGCACACGATCACATTTCGGCGCAATCTCGCCGGCTTTCATGCAACAGAAATCGGGGGAAGGGGGGTGGCCATCGGACAACCCAATGGATTCGGAAAAACCCCGGAATTTAAAAAATGAAATGTGCTGCAAGATCAAGCACTCACATGCACCGGGAAGAAGCAGGTGAACTCCGGCGGACCTTGGCGCAGCAGCGACACCTACTGGATATCGGGTGCACAAGCTCAGTGAATCCCAGCAGAACCTAAATTCACGTCGGACAACGTGCCGCGGGATCGTGACAGGACCGGGTAAGTAAATGAGCCCCAATGGGGCTTATTTACTAAGGGTCGCAGTGCTCACTTTTGTCGGACTCTCCAACGGTTTTGGGACTTGCGCGGCTTGGACGGGTATTTAACAGGTGTATGCGGTGGTATTCTGTCGCAAGCGATCAGATTGTGGCGCAGCTGCGCTGGCTTCCATGCGACAGAAATTGGGGGGGCAGGCCGTCAAATGATCCAACTGATTCGGACTAAGCGCGGGATTTAACTTTCAAATTGTGTCGCGAACCCAAGCACTTGCATGCACCAGGAAGAAGAAGGTGAACTCTGTCGGACCTGATCGGGAAAGCGACAGATGCAGGATATCGGGCGCATAATCTTAGTGAATCGCAGCACAGTGCATGATCGCTGGACAATGTACTTTAAGTGAACTTAGTCAGATGGGTAAGTAAATCTCCCCCAATGATGTATAGGATGGTCTAGCCAATGTTTGCACTGTCAAACTTATGAGCAGGGTAGCGCTGCAACGTAAAGAGAAGAGGTGCTCAAGAAGATCAAATGAAGTTGATGGATCCGGCTGGGTTAGACATGGGAGATTGCATGTCCAGAGGTTTCAGTTATGATGTGAGAGCGATCCCCCTTTAGCTCTGAGTAGATGACCATTATTTGGGTAATTGGACATCCCTGCCAACCCCCTCCCCCAGGATCATGAAGAGGTCCTCCAAACCATCCATATTAAAATCACTGTCCAGTTTTTAAACACCTAATTGAGAACATAACGGTGCAATGATGAGCTCAGCGCAGAGATGATCCCACTTTACATCTACTTTCTTCTTATTGAGCATATGGATATTATACTTGGACTCGGAGTTGGTTAATTGAAAGGGGTCTTTATGCTCCAATATAATCATTAAGCGCACATTAACTTCTATTTAGGAAAGAGCTTGTCATTTCTAAGTACACTAAAAGCCTCTAATACGAAAGGATGGATTTGTTATTGAAAACTTTTTACAATATGGAGCCACCAGATTGCCAGGGCAAATGCTTCTGACTGTCTCCTATGTGATTAATGTAATTATAATCACCATCCGCCACTTCCCTCCTGGACTTAAATGAGCTATCGCTGACATTTTCAAGGTTTTCTATCTTGTATTGTTTCAGCCTTTGATACATTTATTGTGAAAGGTTTACACCTACCTTATAGAAGCTTTCATCCTGCTGGTAAGTGCTAGTGAAATCTCTTCATGTAAAGGCTTTAATCACAGTATTTTATCTAGTAGTAGCCAACAAGTGCCGGCAGCATGTGTTTATTTTTCTATTTTCTTCTTATTTTTTCATGGCTTCCATTTTCAGAATCAAAGTAAAAATATAATTTTCTAATTTTTTTAAAGAAACCCTTTTTTCAAGTTTTTTAAAGGTACAAATATTGATAACCTATCCAAATAATAGGTCCTTAGGGTCACATTGATGGGGGTCTAACACCCAGCACCACCACTGATCAGAAGTTCTCTCAACAGCAAATAATCAGATACTGGAGCAGGAAGTAGACAGCTCCGCTCTCTATGTAGTGGCCGAAACAGGTCACTGGTTAATGAGAACTGATCTGAACTTAATAAAAAAGAAAAAACTTTGGTACAGCTCACCAAATAAAGGCAATCTTGAAGGTCACAACCAAGGATGGTGTTCCGTCCGAAACGAGTCAAATATTTTGACACTGTGCACACTCTCGTGTTTTTATCGAAATATGGAATAACACGTTGATGTTTTTAATGGATTCGCTGGAGAAGCTTCTTCTTTCCTTCTAATGATGTGAACTTACCAGGTATGAACACTACACCGAGAACGGAGCTGTCTGCTGCTGTCTCTATTAGCCAATCTGTGGGGCCAATCTATTATTGAAGACCAATTCTATGTATGTGGTTTCCTTTTTTCCATTAAATGGCTCCCAAACACCTCTCAAAATCATGATGGTGGTATTAAACTTTGTAAGAAGAATTGCCCAAAAATGTTTTTAATTCAAATTGGGTACTCTCCGACGCATGCTGTCTTAGGGATACCCTGGTATGTACCCTTTAACAGCTATATATGATATGGTCTTTGCCCTATTGAAGGCTACCTCTCAGTGTAATAGAAAGAAGCACAGTGCTGGACTCACCATTTTCAGTACTCTTTAAAGAAGACATAGAGATACAGTAGTATCCTTTATTATATTGATCTAGATTCACCCAGAGACACATTGAGCAATAACCAACTTTATGAAAACTCTCTTGAGCACTGTGCTTCTTTCTGGAAAATACTATTATAAAATTATGATAATGAAGCACTTTCACTTCTGTGCCTGGGCTCAGCGCTTTTCCTTGTAATTAGTTATGCACTGCTTCACAGGATGATATAATCACTGTTCTCTGTTCCAGACAGAATAATCAATTGCTGTACCATCCCCCAGCTGCTGTGTATGAGTGATCCAGCTCAGGTTGATTAGTCCTGTCTTGGCTGTTCAGAAAGCTCCTCTGTAATGTGGATCCAGCTTTCCCAAGGTCTTGAATCGTATAATTGTTTTTTCAGCAAAACCACTCAGCACAGGGATTAAACAAGATATGTTTCTGCATCAGTGTAGCTACAGAATTCTCAAGGTATGTTTGGTTCATAATGCATAAAATAAATTGTAGATTTTGTTTAAGTTAGACTACCAGTTCTAGAAGTATTTGAATTTGTGTTACATCACACTACCAGTTTCCAAGGAATTTGCGCCATTGTTAGCTTACACTACCAGTCTTAGAACTATTTGCATTAGCGTTACCTTCCAGTACTAGAATTACTAGAATTTAAACTATTTAACATTCCACATCAGTTAGATTCAAAATTATTACTTTTAAAAATACAACTATTGTTGAATTCGAAATTTAATCTGTTATATTCAGCCTTTACTGTATCCAAAATGTAAACGGCCAAAGTCTGCATTAGTGTAATCCTTCAAATACAGCAGTAGCTGGATTTTGACTACAGTGAGAGGAAGGGTGTGTGTTTTTTTCCATTGCTACATTAATCCAGAATAACTGGGTCTGAATGCCCAGAGCAACTTTAACCTCAATGCCATTGGCAGCATTTTTTAAAGTATTTTTTTTTTTTCATTTTCATTACTGTACTTTGTTTTTTTTATGTATTGTTATTAATTTAAGTACTTTCCCTAGCACATTTTTGTTAGGGCAACTGCCCTGTTATTACCACCATTTTTAAACATTCTACCCCTTACTATGGCCATTTTACAGCCATTTTTGGGTTTTAAAATTCATGTTTGGGGTCAAGTATTGGCCCCAAACAAATTTTTTTTTTAGATATTTGGACGCGATAAACCCGAATTTCAACCAACCCACTCATCACTTATCATGATACATTAAGGCTGTGTTGATAGGGCTGAAGGTTTGAGTCAACTCTTGTGTCTGCTGTATTATTCATCAGTGACCTGACCCATTTGCCAGTTGTTATATACTGTAGTCATTAAAAAAAACAAATCCCTTTTCCTAGAAACCATAACTAAATAAGTGAAATTGGGGGGGGGGGGTGGCTAGCTGACATCATGACTTAATGGTGCACTGCCACCAGCCCATATAATCCTGCTGCCGACTGAGTTGTTGACGGACTATATCGCCAATCTGGACCTGCATACCTATCGCCAGCATGGGGGGACCCCAGAGGTACCCCGAAATCTCCCCATTTGCCTGTGCCAATGCCCTTGTCTGTTTAGGACAGGAAGTGGTGGACACCCCGACGGGGGACGGATCAGGCTGGGTGTCTATCATATACTCGGAGCACTCACTCAGCGCACTTCCTCCACCTGCTACAAGGCTCCAGCTGCATGACACCACAAAGCCGTGGAGCACCAGTGATCTTGCCACATGTGGTCACCCTGAGTTACTAGAGGGAGTCAGGCCACCAACCAAAAGTCAGTTGAGAGTGGCACACACTCCCCTGAGACTAGACTGACATCTATACCTTGTGCTGGCAGAAGCAGCTGCATCACTGGCTCCTGTGCCCCACTTACTGCTCTGACTCAACCTGAGAGGGTCTGTACACATCCTATGCACCAAAGACTACAGACACAAGCAGCTTTGGGAAGTTGCATATAGATGCTTCTACATGACATTAACCTACTGATACTGTCCACATAATGGGGCCCCCTAAAACCAGCACAGCCGAAAAGCTGAAAGAATATGCGAGAAATCCCCCTGCTGAGGCCTCCTGCTGTCCTGTTCCCCGGTACTTGGTCGAAACTAGGGTGTTTACTAGCACAGATGTGCAGATTGCCTCATCAGACATTGAGGAACATGCTGAAGAGCTCACTCTGAAACAGGTCTCTGATCAAGTTTCCTCTACGAATAATGTGTGAAAGCTCTCTCACTGGGAAATAGGATGAGGCCTGCATGGACGTGAGCTTATTGAGACAAGATCTGCAAAACGTATGGGAAAGAATGTAACATAATAAGGAAAGAATCTCTCAGGTGGAGGGCCGGGTCGCCCATATTCCAATGAACATCTCAAGTCTCTTCTCAGTTTCAGAGCAGCTTAAACCAAAGGCTTGATAATATGGAAAACCATCTGAGATGCAACGATGTACGAATTGTCTGCTTTCCTGAGAGAGCTGAGGGGTGCTACCCTGAAGCATTTGTGGAGAGATGGCTGAAATCCTTGTTTCCCAAAGCAGAGTTCCCCTCCAGGTTCCTGGACAGATTTCTGAACAGTAGAGACAGAGACAAGGTCCTACAACTCGCCAGACGATTACAAGAGATCAGGGTAGATAATGCCAAAGTCTCCATTTTTCCGGACTTCTCGATGGAGCTGCAAAAGCGCAGAGCAACATTTACAGACATTAAAAGAAGACTGCGCAAAATACACATCCCCTATTCGATGTCTAACCCGACCCATCTTCGCGTGGTGGATCGGTAAAAAACTGGTTTTTTTTTCACTCTCCTGAAGAAGCTGAGTAGTAGCTATGTCCACAACGCAAAACCCCCAATGCTAATATGTCAGATATTCCACTTTGCTGTCACTACGAAGGACAGGTTGTAATTAGAGATGAGCGAGCACTAAAATGCTCGGGTGCTCGTTACTCGAGCCGAACATTTCCCAATGCTCGAGTGCTCGTTTCGAGTAACTAGCCCCATTGAAATCAATGGGAGACTGGAGCATTTTTCAGTAAAATTACAAACTGAACGAGCACAGTGAAAGAACACAGTGCAGAACAGATTGCAGATGTTCGGGAACATCTGCGATCTGTTCCGGAGACACGCGTGCAGAACGGTGTTCTCCGCAATAGTATTTGAAGAACAATATGTGTAGAGAACAACTTGCAGATGTTGCCAAACATCTGTAATGTGTTCTTCACACATATTGAAATTATATCTTTAAAATGTTGTTTTTTTGTTGATAAAAGTGAATTACAAAATGTGTTATTTTGTTATCCTGAGTAAATTTAACAATCTTGTCTTTGTGGGAATATTCCTTTAAGGGAATGTATCTTTTAGTCCACTTTTTGGTCAATTCCAACATATTTAATTTTTTTTTCCAGCTTCCCAGTACAGAATAATAAATGGTGACACTAGGGGGCATAATTTGTCCTTCAGATATCAAGTCCTCATGTGACACTGTAAATGGAAAAATAATAAAAATATGGATTTTGAAATGCGGAAAATTAAAAACGGATTTGTAAAAACTGAAAATGATTCAGGTAAGGGTTCTAAAAATCTTTTAATGAGCTGTCTGTTATAGATCTAGTTCTCTTTGTGGACTATTTAGGTTTATACTGTATGTAGATAATGTCGTGTGACCTTCATTTATATTAAGGCGTCAGTGGATTTCAGATAAGCCTTGAGGACCACACAGTTTGGTATCCGGCACTCAACCTACTTTCTGCTAAAACAACTTTTATGGTTTATACCCCTTGCACATAGAAGCCTGAAAGACACACATGTAAAATCAGGGACTCCATACATTTGCATTGCCTTTCAGCACTATTAAACCACATTAATTTCTCTGAAAATTAAAAGAAATTGTCTTGTAGTTACATTTTTAGAGATTATTTGCCCGTACACATTATTTCTAATGTGATGAGATTGAACGTGACATATTGGTTCAATATAAGCCACACAGAATAAAGAGAACGCTCAGAGGCAACGCAGGGAATTATCAGGACTCCGCTAGGAATGTTCATATTCTCCATGATATGTAAGCAGCATGGGCTAAAACAATCCGCCGCCCGAGGGGAGCGCCATGTGACCAGCCTCAGATCTGAAGTAATCATGAAAGAAAAATTAAAAATTAAAACGAAATGATAATGAATTAAAATTCAATCAGAAATGAACTTATTATGGCTCACAGTGATGTGACACAGATTTACGGGAAATATATATATATAGATTTTTGTGTTTTGCATTGCACAAATATTGTATCATCATAATGAAATACTTTGCTCCAATCAATAAACATGAGAACAAAGAGTTTCATTGCTGACTACTAATTATAGTGACCCTCCATCAGGGAGACCTAATTTGACCATACATTAGATTTTTAGCAGGTTCCAATAGCCTATGTCATTGGTGGCGAAGCTATGACACGGGTGCCAGAGGTGGCACTCAGAGCCCTCTACATGGGCACTCTTGCCATCACCTCAGGGCAGGGCTCCCAGACAGGACTCAAGGCCTCTGGCAATCACAGGCAGCCCGGGACCCCAGAAGGAAGCTACAATGATTATCCAAACTTCTTCTCCTTCTTTCTCCTGTATATTGTGTTCTCAGGTGTAAACCTGTGACAGAGCAGGGAGTAATAAGTTACTGCTTAAATTGTGGCATTGGCGCTTTGCGAAAAAAAATTGGGTTTTGGTTGTGGTTTGGGCACTCAATGCCTAAAAGGTTTGCCGTCACTGGCCTATGTTATGTTGATTTTCAAAAATTCCTTTATGAGCATTCTGAGTCATTTCAGTAATTTATATTACTTTATTTCACATTACCTGGCTCCCTGCCAGCAGTGTGGTGAGTCCTGGGGAGGGACAGCTGCAGCCTGTGGGTGCCTGTGTCAATCTTCTTTCCTCCGTACTCATGCAGCTTCTTCACCCCTCCCCACTTCCTGCCATGTGCATTAAGCACGGAAGGGAGGGGGATGGTGAGGAGGAGAGAAAGAATGCAAGAAGAGACACAGACACACACAGGCTGCAGCTGCCCCACCTCTGGGACTCACCACACATTGCTGGCAGGGAGCTAGGTAATGTGACATAAAATATTCTAAACTACTGAAATGATTCAGAATGCGGAAAAAGGAATTTTTAAAATTAGCATAGCATAGTCTATTGGGACCTGTCACAAGCTAAAAATTACATTCCTAGTGACAGGCTCACTTTAAATGGTGGTAGATTTCTTCAGGCAAGACATCCACAAATTCCAGACATGCATCTTCCACTGTACTAGTTCTAGACACTGTAGGATACATTTCTCTGTCTTATTGACTGCTCCCCTTGAAAAGGTTGGGAACTTTCAGTAATGTGCGTGTAAGAATGGGGGGGGGGGGCAATAAAAAAGGTAATTTACTGATTTACATCTATTGTATGAAATGTAAACTAAAGCCTATTGGTTCAGAAATGTCTTTTACCTCATCAACAGCCATTCCTGTCCATAAAATGACCACAGACGGCAGGTCACGTGATCTCTAACTGTTCATGACCAATCTTCTTTTCCAGGACCTTAAGTTTGTATTCATAAAGGGAAAGTCATTGACAGTTAGGATCGCATGACCTGCCGTCTCCACCCATGTTAGGGACAGTTATGGAGCTGATGAGGTAAAAGATATTGGGGCAGATTTACTTACCCGGTCCATTCGCGATCCAGTGGCGTGTTCTCTGCGGAGGATTCGGGTCCGGCCGGGATTCACTAAGGTAGCTCCTCCGACGTCCACCAGGTGGCGCTGCTGCGCTGAAGTTCCTCGAGGCCCGCCGAAATGCACTCAAGTTCACTGGTCTATTCCTAGTGAAGGTAAGTGCAAGTCTTGCAACACTTTTTTTTTTTTTTAAATGCGGCGGTTTTTCCGAATCCGTCGGGTTTTCGTTCGGCCACGGCCCCCGATTTCCGTCGCGTGCATGCCAGCGCCGATGCGCCACAATCCGATCGCGTGCGCCAAAATCCTGGGGCAATTCAGAGGAAATCGGCACAAATGGGAAATATTCAGGTAACACGTTGGGAAAACGTGAATCGGGCCCTTAGTAAATGACCCCCATTCTGTAGTGAAGTGTAGCAGAAATTCAGCATCTCCTCAGCCTTACAGTATGAACTGAGGAAGACTCAGTAACATTTATACTGGTAAAGTAACTAATACCCTGCCCCCCATCTCCCCACAAAAAAACTTGAAGTAATGTGGCCTTTAAAATGTTAGTAGCCATTTTTGAAAAGACACTGTAAAGGTAGTATTTTGAGAAGAATGGAGGACACCTTTGTCCCTACGTACCTCCTTTTCTTTCATTTGCCCCCCCCCCCCCCCCATATGGTCTCTCCTAAAATGGCTGTTGACATCTTTAAAGAAACTGCTTGTAAGACACAGACACATCTCTTTCGGTAACAGGTCAAATGTAGTTTACTGGGCTAGGATTACTCGAAAATATTGTTGCCTAAAGTCGTTGTCCTAGATAGGGAATAATTGTCTGTTCATTTCAAAGAAACACATGAGCTTTGCCTGCTATGGAAATTCAGCTTTATCCACTTGAATAGAGACTGGTAATTGGTAATCAGTCCATGGTTCAGATTTCTGTAAAAAAAAAGACCTATGGAGTATTTTCTAGTCTTTTGCAAATTATTTAATGAAGAACTGAGATGTCACACATGGGTTTCTGAGGAAGTAGTATAATCAGAAACGGGTTTGGGTTATCATGGGCCGTGGGCTACAGTAGATTGTGGGCTCCCCAGTTTTAAAAATGATCTGATGGTTAGTGTATAGATATGGCAATAGAGCCAAGCTTACATCATATAACGGAACCAAGCTTGTGTCATAGATACATTTCCAGAACCAAACTTATTTCATAGATACATTTCCAGAACCAAGCTTATTTCATAGATACATTTCCAGAACCAAACTTATTTCATAGATACATTTCCAGAACCAAGCTTATTTCGTAGATTCAGTACTAGAGCTTACTACATACAGTACTAGAGCCAAGCTTACTACATATAGTACTAGGGTCAAGCTTAATACATTGATACAGTACCAGAACCAAGCATACAGTACTAACCCATAGATACAGTATCAGGGCCAGACACACTGGGGGTCATTTACTAAGGGCCCGATTCGCGTTTTTCCGACGTGTTACCCGAATATTTCTGATTTGTGCCGATTGTACCTGAATTGCCCCGGGATTTTGGCGCACGCGATCGGATTGTGTCGCATCGGCGCCGGCATGCGCGCGACGGAAATCGGGGGGCGTGGCCGAACGAAAACCCGACGTATTCGTAAAAAGCGCCGCATTTAAAACCCGAAAATGTGTCGCTTCGGACGCGCTTACCTTCACCTGGTCCAGCTCGGTGTAATCCGGCGCGATTAGATGCATTTCAGCGCAGCAGCGCCACCTGGTGGACGGCGGAGGAACTGCCATCATAAATCCCGGCCGGACCCGAATCCAGCGCAGAGATCGCGAATGGGCCTGGTAAGTAAATCTGCCCCACTATGCAGAACAAGTCCCAGAACTTAAATAAGTAAAATGATTCCGTACCAGGACCAAGATTTCTCCATAGATACAATAACAGAACAAAGTTAGCTACAGAGATGCAATCCAAGAACCAAGCTTACTACATAGATTCAGTACTAGAGACAAGCTTAGTTCACACAGTACTATAGTCGAGCTTAATACATTGATACAGTACCAGGACCAAGCATACTAACACACAGATACAGTCTTAGGACCAGGCATTTTATATAGAACAAGTCCCAGGACCAAGAAAACTAAAATAATTCCGTATAAGGATTTCTTCATAGTTACTGTAACAGAACCAGGTTAGCTACAGAGATACAATCCAAGAACCAAGCTTACTACATAGATGCTAGATGCAGTACTAGAACCAAGCTCTCTCTCTCTCTTTACCTGTAGATGTTTTTGTGCTGTTTTGGTATTATTAGCCTATCTATTTTTCTTCTCTTATCAGAAGTTAATAATCTTTTGGTCCTTCTGCAACTGGGGTACAGGAAAGGAGGTTCATGGTTCATGCTGCAGCCAGTTGTCTTACATCCTCAGGAAGGACAGTAAAAGGTCACAGGAGATGTGAATTCTCTTTTAGGTCACAAATCGTACATTTTCTTTTATTTATTTCTCTGTTTAAATTGTAATTTAAGATAATGTAGGATTGAAGGTTTGGAGGCGATGAAGGAAAAAAGTCGTGGTAAGTATTTTTACTTATTTTGTGCATTTCTTTGTTTAGTGTACCTTTTATGAGTACAATTGTTAATGTCATTTTACCCTTTTATAGAAAAAATATATGGATCGGTAGATCCTCTTTTCTAAGAATGCAGCAGCAATGAAGTCTCTAACAGCCTCACAAACACATGCAAATGCCTTTCTCATATTTTATTTTTAGATGTTTTTTTGATTGTAATACACAAAGTCAGCCACTTCTTCTATAAAAAGTCCTGGCTAGGAAATTAACTTTTCTAAAAAAAAAAAATCAATTTTATAAGCAGCCTCTGAAAAGCATAAAAATATTTATGCCCAATGAAGTGAAGCTCAAAATCAGCTCGAGGTTGTTTACAATTCTGTAAAAAAGAGATAATAGCTATTATTGCATATTTGTCACACTGAAGGGTTTCGGATCTTTAAACAAGGTGAATACCAGATACGAGAAGCCTGGCTGAGTTTTTAACACTATTTTTTTAATTATTAGGCGAGAACTACTAATCTTAAATGGGTTGTCTGTGAATATGAATTTTTATATACATATGGCAAGGGTGGCTTTAAAAATAAAAAATATGTTATACTTACCTCTCTGTGTCACTAACTGTCACTACCGGCTTCTGTTTGTATACTAAAAATCATGCAGCGGTAGTAACACGTGCCACCGCCCCCTTGACTTCAAACATTAGCCGTGACTGTAGCAGTGACTGTAGTGACAGAAGTGACAACCATGCTCCTGCTCCTGCATGAGTCAAGTGCAGGAGCGTTGTTGTAGATGTACATCACCATCGGCCTCTGTATACAAACAGAAGCCAAAAGTCGTGGCCGGCGTTGCAGGAGAATGGGTACAGGGAGAGATTCAAGTACAAGGCTTTTTAATTTCGAAAGCATAAATTTTGAAATCATATTCCGTACAACCACTTCCCATAATTTATGGGGTATCTTGCTATTGGGTCCTCTAGTAATTGACTGCAATTTTAAAAGGACCCTGGCAATAAATTGCACTCATTGGGGTACATTTACTTACCCGTCCGAGTCACGATCCCCGATCCAGGTAGATCGTGCGTTTGCTGTATGTGTCGCTCCGCACTCACTTTCTTCTTCCTGGTGCATGTAAGTGCTTGATCTTGCAACACGATTTAAAAGTTAGATCCCGCCCTTAGTCCGAATCAGTTGCATCGTCAGACGGCACGCCCCCCCCCCCCTTTTAAATGCTCCGCATTGTTGGAATACCCTACGAAAGTGCGGTCCGCGGACCCTTAGTAAATGAGCTTCATTGTGTTTAGAAGGGGTGTAACTAGAATTGATTGGACCCCATAAAAACATTTCACCAGGGGCCCCCAAACTGTATGTTGTTGTTTTCAAATATTCCAGCCACCACGATGTTCAGTTACACCTCCATTAAATTGATAATAGAAACTTTGTGTCATTTTTTTCATGATATTTTTTGAGATCTCTGCACTCTGTTATAAATTATTTACTCCCAGTCAATAAAAATCTGTGGATGATCATGTAAACCGTGCCACGTGATGTAACGAACCCTACACCCATGTGACATCACATGACCAGGGACTGATTTCTATCCATGGGGAAGAGGAAAGGAATGACAGCAAGCAGAGATCCAGAAAAAACAGGAATAAAGAAAGGATTTGGAAAATGCATAACTTTTTAACGTATAAAGAATAAGCCTTGATTTGATGAAACTAGACAGATCCCTCAGTGTACTTTTATTCCTCTGCTGTAAGTATTTATTGGGATTCCCAACAAATTCTGACAACGTTGAGCAGCAGTGTATCAGCAGATATGTCCTATGGTTCTGCACTTTAGAACTTTGGCCCAAAGGATGTCGCCACCAGTCAGTATTGGGGGATTTATCAGAGCTTCTATGCCGTAGAAACACTGAAATAATTGGAACTTTTTCGAACTGCAAGAACTTGGGCTTATTCTTATCACTACGCGAATTCCACACCACATGGGCAGGTGCTGGACATTGCTGCCCCGTGCATAGACACTTTCTAAAAACCTGCAAACATTTGGATGTTCACAGATTTATACAAAACATGATGCCAGGTTGGACAAGATGAAATTTTGTCCACCAGCGCAGCACTGTTGGGAGATACATCTTGAGGTCTATGTCTGTCCTGGTGGCGGGGGTAGGGCTTTATCATACACTGGCAAAATACACTCACCGGCCACTTTATTAGGTACACCTGTCCAACTGCTCGTTAACACTTAATTTCTAATCAGCCAATCACATGTTGTAACAGGCACTACAAAGGTTACCGCTGCTATTACCCACGATAGGTACCATAAATACATGGTCCATCAGCAGGCTTTATGCCCATGTCTATCCAGTCTCCTACTAATTAATTCCTCTACCTACCTGATACTCCATTTTGTCCGGGTTGGTCCGTTTCTTCTCTTTTTGTGTTCCACCACTCGTGATTTTATTGTATTTTATTGATATTTACAGGACAGCACCATCTCATGTATGTGCACCTTCCTAGTTTGTCCTTTTTTCCCCTCTGATTGAGGGGTATGTTTGTTTTCAGCCAGATTAAACAGGCAAAGTCCGACAGATATGTGTTGCATGCCCTATGTTAAAGGTACACCAAAAAAAAAAGTGCTGCTCTCAGTCGGAGCAGTGCAGGAGGCGCCAGATTCATGAAGAACGGGCACCAGAAATCCTGAATCTGGCGCCCCCTGCACTATATGCAGGCGAACTGCACATAGTACAGACTAAGCTACTTTCCAGCTGCTTTACATGTCATCCTCCTTTGTCTACAGCACGAAGATGACAGGATTACACATGTAGGAGGCTCTCACTAGTGTTGTGTCGTTCACGAACGAGCTGGATCTGAGAACTGGCTCTTTCGCAGGAGTCAGCTCCCCATAGTGAGCCCATGCATTCGTAGAAATTAATGCTGCGTGGGCCCATGCCGGTTACATCAAGAAACTGCAGCTTGACGCCAACATATGATAAATAAACCCCATTGTCTTCAGATATATTTGTACTTAGATCTGCTGAATATACAAGAACCAATGAATGTATGACTGATACAGTACATTGATCTTCTGGTAGTCAAAGGATCATTAAGTTAAGACTGATATGAAGTGGTTGTGGCTAATATGAGATATTTAGGCTATTCAAAGATTAATATGAAATAACATGTATTTGAGAGTCAACTTGCCCCTTAATGTTCATAATTTTAGGAAGCCTTGTATTTCCTTGTCTTTTGAAATGCCATTTTGGAACACCGTAGAGATTTTGGGGTCATCTGAAGGCAATCCTCTAAAATTGTTAAAACCAAGCACAACATTGTTTTTCTTATGAAATTCTCAATAAGTTTCATGGGATAAATTATCCAAAAAATTAAGTTGGATTCAAAATGGCCGACATTGTCAACATCCATCTTGAAAAGTTTCCCCCTTCCCATATACTAATGTGCCACAAACAGGAAGTTGATATCACCAACCCATTCCCATTTTGTTTAGGTGTAGACATATAAATGACCCACTCTGTAGTTGTCTTGCTGAGCAAAATTAAAAAGCATTTTTATTGTGATACTGTTGAAAATAGCTGTACATTGAAATAGCAAAGTGACAAAGTGCAGAAAAAGAATAAAACTAACTTTCTATGACATAAATCAAACCAACATACAATAGGACCCTTTAGGAAGATGAATGGATGACACAGATGACTCAATAGTTGTATAACCTTCCATCATTGCTTGACCCCACACACAAGAAATATGGCTGCACATTTATTGCCTTTTGTAAAGTTCGATTGAATTTGATAAATATTGTAGATGCAATAGCTTTTTGATACTTTTACCTTTACATTATTTTATCTTCATGCCAAACTTGTGTCAAGAAATAGTTTATATTTTATGGACTGCAGATTGAAGTGACGTTCATAAATTGTTAAACGGTTCTTTCTATATAAAAACAAGCAGTTTTTCGCAATATTCCTGGTGCAGATTCCAGTGCTGGTGACATGCAGGCGTCTTTGCCGGCGGCATTTAAAGGGTTCAAACCCATGATCAGGGCCATCCCTGATCACGGGTGCTAGTGCTTGGTTTGGGTCAGGGTCCCTGTGATGTTCTGGACAACTTAAAGGGGTATTCCCACGAAGATAAGTTTCTTAAATGTACTCTAGATAAAAAAAAATAACACATCCTCTTATTCAATGTTAAAGATTTGGATCTTTTGAGTTTAGGGTTGGCAGACATCTTGTTCTTCTGTCTGATGCGGCACTGAGCTGCTCTCTCCCTCCAGCCCCCACCCTTGCATTCCAGGACGAGCTCACACACACACACACACACACACAGATTTCCTGCCAGCAAACAACAGAGGAGAGTAAAGCTACAAGCTACAGACAGAAGATATTTATACAGGGTAGAGTGAGGTAGATAGCAGAACTGTGTATGTTATAGGTGAGTTAGCAGAGCTGCATCTCATGGCTCTCATCATCTCCCATCTGTCTCATCTCTCTTTCAATGTGTCAGATACTAGTAAATGTTCAGAAGCTAAATAAAATTGGAGATAAACCTGTACTCTTATAATCTAAGCACATTGTCAGCACACAGCATGTCACAGCACTAGAGGGATCATGATGTGCCTGCTTAGAGCGTCCCCGCCCACATTCTGGAACCTTACACAGCTAGTGATAAGCTAAGACATCATAAGGCTACATTCACAATGCCGTACGGGGGACGTATATACGGCCAACGTATATACGGCTGATATACGTCCCCCAAAGATGGCAATTGGCGCACGGCACCCAACGAGAGCGGTACGGTACCGCTCCGTACCCCTGGAAAAAGGTAGGACAAGTCATGCACCATGTGTTCCTATGGAGAGTGGCGGGGGTGAGCTCACCTCCTCCTCCTCTCCCCGTGCGCTGCCGTTACCTGCTACGGTACGGTATGGCGGGCAACGGCAGTGTGAATGCAGTGGCCAACTTCAAACAGCTATATCTCCTGAAACCTGGAATCTAGAAACAAAATTCTGATGGTATATATATATATATATAATAAAACATATACATATACAGATAAACATTGATATATATTGTGTATGGATGCTTCACAGAGCCAGAGATACCCACCCTTATAGTTGCACTTCAAAAGTAGATTTTTATGTATAGCTTTTTATTGCCGATTGTAACTTTACAAGTGTACATCACCGGTTCTGTTAAGAATACATATGCCTTCTCTCCTGTTTAATATGTTTTTGTTTCTAGGTGCAAGGGTTCAGGAGATATAGGTGTTTGAAGTGTGCCCCCTCAAGAAGGTCATCAGAAGGCAGAATATAGAAGGAGCTGCAGGAAACACTTTCACTTTACAGAATTGAAGAAGTACCTAAACCCTCTGCATGTGCAGCTGAACCTTGAAAAGGGGGATGGAATAATGCTGAACATATTTATAACATAATTTGGTAAAAGTTACTACTTTTTAAAAACCACTTTAATTGGAAAAATTACAAAAAATCTTATTTTTTCACATTTGGAGTCACTTATTGGCAAATTTTAAATACTGTATGTACTCGAGTATAAGTATAAGCCGAGAACACTCATTTAAAAAAAAAAACAGGAAAAACCTATTGACTCGAGTATAAGCCAAGGGTGGGAAATTCATTGGTCACAGTCCCCCCCCCCCAGTATATAGCCTGCCAGAGCCCCTGTAGTATATAGCCTGCCAGACCCTGTAGTATATAGCCAGCCCCTGTAGTATATAGCCTGCCAGACCCCTGTAGTGTATAACCTGCCAGCCCCTGTAGTTTATAGTCTGCCAGCCCCCTATAGTATATAGCCTGCCAGCCCCCTGTAGTATATAGCCTGCCAGCCCTCTGCAGTATATAGCCTGCTACCCCCTATAGTATATAGCTTGCCAGCCCCCAGTAGTATATAGCCTGCCAGCCCCCTGTTGTATATAGCCTGCCAGCCCTCTGCAGTATATAGCCTGCTACCCCCCTGTAGTATATAGCTTGCCAGCCCCCTGTAGTATATAGCCTGCAGCCCCTGTCTCAATATAATGCCTGTAGGAAAAAAAACAAAAAGTATACTCACCTTCCGACGACCCACCCCCCTGCCTTCCCCCCAGCAGGTCCTCTTCTATCCATTGTTTTTTTTCTTAATTTTAGTATAGGCTGAGTTAGAGGTTTTAGAACATTTTTTGTGCTGAAAAACTCGGCTTATACTCAACTATATACAGTATGTAAAATTGAGAATTATTTTATCAAGATTAAGTATCACATGTCTTGAATAAAACAAAGATTTTTATGAGATTTGTTATATATATGATCATTTATTATGATATGTAAAGCTTTCCCAGAGTGCATAGCAGAACAACAAAAATTACCTATTCTTTCGATACTGAAAGGGTTAAGGGTCAAAGTCAATTAATTATTGTTTTCATAGACACTTCCTGAACGCTCGGGTTCCAGGAGAAACAGGAAGTGAGATAGAGTTGTCCACACAACCTATGTTACGGCACACCCCTTACCCACAATCGTTAATGCTTGAAAGTCCCCTTTCACTCACCTCGGTGAAACAGAACCATATTAGTATGGTTGACTGCCATCAGCTCTTATTTTATATAAGCCCGGTCCATAACAGGATTATAGTGGGCCAGAAGCCAACCCAGGTAGCGTATGTAACTGAGTAATGGATGTAGGGGTTCTGTGGATTGAGATAAAGAACAACGCTGGTTAAATTTATGTAATTAATTGCCTTAATGTATAGACACACCCCACCCACCACTGGGTGAGCTCCATTAAACCTCTAACCCAGGACCATGGAGGAGTTCAAGCTTCTCAAAGGATTATATTTCAGGTCCCATCAGACTTGTCTAGCTCTCCAGTGTCTTTTGAAACAAAATATGACCCACATGCTATGCTCCCATAGAAAGGTCTTTCTATCTCCTTGCATATTAAGGTATGGGGCAAATTTTGGAGAGAACTTTTTGAGTACTGTTGGTCTGGTTTAGGCTTTTAAAGCTATACATTCCTGAAAACCATTCAAGATAGAGGAAGTGAGTCATAGGGGGTCATTTTCTAAGGGCCCGATTCGCGTTTTCCCGACGTGTTACCCGAATATTTCTGATTTGCGCCTATTTTCCCTGAATTGCCCCGGGATTTTGGCGCACGCGATCGGTTTGTGGCGCATCGGTGCTGGCATGCATGTGACGGAAATCGGGGGGCGTGGCCGAACGGTAACCCGATGGATTCGGAAAAACCGCCGCATTTAAAAAAAATAATTGGTCGCACGGGCCATACTCACATGCACCACGATGAAGACGATGAACTCCGGGGCACCTCGGCGGACTTCGGCGCAGCAGAGACACCTGGTGGACATCGGGCGCAGGACCTTCATGAATCGCCGGAAGACCCGAACGCTCGTCAGAGAAGCCGCCGCTGGAACGCGAATGGACCGGGTAAGTAAATGTGCCCCATAGTGTTGACTTGCAGTGATGAACAAAGAAAATATTTACTATGTGCCTCTCCATACATTCATCACTGTCCCCAAATTAAACCTATTATCAAGGTTTGGCTGAACCCCCCCAAACCCAACTTGGTCTACTTATCTCAATTGGCTACATATCCAGCAAAATTCATACCCAACTCATCACTACAAATCCAGTTGGCGTTCTGGTGAGGTGGCATAGTCTCTCCCCTGCACACTTTACCCTTTCTTCTAGCTTCTAGTTCTCTTCTTAGATAGAAATAGGTTTCTGCTAAGACAGGAAAGCAAATATATTATCAAATTTGATGCTACAGGTTCACTAGGGATGAATGACAGGAATGATTATACAGGCAGTCCCTGGGTTACGTACAAGATAGGGACTGGAGGGTTGTACTTAAGTTGAATTTGTATGTAAGTCGGAACTGGTATATTTTGTAGATGTACACTAACTCCTGACGATTTAGTACAGCCCACGGATGGCTGGTAACTAAGGAAGCATTAGCTGGTGCGATCTCACGCTTCCTTAGTTACCTGCAATCTCTGGCTTTCAGTTCTTTTAGTGCACTGGCTGGTAACTAAGGAAGCGTGAGATCGCACCAGCTAATGCTTCCTTAGTTACCTGTACCCCGCGATACTGCCGGCAATTACTTACTGTAAACATCGGCAGCGGATCCCCATCACCTCCATTGTGCTCCCCGTCACCTCCATGGCGGCGCCAGTCTTTAGCTCCGCCCATGGAACCCCGTCATCACGCCATCAAGCAGCGCTATGAAACTAGGAGGTGGACCCGCCTGCCCAATGAGGACGCGCAGCATATCAAGCAGCGCTAAGAAACCAGGAAGTGGACTGCGCATGTAAGTCGGGGACTGTCTGTAGTGTATTCCTATAGCTGCCCCTGTCTACCCTTCATTAGTAACCATATTGGTCTTCTTTAAAAGAAAAAGAGAGTAAAATTGACTATATTCCTGTGCTCTGAACTAAAAAAAAATACAAAAGTAAAAAAGAATTTATGCAAGTAAATGTCCTTTATATGTATTTTGCTCTTGTTTTTAATTTTTTGCATAATTCCTCTATGTTTTTAGTATATCACAATATACGCTTCCTGGCACGATACATTGCTACACTGTTCCTATGGCTATGTCCGCCGGCGTCCACGCATATATTGTGCTACATCAACGGCTTGAGAATGCGCTAGGAAGCGCGAAACGGCCCGTCGCCAGGCCCCGCTCTTTCTCTGTACATTACCTCAATAAAGGATATTCACACACGTTGGTGAGTGCCACATACTTGTTTCTTCTCGTTGTGATTATGTGGACTATACGCTCCCGCTGAGCATCACCATTTGTGCTTTTTAGAGAAGATAGTGAAATTAACCACCACGTCTCCATTGGGCTTAAATGAAAAATTGTCTTTTTCCCCATATTATTAATTGAGGCCAGAAGTCAAGTTTTTAATTGTATGATTGATAATAGAGATGAGCGAACATGCTCGTCCGAGCTTGATGCTCGGTCGAATAGTGTTATTTCAATGTGTTCTTACAAGTAAAACATCTGCAAACATATGTAATATTTTTTTTTACAATAAAAATACTTTTATTCAATTTATTTTATTAATTTACTGCTCGATCTCGAGCCGGCGAGATACTCGTCCGAGTAACAAGCCGGTCCGGGTATGCTAATACTCGACCGAGCAGTATACTCGGATGAGTATACTCGCTCATCTCTACTCTGGAACATATTTATTTTATAAAGTATATTACAAAGTTTGCTCTTATTTGTAATATTGATTTATAAAAAAGTTGTTGAAGGTTTAGTTACACTCTAATTTCTCTTGCAAGTTCCCTTTAAAGAGTTACCTATGGAGCTAGTACAAATCTGAGTAGGCAGTAATTACAAGAATTTGTATGTCATGATCTTTACTTGGGTCATAGTCTGCTCAGGTATGTATAGCATCATAGATTCACAATGTAAAATGGAAGACAGTTCACGCAGAATTTTTAATAATTGTACAAACCACATAGTTCACTAACCACAATCCACAGTGACAGCCTCGTTGTTGAGTGATCCACAAAATGTGCCACCAGGATAAAGGTTATACACCCTGCTCCTATGCCTGTCCTACTACTCAATAGACACATTGTCCCTATGGTGATAAGTTTGGGCACTGAGGATGAATTTGTTGACTAAATGAGTGCCTACAGAATCTAATACTATCCCCTAGAGACTTAGTGTGTTCTTTTACAATATATGACTTCAATACTTTACTACAAGACATACTGTTAATAGAATCTCCCACTTTGAAATGTTTGATTGACTATTTTTGCACCAAAAATGCACGCTTAAGTGACTTGCTCCATATTTATCTACGCTTTTTAGAACCTTTTTTACACTTTTGTGACTAGTCTGACTAATGTGGTGTGGCTTTCGGAAAAAAGGCAGATTCTGGCACACAGTTTAGACCAACTAAAAGTAGATCTAAAGTAGGAAAAGACAGGAACTGACATGCAGGGGCGCACCTGCCATGAGGGGAGATTGAGCATCTCGCCTCAGGCGGCGTGCCTCCTGCTTGACGAGGGGGCGGCACCGAGCTCCCACTCCCCGACGGCCGGCACAGAGTTCAACGCCACCGCCGTCCGCCTGACCACTGCTGTCGCCGGACAGGACCAAGTTGCAGTCCTCCGTCCGGGATCATGCTCCCCACTGGCACTGTGCGCCAACCCCCGCTGCCGCCAGCACAGTGGTTCTGCCACTCCAGTCCTCTGTCCAGCTCCCGGCCACTGGCTGACACTCCCGCCCCCACATACCTCCACTCCCATCCCCTCATATTCCGCTGCTGCTCTCGCTCCCACGGTCCTGGCTCCACTCCACCCAAGCTAAGCTCCTGGCTCCGACCCCGCTCCTGCGGTCCCGGCTGCACTCCCCCCAACCCAAGCTCCTGGCTCCGACCCTGCTCCCACGGTCCTGGCTCCACCCAAGCTAAGCTCCCGGCTCCGACCCCGCTCCCACGGTCCCGGCTACACTCCCCCCAACCCAAGCTCCTGGCTCTGACCCTGCTCCCACAGTCCTGGCTCCACCCAAGCTAAGCTCCTGGCTCCGACCCTGCTCCAGAGGTCCCGGCTCCACTCCGCCCAACCCAAGCTCCCGGCTCTGACCCTGCTCCCGCGGTCCCAGTTCTCAATCCCCCCTCCCAAACCCTCGCTGCTGGGCTGCTGGCTCCCGGCTCTGCCCCCCCGCTCCCGCGGTCCCAACTCTCAACCCCGACCCTCCCCCCCCCCCCCCTTTAACCCCGTAACGGAAAATAGCGCCCAAAGTCGAAAATGTCACTTTTTTGCCATTTTGAAAAATCTAAAAAAATCTATAAAAAGTGATCAAAAGGTCGTACAGTCCTAAAAATGATATCATTGAAAATATTATCAAATTTTGCAAAAAATGACACCACCCACAGCTCCGTACACCAAAGTATAAAAAAGTTATTAGTGCCAGAAGTTGGCAAAATCAAAAAAATTATTTTTGTACAGGAGGTTTTAATTTTTGTAAATGTATGAAAACATTATAAAACCTATACAAATTTGGTATCCCCTTAATCGTACCGACCCAAAGAATAAAGTAGATATGTCATTTGGGGCGCTCAGTGAAAGACGTAATATCCAAGCCCACAAGAAAATGGCGCAAATGCGTTTTTTCACCATTTTCATTGCATTTGGAATTTTTTTCCCGCTTCCGAGTACATGGCATGGAATATTTAATACCATCATTATGAAGTGCAATTTGTTACGCAGAAAACAAGCCGTCACACAGCTCTTTACGTGTAAAAATAAAAAAGTTATAGATTTTTGAAGGTGGGGAGTGAAAAATGGACATGAAAAAACAGGAAAGGGCCCGGTCCTTAACCGGTTAAATCCGGCCCTCATGACAGTAATTGTCTGGATTTCGAGATGCTGCATGATGTGAGGCTCAAAGAAATTGGGATCTTGCAAATTACAGAAGTGATAAGATGTGCACATTTTCCCTGTCACTCTGGCGGCAGCCATCTTGCCCTCCGATATTGATAACATAATTAAAGGACATTTATATCATTATAACCACCTTTCTCACGGCTTTAATGAGAAGAACCTTTGAGCACAGCGAATGCATCCCAGTAATGAGGACAGTCTTCAAGGAAAGCTACATTACCACTGTCCCTTATGACTTTGGAAAGATTCATTTTTGGACATTTCTGTGACCCTTATCATTGTGGCTACCTCTCTCAGCTTTAGCTGTTGAATTGGATATCAAGAAATTTTCCATATACTTATAAGCCCAACCTGGATACTGGATTCAGGATAGGTCATCCATATCAGAGTAAGAGGCATCCAGCACTCCGGACCCCGCTTGTAATCTCCAAGAAGTTGAATAATCATAGGCAATTCTTATGCACTGGAATAGGGACTGAACTGCAGTTTCTGACATCAGCCACTATATAGGGAATGGCAGTGCAATTCCAGTTTCCATATTTGCTATTATTCCAATTGCCAGAGGCTTATCGTAAGGGATTGGGAGCTTCAGATCTCCAACATGGCTCAGTCTGCATAGCATTTAAAGCCCTCCCTTGTAAGAATATATCGGACCTTATTGGGGAAGCGACACATGCAGGATATTGGGTGCACAATCTAAGTGAATCGCGGCACAGTGCATTCCAGTCAGACATTCCGGTTCAGGGACGCGCCAGGGACTGGTAAGTAAATGTGCCCCTGTGTGTCTATGGGTACATTCACATAGATGCATGCAGCCAGGGGGGCATACCCCTCCCCACTCCATAGAAAACATATGTTGCACCGTACTGCCGCTGGGCCGCCTTTGCTGTCTATGAGGACATAGACCTGCATATGCATCCCCCCCAGACAGTCGCGTGAATGTACTCTATGAAAGATGACTATGAGTTTATATCTAATCTCACTGTGTTGGTTTACACAGCTATGTGCAGTGAGGATTAAGTTCTTCATAGCATCATGAAGCCAGGTAGAGAGCACTTAGTGTCCTGCTCAGAGCTGTGTAAAGAAACATAGAGAGAGAGGTTGAAAAGTCCTGTCTTCAGCCTGGTAGAAGGATCAGCCTTGAAAACAGAGAAATAGCACTGTTACTAAGGGACGCTTTGCAGCTTGTTTATTTGCAAACTAAGCAGTTTATACGAAAAATACAACATTAAACATGATGTGACAGTTACTCTTTAAATAGTTGGGTTATTGGGTTTTGGATGTTTTAGTATTTAGTGTATTTGGCTGCTTTTGCCATGCATAACATTACAAACGGTTTCACAAAACACTGTTTCTAAGGAACACTTTGCTGCCTGTTTCTTTACAAACTTACTGAAGTATATAAGAAAATTTTTCACAAAACAGTATATTAAAAATTATCTGACAGATACTTTTAAATATATGGGTTGTTGAGTTATAGATGTGTTAGTATTTGATGTATTTCCATAGTCTTTGCGATGCATAACATTACAAAGCTCAAAAAAACTTAATGCATGTGGATTGTCACAGATTGATGCAATCCCCTTAGTCAATTGACACAGATTAGAGCAGAGATGAGTGCTGCAGTGCATTCTGGGAAATACACTATAGCTAGTGTAATCTTTCCGAAGCTCAACCAGAATCACATTACTGTAAAGTCTACAGCCACGTGGCTCCATTGACAGATAATCCCCCCACGTCCCAGCCTTCAGTTACACACAAATCCAGCTGGATCCTCCTGGTATTCACTCGAATAATTACTATCAATAATTATTTGATATTAAACAGAGAATGAATATTAAAATGTAGTTGACCATGTGTGAAGAATTGCAATTTTGTGCTAATGCACTTTTTCAGTAAGAAATGGAAGACTTTTACGGCTTACATCGATTTTAATTGTCTTTTGGTGGAATGTGTGGCTCGGAATTGATGTTACAGGAAATGTTACCATTCATTATGATTAGTCACTAATTACGTTTCTATTAATGAGCAAGCTGTGTACAAGCCATGGAAGCCAAGTCGTTAAAAAGACACAACCCAAGTCTTGTTGACACTTTCGCCATTCTTTCTGAATTTCCAAGGAGATATTGGACTGTGAGGTCGCAACGGTTTTCGGCAAAAAGCTACAAAAAAGAAATCTAAAAAGCAGATACTTTTTATAGCCGTGTACTTCTTTTAAGATATAAGGATGTAACTATGAACCCAGGAACATTTTGTATTGATTCACTGTTATGGCAAAATTACAGTGACCTCACTCTTTATTGTACCTGGCCTTCATTCCTATGCCCCGGTGCTTTAACTGAATTGTGATGGGAAGATGGAATATCTCCTCGGAGTGTTCCGCACATCTTATATCTATACACACGGAAAAAGGGGCTGAAATACAATAGAGAGACGTAGAGGCTAGACAGATAACAAGTGAAGAACAAGCTACGTCTTATCATAGATGGCTTATAATCTCTTCTGTATCACGTCGTTACTATATAGTGACTGATGAATCTAAACCTTTCATGCACACCTAATCCTCTAGGGTTGATGGCTTTTCAGGATAAGCTGCTGTGTGTGTATTTGAGGAAAAAGACTATTTCTGGCCATTTTATGAATTGGATTCAACCTTTTTTAGCAACTTCCCCCTATGGTATATGCTTTTGTATCCTATAAAAAGCACATGAAGAAACCAAAGGACTCAACTTTACAAGTTTCTCTCAATTTCAATGCCTAATATGTGAGAATTACTCACCAGAACTGGTAGGAATGAAACACAAAACTTACTATTAACTGCAGCATAGAACAGAAAACTTACCATTGGCTGCAGCATGCATGATCTTGTCCTGTGCTTCTGAGGGAACATGTGCTCTAAAGCCTCAGTGAGCTACAAGATAAATTTAAGCAAAGAAAGATCTTTTACATATAAGTCATATTATATATAATAAGGCAAGACTAAATTTACACTCACAGTGCCTGGATCTATGAGTAAGCGTCTCTGGTTTATCATGATGAATTTTGATGGAATATGTCCTTTAAATGTAGCCTTTTACCAGATTTTATCCCATTTAACTCTTAGAGGGTGCACATTTATGTGAAATATTGCCCATTTACCTATAGAAAAATCTCCTCTCAATCATATAAAATGAGCAGAGAAGAGTCATATTTTACTTTAGATGAGTCAAGTTTAAAGGCTACAGATAGAGTGCGACGTCACTTGTTGCTGTCATCGGTTCTATGCAAAATGCGGATAAAAATCTATTTTTTGTTTTTTTGCATCTCAGTTCTCTGTTGGACTGAACTACAAGCCTTATTCATTAGTAGACAAAATGGGGCACATTTACTTACCCTTCCCGTTGACGACGCCGATCCGGAATGTCCGACGAGGACATTCATGAATAAGGATACAGAGTTTATCCGAAACGCGTAGGCATTCCAGGGACCCTTCCCGCTACCCATGCCAATCCGTTTTATCATGTTATCTGTATATCTTCAATAAAAGTCTCTTCAATTTTACCTACCTGGATTGAAGTTTACTTTTGAGCCGGAGTTCCTCCTCCCTTTCCTAGACTGTCCTGCTCTGTTACCATAGTAATGATGTGTAACTGCCATCACTGCACATGGCATCACTGAGATGACATCTCACCACAACACTGGCCATACTGGATGCACTGCTACCAACCAACTACAGCCAAACTTAGTGGTGATCACATGACCTGCCCAGGCAGGTGCAGGACATGTGATGTGGACATGTGACCAGCCACCATCTTCTGTCCTGTGCCGCGCGGAGGAAATTAATGGACAGAATTAAGGGCCAGTAACATTTTAATTCTCCATGAGTCTATGTCCACAGCATTTTTCTGCTAAGATGAGCACATTTTAAAATCACAACTAATTACATATTAGCTTATAATTGATTTACTCATTTGTCTATGAATTATGCTGATTCCTGGAATACCCCTTTAAATACCTGTGCAAGCAGTTTGCACTAAAAAGGATGTGCACAGTCCAACAGAAAACTAGCGCCAGGGCCTTAGTAAATGTGCCCCACTATTCTTGGAGAAAGCACATTTTTGAGATGTGTGTTGGATGTCTCGTCCCCTGCTCTCTGCTATGTACATTTATTATTCCTGCCCTCTCTTTAGGTGACTATGCTGGATTTTATATACATTGTACTTGAATTGCTAGATAGGTTTCCATCTGCACTACCTTTCTGGCAGGGCTGGTGGTGATTATAGTGATTTCCACATTCATTTCCTTTTCCTACCAAACAAGCATTTTATTATTGCTATGATTTACAGTTCAGGCTTTTGTTGCACAGAGAAGTGAAAATGGCTGCACTTTTATAGCAATTTCTCATGAATATAAAGCTACCACTTCCTTTTCCCAGTAAATTATATATATTAATTTTTTTTCCAAATTTTACTTACTTTATCAGATTTCAAGGCCATTCATAGGTTGGCAAATTATTTTATTATTTTACAACAGTAAATTTACACATTTCTGTGGAAGACCACCATTATACAGGTTCATCATCCTATCTACCCTTTTGTTTTCAAATTTCTACACTGTCTTTTTCAAAAAAGACTTAAAATTTTAAAGTTCACCAGCTTCATGCCTGGGGGACGTGAAAGGGGGGCATAGCCCGGTGGGCAGTGGGTGGGTCGGTGCGGGACAAGGATGCCATATTTGAAAAGTCGCCAACGTAGAGAAAAAACTCTGTGCAGAACCCCGCCTCTTGATGTATCCAACTGCGACAGAGCAGCACCGGGGCTATCATATGCCGGCGCACGAGCAAACAACCCCCATTGACTTAAATAGGAAACATGATTATGTATCTGGTCACGGTATCTCTCACCGCATCGTGAAGACCTGAAACGTAAAAAGTAGGACATGACTTTTTTCTTGACATTTCTTCGGTGCAGTCTCTGCAAAAAAGTTTAAGGAAGTACAAAACTTAGGCCTAAATACAGTGTTTTCTACCGTATACGACCTGCTTTTGTTGTGGGGTTTTTTTTTTGCGCATATGGCCAGTTTATAGTGGCTGAAAAAATGGGACCCTAAAATGCAATGGGAGTCCTTACTCCGTGCACTGAGATTTATGACGCAAGCTGTGAATCCTCTTCCGCTTTCATGGCTTACATTTGGAGTCATTTGATCCTTTTCCCTCCTTCCATAAAAAAGCTTGTGAACGCTATGGTTTTGCTGGCATAGTTTTGACTATTTTTTGCTGCAATTCAGCCAATTTGTGCCAAAGAAGGCACAAATCAAATTGGCACATCTGCCCTGCTTAGATAAATAGAGCAGACCTGAGGCAGTACAAAAATTCTCTAATTTTCAACACGTATAGAATAAGCACAAAAAAACTATGTAAATAGGATGCAAAACACTTAAAAATGCACAATGAAAGAGAAGAAAGAAAAACTAAGATAATGGGGCACATTTACTTACCCGGTCCTCTCGCGATCCAGTGGTGCGTTGTTCGATGAGGATTCGGGTCCGGCGCGATTCACTAAGCTCGTGTGCCCAAGTTCCTGCATGTGTCGCTTCCGCGCTGAGGTCCACCGGAGTTCACCTTCTTCTTCCTGGTGCATGTGAGTGCTTGATCTTGCGACACAATTCCTTTTTTAAATTCCGTGGTTTGTCCGAATCTGTCGGGTTGTCTGACAGACCGCCCCGCCCCCCCCGATTTATGTTGCGTGCAAGCTGGTGCACCACAATCATGTGTGCCAAAACCACGGGGCAATTCGGTGCAAAGCGGAAATCATCGGGAAACCCGATGAAAATGCCTTCGACGGTCCCTTAGTAAATGAGCCCCAACGAGGTGTTATTTGCATACTGTTGTGGTTGCTACTGATGTCCCATACTGTACTGCTGCCTATACTACTATCTCAACAAGGCAAGATACTTCTGTTGTGTGCTAATAAGTTAGGGGGACTCACAAGCCCCTCAATTCAAAATTAAGCATTACTCTCTGCACTGTGAGTTATGACACAAGCTGCCAGACTTGTCCCCTACATTAACTTTTATAAGTAACAGTAGGTCAGTGTATAGTCAAGTGATTGCGACTACAGAAAATATGCAGCTTTAAGGGTTACAGTATTCTCCTTTTGCTTCAACCTGCTGGGGTGGGGGGTGCAAGAGAAACTTTTACCCTTGACCCATGAGTCATTAATTACTCTCTCCATATGTTTTATACTGTACTGCTACAGTGGCTGCCACTACTATCGACAGGGAAAAATATATAATGCAGAAACTCAAATAACATATTTAATACAGAGGTCAATACATCCAGAACAACATAAATAACTACACATCATACCACTTAAGTAGCATAAACAACATATATCTTCTGCACATTACAAGGTCACACAGGAGGATCAATACCCTATTTGTAGGCTGTTATGGTAGAATCAGGGAGGATTTTCAGGCTGAGTTTAGAATCACATATACAGTTTGATTCTGAACACTACATAATAATAATAATAATACAGTGATAATCTTTATTCATATAGCACAATCAAATTCCATAGCGCTTTACATCAAAACATATAGGTGGACTTTTAAAAGGTTTGAACACAATAAAGCTAAATATACCGTTATATATGTTTTTATTGACCAAAACGTATACCTAACATCACTTGACCCCATTCACTTGTGTGAGTCTAAGCTGCTATATTAAAGAACATCTAGCACCAGGATGAAGGACAATAAACCAAGCACAGTGACATACTGGTATGTGCTCCCCTCTGGCAGGGTCTGCTCTTCTTTTTGTTTTTTATGCCCTGGTTTTTACAAAAAAAGGCTTTTTAAAATTATGCAAATGAGCTTGAGGGGCTCTTGGCTCCTTAGGTGGTAATGGAGCCTGGAGCCTCCCAAGCTTATTTGCATAGATTTTAAAGCCATTTTTTACTTTAAAAAAGGGCACAAGAAGCTTAAAGGGCATCTATTACCAGGATCAAAGGTTGTAAACCAAGCATATTGGCATACTGGTGTGTGCCCCCTCTAGTAGGATCTGCTCTTATTTTAGCTTCTTATGCCCTGGTTAAAAAAAAGGGTTTACAAATTTGCATATTTTAAAGCCTTTTTTTCTTAAAAACCAGGGAATAAGAAGCTTAAAGAAAAGTAGATCCTGCAAGAGGGGGTATATACAAGTATGTCAGTGTGCTTGGTTTACAATCCGTCATTCTGATGGTAGATGTCCTTTAACCCCATAGCGCAATAAGACGTACCCTTACGTCTTACTGCGCATGGGGGAGTATGAAGAGGGCTCACAGGCTGAGCCCTCTTCATACTCACCGGGCATTAGCTTCATAATGAAGCAAACGCCCGTCGCTAACACCCGCGATCGGTGCTTGCACCGATCGCGGGTGTTAACCCTTTGATTGCCGCCGGCAAAGCTGCCGGCGGCATTAAAGAGCCGGCGGCGCATGGGCGCCGCCATCTTGGCTCTGATCGTCACTCCCCGTGACGTCACCGGGGAGCGGCGATCCGTTGCCATGACAGCCTGGGATCACACAAAGATCCCAGGCTGTCATGATCGAGGCTATCTATTATAATGTGCGATCTGCACATTATAATAGATGGTATGCAAAATCCCCATATACTGCCATACTGTAGTATGGCAGTATATGGTAGGATCAATCAGACAACCTAGGGTTAAAGTACCCTAGGGAGTCTGTAAAATAGTAAAAAAAATGAATAAAAAAAAGTAAAAAAAAAAAAATTATATTAAAAAAACATAAAAATTCAAATCACCCCCCTTTCCCTAGAACTGATATAAATATAAATAAACAGTAAAAATCATAAACACAATAGGTATCGCCGTGTCCGAAAATGCCCGATCTATCAAAATATAATAACCGTTTTTCACTGCGTTAAACCCCGTAGCGGAAAATAGCGCCCGAATTCGCAAATGGCATTTTTTTGCCATTTTGAAAAATAGAAAAAATTCTATAAAAAGTGATCAAAATGTCGAACAGTCCTAAAAATAGAAGCATTGAAAACGTCATCAGAAGTCGCAAAAAATGATACCACCCACAGCTCCGTACACTAAAGTATGAAAAAGTTATTAGCGCAAGAACACGGCAAAATGAAGAATTTTTTTTCTGTACAGGAGGTTTTAATTTTTGTAAATGTATGAAAACATTATAAAACCTATACAAATTTGGTATCCCCGTGATCGTATTGACCCAATGAATGAAATAGACATGTCATTTGGGGTGCACAGTGAAAGCTGTAAAAACCAAGCCCACAAGAAATGGCGCAAATGTGTTTTTTCATCATTTTCACTGCATTTAGAATTTTTTTCCCGCTTCCCAGTACACGGCATGGAATATTTAATACCATCACTACGAAGTGCAATTTGTTACGCAGAAAATAAGCCATCACACAGCTCTGTACATGGAAAAATAAAAAAGTTATAGATTTTTGAAGGTGGGGAGTGAAAAATAAAAACGCAAAAACGAAAAAGGGCCTGGTCCTTAAGGGGTTAAGTATAGCTCATGGAAAAGCATAGGGCTGTTTTCGGAAAAGAAGCAATCCTTTTGACTTTACGTTATTTCAAAAACACTTTTCAATGAATGCCTTTAAAAGTGTGGGAAAACCCCCTTTGAAACCATTTTTTTGTATTCTTACAGAAATGACAAGTACAGAAGAAAACAACAATAACTTTTGTGATACACTTTGCTCTGGGAAAAAAATTGTCCCATTTTTTCTCCTTTCTCCCACTGCAGTGATCAGTGTTTTCTAGTCCCAGCATATAAATGAGGAGAAGAGGTAAAAGATTAACATTGTGCACACCTAAGAAATAGGATTATCCAGTGATTGCTTTAAGGAGGAAATTTCTATTGCCTCTCCTTATCTATTTGCTGTCAGTGTGAATAATAAATCGGGTGGGATAATAAAGTATTATTATTATTATTATTAATATAGGGGGAACTGATTTACACACTGCAAGAAGAAAGGAAAGATAAAATGAGGCAACAAATCTTTCATAAATAACAAAACACGTTTACCATTATCATCTGCACTAGAGTTGCGAGCAATTTGGATAAAGCTTTAGTTACACTTAGCTTAGCTCAAATGTCTTACAGACCCTTAACTCAAAACACAATAAGCGTGCAAAATATTATAAAAAATAAAAATAAATGATTCTGTACACATCCTATTATGAAGGAAAGGAAGGGAAGGCAGATTTGCATAAATTACATGTTAGGTTGCCCCATGTATAAAAAGCAGGTGTGGAAGAGTATTTCACAGAATAGATATGTCTGTGACCACCAGTGTACTGTGAATACACAGCGGTGGTCATTTACTAAGGGCCCGATTCGCGCTTTTGCGACGGGTTACAAAAATTTTTCTGTTTTGCGACAATTTTCCCTGTATTGCCCCGGGATTTCAGCGCCCGGGATCGGATTGTGGTGCATCGGCACCGGCATGCACGCAACGAAAAAAAAAGTGTCGCTCGACACGCGCTTGCCTTCACCAGGATGGCTCGGTGAACTCCAGTGCGTTCCGATGCTCTTCAGCGCAGCAGCGACACCTGGTGGACGTCGGAGGAACTGCCTTAGTGAATCCCGAATCCACCGCAGAGAACGCGCAGCTGGATCGCGAATGGACTGGGTAAGTAAATCTGCCCCAGTATCTTAAAGACCAAGCCCCACTGAAGCATTACGATCTAAGTCTACATGCACACGACGTATTCCCGCTATACCGTAGCACGGTGGGCATACATCGGCACTGCGGAGAGGAGCAGGGGATGAGCGCAGCTCCCCTCCGCCCCTCTCCATAGGAGTATACATTGCATGGTGCCGTATCATGTAGAAAGATAGGACATGTCCTATCTTTCTACGGGCTATGGAGCGGTACGGTGCCACACGTGTGCTGCACCGTACTGCTCCCGTATAGGGATGTGACCCCATAGCGATGTATGGGGGATGTATATCGTCCATATATATACGTCTGCCGTATATACGTCCCCCATACATGTGTGTGAATGTAGCCTAAGAGGGAGAGGTTTTACTGAGGATAATGAATAAGCCAATATTAAGTTTTTACTTTTTCTGAAAGTCACAATCAAAGGAAATTAGGAAGAAAAATAAGTGCACAGAAATTGCAGGATCAACAAGACTCTCTTCTCCAGTGTAAAGATTAGCTGTGTGCTTAGGGTCAATGTCTTGTTGGAAGGTGAACCTTCGGCCCAGTCTGAGCTCCAGAGCCCTCTAGGAGAGGTTTTCATCCACCATATCTCTGAATCTGACCGCGTTCACTTTCCTTCAATTACAACCAGTCGTCCTGCCCCTGCCCCATAGCATGATGTTGCCACTACCATCTCCCTAATGCATCTCTGGAGCTCAGCCATAGTTGTCGCGGGGTTCTTCTTTACCTCTCTCACCAAGGCTCTTCTCCTACAATTGCTTAGTTTGGTTGGACAGCCAGGTTGAGGAAGAGTTGTGGTCATCACAAACTTCATCAATTTAAGGATTATGGAAGCCACTGTGCTCTTATGAACATTAAGTGCTGCAGAAATTCTTTTGTAACCATGGCTAGATCTTTGCCTTGCCACAATTCTGTGCCTAAGCTCCTTGGGCAGTTCCTTAGACTTCATGATTCTCATGTGCTCTGACATGCACTGTGATGTCTTATAAAGACACATGTGTGCCTGTCCTAATCAATTCCAGTCAGTTTCATTTAACACAGCTGGACTCCAATGGAGGAGTAGAACATCTCAAGGAAGATCAGAAGGAAATGGACAGCATGTGAATGAAATATGAGTGTCACAGCAGATGGTCTGAATACTAATGATCATATGATAGTTTTTCTTGTTTAATAAATTAGCAAAAATATCTACATTTCTTTTTTTCTGTCAAAATGGGGGCAGAGTTTACATTAATGAGCAAAAATCAAATACATCAAATGGCTCCGACCTCTTGGGTTCTGCGCCGCTTTTTTGCACGATCAGGTCTTTGTGGCCTGCATTTTTAAGCCCTCTAGTCATACCCCAGGGAAATAATGACATATGAAGCTACGTTGACACTGGGTTCAACAGCTAAGAGGAGGATAATTGCCTTATCACATTGCTGTCAACATTGCATTCAAAAAATACATGTTAACAAGATGTTAATGTACACATTAACATTGGGGCAGATTTACTTACCCGGTCCAGTTGTGATCGCGCGGCGCGTTGTCCAACGAGGATTCCGAGCATTCGGGTCTGCAGGGATTCACTAAGGTCGTGTGCCCGATATCCAGCAGGTGTCGCTGCTGCACCGAGGTACGCCGGAGTTCACCTTCTTCTTCCTGGTGCATGTAAGTGCTTGATCTTGGTACACACATCGTTTTTTAAATTCCGCGGTTTTTACGAATCCATCAGGTTGTCCAACGGCCATGCGTCCCAATTTCTGTTGCGTGAAAGCCGGCGCTGATGCGCCACAAGCCGATCGCGTGCGCTAAAATACCGGGGCAATTCGGCGCAAAATGGAAATATTTGGGAAACCCGATGAAAGTGCTTCATTCGGACCCTTAGTATATGAGCCCCATTGTGTTAAAAACTGGTTTGTTAACAGAGTGTTAATATATGTATAAACCATGTTGACAGCAATGTAATTAGGCAAATCTCCTCTGCTCAGCTGTTGTGATGCGTTTGAAAACACATGTGTGACTTCCCCTTTAAAATTAACCAATAAATTTCAATGAAATGTAAATGCAAAAATGTATGAATGAAAAAAAAATAAACACAGCAAACTTTCAATGCCCAACAGGTGTATGTGCAAAATTTTAAACATTTAAAGCATGTGAAATAAATCCAGTTTATTTTTACATGTTAAAACAGGGGCCATGATAGAAAAATGTTCCTCTACACCTGGTCCAGGGCCTAAAAAGTTGAAAAAATAGGCAAAAATAAGTGGTACATAAGTGAAAAATAAAGATACATAATGCACAAGGCGTACTTAAAAAACGACAGCAAAAGTCTCAGTCAAAAGTAGCAAAAATAAGCAAAATAAGTGATACAGTACATGATTGAAAATTTTAATGGAACATCTGGAAAATAACAATACATAAGGCACTGCACAAGGTGGAGACCAAGGTGTACTTGAAAAACGAAAGCAAAAGTTGCAGTGAAAAGTCACAAAAACAACAAAAGTCACAAAAAGGAGACAAATAAACTAGCAGAAATAAAGAAACATGTCACCCAAAGAGCAAAAAATGTAAAGAGGTCTGAATGTTTACCGTACCCACTGTATGCATTGTTACAATTTACTTATTACTTCTTTTAAAGACCTTTTCAGGTAACAAGAATGAGAAACCACTAAGAAGGGATAAGACCAATTGACGTTTTTTTATACACTTTTTGAAATCTTTTATAAACGTCTTTCTGACTGGTTTTTGGGAAATTTACTAGTGACAGTGTGATTGATCATCAGTAGCGACTGTTTCTACTGATACTTGTTGCAGAGCCAATAGCATCCAGGTAGTAGCTACTTTAGAATCCAATAGCAATAGACAAAGATCCGTGGGGGGAATAAACTGACGATTGGTCTAGGACAGTGATGGTGAAGGTTTTTGATACAGAGTGCCCAAATTACAACCAAAACCCACTTTTATGTTGCAAAGTGCCAACATGACAATTTGAGCAATTACCTATTGATCTCTGTTGTATCACAAGTTTCAATCGTATTGGCGTCTTCAGGGACACCAATACAATAGAAAGCAGGAGACATTTGGATTGTAGCTTCCCTCCAGGGTGTCCTGAAGAGGAGGAATCAGGGGATCCAATAGAGGTAATCCATCTCTGTCCACACCTTCTCGCTCCTCCTGTCGTCCTGGCAGCCAAGTAGGTGTCAATTAAAAATTAGCACTGACCATGGCACCTCCTGGGTTGTCTTGAACTGCAGGAGAAAGCCTTGAGTCCTATCTGGTAAATCCTGTGCTGGGTGCCCACAGAAAGGGCTCTGAGTGCCACCTCTGGCACCCGTGCCATAGGTTCGCTACCACTGGTCTAGGACTAGAGGATCTCCATACCTCATAGAAATGCCTCCATGGATGAGTAGCTTCTTTAGATACAGACTAGAAGCAAAGCACTGTTTAATATTTAGGGGTCATCTTTGGTTACTTATTCTAAGGATACAGAAGACCATTAAGAGTTGAGATGAGCGAATCATCCAAGATTTGATCATTTCAAAATTGGCAATTTTTAAAAAAGATTGAGTCTCTATTCAGTCCAAAGAGATGTTGCTCCAGTTATCCAGTAGAAATTGACATGTAACACCCTGTACTAGACTAAAACACAGATTTCTAATGAAAAGCTCCTCTCTGGTTTCCTCAATTTTTGTCTTCCCTTCCCTAAATTTTTGGGTGAATGACACCATTTTAAAAAATTCTTCTGATGCCAAGAAGAACAGATTCGGATATGGTGCATGAAAAATGTCAGACTCTTAATCCATGAATCCACAAACCAAGAATTCGATCTGTAATTATAAAATTATAAATAACCTTTAACTTTAATTATAAAATTATTAGAATCAACACCACTTATTTTAAATAAATACATTATTTCCATATTCTTTCCATATATGATTTTCTTTTATAGGAATGGTCATAGGATACATCCAAGTAACCATGTTTATGAAGCCCCCTCCCACTACATTGGGGAATATACTAGACAAATCGACAGTAACCAGTAACGAATAGAAGAAGGTCGAAATTCTCATAGGATTATGATGAATGATGAGATGAGGGACAATGGAAGAATTGATATTTATTGTCATTGAGAGGAAGAAAAATGATGGATAAAGTAAGTGATCTGTATAGTAGAGGATTATGTCATAATCAATACATTGTATACTAGAATAGCCAAATGGCTAATCCATAAAGATTGAATGAATGACTCAGCCAGAGCAATGGTGACACTAAAAATGTATTTAGCGGAAGATAAAATTATATCTGACAAATAGTGACAGGAGCCGGCACCAGAAAGATGCGGAGGAAGGAGGAGTGACCTTTGTTTCTCATTTTCACCAAGGCTCGGTTGTCGAAAGAGATTACAGCTTTATTGGTCACAGTGGTAAATGCATCTGCTACTATAGGGTACGTTTCCACATGGTGCAATGGAGGCCGATATATTGTAGAAGAGGAGACAAGACTTTGGAAGGTCAGGAACACGTAGACTACATTTTTTAGATAAGTTATTAAAGATATGTTATTTGGAATGGCATTTTCCGGGAGTACTAAATGATGAGTCCTTGGTAGAGGTAAGTGATAGGATGGAGTATTCAAATCTGGAAGCAGAGGAGAGGTGATTTGCCTAATTACATGCTATGTAAACACAATGTTAATGTGTGTATTTTATAAAACAATAAACTAAGCCACGCCTACCTGTAAACCAGCTAAATTGTTCCTTCTGGTTGACATTTTGATGTGGACATATCACACCAGTAGCTGATGACGAAGAGCAACACAAGGAATGCAGCAAAACAATTAGACCAGTGTTTTGCTAAGCAACAGTAGGAAATAGCGTGAAATTACCAATGAATGCGATGACAATGTATGAGATGACACTTTACACCTCTAGACAACTCACTTGGCTCTACAGACCAACACTGGTCCAGACGACCAGGATCTAATGAAGGTATTGGTAAACCCTTAAAATGAAAGTTATAATTAAAGTTTTATGTCCAAAGTATTCTACTTTCTCCTACTTGGTGCCATTAAAGTCAACTAAGATGGTCCTATATTCACCTAAGATAGTCCGCTTCGTCGTAGGCTGGAAATCTATTATTTAATGACCAGGTAAACTCCCACCTATAAGGGATTGGGTTTGGAGCATTGACAGTTCAAGAATCTGCAAAACCTATACCACGATATTTCAGGGCTCCTATTTTTTTTCTACTTCTACCCATATGAGAAATTGGCAGAGGACAAGGAAGTGTTGGCTTAGTTTGTGAGCTACAAGAACCAGACCAGCTTTGGCCAAGTAATAGGGGCAGCACGGTGCCTTAGTGGTTAGCATTACAGTGCTGGGGACCTGGGTTCAAGTCCCAGGGTCAACATCTGCAAAGAGTTTGCATGTTCTCTCTGTGTTTGCGTGGGTTTCCTCCGGGTCCTCCGGTTTCCTTCCAAAACATACTGGTAGGTTGATTAGATTGTGAGGCCCATTGGGGACAGGGACTGATTTGTCAAAAACTCTGCGTAATCTTTGTGCGCTATATAAATAAAGGAATTATTATTATTAAGTAGTTCTTATGGGCTGTAAACACCCTGTGGATGAAGAAGTTGCAAGTAAACATTAGGAAGCTTAGCATTTGCTAGAGAACCATAGCAAAATATTGCTGTATACTGGTGTCTACTACTTCATAATACTGAAGCGATGCAATAGAGGTCATGGGTATGAGCCAGATCTCAAGCCTAATGGATGAATGAACTTCTTTCCAATAACTGTTTTCGAATTTAATGCTATGTATAACGTCTTCAAAGCATTGGTTGAATGAGAACATGGCAAGGCTGGTGGAATGTGTAACACTAATAACCATGAAATGATTTAGTATAATAGCATATCCTGGCACAGGACTGGGCAAAAATCTTCCAAAGTGCATACGTTTAGTCATCGCTCCCTGACGCCTGGAAGCGGGCAGAGTGTTTTCAGGTTGTAGTGCTGCATTTCTAATTGATAAAAACAGCTGTTGTTCCCTTTCTGCCAGAAGCCATAGGCCAGATTTACACTCGAGCTACTGACAGGAACTAGAAGAAACAGAAAAAAAAAAATCGGTGGAATTCATGAGGACGTTCTGATTGATTGTGCTTCCAGAAATTCATAAACTAGGGTGGACTCGAAGACTTTGAAATGATCTACAAACAAGTAACAATGTAAGAGCATTTGGCACTCCAGCCATGGATTAGATAAAAAACACTAAAATTTGAAGCAGTGTCTGTGAACGTCGCCATCTGTCAGAGATTTTTTGATGGAATGATGGAAGTAGGGCAGCTGGCTGAACGGATCATTTCTCTTAAAAAATGAAGATGCTTCGATTTGCTTCTCCAAGCTCCAGCTGCTGCAGCAATTTCCAGAAAAAATAATACTAGCTTAAATTTCAAAGTGGCACTAAGTGACATCAGGGGGAACATTGGGAAATGTTCAATAAAGCAGAAGTAAGCGGCCGAGTTGATGACAAGGTGGAGTGCGGTTATTTTGCATTTCCGGTTGCGTTACGACGAGAGCCTGAGAGCTTCAGAGCTTTAAGTGAGATGTCATAGGAATACTCTCTAAACACTGCAGATGAAATATGGCTCGGCTGTCTGAGCAAAATGATATATGACAATGTATTGAGATATATTAAGGTTGACTGGAGTTTTGCTGGGCAATTTCCGTTCCTCAATTATAAGCATCTAAAATGAAAAATGAAGCGGTGCGATCCTGTGGCTGTGACACTTGCAAAGGGCATTGATTCATCCAGACTTCTTACCTTCTCTGCAATAAAGTAGATGCATTCACTGGTTAAGCTTAATTAAAATAGCATTATTCAGAGTGAAATGTCAGGATGTTTTATAATATTATATTCCCCATAACATGTAATACAGAATGTACTGTGATCAGAACAATGTTTCTGTATCGCAACCGCGTTTTATGTCTTCTTCACTTTCTACGTCGGAGAGCCCCGGTTTGAAGACACAATAATGTTCACGTCGTAAATGAAATTGTTTTGGTTAAAATTTACATTTCATTTTTCAATATATCGACATGAAAATAATCAAAATAATAAATCTGTAAAAGAAATAGAATTTTTTTTAGCGGGGACAACCATATTTCTTTACAGTCTACCTTTAGCATCGATGTTAAATAGAGAAGGCCTTGGGTGCTACTGGGCAGCTGGTTGAGTGCAGGAACCCCCCGCGATGGGGTGGTGGCGACAGGAGGTTTATGTGGGTGACGTTGCCACATGAGCAGAGATATCAGAATGGTGGGCATCTTGATCAATGGTCTTGCTTTTTTCAGTGGAACAATATGGTGAGCTAGCTCCAGGGGAGGAGGCTAGTTGGTTAAACCCACCTGTCTTTACAATCGGCTGGCTTTAGTGGGGCTACCTACAGTAAAAAGGGGGAATATAGGATGTCGTAACCCTCGAAGGAAACATTTGGATTGTGTTCTATTTCTTGGCCCGTAGATGGCTCGATGGTTTTTTGCTGTGTCCATGATCGTGATGTCTGGATTTTTATGTGGATGAAATAAAGCGACTATTTTATATGTATTCCCATCGATGTGCTGGAGTTTTTTCCTTGTGTATGCTGTTGAACCGATGGCCTTCGGATTACTTCTCCGTGCACTGGGAAACCAAGATCTTTGTGGGTGAGCTGGACGCTATTTGTTTTTGTTTTAGATGGGAATTAAGGTTGCCCCTTATGTTGGTAGAAATATAGACCAGGAGAGTCAATCCAACAGGCAAGGTCATGGCTCATGGCTCATGCTTTGGGCTTAAAATCAACCACTTATCGTAGATACAGCCCTGTACCTTAAGGGTCTTATTCTACCTTACTTATGATAAGTATGCGATGATATTTATGGACACAGCCTCGACTGGTGCCCCATTCCACTGTTTTTGTGTCATTTTGCTCTTTTTCTTCTCTTGACCTTGACGGCCTTCTCACCATGTCAAGGCCATGTCGGCCTTCTCACTATGTCTACGCCACATCAACCTTCTCTAAGTACTGCTGGCCTTAATATGTGTGGCTCTTCTGGCTACTCTAAAGTGTCTGTCCTATAGGTGGTTCTTTGTCTCTTTGCCGAGACTTTCACCACACCTGCTCCTTTGGACAATATAACTAGTCTTGTGGTTACGTGGTCCCTCTACTTCAGGTAGTAGTGGAATATATTTCTCCTTTCCTCTCTCCTTTTCTATAAGCTGGTTCCCAAGATGCCTGTGGGGGAGAACTCCTACTGCCTGAGAATCTACTCTTATTAACTGAACACATATGTCTACTAACTAGAGGTGATACCTATTACAACCTCTCTTATGACCAGTGATGGGTTATCACTCGCATGGGTTGGCTGGCTGCCTACCAAAAGCATGAACCTGCCAAAAACTATTGTCAGGTCTGTGATGTCAGAACCAAATAAATTACATTTGCGTCTTTAAGACGCATGTGCAGTTGATAGGGAGAGTGTCCCATGCAATGAAATCTACTGAACTGATTTTTATAAGCTAGGAAACCTCATTCTGAGCAGAAATACAAATGTAGCAAAGTTTAATATAAGAATTAATGGGTAAGTACAATGTTTTTGCAAACACTGAGTGGATTTCATTGTGTAAGTGTCAATGTTTGCTGTTACCCTTTTTTTTAACCAGCTAAATATCAAATTATGCTTTACTGAATCCCATAGTTGTGTTACCCTTTCATTTACATAAAATATAGGAATTTCTTCTTCCTGGCAGTGATTAATATCGATAGTAAACTGACTTTGTAATGACATCAAGGACATGAATGTTAAATGATGAGTCCATCCGAGCTATAGCATGTTGTTTTCCATTAATGCATTACAATAGATTTCATGTGTCCTTCACCCTTTCTACACATCTTTGCATCCCAACTCATAATCTCATGGACATATACATAATGAGCACGACTTTAGACTGTACGAGACTTGTACATTATGTATCCTACTTTTATCTATATTGTGCAGTAAACTGAATGTTATAACCTATAACAGATCTGGGGGTCATGTTAAAGATGTCCAAGAATGTTGACAGAACACTTACAATGTTAATAATAATTTACACTATTATTCTTCACAGTTCCCATCCCTGCCTGCTGCAGAACATCACTGAGGACTAGCCAGTGGCGAATTACTGTATGTACTCGAGTATAAGCCGTCCCAAGTATAAGCCGAGACCCCTAATTTTACCACCAAAAACTGGGAAAACCTATTGACTCGAGTATAAGCCGAGGATGGGAAATGGATTGGTCACAACCCCCCCCCCAGTATATAGCCAGCCAGCCCCCTATAGTATACAACCTGCCCCCAGTATTATACAGCCACCCCAGCCTGCCCCAGTAGTATACAGCCACCCCAGCCTGCCCCCAGTAGTATACAGCCATCCCAGCCTGCCCCCACTAGTATACAGCCACCCCAGCCTGCCACCGTGTATAAGAGCCTGGCCCCCACGTAGTAACAGCTGCCCCAGTAGCATACAGCATTGCTCAGCTGCCCCAGTAGTATACAGCACTGCCCAGCCTGCCACCAGTAGTTAAAGCACGCCCAGTTGCCCCCAGTAGTATACAGCAACTGCAGCCGGCCCCTGTAGATATAAAGCACTGCCCAGTCTGCCAACAGTAGTATACACGCCCTCGCCAGCCTGCCCCAGTAAGTATAAAGCACTGCCCAGCCTGCCCCCAGTATGATAAGCACTGCCCAGCCGCCCCCAGTAGAGATCAGCACTGCCCAGCCGACCCAGTAGTATACAGCCCAGCCAGCCTGCACCTGTAGTATATCAGCCAGCCCAGATGGCCCCAGTAGTATAAAGCACTGCCCAGCTTGCCCCCAGTAGTATACAGCACTGCCCAGCCGGCCCCCTGTAGTATAAAGCACTGCCCAGTCTGCCCCCAGTAGTATACAGCACTGCCCAGCCTGCCCCCAGTAGTATAAAGCACTGCCCAGCCTGCCCCCAGTAGTATACAGCACTGCCCAGCCTGCCCCCAGTAGTATACAGCACAGCCAGCCCCCAGTAGTATACAGCCAGCCCAGCCTGCCCCCAGTTGTATACAGGCAGTCCCGTCTGCCCCCAGTAGTATACAGCCAGCCCAGCATAAAAAAAAATAATAAACTTACATACTCACCCTCCGGTGGCCCCGATCTGCAGCGCTGCTCCCCCGATGTCCGCGCGGGTGAGTATATAAATTTATTTATTTTTTAAGTATTTTTTAAGATACACTTACACTTGTGACTCGTGTATAAGCTGAGGGGACGTTTTTCAGCACATTTTTTGTGCTGAAAAACTCGGCTTATACACGAGTATATACGGTAAGTGTCCCATGGACCTTGGGCTGCTCACACATCTAGGGCCCCACCAGTCCAACATACGAAAAGTTTTTTTAGGGACCTAACCAAACTAAATAAATTTGCTGTTTTTCCCTTCCCCAATTGCGACTACCAGATTTCCTAGAGAACACATATATACAATGATACCACCTGAGACCCTCGACCACCATATTTTGGTATCTGGTCCTACGTTTGAAGAATTTGTCCCGTCTGACCTTCTATATATTTTTGGTAACTAGTCCTACAAGTGAAGGATTAAAAATCTCTGGTAGTATAGATCGTTTGGCCCTACATGTGAAGGCTTACTACTGTATGGTCCTATGTATTTTTGGTATTTGGTCCTACATGTGAAGGATTATTCCTGTATAGTCCTATGTATTAGAGACATTTGGTATCTGGTCCTATAGATAGGAGCTTTACGAGCAATTACAAGTGATAATTGGAATATTACGGTGTAGTTTTTCTTCCTTACACAACTTTTTGAAACACAATACTAGAGATGGAGACATGTCTGTCTTCGTTGCATTACAACTCTTTTTTTAATCAACAACTAAGTATTATGACAATCCAGGAATGGCTGAATATAATTCATGCAGTAAAAGGGTACATTCTGTGCCTAGCAGCATATAACAACCGTAGTGACAGCAATCAAATGCTTTCCCTCCAAGCAAAACAATCACATTGATTTATTACAGGCAGCGCTTCTCCCTTCATTGCTTCTTTTCACTTTCCACTTCCTTCATTCACTTAACAAACAACACACTTTGGTGCATAGCATCCAGTTACCTGACAGGCGATGGGCACATAACTCTATAATTACATTATAATTAATAACTCGTCACTCTTCGTGACGTTATACTTCTTTGCCTTTCAATAGATGCGATGATTGTTGGACAGGCAGGTACTAAGGCTGGCGGATTGGTATCGCATTATAATGATGCAACTTTTGTGAAAGTTAGTACCGTATTTTTCGGACTGTAAGGCGCACAAAAAATCCTATGATTTTCTCAAAAATAAAAGGTGTGCCTTATAGTCCAGTGCGCCTTATATATGAACTGTACTTACAGACAACAGCTGCCTTGAACTGTGCACAGGTCTGCCACCTGCTGGTCATTCATTCTTATAATTAGGTGCGCCTTATAATCCGGTGCATCTTATTTATGAACCTAGGCATTTATTGATGGTGCGCCTTATAATCCGATGCGCCTTGTAGTCCGAAAAATGCTGTACTCAAAAATACTCTTCTTTTCATAATCTGATGGGTCTCCAGTTGGTATTAGCATATAAGGGGAGATTTATCATAAATCTCTTAGTGCAGAACCATGGCAACCAATCAGGAATCAGCTTTCATTTTCCCGCAGCTGTTTATAAAATTAAAGATGAGCTCTGATTGGTTTCCATGGGCAACTAGAACAGTTTTACCTCAGAAACTTGATGATAAATCTCCCCCATACTATCTATCTTTCTAGCTATCTTTCATCATCTTACCTTTATTTTGTAGAACTGATGCTACAACAGTTCAGTTTCTCCTCCATATGAATATGATCTCCAGTTTGAGACCCAAAAAACCCATCTAATACTGTCACCTCCACTTGAATGATAGCTCAATGATAGTATTCCCTCATCTCCCAACATATTGGCATGCTATGGCTCATCCATGCTCAGCATATATCTGGATACGATGGCCCACCCATGCTCAGAATATAAGTGACAAACCCCTTCCCACCCATGCTCAGAATATAAGTGACACACCCCTTCCCAACCATGTTCAGAATATAAGTGACACACCCCTTCCCACCCATGCTCAGAATATAAGTGACACACCCCTTCCCACCTATTAGCTAGATATAAGTGACCACACCCTTCCCACCAATGCCTCAGATATAAGTGACACACGCCCTTCCCATCCATGCTCATAATATAAGTGACACACCCCTTCTCACCCATGCTAAGAATATAAGTGACACACCCCTTCCCAACCATACTCAGAATATAAGTGACACACCCCTTCCCACCCATGCTTATAATATAAGTGACACACCCTTCCCAACCATACTCAGAATATTAGTGACACACCCCTTCCCACCCATGCTCAGAATATAAGTGACACACCCCTTCCCACCCATGCTCAGAATATAAGTGACACACCCCTTCCCACCTATGCTCAGAATATAAGTGACACACCCCTTCCCACCCTGCTACAGAAATATAAGGACAACACCCCTTCCCAACCATGCACAGAATATAAGTGACACACCCCTTCCCACCCATGCTCAGAATATAAGTGACACACCCCTTCCCACCTATGCTCAGAATATAAGTGACACACCCCTTCCCACCCATGCTCAGAATATAAGTGACACACCCCTTCCCAACCATGCACAGAATATAAGTGACACACCCCTTCCCACCCTTGCTCAGATATAAGTGACACACCCCTGCATTTGATCAGAATATGATCATATTGATTGACTACAGAACAGAATGCTTATATCATAACCCAAAGTCTGTCCGGTCAAATTCTTGTTCAAAATATCTGATTCAAGAGCTAAACATAAGAAAACGTGCCACTGCTGATGTGTGGGGGAAACATTGTCTGAACTGCTAAATACTTGTCTCCATCCTTTCTTTAGAGGAGAGAGGGGTGGGTCCCCCGTGCGTTTAATCTATTTTTTTGACTCGAGTATAAGCCGAGTTTGGGGTTTTTCAGCACATTTTTTGTGCTGAAAAACTAGGCTTATACTCGAGTATATAAGGTAATCCTCTACCATGATGGATTATTTCTGACTCTGTGGGAGGAGCTTCGGCTTCACTTTGAAGTTATCGGTAGATGCAAATTAGACTGGCACCAGGGGGCGGAGTCTGACAACTTTTTGCTAGAATTGTATAAAGCCGTATTTTTCGGACTGTAAGGCGCACAAAAAACCTATGATTTTCTCAAAAATAAAAGGTGTGCCTTATGTCCAGGCGCCTTATATATGAACTGTACTTACACCAACAGCTGCCTTGAACTTGCACAGGTCTGCCACTGCTGGTCATTCATTCTTATAATTAGGTGCGCCTTATAATCCGGTGCATCTTATTTATGAACCTAGGCATTTATTGATGGTGCGCCTTATAAATCCATGCGCCTTGTATCCGAAAAATGCTGTACTCAAAAATACTCTTCTTTTCATAATCTGATGGGTCTCCGTTTGGTATTAGCATATAAGGGAGATTTATCTAACTCCTTAGTGCAGAACCATGCAACCATCAGGAATCAGCTTCATTTTCCCCAGCTGTTTATAATTAAAGATGAGCTCTGATTGGTTTCCATGGCAACTAGAACAGTTTTACCTCAGAAACTGATGATCTCTCCCCATACTATCTATCTTTCTAGCTATCTTTCATCTCTTACCTTTATTTTGTGAACTGATGCTACAACACAGTTCATTTTTCTCCTCCCATATGAATATGATCTCCAGTTTGAGACCCAAAAACCCATCTAATACTGTCACCTCCACTGAATGTATAGCTCATGATAGTATTCCCCATCTCCCCAACATATTGGCATGCTATGGCTCATCCATGCTCAGCATATATCTGGATACGATGGCCCACCCATCTCAGATATAAGTGACAAACCCTTCCCACCCATGCTCAGAAATAAGTGACACACCCCTTCCCAAACCATGTTCAGAATATAAGTGACACACCCCTTCCACCCATGCTCAGATATAAGTGCACCACCCTTCCCACCTTGCTAGAATTAAGTGACACACCCCTTCCCACCCATGCTCAGAATATAAGTGACACACGCCTTCCCATCCATGCTCATAATATAAGTGACACACCCCTTCTCACCCATGCTAAGAATATAAGTGACACACCCCTTCCCAACCATACTCAGAATATAAGTGACACACCCCTTCCCACCCATGCTTATAATATAAGTGACACACCCTTCCCAACCATACTCAGAATATTAGTGACACACCCCTTCCCACCCATGCTCAGAATATAAGTGACACACCCCTTCCCACCCATGCTCAGAATATAAGTGACACACCCCTTCTCACCTATGCTCAGAATATAAGTGACACACCCCTTCCCACCCATGCTCAGAATATAAGTGACACACCCCTTCCCAACCATGCACAGAATATAAGTGACACACCCCTTTTCACCCATGCTCAGAATATAAGTGACACACCCCTTCCCACCCATGCTCAGAATATAAGTGACACACCCCTTCCCAACCATGCACAGAATATAAGTGACACACCCCTTCCCACCCTTGCTCAGAATATAAGTGACACACCCCTGCCCACCTTTGATCAGAATATTGATCAATATGATTGACTACAGAACAGAATGCTTATATCATAACACAAAGTCTGTCCGGTCAAATTTCTTTGTTCAAAATATCCTGATTCAAGAGGCTAAACAATAGAAAACGTGCCACTGCTGATTGTGTGGGGAAACATTGTCTGAACTGCTAAATACTTGTCTCCATCCATCGTAGCTCTTGGGGTGCGCCGGAGGTCACACTGCGCATGAACCAACATACGGTGCTTGATTCCACTTACTCTCGGAACTCTCTATTCATTGCCGGAACTCTATACTCTAACTCTAGGATGCCGGAGAGACGTGGACATTGAGTATACAGACGGTCCCCTAATTAAGAACATCCAACTTACATACGACCCCTAGTTACAAACGGACCTCTGGATGTTGGTAATTTCCTGTACTTAAGCCATAGGATACAATAATCAGCTATAACAGTTATCACAGGTGTCTGTAATGAAGCTTTATTGATAATCCTGGTTCTTATGGCAATCCAACATTTTTAAAATCCAATTGTCACAGAGACCCAAAAATTTTGTCTGGGGTTACAATTATAAACTATACAGTTTTGTGTATTGACTGTACGATGGTTATGTGGAAACCTACACATACATATAGCTAATACTAGCCTCTAGTGTGGCTGAATTTGCAAATATGTATTCCTGGATTTAGGTTTGGATGCATCAAATTTGAAGGAATTTATAAGTTGGATATTTTTCAGATAGATTGTACTCATAAATGTCAATCTGTGGATACCATACACATTGCTTTTTATGTATTTTGATATACAAAACTGAATACTTACACAAATGTGATATTATATTTTTTTTTATAGGGAAATGTTTTGTGGTGCGATATATATATATATATATATATATATATATATATATATACATATATATATATATATATATATATAGCCTACCTGTGGCTATAGCTTACCTATGGGTTGAGTATGATATGAGTTCATCCACACATGGAATCTGGTTTGTAGTTTTGGGCACCAGCATACAATAAAGACTTGGTAGAAGCTGAGGAAGTTCTCAGAATTGAAACCAAAGTAATAAATGGAATCGATGGGGTCACCAGATTATCAAAGTTCAAGGGATAGAGAACTATTCATACCAAGGACTATATTGTATCTATAACAATGCTAGCCCTCTACATCCAGAAAAGAGAAGGTTCTAAGACCAACACTGAATTTTAATGGAAGTTTTTGTTTGGAAAATTCACAAAAGTAATTGAATAGTAATAGTTCTTTGTTTATATTACGGAGCACTGCACAGAGTTTGCCAAATAAGTCTTTGTCCCCAATGGTGCTCTCAATCTAATCAACCTACCAGTATGTTTTGGAGTGTGGGGGGAAACTGGAGGACGCGGAGGAAAGCCACACAAACACAGAGAGAACATACAAACTCTTTGCAGATGTCCAGGATGGGATTTGATTACAGGTCCCCAGCACTGCAAGGCTGTAGTGCTAACCACTATGCTTCCATACCACCTGAATATTGGCCTATATCTGTAGTTAGGTACTATTGTTTCATATGACTGTTATTACTCTGTAATGTCTTATTTAATTTGTATATGTTCCCCAGAATCTGTAAAGCGCTACGGAGTCCGATGGCGATATATAAATATGGATTATTATTATTTATGGTTTTTAGCTTTACGAAGAAAGGTTACTGATCCAGGAATTGAAGGATTTGGATTAAGAAGTGTTCCCTTGAAATGATAGAATTGGCTTTAGTCTTCCTCTGGATCAACATATATTAGGATGAAATATATATATTCATATATACTCAAGTAGAAGCCTATTTTTTTAGCACAAAAAAAATGTGCTGAAACCCTAAACTTGGCTTATACTTGAGTTAAAAAAAATATATCAAAACTCACCTTTCCGGCTTCCCCTGATGCTTGCTATATACTGGGGTAGGGGGCTGGCTATATAATGGGGCAGGGGGCTGGCTATATACTGGGGGGTATGGGCTGGCAGGCTATATACTGGGGGGCAGGTGCTGGCTACATACTATGGTGCAGGGTCCGGCAGGCTATATAATGGGGAGGCTGTGACCAAAGCATTTCGCACCATTGGCTTATACTCGAGTCAATAGGTTTTCCCATGTTTTTGTGGTAAAATTAGGGGCCTCGGCTTATACTTGGGTCGACTTATACTCAAGTATATACGGTAGATGGACACATTTCTATTTTAATCCCGCATCGCATCTCGTGAGGTACCCACTGCTAAGTTCTGATCCTGGACTCACATGGTAAGGGCTCATTAAACACAATCCAAATGTAGCTCCTTTTATGGGGCAGTGTGAACAGAGGTCTATAAATGAAGACTCTCCCTCTTCAATAACAACTTGTCTGAGGAAGGAGGAGTTACCTTCGAAACGGCACAGCTAGTACATTCATGGTCTCAATGGAGCCAGGAGTGCAGTGTGAACTTTAAACAATGGACAATTACTTTCCAGGAAAAAGAAAACTGATCCGTCGGACGCATTGTCGTCGCGTTTCCCGCCGATTTCCGTTTTGTGCCGAATTGCCCCGGGATTTTGGCGCACACGGTCGGATTATGGCTCATCGGCGCCGGCTTGCACGGAACAGAAATCAGGGGGCAGGCCGCCGACCAACCCGACAGATTTGGACAAGGCAGCAGAATTTAACATTTAGAATTGTGTCGCAAGACACGCACTTACCCCACCAGGAAGAAGCAGAAGCGACGGATGCAGGAACTCGGGTGCACCATCTTAGTGAATCGTTACTGACCCGAATCCTCTTCAGACAACGCACCGCAGAATCGTGACAGGACCAGGTAAGTAAATCTGCCCCAAGATGTCCTTTAAGGAGGTAATCATGCAATCATGTGATCATGTGATCTGATCTAACAAAGACTTGATGATTGGCCACAGAAGACAGATTTATGGCATACAGTCTTAAAGGAAACCTTGGCATAATTTTATGAAGATGAACAGAATAAATAGTAGCTATATTGTCAAAGTTTTACTATAACATCTCATGTTTTAACTTATTTCTTAGCTAATTCTAGCCTTAGGGGTCCAACTCAATGATTGACTGCTTACCCTCTATAGATATATATATATACAGTGATATCAGTTACTGAGAAGGGTGCCTGGCTTAACTCCTAAGCCCTAACACTCCTAATCCTTATCACATCACTCCACTGAGGCCTGACCACTGTATAGGGGAAGATTTATTTCCAGGGACCAGAGTGGCTGGCTATAGTTATGACCTAGCGGCAGAATATGTCATGGTGGCTTGATCCAGGACTCATCCACACCCGTCAGGGCCAGTGGGGAGCTGCAGTAAGAGGAGATGGCCACAATGCAAATAAAGGATCCCCCTGGGGCACTCCTGGTGTGCTTGTGGTGACGGATCCCCAGGCAGATGCTTAAAGGGAGGCCTATGATGTCAGAGGCAGGCCAGGGATCACACTGGAAACTCACAGTTTCTTTAAAGACTGATGACGGTCCTTCTTGCAGGAACACACAAGACAGTGAATTGTTTGTCTGTGGCAATGATTCCAATATGGAGAAAGAATTTAGAAGCACCTCAGCCTTGATCCAGTAGTCTGAAGGCTGGCTGTAGGAGCCAGGTTGGCTCTGCTGAAGATGTATCTCTCTAAAGGAATCTCAATGAAGAAAATGCATAAAGATCCAGAAGCTTGGAATAAGCTCATATTTATAGATTCCTACAGAGCTCATTCCAAAGCATGCTGAGCCTCCAACCAATCGCCACATGGGATTCTGCAGGAAAAATAACACATCACATTTAGCTCTTTCGCACAAAAGAATTATATTTTTAAAGGATTGTTCATTGCTAGATTGGTGATAATTAAAGTATGGGTATCTGATAAGGCCCCCACTCTTGTAGAATGGGCAAATATGGTAGATAGAGTTATGACCTGTCATGTCTTCAGGGCTGTGTACAGTCCATGAAGACCAACCAGCACACAGTCTATTTCTCACGGACCAACCATTGCCATGTGCCACCAGCCTATGGGCTCATGTTCCAAAAACAGATGAATGCTGTGTCTTACTGAAGTCAATGGGTTAGAGAAAAAAAAAACACTCTACCATCTGTGAAAACTGGACAATTGCCAGGATGCACTTTTTTCATGAACGCTAAAAAAAAACGTGGATGCAACTTGTCCAATAAAAACGGACATTTGGATCCAAAGTAGAGTCAAACTGGACATGACAAGTGGATGTTAACACCTGTTTTTCACAGCTGAGAAAATTCAGTTATGGGCATGTAACCTTAAAGGGAATTCTGCTTCAAAGTGATTTTCCACCAAAAAATAAATAAAACAATGTGTTAAGCCCTAACTTTTATCCCATTAAAGACTCAACAGGAGGTTAAAGATGTAACAGCACATCAAAAGTCAGTTAAGGGAATGTGGAGAGGCTCACAGGCAGATCTTCTTTATACAAGCTGGGTGTTTGCTGCATATTGCAGCAAACACTTACTGGTAACAAGGGTGTTAACTCTTTGACTCCCACTGGTGGCTTTGCAATGGTGCCACCATATTGGCTTTGATCGCTGCTCCTTATGATGTCATTAAGGAGCAACAATCAGTTGCCATTACAGACTGGGGTCTTTGTAAGATTCCAGGACATGTCATTGCTGCACATGTGTAACAGTGTGCTAGTGGCACACTTTTACAGATCTATATCAAATTCTCCATATACTGCGATACGGAAAAAATAATAAAAGTTCTCGATTTAAGAAGGTGGGGAGTGTAAAATGGCAACAAAAAAAACTAAAAATTGAGGTGAATTGAGGTTAAAGAAAAACCAAAACTCCATAATCACCTCATTTATCTCTTTCTCCTAGCGCAATGACATCCCAACACAAGAGATTGCCATTTTTGTACCTCTATTTAGTGTTTTATCTGATTGGACCGTGCTCTTTGTATGGTGGTAACTTTTATTGTGGTTTGTGTGATATACTATGCGTCCGAATGATTTGTACTTCACTCCTTGTACCTATGTGAAGGGTTTTATTTCCAATTTATTTTAATTGAATTAGCTAAAACTAAGCCTCCTGACACTGCAACCTTCATAGTTATTTATAATCTTAATTTCTAATGTTTCTAGTAAAACCTGTAGCCATGAATATCAATTTGCAGGGTGAGTGCAGACAGGAGATACTTTAGGGCAGGGTGCACAACCTTTAAGAGCCCAAGGGCTGCATTTTCATAACGCACAACTTAAAGGGGCCACACTAGTAACCAGCAGTTATGATGCACAAACAAGCACAAAATACCACAATAGAAATGATAAATATCATAGGACAGCACTAAATACCGCCCCAAAACCACCATACCCCAGAGCTGACAATAAATACAGTGCTCAATATAATACTGGGGACTCTCCAGTGCAGACCTATAATACTGGGGAACCCTAGAGAAGATGACAAATACTGGACACCCCCACAGCTGTCATATAATACTAGAGATCCCAAAGCAGATGAATAATATTGGAGACCCCAAAGCAGATGAAAAATACTGGAGAACTACAGAACAGAAATATATCACTTGAGACCCAAGAGCAGGAATATGCTACTGGAGACCCCAGAGCAGACAACAAATACTAGAGACCCCACCAGCAGAAATATAATAGTGAAGACTCCAGAGCAGACGACAAATGCTGGAAAACTCCAGAACAGGCATATAACACTTGAGACCCAAGAACAGGCATATAATACTAAAGACCCCAGAGGCGACATATCATACTGGAGACCCCAGAGCAGATGTATAATACTGGAATCCCCAGAGCAGATGTATAATATTGGAGACCCCAGATCTTAGGCATAACATTGGAGACCCAAGAGCAGGCATATTATACTGGAGACCCCAGAGCAGATATATCATGTTGCAGATGCAAGAGCAAGCATATAATATTGGAGACTCCAGAGCAGACATATCATACTGGAGACCCCAAAGCAGATGTATAATACTGGAATCCCCAAAGCAGACATATAATACTGGAGACCCTCAGAGCAGACTGATGCTAGAGACCAAAGAGAACACTATAATACTGGACTCCAAATTAAAAAAAATTGTATTGCATAAGCCAGTGTCAGGACTGAAAGCAGAGCGACACATGGAGCAGGAGAGGACCTGAGTGCAGCAAGTACTTGTCAGGCGTTCTGTACTTACCACTCCCAGGTCCTCTCCTGCTACAGGCACCACTGTCCTATGGGTCCTAACACTGGCTTACACAACCAGCTTCATTACAGAGCCACTGGAGAGAACATGGGAACAGTCAGCACTTGTCAGATGTACTAATCACTACACCAATGATCGCTTCCATCAGTGACAGATGCTCATTGGCCTCTGGGGGCAGAAGGTTAGGGGTTAAGGGCTGCAGGGTGTTCACCCCTGCTTTAGAGGATTCAGAGTACCTCTAAAGTCTCTATGTAGATAGGCAAAATAAGAAAAAAAAAATATTTATATATATTCATATGTTAAATGATATATTTTTCTGTGTTACTGCAATATTACAAAAAAATGCAAATGTAAATTAAATGTATTTTTTGCAAAAAAAAAAAAAAAGTAAATTGCTCTGTAGATACATGGAATTAATTTACAAAGATACGACTAAGAATTGCCTTCTGGAGGCTACAAAAGAGCCATCATATAGAAGTAAACCTCGCTTCCTCTCTGCTTACATGGAGAATTACTTATTTCCTGAGCAGCACCTTGATGTATTTGTTTTTTTCTCCAAACCACAGGCTATTATTGACTATGAGCCTTCTGTTAAAAAACAACCAGTGGAACATGCAGTAATATTAATAAAAGCTTTCACACATAACAATAGACCAGTATCAGGGCTCATGAATGCTCCACGACAAGCGGGATTATAGATGTATTGCTTCTAGGGGAGGATGGAGCAGCGAGCGGAGCAGGAATACGACGGCACACGGAGCGCTCATGGGTACATGACATACAAATGGCTCCACTCTCTGTAAATTTTATCAAGGACTTCAATTTGTCATGAAATAAATGCAATACTTATTCTAGGGTCATGTGAGCAAAGCGTTTAACATACTGCAATATACATCACCAGCACTGAGGGAAAATATATAGACAGACTGAACAAGAGTCAAAAGGAAATGGAAGGAAGGACATGAGTGGGAAACCTTAACAAAGCGCTAAAGGAAATGTTACATCTCCTTATCACGAAGGCCTCCTATTATGTGTTATGCCATCAATATCTGCCTATCTTCTATCTATGGGCCACATTTATTACTTTTGTGCACCTAACTGTAGTAGTTGCGCCTAAATTTTGGTGCACTGTTTTGCCAGAATTATCACAAGCTACAACCATCTGTGATAAGGTAATTTCCTGCCTCTTATTTACTTTACTTTAACACAGTTTAGGCGCAATTTTGGCGCAGTTTAGGCGCAATGTTAGATTCAGGCACTTACATGTCATCCTGCTACAAGCTCCTCACTGCTTCTCCCACAGCCCAGAATGAAGATAACACTCACAGCAGCACCCAGGTGTGTGACACCCAGCACCCAGTGACCTCCTCAGCAGTGGCTTCTCCTAGAGGGGATCACCCAGTGCTGGTCTCCTGCTGCGCCCCTGTAATTCTGCACAGTATCCCCCTCAGACACACTGGTGATAATGTGCAGAATTACATGGGGGACACTTGTATGTAGTATCTGCAACATGCTGCAAAGTTCTCTTGCTCTTGCTTTGAGCTCAGGAATTTGCAGAATATTTTGTAAATAGAAGGTGATGAACTGTAAATAGAGTCTGCAGCTCCTGTCTGCAGAGTATCTCATGTCTGTATTATCTGTACTAGTGTCTGCAGAGTATCTCATGTCTGTATGATCTGTTCTAGTGTCTGCAGAGCATCTAATGTCTAAGCACAGTGCTTTCTTCTCAGTTAATGCCACCTTCGGGCTGGAGTGTTTTTGCGCCCGTTTTTGCGCCTAAATGAAAACGTTGCAAGTGATAAATATCATTAGGTGCAGCAAAACTTCTGGATTGCTAGGATAAATGAGGGAAAGCTGCTTATTTTTGCTGCGCGGCTAGTTTGGCGTTTAGTCACAAAAATTGGCGCAAAAACAGTGTGCCTGAATGAAAAGGCGCAAAAACAACAGAAAAAAAACGAGTGATACATGTGGCCCAATGAGCTGTGCACCTGTGTGACATAACATGACCAGAGATATACAGTATAACGAGCTGTGCACCTGTGTGACATCACATGACCAGGGATACAATGAGCCGTGCACTTGTGTGACATCACATGACCAGGGACATAACGAGCCGTGCATTTGTGTGACATCACATGAGCAGGGATATAATGACCCATGCACCTGTGTGACATCACATGACCAGGGATATATAACGAGCTGTGCACCTGTGTGACATCACATGACCAGGGATACAATGAGCCGTGCACTTGTGTGACATCACATGACCAGGGACAGATTTCTATCCACAGGAAGTAAACATAGAAGCCTCCTGTAGCAAGCACACAAGCAAGGTCTAGAAAATCCTGAGGAATTGATACAAAGAATATTGGAAAACTATTCATTACACAAACAATATCATCTATTTAGAAACCAAATGACAATACAGTGGTCCTATAGTGATATCAATCTCAGGTAATATAGGAGGGCGCTGGACAGGTCATCGGGGTTACGGACAATATGGCAGTCAGTATTTTTGATTTATTGTGCCGTAACTCTTATACTTTCTGCAATCAAGTTCAGGCAGCTTGATAGTGTGAGTGATGGTTTTTGATGTAATCTACGTAGGCTTCTTTACTAGATTGTGTCTTAAGCATTTATAAGATATTTTTACAGGGCAATATATTTTAATTTTGAACATGTTTGCACTTTATATGCCTTAGGTGTTATAGAGCCGAGCGTTTATGAGTAATTACGCCATTCGTCTTTCAGGTTGGCATTTTGTATTGTACACAACACTATTACGAATTATAATCGCCTATGATTTTTTTGGTCATGGTCACGGATGTATCACACTGTCCTTATAATTTTTTGTTGCTTTTTATTGTATTTTTTTTAAGGGGTCTTTTTAGCTGCCTGGTGTCTCAAATTTATACAATTATGATTCTGTGTGATTATTGGTAGTTGTATGTTATTTAACGTACCCGAGTCCCCGGGTTACGTACAAGATGGTTCTGTAGGGTTGTTCTTAAGTTGAATTTGTATGTAATGTGGACTGTATATTTTAGAATAAATCTGTCAGGTGCCAGGGGTATGGGGGCACCATCATAGATCATCAAATGTGCCCCTAACTCTCAACTTAGTTTTGAAGTTGAATATGAAAATAGCCAAGAAGTAGGTTTCCGTAATGTTTCTTTTTTGATTTCTAGCCAAACTGTGGCTATTTTGCCCCTAATTTGATAGAATCTATTTTTTATAATTGTATCCATGTTTATCGGAATATACCGGTGCTCGTGTTCATGACCATCTTAGCCACACACCCTCTCCATGGAGATCAGAGACTCAGTGATCACATCCTGCCAGGAATGTGTGAGCATAGAGAGAGGGCTACAAACTACAAGCTACAGTGACAAAAGTGATCCGGGGGGGGAGGCAGGCAGATCTGTGAGATGTAGCAGAGCTCACAGTGTAATAAGTCTGTCACCTCTGTCTGTCCGCTTCGTGTAATCTCTCGATCTCATCTCTGATCTGTCTCACCTCTCTCTCTACTATGTCAGTGTGTTAGCACGTCAGTAGCTAGATTGAAAGTGTATAAAACCTTGTAACCTATAAATCTAACCACATTGTTACAGTTACCCCCCCCACCTCCTCAGCCCGAGCCGGTGAATTCCGAGCTTTTCAGCGCAGCAGCGCCACCTGGTGGACGGCGGGGGAACTACCTTAATAAATCCCGGCCGGACCCGAATTCAGCGCAGAGAAACGCGCCGCTGGATCGCGAATGGAACCGGTAAGTAATTTGCCCCAATGTGGTCTGCTTAGAGAGGCTCCGGCTACACCATGGTATTTGCACTGAGCAGCCTAGAGAGTAATAGGAGCTAAAAAAAAGCACTAAACGAATAATTTCTAAGTAAGGGGTTAAAAGGATCTTCTTGTGTTAACATCACTAGGCGGATTGATGTGAGATATTGAGAGTAGATATTGTAGTTCAACAATATTACAATAGATACAAAAAAATTGAAAAATTCAAGGAAAGAGACAATCCTGGTTTTTAAAATTGGTCTGACCCTTAAGCAGTTAATTTTTCTCATGGTGCCTAAAATACTCCTGCCAAAATCAATAGTCATTAACCCCTAACTCTCAGAAATGTTAAGTAACCTTTTAAGCAACTTACAAAAGAGGTTGTATAAGGTCTTCCATTAATTATGATCCGGTCCCGCGATTGTTCCCTGACAACTTCATCCAATAGGATCATCCCACAGAGCGAAAGTTCAGACGTTTAATGTAAAATATCAACAAATGGGCAAATGACAGAGAAATGTCTGCATTAGTGTTATCCTCCATTCGTAACTGATCTCATCATTGCTGAATTATATGCAAATCTCCATCTATTCCTATTCACGGCCATCATTTTATGTTTATAGCCAAAATACATTTTCATGAGGAGTTTTATACTAAAGCCGAGCGAATGATGGTTGGGTAAATATTGTAGATGGCTCTACACTCTGTCATAATAGCGAGCCTCGTATTCCTGCACTTGTTTTTAAGTATTACTTCAAGTGACAATAAAAAGAAATTTATTCAAGAGTATTGTGAGCGAACCAAACCTCAAGATCAGATTCATACAGAATTCGCAGGCTGGACCCACTGACCTGACTTTGAATTTTATTGAAAAGTTGGGTCAGTTTCGGCTACCTCTTCGCGGTTAACTTGTTTAAAGGGGACCTGTCATATATAAAAACGGAACTAGGAGGTGATTAAACGGTAGCAGACACTGCCGCAGACACAAGAAACAACCGAACTGCTCTAAAGCGGACGGCGTATTCACGAGGGGCGGTCCGAGGCGCTTGCCTCTTTCCCGGACCGCCCTCCCACTCCTCCATAGGCCAGTGGTGACTGCCGCGTGTCACCCCCTAAACCCGCCCCCCTCATGAATAAGCCGGACCGCTTTGAGAGCTGTCCAGCGTTTCTAGTGTATAGCTCGGCGGGTTTTGTCCACACACAAACCGGCACTGGCATCGATGGCGGACTGCAGTGTAGCGCCGCCGTTTTTGGGAGGATTGTCGCTCCCATTAAATCAGAGCATTTAAACGCCTGTGATCAGTGCTCACAACCATCATCATTGTGTCACGTGTCCAGGTTCAGGGTTGTGTCCAGACCAAACGACTTTTTAAAATTCTGGTTCACCAACTCACTGTTACTCAAATTTTACAGTCCACTCATCCCTATTCAAGAGAGAATCTATCAATCTGATTGGTCCAAGAGTGGAGTATTCCCTATAGCTATCAGTATATATCTCCTATATCCTCCACAAGTCTTCTCGGATCATGGAAACATTGTAGAGGAATTAAAAAGAAAAGTTTGATTAGCGGATTGATTATTGTAGTTAAGAGACTCCATATGTGCAGGAAATTGTGCTGCCCGCTCACCACAGGAAGTGTCGCAATTTATCTTCTTATGAACAACCTAACAACAAAGAAGATTATGAAATCTAGAAGCAATGCACGTGGCCCAGCCTGTGTGGGAGCACGTGGAGTTTTGACAGCTCCATCATACAGAGCTTTGGAAGCTTTGCTTCTCTTGGTACCTTAAGGTTGCCCAACCTATTTTATTAGGTCACAAATATCCAAAATGGTGCCACCCTAGCCATATGATGAAGTACTTAAAAAATATATACATATTGTACACACAGTTTATACAATCATACACATTTATACTCACATTTATATATGGGGTATACACCACATACAATAATACACTCATCTCCACACCTTTTATACGCTCTTAGACTAATGATACATTTAAGCAACAGGTATATACTCAATATACATTCATAATATAGTATATAATACACCATTCACATAATAAACAACACATATATAAAGAGGAACGCATAACAATATATATTATATAATATACTATAATCTATATATATTGTATCTATATATATGATATTATATCATATATTGTGGGGTTATGCTTTGTCAACAAAGGTCAACCAAATACTAATGTCCAATAGGAAGGTTTATTAAACCAACAGTCACTAATATGAAAGTTGACTTTTTCTCAGTCACAAAGACTTATAACATAGAAAGGTATCCTCCCCATACAGTTCTGTAAGTTACAGCAAGTTCCTCACACTCTCTGACCCTAGTCCTGAGACAACAGAGGAATAAGACGCCAGTCAGCATCACTTCAGTGCTTGAGCCACCACACTCACAGCTCTGCTCTAGAGCTCCAGGGCTAATATAATGCAAAGGCAACACGTGGGCCTGGATAATGGGCAGTAGTCAATCCCACCAAGCTCGGTCAGTACTTTACTCCAGTAAAAGTCGTCCCGGATCAGCGTGAAGCAGCAGCTATGCTACTTTTAAATAAGGAAGCAGAAACCTCGGTCCTGACAAGATATGCGCTTACTCACGAGGCCTCCAGGCACCTCAGGTGACATGTTTGCCCTCAATCCACGATGCCCGCTGCCTTTTCACAATAACACCCCCTCCTTGCCAAACGCCGAGGGACTGGGCAGACCCTGAAGCAGGCACCTTGATTATCCATTGCAAATTCCATACTCTATTGTTCCACTTAACCTGAGTCCTGTAATTGCAATGAAACCCGGTGATTTCCGGGCATTTCCTTCTTTTGCCCTTCTCACTCACCTTTGAGTGAGCAATGATCTGAGACCAATAGCATGCACACTGCCCTATGTCCACCAGAACCCCTGGATGGCAACTTGGTCACGCTGTTTCATTGCTTGCTCTCTGTGTGTAGGACCAAACCTCCACGCGGGCAGGGTCCCTGCCCTAGGTAGGAAATCATGGGTCGTGGCACATATGTCTGGGCTACTGGACAGTTTAATAATAACATCACTTGGTAATAGACACGCTTCCCAATACTCTTGTTCTGGGAAGACAGGTGGGTGAAGTGGATCCATGGGACACCTCAAAGACTATTCCTTTTCGCCAAGTGAACACATCTTCAGCAAATCCACTTCCATGTATCCTGACTGAAAGGAGTCGTTAGGACTTAATGTGAGACCTGTTAATTGGGAAGGGACTTTCTGTTTTGTGTTTTGGACTATGGGTGATGCAAATAACTCCCTGGTGCATCAGTGGGTGGTCTGACAATCTGCCAACACTGAGAACACAAAGGATACTGCGTGTATTCTGTGGGTGACGATGTGAATTCCTCTAGCAGTGAGTTAGTAAGCGGAATGAGGAACATCCACTGACCTTGAGTGTCCGCGAGAAAATTTTTGGCATCTGGCCCGCATTCCTCCCACCAATTGTGGGGAGTGCTTCGGTCACACAGGTCACCCAAACGTAATGTCCAATAAGGGAAGGTGTTATGAAAACAGCAGTCACTAATAAACATAAAACAGCTATTCTTATAACATCATGTGTAAGTTCAGCAGGAGGTCCTCCAGCAATATCTGAATCTACCGTCCTGAACGAGACAGACAGGCAGACGAAAGGACGCCAGACCAATCACTGCAGCGCATTGGAGCCACACACTCACATCTCTGCAGTAGGCTCTAGCTAATAAAAGCAAGGCACTACTGGCTGGATACACGGGAGGCAGTCATACCACCAAGCTCTCTAATCACTCCAGTAACAGCCACACGCAGCTATCTTACTTGTTAAATAAGGAATTTTATTTATTTCACAAATTATCATGAATCTATTCAGTGGCCTTTTTGAAGATGCAGCCCAACAGATGGTTGCGCTAGTGGCCGATCGGTCTACCAAACAGATCTAGGTGACCGCAGGAGGGCCGGCAGCACGAAACGAAGAGGCTGCGTCACTAAGCAAGCAAGCCAGGTCAGGAAGATGACGTGCTCACTGGTCCAAGGCGACCAGGAGTGTGAAGACGGGGGTGAAAAGAAGAAAAATTTGGCCTGGTGAACGACCCTAATCAATTTTGGTACGTGGCTGTCAAACCTGGGCCCCTCAGCAGTGTTATTATTGTCCTTTGGGGTCATCATTATCAGGAATCTCCGAAAGTGGCAGCACCCAAAGTATGATTGCAGTGGCACCGATATTGCCATTAACTGGCAGGGGATGAGCCAAAACCCGACCGTTTGGGTTTAGGTAACAATCACTGACAGCATCTAGTTTCGTTCAACACTAATTATAATTTTAAAAAACTTCCTTGTCCGGAGTGTAGGAGCTTTTTTTCGGAGTGAGATTTTTTTGTTCCATTAATTCCATTTTTGTAAAAAAAAAATTATTTTTCAAATTAATATATTGAGCACAATTGTGGCGATGTGAAAAATAGACGGAAATTCTATTTGTCTGACACGAGGGAGACCTGCAAAAAATGAGATTGGATGTTTGTATTAATATAGAAGCAAATCCTGCCATCATTCGGCAGACATTTATATCCAAGTACAGTGTGCCCCCTTGTCGTCTACATAAAGTATAGGAATCGGAGTTTAGAGCATATGCCTTCCCTCTTTCCGTTTTTATCGCCTATGAAGACATTGCCGGAATAAGTATAAATGTAGTTTATCTCCCAGGTTGCTACCTGAAGTTTTGAGTAAATAAAATGCAAGCCTTGCGCTGTACAGCTCCATATCAATTAGCCTCCTGGATGTTTAATCTCTTTGGATTTTATATTAACGTTCTTTTTTACACGCTGACATATGCATTTTTTTTTTTTCCGATCAGCAAAGAAAAGTGTAGATTTGTACCTTGGTGGGGCACTGAAATCATCCGGGGCTTATGTAGTTGATTGAATAGAGCACAGTGTGCTGAGTGCTAGACCCCCCTAAGAAGATCAATACAAACATTCAAAAGCAAATATATGAAAAGAAGTCCATACAGCTGCACCCATCTGGAGATCCTTATTGCTTTGTGGTCGAGCAACTATTTCAGAATCCAAGACGTGGGAAACAAGTTTGTTGACTGACACCAATGAAACAACAACCGTTTGGCACTGAGGCTCAAAAAAAAAATCTTTATCTTTTATAGGTGACATTAATAAAGAGTACTACATACTGCAGAAAAGCTAATGACGGTCCCTCTAGGTGAACAATTCATGGTTCCTCTGTGCCATGAATAGTGTGTGCTGACACTGTGTCTTATTTATCAGGGTATCAGGTTTATCTACACTTTTTTTAGCTTTTGAAACAAGTGTGGGCAGCAAATTTACTTACCCTGTCGCCTTGCACTGTGCTCGAATATATTGCATTATGCATGATTCACTAATGATCAGTCGCTAACGATATACTGTGTGTCGCTTCCTCCCCGGCTCATGGCTCGTGGAGTTCAATTTTCTTTCCTGGGTATGTATGTATTAAGTGCATGGTCTTGCAGCAATTGAAGTTAAATTCGCACGCAGTATGAATCAATGTCGAATGCTCCCAACGAATTGCTCCACGGCATGCCCACCCCCAAAAAAAATGTGTTGCATGAAAGCCAGCGCAGCTTTGTCATACATTCGATCGTGTGTGACACAACCCAGTGGAGACCCATTGTGAAAATCGACTGTTAAAGCTGTGTAAATCCGCACCCCGTTGAACACGAGTAGGAACCGCCGACGAAGCAGTGCAGCGGCTGGATCCCTTAGTAAATAGAACCCAATTGTTCTCAGTAGCTGGCAATAGAAAAATAGTATTCGACGATCAGTTCGATCAGCTCCATGAGTGATTGAAAACACCCCGACATGGCTTCTACAGCTCTGACTTACTTAGCCATTAAGCATACCCCCCACCCACCCCCCCATCCTGGACACTATAACCGATGTGCGTGAGTGAGCCCTATCTCTTGGAATGGCAGGGAGGGGGAAGGAGGCATGAGGAGCTAGTGACCAAGCTACAGACAGAAGAAGAGACATACGTCCCTTCCAGACCCTACCTTCTGATTACAGTGGATCCCTGGGAACGAACCAAATGATCGCCCACGCAACAACCCGGACGATAGACGATAGGTTGGAATAATCTTTGACATGCTGTGATTTCTATTCATCACAGTGAATCAGCGAGATGGTTATATCTCTGTTATCCTGAGCCTCATTTAAGATTTGTTGTTTTAGAGGGCAATACCTCTTGTTAATCAAATTCCCCCCACCAGATTTCATATAGGTGTTAACATTGTGACGAGGGCGGGTTAATACAGTGATAATACTTTTCAGTTTATAACTAATAACACGTGAGCATTCCTCTTTAAGCTTCACCCATTCTTGTGATTCTTGTGTGCTTGCTGCTATACAACATATTCCAACAAAGCACACAAGCAGTGAGTTGTTAGCTGTAAAAGGTAGTATGAAAAATAAGTAGAAGTTTTTTTTTTCACGGGGATTTATGAATTTTTTTTTTTTTTTAACTAGATTGCAGTTTTATCTACATGTATGTTTTTCAGCAGGATCTAACCATCCACAATTGTGTTTTATTTATGTCAAAGACTTTCCGTTAGAGGCGCTATCCAAGGTGTTTTGCAGCTGTTGACTTATGTTTTTTAGGTTTTTTGTGATGAAGAATCGCCTTTAAAGACATCTCCCTCACGCCGGCCTTGTTAATTTCCTTGTGGCGCGTGAACTTTAGGTTAAACTGTGTTTTTTTGTGATTGGAAAAATTGAGCAAATGTGTAATCTGGTTCAGTGCCGAGGAGGTATCTGTCCATTGGTTTGGTAGAGTAGTATCCATGACATATAGATATTATCAAGATGGGAGACTTGATTTCCGGGAGATTGCTAACAAAGATTGGATTTAGGAAAGTATGATGGGCGTCCGAGTGACAGTGTTTTTATTACTACACTTGCCAGTTACTATAGTTGTTTGTGTAAATCATCGGTGCGGTCCGGATTATGTGCATAGACAGAAAATGAACTTTTAAAACCCAAAACATCGATGTCAACCATGTAAAGATTCCTTAACCATGCAGTTAAGCGCTTGTATATTTATCTCTTGTAATTTGCGGTCGGAGTTGTAGTCACTAGAGGACATTAATCATCATCCTTTGTTTAAAGGGCTCCATGTGCCTGTCATCATTTATCTTCACGGGCTGAGGCATTTCTCTCCATTGTGTCTGTGATACACGATTTCCATGTACTCACCTTTGTTCTGTAGTGATTGTTTTGGAAGTTAATCATAAACCAAGGTGTTCCAAGACCAGACTACAATCGGTGCAAGCGCTGATGAGGAGAAAGGCAATAGTTGACATTCGCCTTACTAATACGTGAATAATCAGCAAATCAGAATAAGTCATCTGAACATCACCATACCTCTTTTGCGGAAGATGTATTTCGCATGATGTGTGGAAGAAATGCATTTAGGCGCACTGTTGAAACCTGTTCAGTGTCTCAACCATTGGAACATTCCATGGCCTATGATGTAGGGCAGTAGTGTGTGAATCTATGCCATGGGTGACACAGCTGACAGTCCGAGAACTCTCTGTGGGAACCCAGGGACGTGCCACCCAACACACGGCCGTATCTGCCATGAAGGCAGGATGAAAACTCCGCCTCAGGCGGACTGCCGCGAAGCCCTAAAAAAGAGCAGTCAGAACAGCATGTGGGGTGATTGGGCACTCACCCGAATAACTCACTAGCAGTACAACGTTTCCGCTGACATCCATGACTGACCGTGGACACATCACTTCGGCAAGTGGATACAGCAGAGCAGCTGACAGCAGATCACGCCGTTTGTCTCGAGGCTTGGCCGCTGCTCTAATGGCTGTGGGGGGCGCGCTGGTCGTTGTGACTCTGTCAACAACCGTCGACGTCCCATGCACATCACCGCTGCCCCAAGCAGAAACCGAGTCGTAGGGAATGAGGACCTCGTGTTGGAGAGGAGGTAATATAAACGTTTTATTATTTTTAGACCTGGCCAATAAATTAATAAAAAAATTACCTGTGGCAGAGTTTTAATAGGAGAGCAGATTGTAAGTATTGTGGATAGATCACTAACTAAATTGGGTGGGGAGGGATTGTTATGGGCTCTATCATATGCAAAACCTTTATGGGGTAGTTGTTCAGGGTACTGTATATAATTTATAAGGGGGCTGTATATACCCATAGTTTATTAGCTGGTGTTATTATAATTATGTGACTGGTCAGGGTGCACTATTAATTATGGGGCATGTATTCTGAATGTGTAGTAGTTGGGATATACAGCCACCTGGAACTGCATGTTCTTAGGTGAACATTGTACTGTAAGTGAATATTTTTACCAGACGCAGTGTGGAGATCGTACACGGACCTAGATGACCTCTTCGGGTAAAATCAGAGCAGCGTGATTGTAATCATATTAGGTCATCTTCCTAATTATCGCGTAAGGATCCTGTATAGACACAATGGTTCAAGTGGTCACTGATCTGCCTGACAAGTGTGTGAGTACAGTGTCAGAATGTGTAGTGTCAGTGAATCATCCCATTGATGTTTGAGGAACTGTTTGTAATATTTTAGATTAATCGTTTTTTAGGTCTTTTTTTTAGGGGTGTCTGTTAAATTCAGGGCTGAATATAGGAGGAAGTAGACCTTGATTTATTTTCCTATTTTGGGTTGGGAGGCGATCAGCATTTTCAGGTTTTGTTTTTCTGCCTCAAGCATCAAACGGCCCTAGAAGAAGGGTTTCTTACACAGACATTCACAGCCCCATCCTGTGTCCCACGCAGCCAGAACGAAGAAAGTAGAGTAGCCAAGTCTCAAACCGTACGAATGTAGTTTAAACATTTTTTAGAGATAAGCAGACTCGACTTTTTCGTTGAAGTTTCGGGTTCAATGAAGTGACCGCGGACACATTCCAGCGTTGGGGGCCTAAACCAAGCCAATCCGCAAATTGAGGTCCCCAAGGAAACGAGCCATGACTCGAATATCCCTAGATAGCAGAGGTAGACAAATGCATGAGAAACAGCGGGTGTAGATACAATGGGGCGCAGATTTCTTACCCGGAACCCTTGCGTCGATCCACGGCGCGTATTGTCTCGCACAGGATTCGGGTCCGGTCCGGCGAGATTTTAAGGAGGTAAGTTCCTAGCCGCCGTCCCACCAAGTCGCTGTGCGCTGAAAATCAATCGCACCGCGCCGAAACACCAGCTTGGACCAAGTGAAGGTTAAAGCGCTTCCAGAGTGACAGCTTTTCGTGTTTTAAAATTGCGGACCGGTGTTTTCCGGAATATACGTCGGTAGTTTTTGTTCGGCCACGGCTCCGATTTCCGTTGCGCGCATGCCAGGCGTCCGAAAGGCCTGCCACAATCCCGATCGCGCCCATGAGTCGCCACAGAATTCTCCGGGGCAATTCAGGTACAAACGGCGGCAATCGGAAATATTGCGGTAACACGTCGGGAAAGCGACATCGGGGCCTGTCAGTAAACTACCCCCAAGTTCTTTCCATACGCATCGGGCGAGGACCCTCTTGTCATTTGTCTCTACATCTTCTCCTTGTGAATTTGTATACCTGACTACTACTACTATGGGGATATTAACGCAAGGCTAGTTGCCTAGACGAGGAATCAATTTGCGGATTAGCTGTACAGTTGTCTTCGTAATTTCTATTACCTCCCTGAATCTGGGGAATGGAGATGTTTGAGGATCACATATGTGATATAATCAATCCTCTGACCTTTTTTAGTATATAATTATACATTATGTTTGTGGAGGCCTCACTATCACCAGCAGGTTGTCTTGGTTTTCCACGGTTTGTCCTGTTTTTGTTCTTTATTCCTGATTTTTTGTCTTAAAGAAAACATTGATGTTTTGGACAAACCGCGAATTTAAATTCAAAATGTGTTGCCAAGCATCGCCACTCCATGCACCAGAGAAGATGGAACTCCGGCGAAGCCTGTGCGAGGCAGCCAGCGAACCACCAAGAAATCGGCGCACGCTTGTAAGTGAGATCCGGCGGCCGAATCCTCGTCTGTACATTCGGACCTGGAGACTCGGCGGACGCAAGGAGCAGGTAAGTACACTGTGCACAATTGCCGAAATTGACACAAGCCCAAACTTCCTCCCCCCCACCCTTTTAAGCGAGCAACGCAAAACAAAGTTATGGCCTTACATAAGCCGCCTGATAAATTTTGTTAAAATGGTCACTAGAGATTTTTCAAGGTTGTCATCTAAGGGTGTTGAGAAATATCGATAGGAACGTGGACCAATTGCACAGTAAATGTGTTTTATATTAAAGTATTCTTTATGGAACATAGGCCACAGACTGTGTTTAATGGAGCAGCCTGATTCCACCTACACGAGCTCTGCGGCCGAGAAATCCTCCTCCGGAACACTACATCATGTGTGGTAAACCGTAAACAGCTTGTGCACAATCCATGAACGTGTATCGCAGCCTCTGATTTTCTAGTGATTTTAATATATCACAAAACGCTACACAAAATAAATTAAGAGGTTGACAAAAGGAGAACTAAACAAGTGGTTGATATAACGAAATGCATATAATACGACATGTGATAAAGTAAGGGAACAATTAGATTTTTTAATTGTCTTAAAGTTCGGGTCGGAGGGTAAAGTTTTTAACAAACATTACGAACCTAGTACTGAGCTCAAGTAAGGGATTTTCTACATCTGCTCAACGTTCATGTTGTACAGAGCAAAGTGCCCGCTACGCTCTCATATAGTGGTAAAGGGAGGTTTCATATATACTCTTTGTATTAGTAAGCCGGAAGATTTAACTACACACGCTGAGTGGACCTGGATGAAGACGGGGCCCACGGTTACAGGCAGTCCCGCGGGTTACATAAAGAATGGGGTCTTGTAGGTTTGTGCTTAAGTGATGAATTTGTATGTAACGTCGGAACTGTATATTTTACATTGTATCCCATCGACAGAACTTTTTTGGGTCTCTGTGAAAATATGGATTGAAAAAATGTGGGGTTGTCATAAGAATCAGGATTAACACTAAACGCTTCTTATAAGCAACAGGAGCTTAAGTGCGCGAGTTCTGAAAGTATAAGGCCAGAGGGCGCCTCCGGAGCGAAGGGGGTGAAATAGGAAATTAGATGAAGAGAGCCGGGTGGTGTATGGGTGCGAATCTATTGTATTTGGCTAGGACATAAGTACAATAATTCAATATCCGATAGGTCCGTTTTGTAAGTAGGGGTCGTATGTAAGTTGAGTGTTCTTAAGTAGGGTGACTGCCTGTAATAGTTCAGTTATTGAATTAATATAGTCAATCATAGGAGCAGGAAAAAGACCCTTAATCCCGTTGTCGATCCCTTGGGTGAACTCTTTTCGAGTGTGTGACTCTTTTTCTCTTTTCTAGTTTCAGATCTCACGCCTTCCGTGTTACCACTATAAGCGACCACCTACCACAGAATGATGGATTTTTTAACCAAGCACACTGACATATGGTGACGTGCCGCGCCTCTGGAGGTATGTCTTCTTTTATCTTTTTAAGAAAAAATAGGCTTTAGAAGTATGCAAACGAGCTTAGGGCTAATTTTGAAATACATTTTTTTGTAAAGGATACAATGAGCCGTGCACTTGTGTGACATCACATGACCAGGGACATAACGAGCCGTGCATTTGTGTGACATCACATGAGCAGGGATATAATGACCCATGCACCTGTGTGACATCACATGACCAGGGATATATAACGAGCTGTGCACCTGTGTGACATCACATGACCAGGGATACAATGAGCCGTGCACTTGTGTGACATCACATGACCAGGGACACCCCATCTCCCATACACATACACAGCATGCACCAGCCCCATCTCCCATACACATACACAGCATACACCAGCCTCATCTCCCATACACATAAACAGCATGCACCAGCCCCATCTCCCATACACATACACAGCATGCCCCAGCCTCATCTCCCATACACATACACAGCAGGCACCAGCACCATCTCCCATACACACAGCAGCAAGCACCAGCATCATCTCCCATACACATACACAGCATGCCCCAGCCTCATCTCCCATACACATACACAGCATGCCCCAGCCTCATCTCCCATACACATACACAGCATGCACCAGCACCATCTCCCATACACACAGCAGCAAGCACCAGCATCATCTCTCATACATATACACAGCATGCACCAGCCCCATCTCCCATACACAGCATGCACCAGCCCCAACTCCCACACACACACACACACACACAGCAGGCACCATCCCCCCTTCTACCCCTCCAGCACTCACCTCTTCCTCCATGCTGCTAGGCCCGGGCTGTGCTGTGGGGGCGTGGCCTTCTGGCTCTGTGTAATGTGCAGGGCTGGGCCTGTGAGGAGCCCAGCGCTAGGGCTGACATCTGCAGGGGAGAACAGGCTCCTGCACTGCCACCCCTGCTGTGCATCCATATCATAAGGTTAATTTATCATATGGATGGCTGTGTTGTGTTGGGAGATGTGGCTGGGTGCCATGGGAGATGGCTGTCTCTGCTGTGTGTGTTTAGAGATGGGCTGGCGCCTGCTTCTGTGTGTAATGGGAATGGGCTGGCGCCTGCTGCTGTTGTGTGTGGGGAGATGGTGCTGGTTCCTGCTGTGTTTGTGTATGGGAGATAGCTGGGTGCCTGCTGCTGTGTGTTGTGGGTAGTGGGGCTGGTGGCCTGCTGTGTGTGTGTGGGGAGATTGTGGCTGTTTTTTTTTTGGGGCCTGCTGTGTGTGTGTGGGGAGATGGGGCCTGGTGCCTGCTGTGTGTGTGTGGGAGTGGTGCTGGCGCCTGCTGTGTGTTGTGGGGAGATGGTGCTGGTGCCTGCTGTTGTGTGTGGGGAGATGGGCAGGTTCCTGCCTGGTGTGGTGTGTGTGTAGATGGTGCTGGTACCTGGCTGTGTTGTGTGTGTGGAAGATGGTGCTGGTGCCTTCCTGTGTGTGTGTTTTGTGTGTGGAGATGGTGCTGGTGCCTGCTGTGTGTGTGTGTGGAGAGATGGTGCTGGTGCCTGCTGTGTGTGTGTGTGTGGGGAGAGGGCTGGTGCCTGCTGTGTGTGTGTGTGTGAGGAGAGATGGGGTTGGTGCCTGCTGTGTGTGTGTGTGTGAGGAGAGATGGGGTTGGTGCCTGCTGTGTGTGTGTGTGTGGGGAGATGGTGTGTGTGTGTGTAGATGGTGCCGGGTGCCTGCTGTGTGTGTATGAGAGATGGGCGCTGGTGCCTGCTGGCTGTGTGGGGATATTTGTGCTAGTGCCTGCTGTGTGTGTGTGTGTGTGTGAGGAGAGATGGGGCTGGTGTTGCTGTGTGTGTGTGTGTGTGTGGGGAATGGGGCTGGCCGCCTGCTGTGTGTGGGGGGGGAGGGTCACACGTTGTGTTGTTTGGGCCTTGGTTTTTCAAAAAACATTGTGTTTGAAACGCAGCAATGTAATTATTCGCAAATCACCTCCTGCAGCTGTTTGTATGCGTTTCAAACACAATGAAAACTCCAGGCCACATTCAACGTGTGGAACTCTACGCCCTTAGAGCGTTTTGATTCCGTTTTTTTAACTGAATCAAAACGCAATCGTGGCGAGCCACGCCGATCGCATATGCCGTTTCTAATGTAAGAAGCGTATGGATTGGCAATCATCGTCTATTGTGTAAATTGCGGGACACCGGGCAACGCATTGGGGTTCATTTACTAAGGGCCCTCATCGCGTTTTTCTCCTCCAGTTCCCGACTGTTTAATTACGTTTTCCCCGGGCTATTTCGCGAGTTGTTGCGCCGATGACCTGACTGCCCCGGGAATTGTGTCGTCACGCGATCGGATTGTGGCGCCTCGGCGCCGGCATGCACGCGACTGAAATCGTGGGGCGTGGCCGACGAAAACCCGACGTATTCGTAAAACCACCCGCATTTAAAAACCGAAAAGTGGCGCTTGGGGAGGCCTTACCTTCCCTGGTCCGAGGTGGTGCATTCCGGTGCGTTGATAAGATTTCAGCGCAGCACTCCACTGGTGGACGGCGGAGGAAATACCTTCATGAAAATCCCGGCGGACCCGAATCCAGAGCGATAACGCGCCGCTGGATGCGAATGGCCGGGTAAGTAAATCGCCCCATTGTGAGGCATGCATTTACGTACAAACACATATGCGATCCACCCCCGTGCGTCTTTGATTCATTTACAAAACGGAATCAAAACACTACGTGTGTCATCACCCTTATTTGTCACTTGGCACTTATTATGGTTAGTTGACGCCCCGCCTCTTGTGAATGGCCACGCCTAAGTTAAATTGCCCCGCCTATCTCATGGGGCCACTTTTAATCTTTTTCCAGAGGGCCACTTTAAACCCAGTCCGCCCCTGTCTCTCGAGCTCTCTTATATTTTCTTGGTTTCTGAATTCTGCCTGTTTATTGACTAGTCTATTTGGATTGTGGTGATTTGGTTAATTGATATTGCCCGCTGTTGCGACTCGGACTTGTATACCTCGACTTATTGTGTTTTTTGTTTGGTCCCCCCCCCTTGGTTTAATTGTTCGTGTTCACACCTTTCGCCAGGGAGGGACGTCGCCCAGATTTATTTGGCCTCCTTTTTGGGGGACCCACAAGTAGGGAGGGACAGATTTGGGGGTCTCAGTGTCAGGGCTCACTATCCTTGTTTGTCAGCAAGAGAAAAAAAACTATAAAGAGTTTGATCTCACGTACCATGTGAGGCAATCTTGAGGCCGTGAGGCTGTGTGGGGAGTTACTCCGCACGGCTCTTGCTTTTCTTTATAATCCAAACGAAACCAAAAAATGAAGTAGAACGTGGCAAACATCCAATAAGATAGTCGTTTAATTCTCCACATAAAAATCTGTGCAGTGTCCAGGTAGCAAGCCACCTGGCCGTGTACATGTAGGGCGATCCACCTACGCGTTTCGAACACCATGCACCAGCCCCATCTCCCATACACACACACAGCATGCACCAGCCCCATCTCCCATACACACACACAGCATGCACCAGCCCCATCTCCCATACACACACACAGCAGGCACCAGCCCCCCTTCCACCCCTCCAGCACTCACCTCTTCCTCCATGCTGCTAGGCCCGGGCTGTGCTGTGGGGGTGTGGCCTGTGAGGAGCCCAGTGCTACGGCTGACATCTGCAGGGGAGAATAGGCTCCTGCACTGCCACCCCTGCTGTGCATCCATATCATAAGGTTAATTTATCATATGGATGCATCAGGGAGGGAGGGCAGTGCAGGAGCCTGAGCATAAGAAGTGATCTGCCCGACAGCTCGGCACATGTAGTGAGGGAGAGGAGGAGGGGCCAAGCAGAAGAAGGGACCGGCCCCATCAGCTGCTCAGGGCACCGGCCCACCGGAAAGTCTCCCGGTAAAGTCTATGGCCAGTCCGCCCCTGGCTAGAGAACACAGCAAGATAGCAGTTTGACCAGCAAGGAGTCAAAGCACACACACTTATAGGGAAACTCAGCCCTGCCACAGGTGGAATGAGCAAGCAATTACAGATCCACAGTGTTAACCCTTGCAAGACAGAATCAGTGAGGGGAGTGGCAGACATCAGGTCAGACAGCCATAGAACCTAGTTCAGACTGTAGGATAACGAAAAACTCAATGGGGGTCATCAGGGCCGGATTAAGGTTGGTGGGGGCCCCTGGGCGCAAAATCTGGTGGAGGCCCCCACTGAGTGCAGCGTGCATACACGTCCTCCTGCTCACTATCCACTATCCCCGCAGTAACACCGCTACATACAGCCGCCTCGCTCCCAGTAACACAGCTACATACAGCCGCCTCGCTCCCAGTAACACAGCTACATACAGCCGCCTCGCAGTGTCTACAGAGAATCTAATGTCTGTATTATCTGTTCTAGTGTCTGCAGTGTATGTAGTGTCTGTATTATATGTTCTAGTGTCTGCAGTGTATGTAGTGTCTGTATTATATGTTCTAGTGTCTGCAGTGTATGTCTATATTATATGTTCTAGTGCAGTGATGGCGAACCTTTTAGAGACCGCGTGCCCAAACTACAACCAAAACCCACTCATTTACCCTGATGTGCCAATGTTCCATTTTAAGCAGTAACTTATTGGTACCTGTTCCTGCACTTCTTTAATTGTATCGGCAACCTGATGCCACCAATACAGTTGAAAGAAGGTGGGCAAATTCAGACCATCATTGTAGCTTCCCTCCAGGGGCTGTATAGGAAGAATGGTGGGTCCAGCAGGGGGACTTCCAAAGATAATGCAGCCCTGTCCACACCTTCTCACTTTTCAAGCAGAAGGACTGTTTTGAGTCCTAGATAAAAATCTCTAACAAGTGTTTCAGTAGAAACACATATGTGTTCTGGCAAAGCCCCTCCTTTTTCCTTTTTGCGGTTTCCAATGCAGTTAAAACTCATTAAAAAACAAAAATGTTGTACATATCCCTATTTATTTCTATGGGCTTATGCACACGGCCTTACCATGTTTGCGGTTCAGACAGGCTATTATTATGTACTTACCTGCCGATGACAACATCGCTCAAACCATGTTCCATGGAACCACTGTTTGCATCCCAAGAGCGGCACAAGTGTAGTGTGCAGGAAGCCTGAGGTTGCGTTCACACATTCCTTTCTTTTTTTTTTTGTTGCAAAAATATGAAGTTTGTGTGCTGAATGGCAAATGCATTCAAATAGAAGAGGAACGGATCGTCTTCCCAAAGCGTTGAAATGCAACAAAAAACGTTATGGGGCACATTTACTTACCCGGTCCTGTCGTGATCCCCGCTAAACGTTGTCTGACGATCATGGTCGTGCGCCCGATTTCCTGCATGTGTGGCTTCCCCGCTCAGGTCCGTTGGAGTTCCCCTTCTTCTTCCTGGTGCATGTAAATGTTTGTCTTGCGACACAACTTCAATGTTAAATCCCGCGCTCAGTCAGAATCCGTTGGATCATTTGACGCACACTCCCCCCCGCAAATCGGTAATCATCGGAATATCCAACGTTTGTTTAGTCCGCAGACCCTTAGTAAATGAGCCCCAATGTGTGAACACGGTCACAGGCTGCATTCACACCTTGCATTTGCAGCACGTTTAGAAACGCAATGAAAATAAACATGGGGGTGGCTCACACGTATCCATGAAGCAGTTGGTGGGCCCCAGAATTAACTTCACTGGTGGGCCCATGGCACCCCAGTCCCACCCTGACTATATGTATAAGCACATTCATCAGTTGTTGTTTTTTTTTACTTCCATGAAAATAAATTTAAAGGGGTTTTCCCACAAAGAAAAGTTAACTTGCTGATCAGTGGGGGTCTCAGTGCTGAGACCCCCACAGATCACCAAAACGAGGGGTTTGTCGGACCCCACGTTGCTCCGTCAGATTAATGGAGCAGATGGCCGCACATAACCGTTCTACTCCATTTATCTTTATGGAGCTGAGGGAGATCACCAAGCGCAGCGAGAGGGCGATGGAGGCACGTGGGACCCGATTGGACCTCTTGTTTTCTTGATCTAATAGGGCCTAACTTTTCTTTGTGGGAAAACCCCTTTAAGTCTGCTTTCACACAGCTGCTGTGGGGACGTATAAATATAAATATGGGTATGTATATATAACTCCACAAAGTTTGATACCCAAGTGTGTTGCTGAATGGGCACATGACAGGGTACAGAACGGTAGGAGCGCCATGCAGAGCAGATTTGCATTGTCACATTTTACAGGCTATAAAATGTTTATTTTTTTGGATGTATGGGGGATTATTTTTTTCAGGATGAGATCCACTTTTTAGGTACATCATTTAGGGGTATTTAATTGCTAATTGAAGAGATTTTATTAACTCTTTCGTAGTGGCGGTTAAAAAAAAAAAATTATTCTGGTTTAGGGTTTTTAGCTTCTCTATCGGTACCTTTGTGCCCTGCATGTCCAGCCAAGCAGTTTGGTCACAGAGATATCAGATGGTCCCTGCACCGTGATCGGCTGCCATAGATGTAGATGGGGGAAGCCTATACGTTCATCTGTATGTGGTCTTAAACGCCGCAGTGTTAGAAGGATAGCGACGGCGGACCACCCCGTGCGCTCCATAGGCTGGCGGTGACTGCCGCGCATCATGCGGCAGTCACCGGCCCTAACCACGACCCAACCCCGCCCCCTCATGAATACATCGGACAGCTTTGCGAGCGGTCCGACGTTTACATTGTACTCCGCCGCAGTGTTAGATAGCGTTACTGGAGGTTTCTCACTGCGGCGTTTGTTTAAGCACTAGGCAGCTCCTAGTGCCGAAATTATGGGTGACAGGTCATCTTTAAGGCACTAACACCATAGAGTGCCTGCACCTTCTGTCCTTCATGAGCCGATCTATGGCTCATGGATCGCGCTGTCTGTGTCTCCACACTACAGCCGCGCAGAGGAGGAGAAGAAGCCACATGTCTTCCAGGCTGACAGCGCTGCAGGGCATCGTCTGGAAAGGTGAGTGGACTTTCATTATTTTACTGTTATAAAGGGGGGGATGTAATTTATATATATTGAGGAGCAAATGTATAGTGGAGAGGGGGGTCTTATATATATAGAAGGAACTGTTTAGGGGAGGGGGGAGTGTCATTTATATATATAGAAGAAACACTGTATAGGGGAGGGGGAGTAATTTATATATATTGAGGAGCAAATGTATAGTAGAGAGGGGGGTTATTTATATATATTTATAGGAGGGACTGTATAAGGAAGGGGGGTGTAATTTATATATAAAGGACCCACTGTATATGGGACGGGAGCATGGTTTAATTTATATATAGAGGGGAAATGTATATGGGACGGGAGCATGGTATAATTTATATATAGAGGGGCACTGTATACGGGTCAGGGGCATGTAATTTATATATAGAGCAGCCACTATATAGGGCAGTGATGGCGAACCTTTTAGAGACCGCGTGCCCAACCTACAACCAAAACCCACTCATTTACCCTGATATGCCAATGTTCCATTTTAAGCAGTAACTTATTGGTATCTGTTCTTGCACTTCTTTAATTGTATCAGCCACCTGATGCCACCAATACAGTTGAAAGAAGGTGGGCAAATTCAGACTATCATTGTAGCTTCCCTCCAGGGTTTCTCTGTTTAGGAAGAATGGTGGGTCCAGCAGGAGGACCTCCAAAGATAATGCAGCCCTGTCCACACCTTCTCACTTTTCAAGCAGTTCAAAACAGTCAATGAAGTGTTACAGTAAAATAGTGCTGAGCGTAGCATCTCATAAGTTGCCTAGGACTGCAGGAAGATTTGTTGGATTTGGTCCTGTTTGGTGAACTCTGTCCTAGGCTGATGGCCTGAGTGCCCACAGAAAGGGCTCTGAGTGCCACCTCTGGCACCAGTGCCATAGGTTCGCCATCACTGATATAGGGGATGGGGTGCAATTTATATATTAAAAAAGCCACTGTATAGGGGACGGGGGAATGGTATAATTTATATATAGAGGGGGAACTGTATAGGGGACAGGGGGTGTATTTTATATATAGAGAAGCCAATGTATAGGGGACAGGGGGTGTAATTTTCTATATAGAGGGAACAGTTGGTGTAATTTATGTATAGATGCACTGCATAGAGCAGTGGTGGCGGATACAATGAGCCGTGCACTTGTGTGACATCACATGACCAGGGACAGATTTCTATCCACAGGAAGTAAACATAGAAGCCTCCTGTAGCAAGACAGCAAGCAGAGGTCTAGAAAATCCTGAGGAATTGATACAAAAAGAATATTGGAAAACTATTCATTACACAAACAATATCATCTATTTAGAAAACCATAAATGACAATACAGTGGTCCTATAGGATATCAATCTCAGGTATAATATAGGAGGGCGCTGGACAGTGTCATCGGGGTTACAGGACAATATGGCAGTCAGTATTTTTGATTTATTGTGCCGTAAACTCTTATACCTTTCTGCAATTCAAGTTCAGGCAGCTTGATAAGTGGTGAGTGATGGTTTGATGTAATCTTACAGTAGGCTTCTTTACTAGATTGTGTCTTAAGGCATTTATAAGATAATTTTTACAGGCAATATATTTTATATTTTGAAACATGTTTGCACTTTATTATGCCTTAGGGTGTTATAGAGCCGAGCGTTTATGAGTAATTACGGCCATTCGTCTTTCAGGTTGGCATTTTGTATTGTACACAACAACTATTACGAATTTATATCGCCTATGATTTTTTTGGTCATGGTCACGGATGATATCACACTGTCCGTATAATTTTGTGTTGCTTTTATTGTATTTTTTTAATGGGGTATTTTTAGGCTGCCTGGTGTCTCAAATTTAATAACAATTATGATTCTGTGTGATTATTGAGTAGTTGGTAGTTATTTAAACGTACACGCAGTCCCCGGGTTACGTACAAGATAGGTTCTGTAGGGTTGTTCTTAAGTTGAATTTGTATGTAAGTTGGAACTGTATATTTTAGAATAAATCTGGCAGGTGCCAGGGGATGGGGGCACCATCATAGATCATCAAATGTGCCCCTAACTCTCAACTTAGTTTGAAGTTGAATATGGAAAAATAGCCAAAGAAGTAGGTTTCCGTAATGTTTCTTTTGATTTCTAGCAAACTGTGGCTTATTTTGCCCCTAATTTGATATGAAATTCTAATTTTTATTAATTGTATCCATGTTTATCGGGAATATACCGGTGCTCGTGTTCATGCCATCTTAGCCACACCCTCTCCATGGAGATCAGAGACTCAGTGATCACATCCTGCCAGGAGATGGTGAGCAGAGAGAGAGGCTACAAACTACAAGCTACAAGGACAAAAGTGATCCGGGGGGAGGGGAGGCAGGCAGATATCTGTGAGATGTAGCAGAGCTCACAGTGTAAAAGTCTGTCAGCCTCTGTCTGTCCTGCTTCTGTGTAATCTCATGCATCTCATCTCTGATCTGTCTCACCTCTCTCTCTATATGTCAGTGTGTTAGCACGTCAGTAGCTAGATGAAAGTGTATATAAACCTTGTAACCTGATAATCTAACCACATTGTTACCCCACCTTCACTCAGCCCGAGCCGGTGAATTCCGATGCTTTTCAGCGCAGCAGCGCCACCTGGTGGACGGCGGGGGAACTACCTTAATAAATCCCGGCCGGACCCGAATTCAGCGCAGAGAACGCGCCGCTGGATCGCGAATGGACCGGGTAAGTAAATTTGCCCCAATGTGTCTGCTTAGAGAGGCTCCGGCTACACCATGGTATTTTGCACTGAGCAGCCTAGAGAGTAATAGGAGCTAAAAAAGCACTAAACTGAATACATTTCTAAAGTAAGGGGTTAAAAGGATCTTTCTTGTGTTAACATCACTAGGGGATTGAAATGTGAGATATTTGGAGATGTAGATATTGTAGTTCAACAATATTATCAATAGATACAAAAAAATTGAAAAATTCAAGGAAAGACTAATCCTGGTTTTTAAAAGTGGTCTGACCCTTAAGCAGTTAAATTTTCTTCATGGTGCCTAAAATACTCCTGCCAAAATCAATAGTCATTAACCCCTAAACTCTCAGAAATGTGAATTAACCTTTAAGCAACTTACAAAAGAGGTTGTATAAGGTCTTCCAGTAATTAATGAATCCGGTCCCGCGATTGTTCCCTGTACAACCTTCAGCCAATAGGATCAGCCCACAGAGCGAAAAGTTCAGACGTTTAATGTAAAATATCAAACAAATGGGCAAATGACAAGAAATGTCTGCATTAGTGTTATCCTCCATTCTACCTGATCTCATCATTGCTGAATTATATGCAAATCTCCCATCTATTCACGGCAGTCATTTTATGTTTATAGCCAAAATTACATTTCTCATGAAGGAGTTTTATAACTAAAGCCGGCGAATGATGTGCGGTAAATATTGTAGATGGCGTAAATCTGTCATAAGAGCGAGCCTCGTATTCCTGCAACTTTGTTTTAAGTATACTTCATGTGACAATAAAAAGAAATTTATTCAAGAGTAGTGGTGAGCGAACCCAAACCTCAAAGATCAGATTCATACAGAACTTCGCAGGCTCTGGACCCCCTGACCTGACTTTGAATTTTATTAAAAGTTTGGGTCCAGTGTTCGGCTACAGCTCTTCGCGGTTAACTGTTTAAAGGGGACCTGTCATATATAAAAACGGAACTAGGAGGTGATTAAACGGTAGCAGACACTGCCGCAGACACAAGAAACACCGGACTGCTCTCAAAGCGGTCCGGCGTATTCATGAGGGGCGGTCCGAGGCGCTGCCTCTTTCCCGGACCGCCCCTCCCACTCCATAGGCCAGTGGTGACTGCCGCGTGTCACCGCCCCTAAACCCGCCCCCTCATGAATAAGCCGGACCGCTTTGAGAGCTGTCCAGCGTTTCTAGTGTATAGCTCGGCGGGTTTTGTCCACACACAAACCGGCACTGGCATGATGGCGGACTGCAGTGTAGAGCGCCGCCGTTTTTGGGAGGATTGTCGCTCCCCAATTACATCAGAGCTATTTAAACGCCTGTGATCAGTGCCACAACCAATCATTGTGTCACGTGTCCAGGTTCAGGGTGTGTCCAGAACCAAACAGACTTTTTAAAATTCTGGTTCACCAGAACTCACTGTTACTCAAATTTTTAACAGGTCCACTCATCCCTATTCAAGAGAGATCTCATCAATCTGATTGGTCTACAAGAGGTGGAGTATTCCCTATAGCTATCAGTATATATCTCTATATCCTACCACAAAGTCTTCTCGGATCATGGGAACAACATTGTAGAGGAAGTAGAAAAGAAAAGTTTGATTAGCGGATTGATTATTGTAGTTAAGAGACTCCATATGGTGCAGGGAAATTGTGCTGCCCGCTCACCACAGGAAGTGTCGCAATTATCTTTATTGATAAGCAACAACTTAACAACAAAAGAAGATTATGAATTCTAGAAGCAATGCACGTGGCCCAGCCTGTGTGGGAGCACGTGGAGTTTTGACAGCTCCATCTTACAGAGCTTTGGAAAGCTTGTGCTTCTCTTGGTACCTTAAAGGAGTTGCCCAAGCCTATTTTATTAGGTCACAAATATCCAAATGGTGCCACCCTAGCCATATGATGAATGTACCCTTAAAAAATATATACATATTTGTACACACATGTTTATACAATCATACACATTTATACTCACATTTATATATTTGTATACACCACATAAAGTTATACACTCATATACACACTTTTATATACTCTTATACATGTACATACAGCATACAGGTATATACTCATATACATACATAAAGTATATACACACCATATACACATACATAAACACACATATATAAAGATAGACGCATACACATATATATATATATATATATATATATATATATATATATATATATATATATATATATATATATATATTGTGGGGGTTATGCTTTGTCACAAAGGTCACCAAAACAGTAATGTCCAATAAGGGAAGGTTTATTTAAAACAAAGTCACTAATATAAAGTTGACTTTTTCTTCAGTCAAAAGACTTTAACATAAGAAAGGTAATCCTCACCATACAGTCTGTAAAGTTACAGCAGAGTCCTCCAGCATCTCTGACCCAGTCCTGAGACAACAGCAGGAGAAAGACGCCAGACCATCACTTCAGGCTTGGAGCCACACACTCACAGCTCTGCTAGAGCTCCAGGCTAATAAATGCAAGGCAACACGTGGCCTGGATACATGGGAGTAGTCATCCCACCAAGCTCTCAGACTACTCCAGTAAAAGTCGTCCCGGATCAGCTGAAGCAAGCAGCTATGCTACTTTTAAATAAGGAACAGAAACCTAAGGTTCCTGACAAAGATTAGCGGCTTACTTCACTGAGGCCAGGCACCTCGGTGACATGTATTGGCCCTCAACCACGATACCCTGTGCCTTTTCACATACCCCCCTCCTTTGCCCAAAGCCGAGGGGCTGGGCACCTTGAAGCAGCACCCTTGATTTCCATGCAATTTGCCAGCTCTATGTTCCACATTAAACCTGAAGTCCTGTAATGCAAGAAACCAGCGTGTTATCCGGGCATTATTCCCCTTTTCCCTTCTCATCCACTTTAGTGGGGCATGATCTGAGACCAATAGCAGCACACTGCCCTATGTCCACAGAACCCATGGAGTGCAACTTGTGTCACCGCTGTTCATTGCTTGCTCATCCTGTGTGTAGTGCCAAACCTCAACCGGGCAAGGGTCCTCTGCCAGGTGACAATCAATGGTGTCACAATAACTGGGCTACTGGAAGTTTAATCACCTTGGTAATAGACACTCTTCCCAATACTCTTGTTGCTGGGAAGCAGGTGGGGGTGAAGTGTATCCATGGGGACACTAAAGACTATCCTGTTGCCCAAGTGAACATTTCAGCAAAATCCACTTCCATGTATCATACTGTAGGAGTCGTTAAGGACTTAATGTATCCTGTCATAATTGGAAGGGACTTTCTGTTGTTTTGGGACTTATGGGGTGATGCAATAACCCCTGGTGATCAGTTGGGTGCTGACAAATCTGACAACACTGAGAACAATAAAAAGGTTGCGGTGTATTCTGAGGTGACAGATGAATTTCCTCTAGCAGTGTTAGTAGCGGATGAGGAACATCCCTGATCTTGAGGTGTCCCGAGAAAATTTTGGCACTGCCCGCATCCTCCACCAATTGTGGGGGTTATGCTTCGTCACACAGGTCACCAAAACAGTAATGTCCAATAAGGGAAGGTTTATTTAAAACAAAGTCACTAATAAACATAAACAGCTTTCTTCATCAGGGTGTAAAGTTACAGCAGAGTCCTCCAGCATATCTGACCCAGTCCTGAGACAACAGCAGGAGAAAGACGCCAGACCATCACTGCAGGCTTGGAGCCACACACTCACAGCTCTGCTAGAGCTCTAGGCTAATAAATGCAAGGCAATACCTGGACTGGATACACGGGAGCAGTCATCCCACCAAGCTCTCATACTACTCCAGTAAAAGCAGCACGCAGCTATACTACTTTTAAATAAGGATTATTATAATTATATTCCTAAACTTATATGAATCTAGTTACATGCATTTTTGAAGATGCAGCCCAAAGATGAGTTGCGCTAGTGGGCGATTCGGCTACCAAAAGATTAGGTGCACCTGCAGGAAGGCCGGCAGCCCGAAGATGAGCTGCGTCACTAAGCCAAGCGGCAGGAAGATGACGTGCTCACTGGTCAAGGCGAGGTGTGACAGACGGGGGTGAAAGAGAGAAAAATTTGCCTGGTAGAACGACCTTAATAAATTTTGGTACTGCTGTCAAACCTGGGCCCCTCAGCAGTGTTATTATGTCCTTTGGAGGTTCATCATTATCAGGGAGCCTCCCGAAAGTGGCAGCACCCAAAGATATTGCCAGCAGCCGATCATGGCCATTACTGGCAGGGGATGAGCCAAACCCAGACCGTTTGGGTTTAGGTACAATCCTGAACATCATAGTTCTGTTCAACACTAATTATAATTTTAAAAAAAACTTCCTTGTACGGAGTGTAAGGAGCTTTTTTCTTGGAAGTAAGATTTTTTGTTTCCATTAATTCCATTTTTTAAAATTATTTTTCACATTATATATTTGAGGCACAATTGTGGCGATTGAAAATAGGACGGAAATTTCTATTTGTCTGACACGAGGGAGACCTGCAAAAACTGATGATTGGATGTTTTATTAATAAGAAGCAAATCTGTCCATCATTCTGTGCAGACATTTCTATATCCAGTACAGTATGTGCCCCCTTGTATCATACATAAAGATTAGGAATCCGGAGTTTAGGAGCAGATGCTTCCAGTCTTTCCGGTTTATCCTATGAAGCACATTGCCGGAATAAGTATAAATGTAGGTTTATCTCCCAGGTTGTACCTGAATGATTTGATGTAAATAAAATTGCAAGCCTTGCGCTGTACAGCTCCATATCAATAGCCTCCTGGATGTTTTAATCTCTTTGGATTATTATATTAAGTTTCTTTTTTACAGCTGACATATGCATTTTTTTTTTCCGATCAGCAGAAAAAAAGTGTAGATGTGTACCTGGTGGGCATGAATCATCCGGGCATTATGTAGGTTGATTTATAAGAGCACAGTGTGCTGAGTGCTAGACCCCACCTATAGAAGATCCATACAAACATTCAAAAGCAAATATATGGAAAAGAAGTCCAATACAGCTCACCCCTGGAGATCCTTATTGCTGTGGGTCCGATCACATTTCAGATCAAGACGTGGAACAAGTTGTTGAGACACCAATGAAACAAACACAGTTCTGGCACTGAGCTAAAAAAAAAATCTTCAATATTTTAATAGGTGACATTAAAAGAGTGACTACATACATGCAGAAAAGCTAATGATGGTCTCTAGGCTGACACTTCATGATTCCTCTGTGCCATGAGATGTGTGTGCTGACAATGTGCTTAGTTTATCAGGGTACAGGTTTATCTACACTTTTATTTAGCTTTTGAACAATGGGGCAAATTTACTTACCCGGTCCGTGCATTGTCCGAATATATTGCATTATGCAGTGATTCACTAAGATCGTGCTAACGATATCCTGTGTGTCGCTTCCCCGCTCTGGCTCGATGGAGTTCACATTCTTCTTCCTGGTGTATGTAAGTGCATTGTCTTGCAGCACAATTTGAAAGTTAAATCTCGCACTCAGTATGAATCAGTCGAATTGTCCAACGGCATGCCCCCCCCCCAAAAAAAATGTGTTGCATGAAAGCCAGCGCAGCTTTGTCATAATTCGATCGTGTGTGACACAATCCCAGTGGAGACCCATTGTAAAATACCTGTTAAAGCTGTGTAATCCCTGAACACGGTGAACAGTCCGACGAAAGTGCGGTGCGCGACCCTTAGTAAATAAACCCCATTGTTCTAGTAGCTGGCAAATAGAAAAATAGATTAGACAGATCAGATGATGAGCTCCATGAGATGCATATAACACACAATGACATTCTCAGCTCTGCTACCTTAGCCATAACATAACCCCCCCCCCCCCCCCATCCTGGACACATACCGTTGTGCGTGAGTGAGCCCGTCTTGGAATGCAGGGAGGGGAAGGAGGCGGAGAGGAGCTCAGTGCAGCCTCAGACAGGAGAACAATCTGTCCTTCCCGACCCATAGCCTTCTGATTTACAGTTGGATCCCGGGACGACCAAAATTGGTCGCCAAAACACCAGGACTGATAGAGATAGGTTGGAATAATATCTTTGAAATGCTGTATTTCTATTAATAACAGTGAATCAGAGAATGTGTTATTCTGTTATCCTGAGCCTATTTAAGAATTTTGTTTTAGTGGGAATACCTCTTTAATAAATTCCCCCCACCAGATTTCATATAGGGTTAACATAGTACAGGAGGGTAAATACATGAAATACTTTTCAGTTTTTATAACTATAACACGGAGCATTCTCTTTAAGCTTCACACATTCTTGATTCTTTGTGTTGCTCTATCACAACATATCAAAACAAAACAACGCAGTGAAGTTTGCTGTAAAAAGTTGAAAAATAAGTAGAAGTTCAAGGATTATGAATTTTTTTTTTTTTTTTAACTAGATTGACAGTTTTATTCTACATGTAATGTTATTCAGTGATCTACCATCCACAATTGTGTTTATTTTATGTCAAGACTTTCCGTTAGAGGCGCATTCAATGGGTTTTGCCAGCTGTTGACTTATTTTTTTTACGTTTTTTGTATAAATAATGCCTTTAAGACATCTCCCATCCAGCCGTCTTTTAAATTTCCTGTGGCGCGTGAACTTTAGGTTAACTGTGTTTTTGTTGATTGGAAAAATTGAGCAAATGGTAAATCTGTGTCAGTGCCGAAGTATCTGCCATTGTTTGTAGAGTAGATGCCATGACATATAGATATTTATCAGAGATGGGGAGACTTTTATTTCCGGGAGTTGCTGTAACAAAAGAATTATGTTAAGGAAAGTAATGGATGGCGTCCGATGACAGTGTTTTTATTACTACATTGCAGTTACTATATTTGTGTAAATCATCGGTGTCGGAGCCGGATTATGTGCAATAGACAGAAAATGAATTAACATCGTATGTCAACCATGTAAAAGATTCCAACCAATGCAGTTAAGGCGCTTTATAATTTGATCTCTTTAATAGGGTCTGGAGTTGTAGTCACTAGAGGAAGCATTAATCAATCAATCCTTTGTTAAAGGGCTCCTGTGCCTGACATCATTTATCTCAAGGGCTGAGAGCATTTCTCTCCATTGTTCTGATGACAACGATTTCCCATGACTCCACCATTGTTCTGTACAGTAGTTGATGAAGTTGATCAAAACGCAAGGTGTCAAGACCAACTAACAATCGTGCAGCGATGATGCGGAGAAAGGCAATAGTTGACATTCGCCTTCTAATACGTGAATAATCAGCAATCAGAATAAGTCTCTGACTCACCATCTCTTTTCGGAAAGGTAATTTCCATGATGTGTGAAGAAATGCATTTAGGCGCCTGTTGAACCTGTCAAGTGTCTCAACCATTGGAACATTCCATGGCTATGATGATAGGGCAGTAGTGGTGAATCTATGCCATGGGTGACACAGATGACAGTCCGAGAACTCTCTGTGGGAACCCAGGCTGCCAACCCAACACAGGCAGGGCCGTATCTGCCATGAGGCAGGATGAAAATTCCGCCTCAGGCGGCAAATGCGGAGCCCTAAAAAGAGCAGCAGAACAGCAGTGGGTGATTTGGGCACTCACCCGAATAACCCACTAGCAGTACAAAGTTGCCGCTGACAGTCCATGCTGCCTGTTGACCATCACTTTCGGCAAGTGGTACAGCAGAGCAGCACAGCGCAGACCCGTTTGTCTGAGCTGCCGCTGCTCTATGGCTGTGGGGGACGCAGGCGTGATTGATGATGTCACACCGTCTGCGTCCATGCACATCACCGCTGCCCAGCAGAAGAGCCAGGAGTAGAGGAGAGGACCTCGGTGTGGGAGAGGAGGTAAGTAAAAGTTTTATTATTTTTAACCTGGCCATATAATTAATAAAAAAATTATCTGTGGCAGCAGTTTATAATAGGAGAGCAAGATTTAAGTATTGTGGATAGATCCTAACTAAATTGGGGTGGGGGGATGTTATGGGCTCTATATATGACAAAACCTTTATGGGGTAGGTTGTTATGGGGTACTGTATATAATTTAAATGGGGGCTGTATATACCATAAGTTTATTAGCATGGTGTTTTATATATTAATTTATTAGGGTGGCACTATTATTATGGGGCTATGTATTAAATTGTGTAGTTTGGGATATACACCACCTAGGAACATCATGTTCTCTAGGTGACATTGTACTGTAAGTTGTATTTTTACAGGCGCAGTGTGGAGATGCTACACGGAACTGAAGACATCTTCGGGTAAATTCAACAGTGATTGTTAAATCATAATACAGTCATCTTCCTAATTGCGCAGGATCCTGTACTAGACACCAATGTCTGTGTCACTGACTGACTACAAGTGTGTGAGACAGTGTCAGAATGTGTAGTGTCAGTGATCATCCATGATGTTTGAGGATATTTTTAATAATTAATCGTGTTTTAGGTTCTTTTTTTAGGTGTGTCTGTAAATTCAGGGGGCTGAATATAGGAGGAGATTAGAGCTATTATTTTTCCTATTTTGGGGGGGGGGTCAGCATTTCAGTTTTTTTTTGCCTCAAGCAGCAAAACGGCCCTGAGCACAGGGTTCACTATACAGGATTCAAAGCCCCATCCTGTAGTCCCACGCAGCCAGGAACGGAAGAAAGTAGAGTATCCAGCTTCCAAACCGTAGCAGAATGTAGATTAAACATTTTTTAGAGATAAGCAGACTCGACTTTTCCGTTGAAGTTCCGGGTTCAATTGAGTGACCCGGACACATTCCAGGATTGGCGGCCTAACAGCCAATCCAGCAAATTGAGGTCCCCAAGGAAACTAGCCATGACTATGATATCCCATAGTAGCCAGGTATACAAATGCATGTAGATACAGCGGGTGTAGATACAATGGGGCAGATTTACTTACCCGGCCCATTCGCGATCCAGCGGCGCGTTCTCTGCACAGGATTCGGGTCCGGCCGGGATTTAAGAAGGTAGTTCCTCCGCCGTCCACCAGGTGGCGCTGCTGCGCTGAAAATCATCTGAACGCGCCGGAATACACCAGCTTGGACCAAGTGAAGGTAAGCGCTTCCCAAGTGACACTTTTTCGGTTTTTAAATGCGGCGTTTTTTCCGAATACGTCGGGTTTTTGTTCGGCCACGGCCCCCGATTTCCGTTGCGCGCATGCCGGCGCCGATGCGCCACAATCCGATCGCGTGCGCCACAATCCCGGGGCAATTCAGGTACAAACGGCGCAAATCGGAAATATTCGGGTAACACGTCGGGAAAACGCGAATCGGGCCCTTAGTAAATGACCCCCAATGTTTCTTCCAAAACGGCATCGGGCTGAGGACCCTCTTGTCATTGTCTCTACATCCTTCTCCTTGTGAATTTGTATACCTGACTACTACTACTACTGGGGATATTCAAGCCAAGGCTAGTTGCCTAGGAGGCATCAATTTGCGGATTAGCTGTACAGTTGTTCATTCGTAATTTCTATTACCTCCCTGAATCTGGGGGAATGGAGATGTTTGAGGATCCATATGTGATATAATCAATCCTCTGACTTTTTTAGTATATAATTATACATTACTGTTTGTGGGGTCCCTATCCAGCAGTGTCTTGTTTTTCAGCTGTGTCCTGTTTTTGTTCTTTTATTCCTGCTTTTTGTCTTAAAAAAAAAACCTGACTGTTTTGGACAAACCGCAGAATTTAAAATTCAAATTGTGTTGCAAGATCAGCACTCACATGCACCAGGAAGAAGATGGTGAACTCCGGCGGACCTGTGCGAGGCAGCGACACATCCAAGAAATCGGGCGCACGCTGTAAGTGAATCGCGGCGGCTCCGAATCCTCGTCTGACATTCCGGATCGGCGGACGCAATGGGACAGGTAAGTAAATGTGCCCCAATGTGTCCCGAAAAACACAGCAAAACATTTTAAGCTAGCACGCAAAAAAAAGTTATGGCCCTTAAACCGCCTATGAAAATTTGTTAAAAATGGTCACTAGAGATTTTTCAGGTTGTGTCACTAAGGGGTTAAACAATATCGTAAAGAACAGTGGACCAATTGCACAGGTAAATGTGTTATATTAAAGTATGTCTGTTATGGAAATAGGCACAGACTGTGGTTTAATGGAGCAGCCTGATTCACCTACACGAGCTCTGCGGCCAAAATCCATCCTCCGAAACTACATCAATTAGTGGTAAAACCGTAAACAGCTTGTGCACAATCCATGACGTGTATGCGCAGCCTCTAGTTGCTAAGTGATTTAATATCACAAACGCTAAAAAATACATTAATGAGGTTGCAAAAGGAGAACTAAACATGGGTTGAATAAGAATATATAATTTTATGTGAAAAGTAAGGGAACAAATTAGAATTTAATTGCTTAAAGTTCGGTGTCGAGGTAAAGTTTACCAAACATTACGACATTAGTACTGAGCCTCAAGTACAGGGATTTTCTACATTTCTGCTCAAGTTCATAGTTGTACAGAGTCAAAGTGCACCGCCTATAGTGGTAAAGGGGTTTATATATTACCTTTGTATTACGTAAGCAGGGTAAGATTTAACTACACAGCTGAGTGGGACCCTGGAGAACAGGGGGCCCGGTACAGGCAGTCCCCGGGTTACATACAAGATGGGGTCTGTAGGTTTGTTCTTAAGTTGAATTTGTATGTAAGTCGGAACTGTATATTTTATCATTGTAATCCCATCCAGAACTTTTTTGGTCTCTGTGAAAATTGGATTTTAAAAATGTTGGGTTGTCATAAGAATCAGGATTAACACTAAAGCTTCATTACAGACACCAGTGATAAGTGTTATAGCTGATTATTGTAGCCTAGGACTAAAGTACAATAAATTACTAATATCCAGAGGTCCGTTTGTAATTAGGGGTCGTATGTAAGTTGAGTGTTCTTAAGTAGGGGACTGCCTGTATAATAGTTCAGTTATTGAAATAATAGTCAATCCATAGGAGCAGGAAAAAGAACCTTATCCCCTTGTCAGTCCCTTGGTGTGACTCTTTTTCTAGGTGTGACTCTTTTCCTCTTTTTCTAGGTTTCAGATCTCACGCCTCCTGTTACCACTTAAAGGACACCTACCACCAGGATGATGGATTTTAAACCAAGCACACTGACATATTGGTGAGTGCCCCCTCTGGCAGGATATGTTCTTCTTTTATCTTTTATTAAGAAAAAATAGGCTTTAGAAATTATGCAAACGAGCCTTAGGGCATAATTTTTAAAGACATTTTTTTGTAAAAACCAGGGAATAGGAAGATAAAAGAAGAGCAAATCCTTCCAGAGGGGGCACACACCAGTATGTCAGTGTGCTTGATTTACAATCCTTCATCCTGGTGGTAGATGTCCTTTAAGATTTCAGCGTAGAGGGAGACCAAGCAGTGGAGGATAATGTCACACTTGGCACTAGAGTCTTGAGGAGCCCCAAGATAAATCTGCTTTGATGTCCCAAAAATAATGTATCCTTTCCTGTGCATCTTCTTTAAACATCTACACAACATGATAGCGTACTACCTTTTAAGTCAATGTCAAAACCATAAAAACCAAAACCCAAAACCAAAAGTGGCCATTAAAGTGGCTAAAAAAATGGAAAGGGGATTTTGCTACAATCATTAGTTATGATCCTCAATAAGACAGATATTGACTTTTGTTTTTATGCGGGAACACTCATTCTATCTTGGCTACTGTGGGAGGATTGTTTCTATCTTGACTACTGTGGGGGCACTGTTACTAAAAACACTTTCCAGTATATTTATCAAAATTTTTGATTGTTTTCAGGCACCTTTTGGGGCATAAACTAAGCTAATAGGTGGAGCAAACTTAGATTAGATTCTCTTATTCTAAGCCATTTTTATCATTCAATATCAGAAACTTTAATAAATCTTATTTTAGTGTAATAGTTGCCCCACCCAAGTGCTGAGGTTGAGAGCACCAGTTTGTGCGGTGGTACCCTCTTCTGCCACAAGAACACAAGAGTGAGTTCCAGGGTTCTGGGTGGTACAAAGAGCAAGTGCCCCATCAGAAGAAGGTGCAAACCCCAGAGTAAGAAGTGTCTGATAGATAAAATCCTCACAGCAAAAGTTAGAGAGATAGAGTATACAATGACAAGGGACCCAAACCAGCCCCCCACCCAATGAAGAATTCCAGTAAGTCATCAATAATAAACCTCGAGTGAAATTGGAGAACTTCTACGTGAGTTGTGGAGCTTCCTTGGCCACTCCATTGCATGGACATGTGGAGCGAAGAGCATAAACACTTATATTTTCTGTATTTTATTCTTAAATTGTTCCATAAAGCCCAACAGAATTTATGATTAATAAACCAGGGACTTTTTTTCTGTAAAAGTTGCAGTTTAATATGAATCATGATAAATGTGCGTCCTCCTATCACGTATATTACCACTTGGTGGCCACCTTATTGTAATGCAGGGTACACACCATGTTTATGCACAGGACAACCATTTGCTTATTGATTTGCGGCACATGGATCATTTTTGACTCCACAAAGTGCCGTCTCGAGGTCACCGTTTCCTACAGCTGTGCAGAACATGAATAATTTGCCAAGCAGAAGAAGAAAAGAAAGATCAAGCAACTTTCAAAGTGGCTTCAAAGGTCAAGCAAGGTTTCCCCGTGTATCGGGTATGCAGGTACCTGATAGAATTGTTAGATTTTCGTAGCATCAGATGTGTATGGAGATAGTTTTCATGTATTCCTGCCTTCTTTTGCCCTTTGCAGATAATCGTTCCTACAGAAATAAAGAAGATTTAAGGAGTGTTTTACCTTGAAGGATGAGAGTTTCCTGCAAATAGTAGATGAGCGTCCCCCGGGGGCAAATCTCATTTTCACATTAATGAAAATTAATGGTGATAAGAGAAGGTAGGGCTGGGAAAACCCAAAGGAGCCGTGAGCCTTCATTCAGTCAGAGCTTTCCTCTCCTCTCACACTAGTTAAGTGCACACAGTTGCAACATTTTAATCATGGTTGTTATAAATTCTGCACTAATATCACCTTAGGGCCTTCACAATCACTGGCACGCGTTTCTAGATGAAATGCCAACGGCTGCCCTGAATGTACTGCACTATACAATCCTGGCGCCAAAGTCCTCTTATCATAACTCAGCAGTGCTAATAAGCCAAAGTTTTTATCGTCAATGATAGGAGCTCCATCCACTAACAATTAGATTTCTAGGTAACAAAAGCGATGCCAATGTTCTCAAAATGCTTCGAGCCATATTTCTAAAGGAAATGTCTATGCCCTCAACTTTACAAAAAGATGATCGACACAGAAAAGTTGTATGACTAAATTCTAATCAACAATGTGAACACGTTGGAAGTGATACACTTAAAGAACATCTACCACCAAGATGAAGGATTGTGAACCAAGAACACTGACATGCAGGTGCGTTTCCCCTTCACAGGATCTACTCTTATTTAAGCTTCTTATGCCCTTGTTTTAAAAAAAAAAACATCAAAATTTATGAAAACGAGTCTGAATGGCTCCAAGCTCCATACAAGTTAATAGGGCTTGAAGCCCCTCAGACTTGTTTGCACAACTTTTAAAGGTTTTTTTCTAAAAACAAGGGCATAAGAAGTTTAAAGAAGAGTGGACTAGAGGGGGCACACACCAGCATGTCAGTGTGCTTGGTTTACAATCTCTTATCCTGGTGGTAAATCTACTTTAATGTCCCAGGGAGGGGGGGGGGGGGTCCCAGTTCAAAATTCCTCCTTCCATCTTCCACAATTCTTACCCTCTCTCCCCTTCCCTCTGAGTGTCCCCTCTTCCCCCCTCTGCTTACGTCAGCTCACTACCACAAACAATCCTTGCACTTGCATGGTGGTCTCTAGCTTTCTGTCATGTGCAATGAGAATTGAGAACCGCCTTTAGTTCTCGTTGCATATGTTTCGTGTACTCTAGTCTGTTGCTAGGCAGTGGGCGGTACTTTATAAACCACTCAAATTATTCCATATTTTGAGTGAGGCATTTTTATGAATAACTAACAATAACCTACTGGAACCTGTCATCATGTTTCAAAGTTTTCCATTTAAAGTGTTTTTTTTGGCAAACTCATTGGGGCTTATTTACATAGGGTTTCCACGACCACATTTCCATTGGGTTTTCCAACTTTTCAGGGATTGCGCTGCCGGGACAGGGATTTAAAATGGGATTGTGTTACGCGCAATCGGATTGTGTCACAATCGCGCCGGCTTTCATGCGACACAATTTGGCAGGGGGCGGTCCGTTGGATGATCCGACGGTTTCGGACTAAGCACGGTATTTAACATTTAAATTTGTGTCGCAAGCCAAGCACTTACATACACCAGGAGGTGAATGGTGAACTCTGGTGGTCCTGATTGGGGAAGCGACACATGCAGGAAATCAGGCGCACAAACTTCTTGAATCGCGGCAGATGTGCATTCCGGTGGACATTCCGGATCAGGGATTGCGCATGGACGGGTAAGTAAATGGGCCTCATTAACTTTCGTTTGTCCAAATCTCAAAACCTGATGAATTTCTGTTTGCTAAAACCGTACATCCAGTTTCTGTAATAGTAAAAATGTAAAACAATTTTTAAAACCAAAAATCCACATTTAACCGGTTCGCGACCGCCGTATTCACGGCGGCGGTCGCGTTCCGATGCATGGAGAGGGCTTGCGGGCCAAGCCGGTAAGTCTCTGCTGCATATTGCAGCAAAGGCTTAGCGGTAACACCCGCGATCGGTGCAGGCACCGATCGCGGGTGTTTTCTTGCATGGGCGCCGCTATCTTTCCGAGGATCGCCGCTCCCCGTGACGTCATTGAGGAGCGGCGATCTGTCGCCATGGTAGCTTCGGGTCTCACGAAGACCAGAAGCTACTTCGGGTTAACCCATTCATTACAATGTGCTATCAGCACATTGTAATGTATGAGGAGTAAAATCCCCATATACTGCCATACTGTAGTATGGCAGTATATGGTAGGATCGATCAGACAACCTAGGGTTAAAGTACCCTAGGGAGTCTGAAAAATAGTAAAAATAAAAATTAAAAAAAAGTTAAAAAAAAAATTATAATAAAAAAACCTAAAAATTCAAATCACCCCCCTTTCTCTAGAACTGATATAAATATAAATAAACAGTAAAAATCATAAACACATTAGGTATCGCCGCATCCAAAAATGCCCGATCTATCAAAATATAATAACGGTTTTTAACTGCGTTTAACCCCGTAACGGAAAATCGCGTCCATAGTCAAAACTGGCACTTTTTTGCCATTTAAAAAAAACTTCTATAAAAAAGTGATCAAAAGGTCGTACAGTCCTAAAAATAATATCATTGAAAACATCATCAAAAGCCGCAAAAGATGACACCACCCTCAACTCCATATAACGAAGTATGGAAAAGTTATAAGCACAAGAAGACGGCAAAATAAAAAAAAAATTTTTGTTCATGAGGTTTTAATTTTTGTAAATGTATGAAAACATTATAAAACCTATACAAATTTGTTATCCCTGTAATCGTACTGACCCAAAGAATAAATGAGATGCATCATTTGTGGCGTGAAGTGAAAGCCGTAATATCCAAGCCCACAAGAATACGACACAAATGCGGTTTTTCACCATTTTCACTGCATTTGGAATTTTTTTCCTGCTTCCCAGTACATGGCATGGAATATTTAATACCATCACTATGAAGTGCAATTTGTTACGCAAAAAACAAGTCGTCACATAGCTTTTTATGTGTAAAAATAAAAAAGTTATAGATTTTTGAAAGTGGGGAGTGAAAAATGGAAATGAAAAAACGGGAAAGGGCCCGGTCCTTAACCGGTTAAGGAAGTCTACTGCCTCCCAAGTTGCTCACAAGTAAACCCAACATTGTTGGAGGGTCAGGGCTGTATCTCCTGGTACACCTGTTTTCTACTGGCTATGCTGCTCGGCACCAACTACTAGTACTCCATTTGACAATTACCAACACACCTTGTAGAATGGAGTAGTTAAAAAGAAGGTGCTCCGGCAGGTACTGCCTTGTGCGTTGTGCACTAAAAAGTTAATTTGCATAAAAATAAAATTTGAAGTTTCACTAAACTGACAGGTGGCGGGAAACTGGAAAGTTACGCCTGGAAATCTTTCAGAGAAAGTTTGGAAAGTCCTACACAACACTGGGCGGTGGACTATCTTTTGTAAATGTTTTTAAGGATTGAGTTTCTTTTCGTAGCTATTCGGGGACCACTTTCTAAAACAAAATTGTATACTCTACCTTCTAATTCATGCAAATAGAAGTGACTAAAATTGAGTTTCCCAATTTCATACAGTTTTAAATCATTGTCTTCTTGTCTTTGACAGATGTTGTCAAGTCCCTTGTGTTCTCATGAACCTCAGTCGTCTTGATTTTTGGAGGGTGGATCCTTCATGTCTGCTTATACTAATCGCCGATCAATACCGGGACGTCAGTCGGAGGGAACACCTCAGCATGTCATCAATCTCCCACCACCGATGTGTCTGTCACGTTGAAATGGAAAAACAGCTGATGTGAAACAAATCTGTCGGAGGTTTTTAGAGCCTCTTTACAAGCTGACGTGCGGAATAACTTGTAGCTTCTATTTATCCCGTCTTAAAATTGTGCTTCTGCTGCACTCATTTATCTTTATTTGGTGTAACGCTGGAGTGATCAGCTTGCTGCTTAGTTCTGATTCACATGTTCCTTAGCAATGCCGGTTCAAAGTGAATAAGGCTGCAGTATTTTGGCTCAAAGATTACAATAACATCATGTTTCCAGCTGGATTTTGAGAAATGTTTGCAATATTGTTTTTAGATCAAAAAAAGTCTTGTAGTCGCACTGATATCATGATAAAAATTTAAGAAGATTGTAATTGTTATGTATTTAGAGCAAGTGCACAAGATGTAACTACTTGAGGGGGTTGTTTTACCCCATCAATACTTTATTGTTGGCAGTGACACTCAAACCACATAAATTAAAGGGATTCATCGCTGTTGCCCATGTGCCTTTACTGTCTTTAAGGAAATCTACCACCAAGCTCAAATATTGTAAACCAAGCCCACTTACATGCTGATGTGTGGCCCTCTGGCGAGATACACTCTTCCTTTACTTTCTTATGCCCTCATATTTATTAAAAAAAATAGGCTTGCAAATTTTGAAAATGAGCCTGAAGATCCATAGCTGTTTATTGAGCCAGGAGCCCCTCAGGGCATTCAAAGCTTAAAGAAGAACAAATCCTGCCTGAGGGGGCACACACCAGCACGTAAGAGTGATTAGTTTACAATCCTTGAGACTGTTGGCAGATTTCCTTTTATAATAATTCCTGTTTAAGTCCTGTTAGTTAGTTAGTGCTGTGTGCAAACGCTCCATGGATCTTTGTTTACATTTCTGAGCACTTCTGAATAGGAGGAGCTGCAGCAGGAGAGTTATCACTCATTCTGCTTCTCACTCCCCTCTCCCAGTGTCTGTCAGTCGGTAACGCCTTACGACATACTGACGGGGTGAGAAACAGAAAATTATATGTATAAGCAGAGAGTAACAAGGTAAGAACTTGAAACGGCTGAAGCTCTCAAAGTAGGCAAAGACATGGGTATGTATACATGCAGAGACATGTCTAATGGAACAGATTTATTGAAAAGTGTCCTAAAAAAGTGACCTATCCCGTGTTTAGACTATCAATGCTAAATCCTGTCCAAAAGAACATTGCAATATCTGCACTAACACTTTCATTCTCTAATAGAGCCTGAGTAGCACTTAGAGGAGGGCTGGAGAGAGCTGGACCCCTTCAACAAAAGTGCAGAGGAAAATAGAAAAGATGGGTTTAAACCCAGTGTAATATCTTCCGGAAAGCAGCACAGAATAACACCGTATGTAGTTTGTCTCTCACCTTGTGGTGGTGAATATGTTCTTCGTATTATCAATGGAGGCCAGTGTCCTTCCACAACAGGCCTACATTAGCTACCAGGATGCAGATGAGGACATTTAAATGAACAACATTTACCTTCAGGAACCTTCTTCACGCATCCGGTCTGATGATCAAGGATCAAGGTTCCAGGCCGAAACTCACTGTAGAATAGCCAATAAAAAATGTCTCTTCATCTACATCTGGACTGCACCATCCCTTATTAAGCACCAGATACCTCTTTCCACTTACCTGAGGATATATAGGGGCAGATTTATCAAGCTGTCTGAAAGTCAGAATATTGCTATATAGCAACCAATCACAGCTCAGCTTTCATTTTACCAGTACTCATGAATATCTTAAAGGGGAGCTGTGATTGGTTGCTATCGGCAACAAGAAATATTCTGACTTTCAGAGAGCTTGATATATCTGCCCCATATTGTTCATTCCCTAATAGGTGTTGCCAAACTGATTTTGGTGAGGTTGCAATTTTTTTCACCCATCCCAAACAATCAGTGCTGTTATTTTCAGCATCCAATATGCTATTTGGTCCTCTGATGTCAAGTAGGTGGTACTGGGCTCAAGGGCCACCTTGGGACTGCCTAAAATTAGCTTTTAGGTGCTAAAATTTGCAGCTATGAATGTTGGGGTAACATGGGAGCTAGAGAAAAAAATTTCAATCTGCACCAGAAATGGGCAACACATATCCCTAGAAAACTTATAAACCAAAAATAATGTCACATTTTGTCCTACAATCTCCTAAAATAAATAAATATTTTAAAGATATATTTTACGATTTATAGTATAAATGATGCTGTTAAAATCAACCCTCATCCTGCAAAATACAATCCATCTGTCAGGCGTGGGAAGGGTCTGGGAATAGGTCTGTGGACCCTCTAGACCACCGCGGGAGATGGTACTGGCGGACACCTGAGACCGGAATGTAAGTGGCACCTGGTCTTCACCAGAGCCTGCTGCAAAGCAGGGTGGTCTTGCTGTGGCGGGGTGCTACCAGGTCATTTCACAGATGCGACTAGCCCGCAGTGGCAGCCAAGGGGGTAGTGCAGAATACAGTCCGTTCCCAGGATGACAGCGGAAGTACAGCGATGGGAGGAACCCTGGAACTAACAGCAGGAACAGGGAAAAAGAAAGCTGGAACAGGAACACAGGAACGGGAACACAGAGGAACATTGGAAACACAGGAACATGGAGGAACACTGGAAAAGCAGGAGCACAGGAGGGCTTTCAGTTTACAAGGGATGGCTGAAGATCCGGACAGGAATGATAGGAGCCGTCGGATAATATAGCAGAGCCAGAAGTACCAGCACCAATCAGGAGGACACTGGCACTTTAAATCCTGGAAAGCCAGCGCGCACGCACCCTAGGGAGCAGAAACGTGCGCGGCCTAGTCAGACCGGATAGTGGAGAAGTAAGTGCGGGTCGGGGGGAGCCCCGCCACACAGTAGGGCATGGGTGAGGCACCCGTAACACCATCATGAGTCTGCAGTGAAGGATTGACTCAAAAAATGAGACAAAAAATGTCAAATTCGTTCAGACCAAATTAGATATCAATGTGTTCAGTCTTACAGATTTTTTTCTTAATTTCTTTTGCGGTCACAGTTAGTGATGAGCACACCCTGTAAATTTTTAAAAACCTGTTTGGGCACGGGTTCTGAACCTTGACCTCAATCAGTAACACACGTGATCAGTGCTGTAGTCAATTGTTTAAATGCAGTTGGAAAAGTTGACTACGGCATGTAAGCCACGGAGGCCACGTACGTTGACACTAAAATTCCGATAACATCATTGAGGAGCAACACCCCTCACCCTGGACCGTTATTCAAAACGATAACATTACCCTATTGTCTCAGGCTAATAGCCTATTAAAATATCAGTCACTTTCAAAATTCTGCAATAAATTGATTTTCCAGAACATTAATCTATATTTTTTTTTCTCTGATATCTTTTTTTCTTCCAAGACATTTTCTGTTCTCAATTCATCGAAACTTACTTTTACAAACCCATACAAATTTCCAACATGGCATTCAAGATGTCTCAAAGAAAAGCTCTCAGCAGGTGCTCCAGGAGCAATCTCTAAAAACATTTTGAAGGCTTTGTTTGTGGCATAGTAATTTTACATCCGAAAATTTTCAGCATAAGGTACGGTAGGTGGCAAGTAATAGCTTGTCATGGCCAAATAAACTTTACAGAAGTTGTGGATTTGTATCACAATAAAACTCTATTAGGTTTAGGTTCACACAGGGCAGTTTGGCAAAATTTGAGACCAGCAGGAGAACATCTTGAAGAGCGGAAAAGAATAAAGTTAAGAGCTTGTATACATTATTGTATTACGGTTCCAAGATCTGAGCTATGAAACAGCAGGGATGAAGGTCTTTGGGGTCCTCCTACAGTTTCTCTGCATTCATGAAGAAACATGCAATGACTTTTGCCATTTTCCTCCAGCTGTTATGCAAATCTTCATCCGTGGATGCATTGTATATACTTCTGTTTTCCCATAATGTATGATGCACCTATGTTAAAAAGGTCACCTACATTACCGTGTGAGGCAGGAGACATTTGAAGGAACTCGGCAGGGAGGGCATTTCAAACATCTTGGAGAACTAACCACAGATATTCTATAAACGTAGGTTTGCTCAAATCTTATAGAATCCTTATGTAATCCCAGGGCTCCATCTGGGCCATATCTTCAGTTCCTGGACTCCTTGTTCTTCTTCATGCGTTGTTCTTCTAACTGGACTGTGGACTGCAGATATGAATTTACAGTAACACAATGGATCTACATGTCCTTTGCTCAAAATCGTCTTTGACGTCTTTCTTGATTTTACCTTTCATTCTTGTCCCCTGTATTGTCCTGGAAGAGACCTATAACCTGCTCAGGGTCACTGCCATGCTCTGCCTTGGCCATAATATGTGTCTTATAATTTATAGCCATTATTTTTTGGAATTATCTTTAAGTGAATTTATAATATACACGTGACACGTGACAGTATTATCTTTTAATATATCTTCAGAAGGTATGTAGATGTTATATGGAAGCCATGGATGTCTACAGGTTGCACTTCACTTCATCATTCTGTCCCCCCGATTTTATATTTACAGTATTTAAGAAAAAAATATACATCATGATATGTCATGTCAATGTGTTTCTCCCAAGGAACGTTATGGGAAGCTATCAAGTCTTAACATTGCTCGCACCAGCGCCTTGGTGCCTCTATATACTGGGAAGCTCCGGGCTCTTAGCAGATTAGGCGCAATGTAATCGAGATTGGACCAAAGGCCCAGTTTGAAGTGGTAAAGTGTTCTGCTATAGTCTCTGTCGGTTTTCTACTTTAGAAATTGGAGAGGACCATGGTGCTCGCGCCCTTGCCTACCCCAAGTCTGCCCCACTTCCATTCAGAACACCTCTAAAGTGGCGTGCAATTTTGAATAATAGTGAAACTGGCCATGGATGGGGAGATGTATGCACCTTCTCCGTTAGAAAACTGGCAGAAAAGGCATAATGAATCTCCCCCATTGACTCTTGATCAATAAAACTGTAGACTACTCTTTATAATTAGAAGGAGTGTCTTTTGGTTTGGGGGAGTCTCAAGGCTCAAAATAAGATGCATTAACATTTAGAAAAGAGCGAATCTATATGATGGCACAAGAATTTGGTAATGACAGTACAAGTCAATACAGAAATATAAAAAACGTATGAAATCAATGTCTAGTAACACCTATAAAATCATGATAAGCAACAGGCCAATTATAATAAAATTACAGTACACAAATATTAATTGAAAATTTAGCAAAGGACATAAAATGCCGAATATTATCTCCCAAAGTTGGCTTCATGTCCAGTGCTGAGACCTCAAGTGGTAACTACAGCTACAGACCCCATTCACTTCAGCGTAATCTATGGCTGCAGTTACAGCTTCCGGCCTCTTTACAGAGCTCAGAGACTACAGTTTCAAGCTCTGTGTCCTATGTGTATGCTGGGTCGGAAAGCTGATCGGTACAGATGCAAGATGTTGTCCCACCACCGATCACACAAGACCATGAATTATGTTTCCAAGAAGAACCACTCAAAGTCGTTACACAATTTTAGCAAATAATAACATGTGTTAAACAACCTTTATTGATTATTTTTGGGGAGTGAAGAGAACAAAACTTTACATTACAGAAATTAATAAAGTTAAGTTGTTGCATGTCAAGACCTAAAGCATTTTTACGTTACATAAATGGAGGAGTTGTTTTTTTGGAAAAGCGCAAAAATGTTTATCTGTTCTGCTTTAGCATTTTTTATTAAAAGTTGTGTTACAGATTTAGAAATACTTGTTATGTGTAGTATTTTTATGTTTTGAGTCTATTCGGTAATAGAACATTATTTCTCTTTATCTCGGCACAAAGGGATCCACTTCTATCTAAAAAAAAAACATTGGAACACGTCTGAAGTTTGCCCCAGATGACGTGAGTCTTCTGCACTGCCGCTGGGAAAATATTCTAGAAGGAGATGGCAGAAAAGTCAAACATTTTAGTGCTCACATACACAGCAAATATACAACACTGCATTTTGGTTGAAAATTAAAGGGGTTGACCACTTTTCCATATTTTTTTTTAAATGCTGTCACAGTGTACGAGTGCCTCTGTGCTTACAAAGGTTCACAGACCATTCCTATTGTTAAGTGGGTACCTAAGAAAAAATCCCACTTAGGTCCCTGATTCATCCATAAAATGTATTGTCCAAAGTGTGGTTCACGATTCATTGTACAGCTGTGCTAGATTCTAAAATGGGTTGTCCAGTCCCATCAAGATAGAGCCTATCCACAGGACAGGGGCTAACTTGCTGATCGATGGGGGATTCAGTGGTGGAACCCCCAAAGATCACGACCCTGATGTACCCCAAAAGAATGGAGCAGTAGGATTCATTTACAAACTGCCATTCTAATCACTGTCTATGGAACTGATAGAGAGTTCCATCAGCATCATAGATATGAATAGAGTTGCAGGGCACATGCGTTACCCTCTGCTCTGTTCATCAGGGTTACAAGGGGGATACAATGAAACCCTGTTCTCATGATCTTTGGGTGTCCTTTCACTGAGATCCCCTGTGAATTGGGGCTAACTTGAAGTGGATGGACAACCCTTTAACTCCGGTTGAGTGCAGGTACACTGAAGACACCAGATGACTATAACGGCTATAATGGCTTCCACAAGTGCACATGAGTAATGATGGCATTGTTACTCCTACTAGTGCACAGCTACAGGCTTCAATTAAAATAGAATTAAAGGGGTTGTTCAACTATTATAACAAAATTTATCAGACAGGCTGGAAAGGGCTTTTTATAAAATCCTTGTACTCCTCTGGTTCCGAGCTCCTGGTGTTGGGCGCCATGGTCAGTCGGAGCCATGTGTGTTTACTGGGGCAGAAAGCTCCACTCCGACAACTTTCGGGCCTCCTGGCACACCCACCCATCTCCTGTCGCAAAGCCAGGGAAGAAAAGTAGACAGGTTTTAATAGATGGGCATTAATCTTTGAAACATTATTGTCCATTGTTGGGATCCTTCGACCATGTCGCCATAGTGTGGAGCTAGCCAACGTAAACTTTGGACCTTGCCTGTTTTTTAATTCAAAGACCATGTCAGGAAAGTCTCCATTTTCAAATTGAAGTATTTCTAAACAAAAGAAAAAATTGGTAACATAAAGGTAACCGTGAAATTATATTTTTACTATTTTATGATAATCTTATAGGGTTCTCACTACTAAGCTCCTAAGTGCAGCAATGCTTCATAAACTAAAGATGTATTACTGCTGTTTAATTTCTTTTAATTTCGAGACCACATGCTCAATAGATTCCACAATTTGAATATGAAAAGAATAATAATAGAAAAAGATGTCAGGGCTAAGCTGGGACAATATTTTTCCAGCCTCCTTTTATTGTGAGGGATTAACTGTTTAATTATAAAGCCGACAAACGTTGTGAGTGGCGTTGATCACAGAAACCACCTGATTCTTCTTAGCGAGAGATTAAGTCCCTTCTGGCAGAGAAATCGTACTTGTCTTTGGTTAAATAGTTTTTTTTTTGTTTAAAGGTCTTAAGCTAGACCCCACTAATCCTATCCATGTGAGGTAAAAGACCACCAACAAATCTCTGAAACATATACTACACTCTTATTAGTTCAATTACAAAGGAAAACTGACTAATATGCAAATAGGCTTTTTTTCTGTAGACCTTCAAAACTAATTTAAACTCATATACTCCCCCAAGCATTGGCACACTTGGTTTGGCTGAAAATGTTCTTATTCTTAAAGGAAACCTACCATTTGATTTGGTGCATTATGAAACAAACATACCTTGAGAATGCTGCAGCTACACTGATGCAGGATCTTATCTTGGTTAATCCCTGTGCTGAGTGGTTTTGCTAATAAAACAGATATAACATTATGATAATGAATTTCTGCCCCTTCTATGGCTGCTCCAGTGCTTGTTTTCCCGCTTCTCAAAGCAGGAGAGTTTTTCTTTGCAGCAGATGATGATGCAATCAGTTTGTTTTCTCCCTGTCAGACAGAATAATCCATTGCTGCTCCATCCCCCAGCTGCTGTGTATGAGTGATCCAGCTCAGGTTGATTAGTTCTTGATTAGTCATGCTTAGTCATACTTTATTTACCAGCCATTTGTAATTCCAAGCTCCCGGGGGTAATGTGTTTATCTTGGCAGCCATGCTGTCCCAGCTTTCCACAGGTCCTGAATGTTATAGTTGTTTTTTCAGCAAAACCACTCAGCTCCGGGATTAACCAAGATATGACCCTGCATCAGTGTAGCTGAAGCATTCTCAAGGTATGTTTGCTTTATAATGAATCAAATCAAATGGTAGGTTTAATTTAAAGAGTAACTATAAAATTAGAGACTCAGTCAAAAGACCCAGAACACAGAGCTGAGGATATATTTAAAGGCAACCTGTCACCAGAAGGTTATATTTCAGTGGGGGCAGGTTCCCATAGACACTATAATGTGGATCTTATCATACCATAGAGGTCTATAGTTCTTGTAATATTCACAGGTGAACTTTACCTGGCTCCCTGCCAGCAAGTCCTTCTGAAGTCCCGGGGGAAGCTACATTTCAAAAAGTAACGTCCGTTTCCTAATTAGCATATTTTGTGTCATCGTCCCTGGATCATCATGATTGAAGACTCCGCTGTCCCACATCTTCCCTCTTCATCCCTTCTCTTCATCCCTTATGACGTCCATCGGCTCACCACACCAGCAAAACTTCTATCCCCGTCATGCGCAGTGTAACTACGCAGTTTGCGTACCTCCGCTCTTCTTAGTTGCACTGTGTAGGGACGGACTCAGATTTAAAACAAATCTACACCAGATGCAAAGGTGAAGAATGCCCCTAACTGGCCAACTCCACGGCCAAAAAGCCAACTCCACGGCCAACCGGCCAACGACCCACAGCCCTACACTTGCCATAGAGTTCGAGTAAGGGGGGAAATAATCACAATTCTTGGCATTGCCCCAGGAATTGCAATTATTTCAGGGCTTGTAAACCTAAAAACTAGCCTTCACGCCCTGATAATTCCCCCCCCCCCTTGTCTACACTAGAGCCTACAAAGAAAGTGTTTTATCAGCAATATAGCAACATTGCTCTAAGTTTGGTGACTGCACATCTAATGAAGTTTCTTTCAAAGATCAGAGACTATTAAATGCACAAAATATGCAAAAAATTCCATTGTGTGCAGTGATATATGACTAAACAGCAATTTTATCAACTTGACAAGAAGCAGCTAAATGACTTTACAAGGTTTTTTGGAACCGCTCTCTATAAAGTATGTATTCAGTGACCTCAATGTGTTGAAATTGCTTTGAGTTTTACATCTGCTTATATATTGCTTCATGCAATTTCAAATGACTAATACATTTATATTGACTTGTACATTACATTAGAGACATCCCAGAAACAATATTTTCACATCAATTATCTGGGATATTCTATTTACTTCCTCTGGGATCAGCAGGAACATCTTACTAATACTTTCTTACAAATGTTCTTCTATCCAAAAATAGAAAATATATTTCAGATCTATAGTTCAGTTACTTATTTCTGGGAAAAACTCATCAAATAGAAAATACATTTTTATAATTTTCCTTAACTTTATTTAACCCCTTTTCGCTTTGAAAGAGAATTTCAGCTGTTAAAAGACCAACTGAGCAAATGTGGTAGATTATAATCTTCTGTTTTTAAAGGGACACTACCACTAGATTACAGGTGGTAGAGTGTACTAAATAAGATGCCCATCATGTCTAGGCGATGGAGGGGGGGATGTCTTTTACAAGTATTCTGGCTTCTTTATTGCCAAAATAATAACTTTGTAAAAGTTCTGGAAGCGCTCAGGTTGACAATTTAGTTTTTTAAATTCCGCGGTTCGTCCAAAACCTTCGGGTTGTCCGACGGCCGTGCCCCCAGATTTCTGTTGCACGCAAGCCTGCGCTGATGCACCACAATCCGATCGCGTGCACCAAAAACACGGGGCAATTCGGCGCAAAATGGTGCAAAATGGAAATATTCGGGAAAACCCAATGGAATCGCAGTCCGTGGACCCTTAGTAAATGTGCCCCATTGTTTCATTTCTGTGCATAATTAATTATATAAAAACAAAGGATCCATTACTTCTTTGGTAAGAGTTATGCAGAAATTTGCACAACCAATTAGAACGAGGTTTTAAAGGGGGTCGAACACCTCCACCAAACGTTATAATGTGTTGGAAGCATGTTGTAGAGAAATGCACTGGGATTTCAGAAATAACTTTATTATTTCTGTCCGTTATGTCATTTCCAAGACCTTTCTAGTTCGATCCGTATGCTAATGAGGCAGGTGGTGCATCAAGGTGTCTGTAGCACTGCTTTTCATGTCTGAATCAATTCCATCTTAACACAGCATTCCAGCATCACACCCATCTCTTTCCAGCAGCTAAGCTCTGATTCATCATTAATAAAACCGTTGTGATTGACAGCTTGTTATTACTCACTTGCTCTCTGTGTGCTCTTCTGACCAAAAAACTATTGAGATCACATAAGAGTGATCACATAAGGATGTTGTCTAGAGCATCTTCTTAGTTAGCGCTATACCATTCCTGTGACTATAGTCATTGTTTTTCTGGTATCCTGACTTTTGGCTTGTGTTAAGACTATTCTTCGATCTTTTGAGTTTGTACTTCATTTCATGCTGTCTGTAGCCTCTTGGTATCTCATGGCTTAGATGTGTGGATGTCTTAGTTTGTTCTTTTCTTACTTTGTTAACTTACCTTCTTGTGTCTATCTTTTTCTTTTGTTTGTTGTTTGATAACCCATATGATTCTTTTAGTTTTCTATATGAATAGTAATGGGAGGTAATGACTCTTCTGCACTTTCATGCATGCTTACTTTTGTTTCAGAGTTGCTTGCTGATGTGGTGTGGTTACAAACCAAGAGGACCAAACCAGGAATCCAGGGTGCTGGTGGGCTCACTACTCCTGTTGATGAAGTGTTGAGATGGCTGTGGTTGCTGTGTATTTCTACACCTAATAGAATAAAGAGGTCGCTGTGGGAAATTTATAATAATGGCTCATTTCAAAAACTATGAACATGAAGTTATGTTTTGTTTTCTATGCCATTAGTTCACAAAAGTGTACAACCTTGAAAATCTATCTACTATACATCATCAGTACAACTAATGTATAAATCCTATTTTACTATAAGCATAATAAAACCAAAGTTTATGGTATTCAAGGAGAAGAGAAAGTAGAATGAGCTAAGATAAAAGGGGGGGGGGGGGGCAAAAATATCCAATGCCTTACAAAGATATAAAAGTAATAAGCTAGCAAAATATGTAAATATTGTATGGATAATCCACAGGCCTCAAATATTGAAGAACCTTATTTGTATACAGGAAACCAAGTTAGGTAGTTACTTGTTAATCATGAAATTCATGAAATTCTGACCTCTGGGGTGTAACTGGGTTACATCTCTGAGTACATCATTGTAGGTAAATGATATTGTGCAGGAGAACAGTGAAGCTTCTCTATTTTGGGAATTCTGAAATATAGTAAGGATCAAGCTGTACATACAGAACTGGGGATAAGTAGACCAGTTAAGGTTTGGGCTCAGCCAAGCTCGACCAAAGCTTGATGGTTCAATTAAGGTTTGCATACCACAACTAGATGCTCTCCCCCACTGGTAACATCCGAAATTGGTCTTGGCACTGATTGTGGTCCTTGCGAGAGATGAGCGAGCACTAAAATGCTCGAGTGCTCATTATTCGAGACTAACTTTTCCCGATGCTCGAGTGCTCGTCTCGAATAACAAGCCGCATTGAAGTCAATGGGAGACTCGAGCATTTTTCACTGAAAAAACACATTGAAAGAACACTGAAGAAGAACAAATTGCAGATGTTTGCAGATGTTTTCACTGAAAGAACACATTGAAAGAACACAGTGAAGAACACATTGCAGATGTTTCCGTACATCTGTTAACTTATCGGAAGACACTTCATAGTATATGAAGAACAATATGTGTGAAGAACACATTGCACATGTTTCCATACATCTGCAATGTGTTCTTCATACATAATGTACTTCATATGATGCCCACTCCGATCCTCCCTCCCCGCTCCAGCCCCCGCTCCGCTCCACTTCAGCCTCCGCTCCTGCATGCCTGATCCAGCGTAGGCGCTCGTGTCTTCGGCTAAGTGAGCAGATATTCGGAACATCTGCAATCTGTTCTTCACTGTGTTCTTCACTTAAATGATCCTGTGTTCACTGTGTTCACTGTTTTAATTGTATTCTTCACTGTTCTTCACTGTCTTTTCTTAATTAAATGCTCAATCTCGAGCAGGGGAAATACTTGTCCGAGCAACGAGCCATTCCGAGTACTCTAATACTCAAACGAGCATCAAGCTCGGACGAGTATACTCACTCAACTCTAGTCCTTACCCTTTAAATGTGGCCGTAACCATAAATGCCGGTGGTGACATCATGTGAAGCGTTAATCCTCAGGAAAATGGCACAAATTTTGATGGCATTTACAGTATATGGCAGGTTTGGTCTGCTCATCACTTCACAGAAGAGGACCATTAGATGTAGGAAGATCCACTATACTTGTAACATCATTAACCAAAAACACGACTGCCTTACTTAGTTCAGATTGGATTAAGCGTTAGGGAGCCTTCTTTCTTGTCCCCTCGATCTGTCCCTGCCTATTTGATGACTGCCTTAAACGATGGACCCAATTGCTGTTAACTACAATGAATAATGTGTGGGAAAGGGAGTAGGAAGACAAAAATTCTGGCAAACCAGACCAAGCCAAAACCAGGAGAATACATTAGAACAAATACAGTATCTAGAGAGCAAAGTAACTATATTGGGTTTCTGGATTAATTGACTGGATGAATTCGGAATCTATTATAAGGTATAACTACTTTCCGAGCAGACCAGAATAGGCTTAACCATTGTGTCACGGAGAAGTGTAAGCTGTGTTTTAGTGAATATTTGGCTAGAACTATGAGTCTACAATCTGTTTAATGTGCAGTCAAGATGCCATGTGCAATGGGTGGTATTCCAACTTTCCAGATTCCAAGTGGCTTTGATGGGAAGAGAATGGGACATGAAAAGTAACTTAGGAAACGTTGTCCTATTAGTCGCATAAATTCTCCTTAGTGTGGAGCTTGTCTATGAGCACCAAATACTTTAGACAAAGAACTAGAAAGTAACAGTAGGAGATAGTTACCCATTAATAGTTTACAGAAGGTCCTAGTGTGAGGGGGCAAAAATAATTAACCGCCATTAGGAAACTACTTCACAATTTTATTAGAATGGATCCCGATCATAATGGAAAGACGTCCACCATTAAGTATATTTAGGAACTACTTTAGATCCAGGACTATATGACCTTTATGTATAGCAGGTTGGCCAAATGTAAACCTCCACTTGAAAATGAATGAAGCTCTTCACTGGTTTCTGAAAATGACTGAAGCTGGTGGAATGAAAATGATCCTCCACTTCACAATAACAATGCGCCATAGATGCTTGATGCATTGTTAATATTCCTGATGCTCACCTTTTTACCCGAACCCTCTTAATCATTGTCCTCTCTTCATTTTTGTGAAAATGAGCAGCAGAATATATTTCAATTATGTGTTTGGTGTCACCATTCAAATGTATTTGTATTATGACTAACTGACAATTTCCAACGATACATTTTTATACATAGCTAAAACCTAAAATATCAGTTTGCTACAAATTTTGAGTGACATTTTGGGGAAATGCTAGTGTTGATGTTACCTGTGCTGGAGAAGCCGTGCACCTAATTTTTTACAAGTCATAAACTTCATAAATTAGACACATGACTCATAATGGGTGTGATGATGCCATTGCAAGGTCGTGGTGTGGGTAAGGCCACCAGGCTTCAACAGATTCATCATCATTAAAGGACATCTACCACCAGGATCAAAGATTGTAAACCAAGCACGCTGACATACTGGTGTGTGCACCTTCTTTCAGGATCTGCTCTTCTTTTAGCTACGTATACCCTTGTTTTTAATCAAAAAAGGCTTTAAAATTATGCAAATACGCTTGAGAGGCTTCAGGCTCTATTAACAACGATGGAGTGTGAAGCCCCGCAGGCTCATTTGCATAATTTTAAAAGCCTTTTTTTGTAAAAACAAGGGAATAAGAAGCTAAAAGAAGAGCAGCTCCTACCAGAGGGGACACACTAGTATGTCAGTGTGCTTGGTTTACAACCTTTGATCCTGGTTTACTGACGGAAACCCATAGTTGGCATAGATCTCATTTTATTCAGGTTTATAACTTCACATTGTTGAGTGAAAGATTATCTGAAAAAAACATTATTTACACCCAGTGCACCCCTCAATTTTTTGTAATAATTGTATTATATATTTTCAAGGGACAACACTAAAGATAACAATTTGATGTAAAGTAGTAAGTGTGTCTTGTATAACAGTAATTGTATAATAGTGTAAATTAAATATGCCATCAAAATAACTCAATTAAGTGAAAAAGTCCAGATTGCGCTTCACAGGTTGTCCCTAGAATCCTCCATGAAGTGCTCATACGGTCCAGCACTTTTAACTTAATTTTCTTTACCAAGGCAATGGTCATCTTAGATGTGTTTGAGGCCATTGTAATTTCGGAATATTGCCCTCCAGCCTAATTTGCAAATGGGGGGGTGGGGCTTGAAAACCTCCTTGAGTACCATCCTTCACCTGTTGTCTATTGACTGCTACAACAACAGATCTCCCGCAGTCAAAGCTGCCTTTGCACCTGGTGTACAATATGGGGGGGGGGGCAAGTTTATGGTCTAGCAACCACAACTTAACATATCTCTGGAACTAGGAGTTGGAGAAGGGTAGTAATGCCTAGGTTTGTTATCCCTGCTACCCCTTGTTTTTTGTCAAATTTAATTTGGCTTTTTTAAAATTCTCAGAAAATCCCTTTAAGCTGTACCTTTAATTCCCTTTGCTTCTGTTATCTTTTCCAGATCTACCAATATCTTTGAATTAAAGCAGCTCCGCAGCGAGCAGTGAGCCGAAATTAATCATCAACAGTTTCAGTTCTGCTCTTCCTTTTCAATAATAGCTGAAGCTGAATTGCATTATGGGAATTGGCTCATATTGATTATAGATGACACTACGTATGATGCTCCTGGGTCCAATATCTAGAAAGGCTGGTTAATGCTGTCTATTAAGCACTGAGAACTCCCGGACTGGAATTATTACAGTAGCAGCTATAGACTCAGGAAAAGGAATGGATCTTCTGAAAATTACATACTATTTAAATTGGGCTTTTACTAAATATTCTAAATTTTTTTTTTATATTTTCTACTTAAAATGTTTTGAAATATTGTAATATTTATACTGATTAGTTACAGTACAATAACAATTACTATAGGTTGAGATATCTCTACCTGCTGAACCCATGGGGCTGCCTGCAATGCAATGTACAATAAACCTTATACTGAGAATTAATCTATAGAGGCAAATTCCTGAAGTTTTGGGAACAGGGCACCTTGCTCATCTACGCTCTTTCCATATTTCCAATTTATCTACCTAAGCCTCCTTGAAAAACTAAGCTGTTTCCGTAAATATTTATGGCCAAAATATTTATGGCCAAGGTGAGAATACCTGTTTAAGCGAACCTCGAGATTTGTAGAGGTATAGAAAGTTAGGTATAGGTTAAGTATAGGTTAAAGAGAACGTATTAATTTTTTTTTTGGCTTACTAAAACCAAATTTCATTTTTCTAACTTGTTTTGATTAACGGGTGACAGGTTCCAATTGTCTATGCTACTCTGGTTTTTAAAAAACCCTTTGTCAGCATTTGGAATAATTTCAGTAGCTTATAAAAGTTTATTTCACATCACATGGCTCCCTGCCAGCAGGATGTGGTGAGTCCTGGGTTGGGGAGGGGGGAGGGCAGCTGCCGCCTGTGTCTCCTCATGTATTCTTCATCTATTCCACACCATCCCCGTCCATCCCCTGCCAGCTCAATGCACATGACAGGAAGTGGGGAGGAGTAAGGGAGTAAGTGGAGACAGATACAGCAATCCAAATGTAAAAAAGGCGGCACTTACCAATGTAGAAATCAATCGTCACTTTATTGTAAAGATGCCATGAGTGCCTGCGAGATGCACGTCCGTTGGTCCATTTCGCGTGGAGACAGATACAAGCACACACAGGCTGCCCCCCCCCCCCCCCCGGGGACTCACCACATGCTGCTGGCAGGGAGCCAGGTAATGTAAAATAAACTTATTGAAATGATTCAGAATGTCGAGAAAGGCATTTTTAAAAGCAGCATAGCATTGGCTTTTGTCACCAGAAAAAAATGCTATTCCTGGTGACAGATTCCCTTTAAAATGTGGAAGTAAAACCAAAAGTTTTGACCTCCACAATGAGATGAAGGTTTGTGCTAGGGACACTTATAATCTTGAAATGTGGCTTGTAATGGAGCCGAGTGACACCATTTGACATGTGGTTGTATTTGTCCGAACATACTTTTTTTTGATTACTTCACAGCTTACAGATTACTTCTTATGTATCTACACCTCTTATGTGCACAGAGCATGTCTAGATCACAATAGGTTGGCTCCAAACCATTGTTGTCTATATCCATGAAGCTGCTGTTCACTAAATGCTCTAACCTGAGCTCAAACGAGATGGCCACCCCCATAATCATGGCGGAAAAAACAGCAGAAGAAAATTTTCCATAGCTCTACATTCAGGTTCCATACCAAACTGTGGAGTCTGAATGGAGTCTTAATGTAGAGCTATGGAAAGTCCTTGCTTGTAGTCCTTACTTCTATAAAAGCTGAACTTGCGTCTGGCTCAAGGACTTCCAGCCAATATTTTACATCATTAATGGTGGAGAATACTTGAGTATTGAACATATCAAAACTAGACGAATATGTGAAGTTGTTGCCATATATTAAGTCCCTGATGCACGCACAGTGGGGCTCATTTACTTACGTCGTTGTCCGACGTTGATTTGGAGCCTGCCGGGATTCACTTAGGTCGTGCGCCCGATATCTACTAGGTGTCGCTGCTGTGCCAAGGTCTGCCGAGGTCCTCTTCCTGGTGCATGTAAGTGCTTGTCAAGCGAAACATTTAGTTTTTCCGAATCCGTCGGCACAATGCGACACAATGCGATTGCGTTGACAGGCCAAAATGGCGCAAACCGGTAATTTTTAGGAAACCTAACGAAAATGAGCGATTTGGGTCCTTAGTAAATGAGCCCCAATGTCATGTATGGAAGATCCCGGGACCGAAGAAGAGACTTCTCAACATGGAAAAGTTAGGCATGAAGAGAGATATTTCATTAAGAATTTAGGGATCTGGTCATTCAGTGTTGGGCCCTGGTCTGGAGTCAGAATATTATGATATGGAATGAGGTCTGAATATGTACTTTTGAATAGAATGGTTTGGTATGGAGTCTGAATGCAGAGCTATGGAAAGTCTATAGGTTAACAAGAATATTGAAAATTTTTGGCTTATTAAAAATTTTCAATATGTTCTTGTTAATCTAGACAAGTTCAGCCTGTACAGAAGTTCCTCGAAGCAAGGATCGGTAAGCAACTAATAGCGGCAATTACTTTTAGGATTTACTCAATCAGGAACCGTCTAGAAACACAAAAGAAAAATGATAACATCCTCACATAAGTTCTAATTGTGACAATGTTATTTCTTCCATTTTCATGACGAAGAGCTTGATTTTTTATTTTGATCTGTCGCTATGCCTCAATATCGTTGTGTTATCTCTGGTGATATTTTCCCAGTCAGTTGTGTTTAATGTCAAAATCTGAATATATATGAGATTTAATGGAATTTCATTGACTTAGTATAAGGGGACATGGCCTGTACATTAAACAAAAGCAGGCATAAGCCTGGTGCATGCCTTCGAAAAGTGCACGGAGACTTGTACTGTTGATCTACGCAGTCAATAGATGATTTCAATAACAGACTGACAATATTAAGGTGAAATGATATCGCCATCGCCTTGTATAATGTGACAGTATTATGTACAGTATGTAGGTGTGCTCACTGGCTTATCTACTTTATGCCTGGGACATCTAAAGCAACAATGTTCCACAAAAATGTTTATGGATTTATGAAAGGTGTAAGGTGTAAGTACAACCTCTCAAAAGTAAAAGGCTCATTGACAACCAGGAATGTTGAGCCAGTCCTACTAGGCAAGTGAAGGGAAATTTACCGGACAATGTCCTTGCATATCGGGCCCTGTTTTCAGCAAATATACTTCCTGTTGAGTGTGAACTCATTATCTGATACCTGGAGGAAGGCTCTGATGGACAGGGTGCTGCTCCGTACGTTGTTTTATTCTATAAAATATACACTACATATTTCTGCTTCGTACAGAAGCCTTCATCAGGGGAAACAAGTTGTGCATATTTTATTGTATAAAACTTAATTAGTGTTGTTTTCATCAGAGTCTTTTCTTCACCTGCAGATCTTCCTCCATGTTCACACAGATATTAATGTGGTCGTTGTGTTCCGTGCACACTAGATATCATGGGTGACCCTGTTACACTATATCAGTGATGGCAAACCTTTTAGAGACCAAGTGCCCATATTAGGCATGGCATAAGTTGCAACTCTGAAGGTCTGAAATTGCTTTTATAAAAAAAAAAATTGACAAATTTCATTTAATTTGTGCAGGTGTTGTCACGGTTGCACCCGTGATCCTTGTCGCGGATCGCTGGCACACCCGTGCCCCTCGGTGTGGTGTGGCGCCCCCCAGCCCCGACTTACCTCTCCACGAGCCTGCTTCCCGATCGACTAGGCCGCACGCCGGCTCTCCTAGCCTTAGAGGGCCAGCGTCCTCCTGATTGGAGCTCGTTAATCCGTCTCGCCCTTATAATCCGGCACCTCCCTTCCTGCCTCGCCGGATCTTCAGTTCAGCATTGTTCCTGTAAGTGAAAGCCCTATCTCCTGTGCCTGATCGATTTGCCCACGGCATGTAACACCTGCAATTGGTTCCTGCACTGATCGCAGGTATTACCAGCGGTAAGTGGACCTACATTTGGGTGTTTGGATTTGGGTGTGGGTCCATAAACCCACCGAATCCAAATACTGTACTGATGGGTCCACTCATCACTAGTATTTGCCTTAGTTTGTAGTGTGTGCTTCATTCTTCAAAATGCGTGGACCATTTTCATAAACTTGTTATAGACTTAACACCAATGCCAAAAAGTCTCACAAGTAAAAAATTACTCCAAAAACAAGTCTAGTCTTAAGGCAATACATTATTGCAGTCTAAAAAATATCTGTGGTTAGCTATCGATCCTTGTGGCTTAGACAAATGTTACTGTTTTTAGTTGAAACACATTTATTCCTTACTCCAGTTAAAAGTTCACTATGTAGCATGTCTGTATTTCAGAGAATATATAGTAGAATTTGCAGGTGGAGTACACATCGCCTCAATGAAACAATTGGTAGGAGGTAACCATAAGGTTATATGCTTTACTATGTACATATGTAGAGAAGAAACAATAGCTGTGGAAACAGTGCCTGTGGGACCACCCCAGCATACAGCTGGTCTGCGGGAGTCGGAAAAAGGATGGTCGGAGTGCAGTGCATCCAAAAGAAAAAACAGAGAGATGAATCCAAGTGCAAAGAAGTGGCAGCACTCACCCACTTTAACTCTAGGGTTCCTAACTTGATACTCAAGAAGACATGAGGCACCTCCCGTATTTTTCACAATATATTCTCTATACCCCTATCCGAGTGGCCATAAATGTCTAGGGATCACATGATTCCCCTGCAACCTCTACTAAAGAGTTGTACTTAATTGATGACAACCATGTATGGTGAGCATTATCCACCTAGCTCCTTCCAATTCTTGAATTGACCATACTACTTTATGGAGAACCACATGTTTATCCACTCTGTATTTAAGAGAACCTTTCACGGCCTCCACCTGCTCTTTACACCATTAAATAGGTGATTCTGGGGAAGATTATTTTTTTTCTATAACTCCAATCGTTTCCCAATGTTGTTCATTTCAGCACCCAATGTATAAATAAGACTTTCAATTGGGTGGTTTCACATTATCTACTTTAGCCAAGGACCACCCACCTGATAGTATAGAGGCTAATATGCATATCCGCACCGATTTCTCAGGAACGGTGGGGGCTAGAGAAAAAATTCCAACTGTGCTAAAATCAGTGGGTCAGCACCTATACAATGAGAAAGGATTAAAGTCTGTAGAAGTGATTAATTCTATATTCTAATAATAATCTCATAACAGGCAACACCTTCTTCAGGATGAATGATGTATAAAGTGCTCATTATCTTGAGTAATTTTGGAGCTAAAGGGAAACTCCAAAATCCTTCTGTCCTTTGCCTGTAACACTTATACTATATCACAATAGTTATTGAACAGCTTTGGGATTTTCCCTTGTGAATATTTTTAGCTTGCTCGTGAATATTTAGGAGACGTAAAAGGAGATTAATATAGTTTAATAAAAGTCAATTTTCTGCCAAAATACCATCTCAGTCATTTATTTTTTTAACATCAGATTTCTCCATCACTGATAAATGAAGCTGTAATTGACCAAAGCGAGAAAGCTGCACAGTAGATCATCATTTTTGGGAACAATGTTCTTTGCATTTGGCGTTTGACCACATTACAATGAGGATTTAATCATTAATTTATCATGGATACATAACCATTTTTCAGCAGTGGACCCATTCCGAACTTAAATCACCCATTACCTGTTTAGAATATCAATGAATACAATTATCAATGAACGTCCCGCATTTTGCCTTTAGCTTCTGTTTGGAGTTAATGAGTTCTCTGTGTCCGTGGACATATAGTAAAAGAAGAAAAACAGAGTATTTTATGAAAATTCTCAGTGTCTCCGTTCATCCTACAGAATGGTTCTCGACAGAGCAGTACATTGGCTGCATATAAAATAACATTTGTATTTCTTCAACAAAACAAAAGTTTTATATTCACAAATGAGTTAGACAACCGCCAAATGTTTAGAACATTTACACAATAAAAATGCACAAAAAACATTCCTAGCTATACACAAATCATGAAAGACACAGTAAATTGACATTTTTGAAGATCCAAAAACATTTGTGTATTCTGCCTCGAAAAAAATTGTGTTAACGAAAAATGTAAAGAAATTAAATTGAGGTCACTATATAGTATTACATGAGTTTTCACTTTCGCATGAGACCTGTAGATCATGAATTTTTGTTGCTTGGGAGAAACTAATCCAGAATTCCACGAAAAAGAAGGTTAACTTTTTGTAATGACATAGATTTCTGATGTCAAGTGAAGAAATGTGAGCATGGTACTTCACAAAACCTTTGTCCCTGCCTACTTGTCACAACTGTGCTAAACCACAGCCGACAACTAGGCAATGGTCCCTACCTTGAATAAGTGTACAGTATTGAAAGAGAAAAAGACAATAATGTAAGAAAGACAATAAGGTAAATTCTAACAATCTGGGTGAAAAAAAGATAGCAATAAAGTACAAAATTGTGAAGCAGAAGAGTTTGAACTAAAAGTTCAGAATCACAGCAAAATCACAATAAGGTCCCTCACATATCACAGAATATCACAGGATCAAGGAACTAAGCCAGATCCACAAAAAATGACAAATAATTAGGAGCAGCACTTGCAGCAAACAATGGGTGCAGGTCCTCTGAAGGTTTGACCAAAACTCTGAAAGCAATGTGTTTTTTATTCCACCAGTGTTCAGACAACGTTTCACCTTCTTAATGAAAGCATTATCAATGAAGGCTTAATAATGCCTTTATTGAGAAGGTGAAACGTTGCCCGTCTGAACGATGGTGAAATAAAAAACACTTTGCATGAGAAGTGCTGCTTCATCGTATTTTTTCATATATTCATAAATCCAGACAATGTTCTTATATGTGTTATTCAAGGCTTCCTTCCATGTAAAATCAACGTTAACAATTATGCAGATGAAATGCTATGGGAAAATTTACCAGAGCCCCTCGGTGCTGCAGACTCACAAGTGTTTACAATGCTCTAGAACATGTCTCACCATCCCCCTTCCCTCCTATCTGTGTAATCTAGCAGCAGCAAGAAGTGCAGCAGCTGGGGAGCCCAGCTCTGCTCATTGTAAACAACATGTAGATGACATCAGTGGCAGAGGGAGGAGCTGTACAGGAGCACAAAGCTGAGCAGTCTGCAGCACAGACAAGTCACATGTTGTTTTTTGAAATGCATCCAAACCAAAGCCCAACCCCTTGGACTACACAGATGATTCTGTCAGGGTACAAGGTAAGTTATAACACACAATTATATTATAATGAAAATGCTTAGAGAAAGCAGAAAGTCATATTTGCACTGCAGGTGTGATGGGCTTCTGTAACCTGTCTTTAGTGAAAATTAGGTCACTGGTGACAGGTTCCCTTTAAGACTTGCCTGTCGATACTTCTTTTATGGGTACCAGTGATCCATGTAAGTATGTAAGTATCCACTTCAACTTGAATAGGTCCATCTGCTAGGTCTGCAAAGTCACTTAGACACCTATGCAGGACACACAGAAAGACAATTAGCCCTTGTAATAATCCCTTACAAGCATACACATGGTGAGATACAATATAAGAGTGGACTACGATACTGAAAAGAATGCTCCAATGAATCAATATTAAGAAATATAGAAATCACCATGATAAGTATCTGGTATATATCCCCTAACTATGAATCAATTCTTCTGAAGAGTGGACGATACTAAAACATAACTTTTACTTGTACTTTATTAAAAGTAATGGGCAAATACATACGGCACGGCTCATGTACAAGAGCGTACCGATTGCTTGCTATATGTATCAGGATGGTAGAGTCACAGCCATAACACCGGAGAAGTCTTTATCTCCGTGCAACTATTGTTAGGTGCTGCAGATGCCCGCACATCTATCATCTATCATCATCTGTGCCTCCACCAAACAAATGGGCTCATTGGGGATCCTGTTGGCAGCACCAACCATGGACCTCCTCTCCTGGTTTATGGTGATTTGGGAGCTGGTGGACTCCCTTTATATTGTGTAGAACATTTGTTGCATCATCTAGAACTTTGATGTTTTATGTTTTCAGATTTAGTTTTTTAAACTTTGTTTTAGTGATCCGTGGCTATTGAAATAAGTCACCTTCCTGTCAGTCTGAATCAGTCCATCTCCTCTGACCTCCCTCATTAATGAGGTTTATGTGCCCTCAGAACTGTGCACCATTGTCAAAAACACAGGAGATTAACAGTTTCACTGGAATCACATTCCGCCCCCATTCTTTAGCTTGTACTCTAGACATCAATTCAACCATTTGCCCATGGCCTCACGCTTTCTCATGCACTCAACTGCTACCATGTGCATAATAAATGAGGTGACCGAGTGTTTTTTGGAGCATTTCTTATTATTTTAGACCTTTGTGCTTCTTATATGGATTTTCTGGGATCACATATTAATATGTGATCAACAGAACAAAGATGTAGTGTCAACCATTAGTCACTTACCTGAAATTTTCAGCATAATAGTTTGGTTCTGCCGGTCAGTGCATTCAAGAGATCAAGAGGTAGGAGAGCATTTTTTTAATTTAATTTTAGTTTATTTGATATTTTTTAATGAAAAAAATTTGATCCAGGGCGGCCATCTAGAACTCCAGGACTCAGGCAAAGTTCGTATGCCCATCTCTAGGACATATTAAACTTAAAATAACATACACAATTATTCAAATTTTTTTTCTTTTTGGGCCAACAGAACTTGACAGAACCCATGGACTAAAATCCATTAGGTTTCCTAAATGGTAACCTAAATATTGTGGCATCTGTGATCAGGTCTGATATAGAGGCTTTATAAAGTGCCCATGAACCAGATGAGAACATTCACTTAGATAGGGGCCACATATGAACACATGGCCCACTTATGAGGTTCAGGCCTCAGGGGGCCACATAAGCTAACCCAAATTAGACATTGGGCCATGTCGCTCTAACAATTAATTGTATTTCCTTCTTAAAGATTTAATGACTATTTATTCCTCAACTTTGGATGCTCACAGCTAGTTTTGAAAGGACCTGAACCGCAAAGTTCGGCTCCACCCCCTCCTTCGACCATTAACATGATTGAGCTTCATCTCTTTGAGACCAATGTCATCGGAAGTGATTACCCTCCCCTAAATGATAGTTAGTGCCACTATTGGCATTAAAGCAGTCAAAACCAAACAGGTTCCAAAAAGTTCCAAAAAACTTGTCTAAACTAGACCTAAATTTTAGTGGATCCACTTATCACTAGTCACAACACTAGTAGACTTTATTCCTAGCACTGTGACTGGACACCTCACATCAGTACTACCAGTAGTGCCTTGATGGTGGCCCTGCAAGACCACCAAGGCCACCGCTTGTGCTAAATGTGAACAGGGCAAAATAAATTGGGAGTGAAAAGCAGGGAGTCTTGATGCCAGACCACATTGCACAAACCCCACAATATGGATGGACCTATCCTAAATATTCAAACTCAATTCATTCTCATGTTGTGGTGATAACCACTAGCCTAAGAGCAGCAATAATGTCTGAAATATATGGAAATCTATGAGGCCAAGGACATATTATAATGCAATATCATTGTTTTATTTACTGATATTCACAGTTTTGCATTTTTATGGCCCCGAGAATCCTATTTTCCAAAAACTTTTTACAAAATACCTATAGAGTAATTTGGTTTCATTTATCCATAACAATCCAACACTACAATATAATTATCCTTCTATTAAGCCTTACATTACCGTAATGGTAAAGGCCACAAAAGGAAATAGTTAATAAAGGCAGAATTTATTGTTATTTATCACTTGAAAAGTTATTAAAATATGTAAATACAAACAATGAATTAATTAACATGGCTGATCTGCAGAGCAGGAGAATCGAGGCTTCTTTGTGAGGTCATGGAATCTTGTGTTTGGCTCCTCCCCTGCACGTTATGACATCACATCGGTATATATGGAGCTGCGGAACTTTCAGGACTCTGAGGGTTATAGTTGGTGTTGGAGGTAAGTCCACTGTGTCCTTAGCTCTTGTTGCGCCCCGAATGTTCTTCTATCATGTCTCCTTTTTTTTCATTAATGGCAACTTTTTTACTTTACCTCTTATATAGATTTGCTATTGGTGATTGAGTATTGGTGATTTTGAGGTAACTTACATAGCCCTCTCATATTCATTGTATGGGAGATACACATTGGGGGTCATTTACTAAGGGCCCAATTCCGTTTTCCCGACGTGTTACCCGAATATTTCCGATTTGCGCCGATTGTACCTGAATTGCCCCGGGATTTTGGCGCACGCGATCGGACTGTGGTGCATCGGCGCTGGCATGCACGCGACGGAAATCGGGGGGCGTGGCCGAACGAAAACCCGACGGATTCGGAAAAACCGCCGCATTTAAGACAAAAAATGTGTTGCGAAAATTACACTTACCTTCACCAGGTATAGGCCGGTGAATTTCAGGGCATTCCAGCGCGCCTCCGGGGAACTTCAGCGCAGCAGCGCCACCTGGTGGACGGCGGAGGAACTCCCTTTCAGTTTCCATTTCAGCAAATTAATGTTAATGTTTTTAAGATAAAAAGTTATCCAATTTTCCAATATACTTTCTATATCAATTCCTCAAGGTTTTCTAGATCACTGCTTGCTGTCCTGCTATAGAAGCGTCTATGTTTACTTCCAGTGGACAGAAATCTGACCATGGTCACACAGGTGCACGGCTCATTATATCATAGGGAGTAATCAAAGCCGTGTGATATAACGAGCCGTGCACCTGTGTGACCATGGACAGATCTCTATCCCCTGGAAGTAAACATAGAAGCTTCTAAAGAATGACAGCAAGCAGAGATCTAGAAATCCATGAGGAATTGATACAGAAAGTATATTGGAAAATTGTATAACTTTTTATAATACAAACTATAACAATAATTTGTTGAAATGGAAACACCCCTTTAACTCTGCCAAGAATCCCTATATGTAGTTCCCAGTTTTCATAGCATAGATGGTGAATTTTTTCTATGCCATTTTTTAAAACTAAACCAGAAGCTTTCCATGTTCTGAACTTGGTGAATGTGGCCATAGGCCCCATAGGCTCAGATTCTATCAAACATTATAAGATAGTAGGAGGTATATGTGCAGGAATTTGTGTCGTGTCGGGTATAGTGCTGCCGGGGACACAAATGTGGACACTTTGTAAATACATGTACAAGCAGTTTGCATGAAAAAGAGGCTGTAATAAATGTGGGCCCATGTGTCTGGTGAATTAGTTCCTCATGCAGTAATGTCTTATGTTCATCATTTCAATATCTGTGAAGATCATAGAGTATGTCCAGGACACTGACCCTTGTTTTTACTTTTAGTATGAAATTCGTAGAGAGGATGGAGATGGAGCTGGAGATGGGGATGCAGTTGGAGTTTCTTAACTTCATGGAGGAGGAGGACGAGTTGGAGGCAGAAAGCGAGAACATTCTGGAGGAGGATCCGGTCCAGGTTATGATTGAGACCGAAAGTGAGGATCAGGTTGAGGACACATATCTGGATGAGACGTATGTACATTTTTGTAAAGTTCTAACTAATAAGTTCAGTCATTAATTTCATAGATGTACATAGAACAGATCAAGGATAAACATTTGTTTATACCCATATGACATTATTCCAAAAATGAAAGAAGCCACCACTATAACCGCAGCTCCACCGGTAGTAAGTAATGGTAGATATGAGAGACACTTTACCTTCAGTCTTCCCATGATTGTCACTTTATAAGGGTTTATAGGACTTCTAATGAATGTAGTAAATGAGTCTTCAGAGAGCTGCATTGCTCTTGAGGTGAGGGGTATTCTGAGATCTGTGACCCCCTTCACCTATTGTTTACCTTACAATGAATTTATTGATATTTTATCCTTATCTTTTCTACAGAAGCAGCAGCAACAGCAGCAGGAAACGTAGAAGGCTATACAGGTGAGTTCAAGTCTTTGGATGACCCCTTTACTAATTTTCTTTTGACCTAATTGAGATGATGGTAAAAGCATTGTCCATAAGGACACCCTCCTTTGTTCAAAGTGGACCTAAAATGATGCTTTCAGTGATCACCTAATGTCATTTGAGGTCCTTTCTACCAATCACTTCTGTTACCAGTCCTATCTCACTCTGCTCTTATCTTCTGCAGATTCCTTCAGTTTTTCCTATTGTGTTTCAGTGTCGAGACACTAGAATAAAAAGATCATCAGGTTTGGTATCTAAGAAATATATATGAAAAACTTCTCACCACTGACCCACCAACGCAATCTGCAATCTGCAGAATTTTCTCATAGTCGATCTACTGATGGTGGACAAGACAGTGGATGCAATAAGAGTTTCAGTCTGGTTACAGATTCCCCACTGTGATCAAAGTTCTCCCCATTATTTAAAATAAAAATTAAATAATTACATAATTTTTTTTGGCTTGTTTTCATTGAATATTTCTTCTCATTTTGCGTGGTGGAGTCTGTGCAGACCCTGTGCATAGCGGGTTATCCTGCTGCTACAGTACACAGCTCTTGCACATCCATGGCATGGTGGGATCACACAGCTTGTGGGGACGTATTAGTACTGGGATAGACATTATACATCACAGAGACTTCTTTGTACCACGAGTTGGCACAAAATCTAATATCACACTCTTACATTAAAACAGACCCTCAGCGAACATGACCCAGCAAATTTGGAACTTCCTTATACACTCCTCAGCTACCCCTCAGCTATACTACACAGCTAGTGATAACCAACACAGGTGCTTTAGAACTTCATAAAACACAAATTAGCTGCTATGGAATATCCTCATACAGACCTCAGCTGCTGCAGAACATTATGATGGCCTTCACAGATTTTGCAGAGTGTTATATAACAAACATCATCCACTGCAGCCAACAGAACATCATCCTTCACACTTCAACTGCTGCAGAACATAAGACTACTGTCAGGATCTGAGGTAGTGGATCCTCTGTGCCACTGCGAGAGATGCTTTAAGCCAACACCTGTGAGCAGAGTCTAAGTGGCACCTGGCTTACACCAGAGCCCGCCACAAAGCGGGATAGACTTCCTGCGGCAGGGTACCACCAGGTCGCTCCACAGGCGCGACTTTGCCCACGGTGGGGGCCAGGCCGTGCTACAAAGTCATTAGGAAGAATTGTGGTTGGGAGCAGGCAAGAGGTTGAGTCAGGCAGGGGATCAACGTCAGTAACAAAGTGGGAGGTCCAGGCAGGCAGCACGGAGACAAAGTCTGGAACGGAATCGGGATCACAATGGGAAATCAGCAGACAGTCACAAGGCAACGAAACAAGCTTTCTCTGAGGCATGAAGCACAAAGATACGTCAGGGAATGCAGGAGGTGGCCGGCTTTTATAAAATTCCTCGAAATGGCCAGCACCAATTAGCAGTGCGCTGGGCCTTTAAATCCTAGGTGGCGGGGACGCACGTGCCCTAGGTGGTGGGGACGCACGTGCCAGGCTACAGGATCTGGAGCAGGAGCGTGGATAGGTAAGGAAGTATGGAGGGGAGCTGGGGACCAGTGAGAGGCATGGGTGTGCCCGTGACTCGGGATGTGGGTCACGGGGGCACCCATGACAACTACACATCGTACGGAACATCATACTATACTGCAACTGCTGCAGAACGTATTACTACACACTGCAACTGCTGCAGAAAATCTTTCTACATATCTCAACTGTAGAACCTCTAAACACACACCTCAGCTGCTGCAGAACATTATATTACTTATTTTCCAGCAGGGACATATAAGCACTTCCATGGTTCATGGGTTGTGTGATTTTTTCCCCCCCCCCCCCCCCCCCCCTCTTCCCCACACTATCTTATTAGTTTTTAATGGCTTGACATTTACTTCCCAAATATGGTAGCACTACCAAGCTTCTTGAGGATGTATAAAGACCTTTGGAGGACCTTACATTTTTTAGCCATCAATTCTTCAGATCTTGAGAAGCCTCTTCTGACTTCTGGCTTGGTAATTGGTATAAGTCCGAAGAGCTGGGCAAACCTTGTCCCTGTTTTTCCTGTGGGACAACCATGGGTTTAAAGGACATGTCCCTAAAAAGTAAAAACATTTCTAGGAGGAATAAAATAGGTATAACACAGCAAGAACAACTAAGCATAGATGCCTTCTTACTTAAACAGAGGTATGAGGAGAGTAAATTGGTCATTTAACTTCAGGCAATTTAAGCAGGGAAGATGAATACCAGTAATGGCAGAACTGATCAATACAAACCACTCATCTATCATTATTATGATAGATCATAATGTATAACTGGACATGTAAACATTAATGGATGTTCTATAAGTATGTAGTAAGTAATAAGACAAAAACTGTTTATCTTCATCTTTTTCCTATACACGTCAATAAGTTGCCATTGGAAACTACAATTTATCCCACAAAAAACAAGCACTCATGCAATTATGTTATATATTATATAGCAACACTTAAAGAACAGTTGTAAAGTCTAAAAACTTTTGCCTAACCCTGCACTAAGCAAAAATAAGCAATTATCTAATTTACTCTTAATAGCTATCTGTTTGTGTTTAGCTGCTACCCTGTTTCCCCGAAAATAAGACAGTGCCTTATATTAAAGTTTGCTCCTAAAGAGGCACTAGGTCTTATTTTCAGGGGATGTGTTATTTTTCCATGAACAAGAATTTACATTTATCGTTGAACAAAAAAAATCAACTTCTCTAACATCCTTATAACTCTCCAAACTCTGGATTTCATGCTGTATTTCTTGACTCCATTTCTATTAGAATCATTGGCCCCAATCTCTCATGTTTAGTAAAAGCACTTTCCATAAATGACCCTTCTTATCCTGGAGGCGGCTGGTATCACATTTGCAGCACAACAGCCAGTGACCATGAATTCTTCCACATGTCACAACCTTTTGCAGCATCTTAAAGATTTACTAATAATAATGTATGGCGCGGGGGGAGATGCTGCAATGACTGCCGCTAGGTCTTATTTTCAGGGGAGGCCTTATGTTCCTAAGCCTTAACAAAATTGTACTAGGTCTTATTTTCGGGGATGTCTTATTTTAGGGGAAACAGGGTAGCAGAGGTTTTACCTTGTCCTCCCAGGCTTGTCTTCTCCATTTGTCATGCTTTCTCATAACCATGGAAAATTGTACAGGATAGCTAGAGATAAGAGGAGGCCTGTTGGAAGAGACTGTAGCAGAGGAGTGCAAGAAAATTGATGATGAGATAATTGATTGAAGATTGATTGATGAGATGCTTCAAATGCTTCATGTCGACCACTTACAGACATGCTGTTCTGATTCATGTGAAAGGCCATAGTGTTCTTAAAGGACCTTGAGTGATGTTACAAGCATGTGACTCATCAAATGCTTTAGTAGGCCAATTACAAACATGCTGTTTGAATGCCCTCGGTGCTCTGGCCTCAGTGCCCTAAGCTGTTGTCACAACCAGGAATTGTCGTCATCTACAGGAATAGCTGCATATGATTTTATAAGAAGAGATGATAGATATACCAGGCTGCATCTCAGCCTTGGAAGAACCAGAAGCATGAAACAGGTATCTTTGGAATTGTTGTCAAGGGCTTTCTCCAGCTGTGCTAAAACTATTTTTTTGTAACCAACTTTACAGTTACGATTTAAAGAAGTTGTATGGGAAAAGGGTTTTTCTATATGGACCCAGAATGGTATGCAGAAATGGTCTCAAGTATAAATTGACAGTTGGTTGTTACTACTTCCATTGTCAATGGGGTGTGGCCTTTCACATCGTCCAATCACTGCAAACATTATCACAGTGTAGGACACATGCTAATAACACAGATAGCAAATAGCTTGACCTTCAAAAACTCCCTACTTCTCAATATACAGTATATGAATAGGCTTCGAGGAGTGTGTCGTGAGATAGAAGAGCTCAGTCCTGATTCTCCTGTGATTTATCATGTTTCCCAGTGATACTTTTTAAGCTATGACAGCACAATATTTTCTACAAAGCACTTTTAAGTGTTTACAGGGAATTTTTTTTTCTTACAAAACCCTTCTGTCATTCAAAAATAAAACAGGAAGTTCTGTCACAGGAAATCAAACGCTTTATCATGATCAAAGGCGAGTAACCCGACCTTGATCAGAACATCTATCCTAGTTTGACTCTACCGGTGCGGGCAAGTCAATAGCCCAGCAGGCAAGGTCTGAACATTGCTTTTAGCGGATAAAGGGGAAATCAGTCAATAGTAAAACATCATCTGTACCTGACTTCAAACTCACTGCAGCGTCAATCTCAATTATTACAGTTCAAATAGTAAAAATATACAAGGACATGTTGAATGCTCCTTTTTTTTTTCGAATTAGTTTTCGGTCTAGAACATTTCCATTCATAACTGGAAACAGGGAGTTACAATCCTAGCTAGATATCATTGTCATTAATTGTTTACCTTTAAGGCCCATTGTAATTTTATGCATTTTTTAATATGATTTGATCCTAAAATATCAGAAATGACCTTTAATCTGAAGTGGACATATTGGCTGTTTAGCTTCACAGTTGTCCTGAAGGGGCGGTCCAGACTACATCAAGTTGTGCATCTGATGTTTGTGTATGTCCAAGCATGATATGTCTGCAATGTTATTTGCATTGATCCACTGGGCCAGCATCTTCTCTTAGACTTGTAAAATAACAGCTGAGAGGGAACAAATTGTGTGGCAAAGGCTCCCATGTATACGCCCTTCTATGTACATTTCATTCATGGTAGACCTTACCAAATATAAACCACCTCCTACAGGAGTCTCACACAACTACCAAATCTAATTGTTATGTAGTGGTCAATTAATAGTGTCATATGTTGACCAGAGAGAGTAGACTACAGGACAGAAATACTGAACTTTCTAAAGTAAGAAAATCTTGTGATAGAAAGGGATAGAAGGGATGACCGAGAAGAATTAAGGGAAGGAAGGGAAAATGGGAAGACAGAGAATAAAAGAAAGATAAATAGAAGGTAGAGAAAAAAGAGACAATACCTTAAAGCTTTCAGTTCAGATATTTGGAGTAGAGATAATAAGATGATATGCTATTATTTGCCCCTTAGGGGGCTTGTGGTTCCTCTTCAGAACATCAACACGTTTGTGGTGTCTCCTTTGCCTGGGTACGTCCGGTCATCAAAAAATTATACTCTGGCCAGGTACACCCCTCACAGAAGAAAGGTTCTGCTCTACTCTACTTGCATCGCTCTCAGCATCACCTACATGTAAGGGACAACAGCATGACATATCATAGATCATCAGAGTGTTTTCAACATCATTCAAATAGAAAAAATATTTCATTTTACTCACAAAATTAGGGGTTAAAAAATGCCTGTAGATTAAAAACCAAATCGCACATGCGGTTTCCTTCCCGACTCTGAGTTTCACTCTAATGGCTTCTTCTGGGGCGAGGGGTGTTCCTGGCTGGAGTATTGTTTTGTGAGGACCACAAGGACACCGCAAGCATGCTGATGTTCTGAAGAGAGGAGAAACTAAAAGCTTCCTAAGTTCTTTTCTTCCTTTTGGGGGCAAGTAACAGTGTATCATCTTATTCCAAATATCTGAATTGGAAGCGTAACGGTTCTGTTCATTCTCAGAATTACGCGTGGACGAGGGGGAGGACATTTTTGAGGCAGAGAAAATATTGCATTTTTGTTTGTTTTGTGAACCTCTTGGTATTTGATGGACTTTACTCCCCAGTATTGCTTGGTGAGATCCCAGATACCAGGGGGTATATTCTATTGATTTAGAGAAGGAAGAGAGGTGCATATGGTACAGGGCTCTCGATGCCTTCTTGAACATGTTCGCTCTTGCCATGGTGGCAATTCAAGCAGATTTGCTGAAATTTAATAGCTGGGGGCAAAAGTAAGAGAAATATTAAAACCTGAAGCCAAATGGATCCTAAAGACCAATGGAGCAGGTCCTATAGGGATGAATGATAGAGCTGATTAAGTGTCTTTATATGAATTCCATTGCTTATATCAATATATGACTTCATTACTTGCAGATATGCATGTATATTTTTTTGAAGGTATATTTGTTTTTAAACATTTGGTTATGGCTTGCTTGATGTTGTATAAATTATCCCCTGGTTATAGCACAAAGAAACACTGGACAGGATGACACGCCCCTCCAGATGATGTCACAGGAAGGGCATTTCCGTCATTCTGTGGTGTAGTTGGCGCCCTTCCGCATGCCTTTTAAACTTGATTCTCAATAAAGCAAAGAAATACATCTCAGTGAATTCTTTATTTGTTCTAAATATTTTTAGCGTTTGTTCTAAATATTTTAGCGTGATAGGGAGAGAAAATATGAGAAGAAAGAGGAATGGAGGGGAGGGATAAGGGGAAGAGAGAGGATAAAAAATGGTGGATAGAGAAAGCGAGAAGGATAGGCAAGAGCGAAAGAAAGAAAGGAATAGAGGGGAAAAGAAACAGGAAAAGGAAGAGAAAAAAATGGTGATAGGGCAAGTAGGAGTAATAGAAGAGATGGAGGGGAAAGGATAGGAAGACAAGGAGCAAGAGATACAGAGAAGCAGAAGAAAAGAGAGAGAAAGGGCCTTCCCTTTAGGTAGAAGGATATGAAAAGGAGGTCAGAGGGAGAGATTAAGAGATAGGAAGAAGGGAAGAAATAGAAGGGAATGGAGGAAGTGAAAAGATAAAAGATAAGTATAAGGGAGGAGCCTAAAAAGACAGGAAAGCATTAGTAGAGAACAGGGAAAAAAGCAAAAGATGGGGAGAGGAAGTTAGAAAGGGAAAAAAGGAAAGATGAAAGAAAGGGAGAATGTAAGGAGGGAGGCATGGGGTGGAGGAGGACAGACAGGACAATGAGCCCTAAACTGAGCCCCCCAAGCTCTCACCTGCCTACTTACCGGCCCCACTCTAAGTGGTGGGTGGTAGCTGAGTGCCGTTCCCTCCCTAAGTCACAAAGAAACAAAAAACACAGAAAGAGAGGTCAGGGGTCCGGGTCACAACGTGATAGCAAGTATAGTACAGAATCGAAGTCCAAAGGGAGTAGTCAATAGTACAAAGCCGAGATCAGAAAACCAAGTTAGCAATAGAATAAAATAGCACAAGCAAGAAACAAAGTTGAGAAATATAGTATAACCAGTGAGGTCTGATGGGACTGAGCAGTTATATAAAGTAGATCCTGGACACAGCTTCCATCAGGCTGGTAACCCTTTCTGGACCGAGCTGAGATCAGGGTGTGGCTCAATAAACCCAAAGTACAACACTTAGTACAACACTCAACACAGCACCTAATTTACCCACTGTAGGTGGAGGGACGTTTTGGCAGGGACATTACAGAGAAGGAAGAGAGAGCTCAATACATGGAGGCCAATTATAACCGATATATAAATAATAATCTTCTATCATTTCTCCCAGACAGTTTGATAAACTCTTGACGTTCAGCTCTGAATCAATAAGTGTTTTTCTAAAATTCCAGTATAATGGAACAAATCTCCGCTGAAAGCAACAAGCTGTGACATAGCCGGTAATCACTCAGCGCTTCTGTATACAGCGAAAATTCTGCTGAGGAGAATGTAATCTGGAATGGTGGAAATTTCGTTTAGTTGAAAATGCTGTTTTTAGTCATAAAACTGAAATCTGTTCATTCCACACATTCGAACACAGCATTTTACAAAGCAATATGGGCTGCAATAAAGCAGAACTAATGAGGATTAGGCCTTCGATACAAGCAGAAGCGTTACAGCAGTGCAATATTTACTACATGGAATCAACAATAGACAGGGGGCCGAAATATATATATAAATGTGTGTGTACAAATATATTTAAGTTTTTAAGGGAAATGGGGGCCCATGCAAAAAAGGGCTATGGGGCCCAAGCTTTCCTAGTAACGCCCCTGCCTCCTTCCATCTAAAATCAACTTTTATACTTCACAGGCTGTTATACCCTCTGCTCCCTCTGTACTTCCCCCCTCCCTCTGCCTGATGTACCGTATTTTTTGGACTGTAAGGCACACAAAAAATGTTCTCAGAAATCAAAGGTGCGCCTTATAGTCCAGTGCGCCTTATATATGAACCGTACTTACAGACAACAGATGCCTTGAACTGTGCACAGGTCTGCCACCTGCTGGTCATTCATCTTTATAATCAGGTGCGCCTTATAATCCGGTACGCCTTATATATAATGCTAGATGTTTTAGCAGGCATTTATTGATGGTGCACCTTATACTCCGGTGCGCCTTATAGTCCGAAAAATACTGTAATCTCATTGCAGCAGTGGAAGTATCTTGACACATCGGGAGGGGAAAGTGCCTGTGCACAGTGTAGCAGCCTGTGAAACTACCGCAGTAGCTCATCAGGCTCATGAGCATAATGTTTAAAGTTGATTTTAGAAGAAAGGAGTCTTTGTATAACAAATATAAGAAGATTCTCCCAGTCATGATGCCTGGATCTATAAGTAAGTGCCCCTGGATTTTGAAAGTAGATGATTATTACTCACCTCCCCATTGTATCCTGGCATTTACCAAGCTTCATTTCTCATAACTTTGCATGGCTGAATTTTTGGGAAAAATTTGATACAATATACTTTTATAACATATGCAAATTAGCCTATGGTGCTCTGCACGCCCTGGGGAGGCTGAAACTGGCTCTCTTTTTAATCTGGCGCTGGGCAGCGAATGTTATCCATGCACATGCACAAGATTCTCACATTCCCGGCGCTGCCAGCTCTATGCCCAGCACAATATTTGAAGAGAGAGCCGGTGACTTCACCATCTTTTAGAACGCTTGAATAAATTATATTACACCAGCCTGGTGGGGCCGTGTAGAGCACTACAGGCTAATTTACATATGTTCTAAAATGATTTATCAAAGAAATGTGGCCATGCTAAGTTATGAGAAATGAAGCTTGGTGAACACGGAGACACGATGGAAAGATGAGTAATAATCATCTACCATCAGTTTTAATCTGCTGCAAATCCCTTACAAAATCCTTGAGACCTAAAATATGCAGATGTTGCCATTTTTTCCATTGCGATTTACACTCCATATGGGTGTAGCCCATGATTCATACAAGTGGGCGTGTCTTCTGATTGTATAACTTGACGTCGCTTACTCTTCTGTTTGTCTCTGCATAAATATTTACCAAATCTGTCACCTGTGTTTAGAAATAAAATGACTACATGAAAATAATATTGAGCTCCGTCTCAAGCGCAACTGAAACGTCTGATTAATCGGTAATCCATCACTATTATTCATGAGCGTGCTATATGCTGAAGTCTGTCTCAATAGGTATTTTATCCACATGACTGATGCGACACAATTCATAATGTGCGTGCGCTGCATGATACTCGCACTTTTTTTGTTTGTACGGATGGCGTTAATCATCCTTTCCCAAAAGTCATCTCATCTGCTATGAAAATAAGGGAAGTGGAGTATAAAAGCGGAATCAAGAGATTGCAGATGCTCTATGTATGCAAGAATCTGGGGACGGGAACAACGACACTAAGAAGAAAGAACATTTGTGTCTTCACTTATTAATGTTCTTCTGCCATGTTGAGTTAGCACCAGACCCACTATTCCATGATTGGTTGATTTTGTGGTTTTAGGCTTTTCAGACATGAAGGCCATGGAAGCCATTTTTATGGAGACTGCGACCACTGCTGACCTACAGTACAATAACACTTAATGGATTACCATAGCCCAGGGGTGGCGAACCTATGGCACGGGTGCCAGAGGTGGCACTCAGAGCCCTTTCTGTGGGCACCCGGGCCATCGCCCCAGCACACCAGACAGGATTCAAAGAATCTTCCTGCAGTTCCAAGCAACTTAAAAGATGCTGCTTTCGGTCATATATAAAAGTGATACTTACTTCACTGCTGGGCACTGTAGAAAGAGGGAGAATGAGTAGACAGGACCGAATTATCTTGGAAGGACCTTCTGCTGGCCCCACGATTCTCTGTGTGCAGAGGGACAATGGAAAAAGCTAAAGTGATGCAATCCTTTCTTATTTACAGGGATAATACAATTAACAGCAGAGGTGTAATTTAAAACTGCTGGGCCCAATGCAAAATCTATGCCAGTCCACCCAAATATACAGTATTTTTCAAAGTATAGGTCTTCAATTAAGGGAAAGAGACACCTTATAACTTAGTGCAACCATACCTTCAGCACCCTCTCAAGGAACACTGATTCAATAGATTATACCTCATGCAGAGCCTGTAAAGAGAGGAGCAGGACTCCAGGTTCTAGGAATACAATGACAATGAGTCCTGCTCCTCCCTTCAGACCCTGAACCATGTATTTTTCAAAGAATTAGCTTTGACTGGAGTGTTCCTTTAAGCCTCTGTTCAACACCAGAGGCGTTGAAGTCCCCCCCCACCTTGTTCAAATCGAACAAAATTGGTGTCAAGTGTTTGTGGTACGATTGTACAGCAGAAATGTTTGTCTGTGCCACTATTGTTTTTAATATATTAATAAAAGCTATCAGCCACCCCCACATTGCACAAATGAGACAAAACTGATGCCAATCAATTGTTCTACGCTTGTGCTGGTTTGTTCTGCTCTCATTTTTGTTTTGAATATATTACAAAATTGTAAAGGCAGAAGGTCAACCAACCCCCCCCCCCCCACACCCCACACACACACACATTAACCAAATCAAACAATACTGGTGTCAAATGTTTGTTCTATGTTTGTGCATAAAAATTATCTTAATGAATAAATAATTTAATTAATAAATAATTCTAACTGGAATACAGGCAGTCCCTGGGTTACATACAGGATAGGTTCCATAGGATTGTTCTTAAGTTGAATTTGTATGTAAGTCAAAACTGTATATTTTATAATTGTAGTTTGAGGCAATTTTTTTTTTTTTTGCCCCAGTGACAATTTTTTTGCTGTAATGGTACCAAGGATTATCAATAAAGCTTCATTACAGACACCTTACAGCTGATCATTGCAGCCGGGGGCTATAGTAACATCCAGAGAGCTTCACTAGAGGTCACAGTGGGCAGAGGGGTCTGTCTTTATCTAAGGGTCATCTGTAAGTTGGGTGTCCTTAAGTAGGTGTCCTCATTCATTGAGCTCAAGGATGTGGTGAGATATTACTGCTATCTTTAGAGCAGTGTATACTTTGTGTAGAGTTGCTATGTCTGTGTTTCTTATATGTTATATGTATAATATTATGACAAAACTAAAGACCGATCTGGTATTTCTCTTGAACCCTGGGATGTGCAGATCTTTGATGGAGTCCAAAGCTGCATTTGAGTTGCTGAAGATCTGGGAAATCAAAGCTTTCCAGAAGATCAGCATTAATAAAAACTTCCATAATAATTGGTCCTAAGCTTTTTAGGAAAATCACTGGCATAAATGCAAATTAACTCCATAATCTCCCGGTTTTCTTATATTTCATGATCTCTTTATGTTTTGATGCATGTTCAGGATTATATACCTGGCTCTTCTATAAGTGGAATTCATTTTAGTCATACAGTAATAGTTATACACATTTTTTAAGGTTGGACTTTGGCTATTAGAGTAAATGGAGAAAAATTGTGATGTTTTATTTTATTTAGAAAACTACTTTAGCTGAGATTCACGTACCCTGAGCAATAACCAGTCACAACACACTCCAAATACCAGAAAAGGACACTCCGTTTTTCTTTGTTCAGATGGTAACCGCCAGACAAGCCACCTCCATTTATAGCACCACTTGTAACCCAACTAAAAGCCCTTAACATTAAAAAAAAAATGTTTTAAGGAAGTCGATCAACGTTGAAAACGAGAGCGGAGGTTAATGCTTTAAAAGACTGTGGAGAATATGAAATATTTATAAAACTGTATGATAAATCCAATGGATTTAATATGAAAAAAAGAACTTAAATATTAAGATGTACTTTCAAAGAATTTTAATGTATCCGATCCATAGTAGATGGTAGACGTGATAGAACGTTGTCACCAAATGACTCCAGAAGTGAACTTGTCTCAAACACTTAAAGGAAATCTACCTGCAAAATCCATCATGATAAACCAGGAACACTAAGTCATAGAACCAGGCATAGTGACTGTGGTAATCTTCTTATATGTTTTATCAATGGGCTCCTTTCTTCTAAAATCAACTTTAAACATTATGATAAAGAGACAGTAGGGCTCTGGGGGTGTTACTAGAGTCATTTCATTCTGCAGATTCACCGGCTGTTACATCTTGCCTCTCCCACCTGCTTCCTAAGCACCTACATCCTCCCTCTGCCTGCAGTAATCTCACACAGTGGGAGGGGTTTGTGCTCCTGAACAGTGTAACAGTCTGTGACGCTAAATCACTATGGGGCTCTGGTAGCACCTATAAAGCCCTTCTGCCTCATTAGAATAATTTGAAAAGAAGAAAGGAGGCCATAATTAAGAGGATTACCACATTTACGGTGCCTGGATACATGTGTAAGTGTCCCTGGTTTATCATGATGGATTTTGATGGTAGATTTCCTGCATATCTGATCACAGAGAGAACATAACTTGAAGCTGTTGGATCTATGCTCTCATTAGTGGTCAGAAGACAGAACTGCAGCTGTCGTTTTGGCTTCAATTAAGACATGTTCTAGGGGCCTGCTAGGGGCAAACCAGCTGCTATGCTCACAATATATGGGTTATGTTTTATTAAAACAGAAAAAATATGCAACAAGTAAAAAAAAAAAACCTTCACTTCAATTTGGTTAAGGCATAAATTACATCTTCTCTCACATACAGATTTGTCCCCAACTTGACAATTTAATGATACATTGAATTTTCGGTGCAAAAGGTTGTCAAAAACCTGAAGACTCAAATCGTTTCGTCTTTGCTAGTAGCTGTCACTACCTGTCAAAAATGTCGATCAGAGGTCCCAAAAGTCAAGCCCTAAAATGTTGACATAATTGCATTGACATTCACAAGTATAAACTGTAAGACAAGAAGATTTCTTATCTGTTTCTCGGAAAACCAAAATAATGAACCAAATCAGGTGCAAAAAAAAGAACGCAAATAGATTTAAGAGCGAAATCCCAGAAATGATATATGTGTCTAAACAAATGTATTTTCCACTAAAAATATAAGAAACTCAATGATTTGTATATTATTTCACAACATGGAAATGTAATAAATGGGTTTTCCAGTCTATAGATTTTTTTTTAAATCATTGGAAATAGTCTACAGTAAGAAAAAATGGAATGAATACAATCTTGTCTGCTCCCCTAGGGATACAGTGCACTTTCTCCAGTGTCATTTTACATGAATAAGGCATGACAGCTGTAGCCAAACTATTTTTCCATTTTAATAATTTAAAAAAAAAAAAATCTTAAATATTGAAGATTTTAGTAGACTTTGGCATGCATGGTATGTGATGAATGAGTGCCCCCCAATGAAGATGTGCCTGCATGAATGTGGTCAGTGTGCATATTCCATATCTTACCCTATGTAGTCAAAACTAAGGGCAAAACTGTGCTAGTTGCTCCTCGCAACCAATTTCTTTTTATAAACTGCCATGGTAAACTACAAGCTGACTTCTGAGCAACTAGAAAAGTTTTGCAGTCGCTGGTGTTAATTTTTAAAATGCAACCAGTGTAATGAAGGGACTGAATTCAGGAAGGACAATCAAGACAGTGAGCCTCAAACTGAGGCCCCTAAACTGTCAGCTGCCTGCTTGCCTCTGTGTATCTGGGGTGATATGGGACAACTAAAAGGCAGCCCCCCCCATGCCATAGTGGGAACATGCAACAAGACTTAAAAAACTAATAACACAAGGTCAGAGAGGTCTGTATCACAGCAGAGATAGCAAATACTGCACAAAATTGGAATACCGAGGGATAGTCAAAGTATGTAAGCCAAGATCGGAAAACCAGAGATACAGAAAAGAAGCACAAGAATACAATGAAGAGATAGCTGGGAAATGTAAGCAGTAGAAAAGTAGGTATGAAAAAGATCTATATAGGTGGCCAGGGAGCCTCAGCCCCAGTTGATTAACTGTTGCTGGATCAGACCTGAGCTGCAGAAGAAATGAGTGTAGTGAAATTAGTCTCAAAGTAGCCAGAAACATAAAGCACAGTTCACACTGGCAAAAAATAAAGAGAGGAATAAAACACATCCTAAGGCACATACTGTGGCAGAGGGATATACTGTCACAGATGTCACAGCCAGTATTTATGTGCCAGTGGTGCGTGCATATTTTACCAATTATCGCAATATGAAAAATCCCTATCTTCAGAGGTGAAGAGACTTAAGTTAATCATTTCTCCAATGTGTGAGAGCCAGGGACTCACATTACACCAGCCTCAAGTGTGTGAGAGGTGGGGACTCACATTACACCAGCCCCTGATATGTGAGAGATGGGGAATCACATTACACCATCCTCCGATGTGTAAGAGGCGGGACTCACATTACACCAGCCCCCGATGTGTGAGAGGAGGGACTCATATTACACCAGCCCCAGACGTGTGAGAGGAGGGACTCACATTACAACAGCCCCGATGTGTGAGAGGTGGGGACTCACATTACACCAGCCCCGATGTGTGAGAGGTGGGGACTCACATTACACCAGCCCCCGATGTGTGAGAGGAGGCAGAGACTCACATTACACCAGCCCCCGATGTGTGAGAGGCGGGACTCACATTACACCAGCCCCCGATGTGTGAGAGGTGAGGACTCACATTACACCAGCCCCCGATGTGTGAGAGGAGGGACTCATATTACACCAGCCCCAGATGTGTGAGAGGAGGGACTCACATTACACGAGCCCCGATGTGTGAGAGGTGGGGACTCACATTACACCAGCCCCGATATATGAGAGGTGGGGACTCACATTACATCAGCCCCCGATGTGTGAGAGGCGGGACTCACATTACACCAGCCCCCGATGTGTGAGAGGAGGGACTCATATTACACCAGCCCCAGATGTGTGAGAGGAGGGACTCACATTACACCCCCTTGAGGAAGCGACGGCGAAACGCGCGTCGGGGTGCTGTGGTGGTGGTCTGGGGCTAATCTGATCTGAGGCACAGGTATATTACTTTGACATTGTGTCTGACTTGATATTGAGTTTATATTTTTTGTGCCCGGTATAGCCCTTATTTTCATACTTATGGATTGATGCTGTATACTATTATGACGTGGTACTTTTTACTATGGTTATTAGACTGACCACCACCATGCTGTTTGTTTTTGTGGTTTTAATGTGTATGTTTTTAATGTCCAATTGTTGATTGTCTATATGAATTAAATAAAGGTGTATATTTTGAATTTAATTTCGGGTACTTGTAGTATGACATGTGATCTCATATGTTTTCTGTTGGTATTTATCACATTACACCAGCCCCCGATGTGCGAGAGGCGGGACTCACATTACCCCAGCCCCAGATGTGTGAGAGGAGGGACTCACATTACACCAGCCCCCGATGTGTGAGAGGTGGGGACTCACATTACACCAGCCCCTGATGTGTGAGAGGAGGGACTCACATTACACCAGCCCCCGATGTGCGAGAGGCGGGACTCATATTACACCAGCCCCAGATGTGTGAGAGGAGGGACTCACATTACACCAGCCCCCGATGTGTGAGAGGTGGGGACTCACATTACACCTGACCCTGCTGTGTGAGAGACAGGGACTCACATTACACCAGCATCAAGTGTGTGAGAAGCGGGGACTCACATTGCACCAACCCCCAATGTGGGAGAGATGGGACTCACATTACACCAGTCCCCAGTGTGTGAGAGGCAGGACCTAACATTACACCAGCCCCCGATGTGTGAGAGGCGGGGACTTACATTACACCTGCCCCCGATGTGTAAGAGACAGGGACTTACATTACACCAGCCCCCGATGTGTGATAGGTGGGTTTCACAGCCCCGAAGAGAAAGGGAAAAAAGAAAGAAATCACAGGGGGGGGAACAGCGAGGGAGGCAACAGGACAGGGGGAGGAGTGGAAAAAGGGCTTGAACGAGCTTAACGGGAATCCTCGGAGGAAGGGGCCCGAGGAGAGCACCTACCTTCCATCCCTCACGCGCGTATATTGGGCTCCTCGCCCTCCTTACCCAACCATCTCTCTCCTACCTATACACCACCCCATCTCCCACCCCCCCTAAAACTTAAAGGTGGGAAGCAAAGAGACAAAGGGCCGGGGGTGTTCATGGCGACCGGGGAGCAGCGTAAAGGAGTCGCGCACAGACAGAGACAGGCCCGTGCGCCGACCATCTGGCGGGTGAGCCAGGTCCCCGCAACGAGTGGACTGAAAGGATTACAAATGGACGTAGAGAGCAAAGTGCATGGGGTGATGAGCAGTGCTAGTGGAGCGAGGCTGTAGAGGGGTTTAGGGAGAAAGTTTGTTAGTTTTTCGATTCTATTTATTTTATTTTAATCATTTTTTAGTTTTTAGTCTAATTGATTTGTTCTGGGCTTTTGCTGAATGTAGTTTCTACCTAAGAAAACATTAGATTCTTCTGCCACACCCCCAGGGGGTTAAAATACAGGGTCAAGTTAAGTATCATTAGATAGATTTTATTTGTCACATATTTTCTAAGTTAGAGAGATAATCCACTGACCTGACTTTTTGTTTCCCATATATATATATATAATAATATATATATATATATATATATATATATTATTATGTATATATAAGTTTTTGGAACTGTATAAACTATGATGATGATATGATGATATATAATATATATATATAATATATATATATATTAACGTATATATATATAGATATATATATTATATATATATTTAAAAACATATATGGGGTAAGGAGACATATTGAATAAAAACCATATACTGTATTACTGGAGTGTTTTTTTAAGGCATGAATCATAAGAAGGCATCTAGTCTCTTCTATCTATTTTCTCATGTACAGCAGATATTGTATATCGCATATCGAGTGAGAAAAATGAACCGAAACCTATTAAGAATTTTTGGCCACTGACTTTCTATTTATGGTCCTAGAATAGAAATAACTAGATAGCAGAAATTCTCAGAAAGAACGATAAGCAAATCTGATTTTGAAGCATTTCATGAAGGCATTTTCTATCTGGAGTATCAAAGGCGCTCCTTCTGAGCCGCAGGTTAACACCTCCTGTGTTTGTCTATGCGGGGACTTGGCCACTTCTTGTGTGCATACTTATTTATTCAAACATCTCCCACGAACAATGTTTCTGAAGAGAACGAAAGCAATATCTGCTCCCGCTCTCCCCACAAGGCAAGAACTTGTTTCAGAAAAGGCGAACAAAAGCCTCTTTGTTTTTTCTGTCCCCGATGACTTCCACCGGATTATCTACTCATTTCGCTGACACATCTTCAACACCCGGAGAATCCTCGAAGAGCTGAAAATGCTTTAGCCTCGCGAAAAAGAGAAAAAAAAAAAAGAAACAAGTTTCCTCCAAGGAAGTGATCAGTCAAAGAAGTTGCACTTAGTAGAGAGATTAAGTGTGCTGCTAACAGTTTACCTACTATAACAGGCCTTGTCAAATCAGACTCTTTTATCAAGTTCCTTGAAATTCAATTTCACCTCAAGGGCTTCTGCTGATGCCTTTAAAAGTTAACTTTCCTTGCGCATTTGCTTGAGAGATGCCAGAGGCTTGTGCTACGAGAGCAATCTTTTAAGCACTGTGGTCCAGTTGGGAATGTACTGAAGCAGGTAATTACTTCTAAATCCTGCGATACCGGGAAATACATTGTACCCAGGCCGTCAGACAGTACGTTGCGACTTTATTTAACGTTGCCAAGAATCCTATATCCTCTAATATGATTTACGCTGGGATTTATGGATGCATTCACTTGGTGAAATATGTATATTTTTAGCTTATTATAAGGGAAATAGTTTTCAACTCCCCCCCCCCCCTTGCTTTTGCATCGTCAGCATAAAAGTAAGGGTTTGTTAAAGGCAAGGCTTTGAAAACTCAACAAAAGTCTTTTAGTATCTGGTGGGAAGCAGTAGTGTTTGTGGTGTGGATACCGCCGATGCCTTTTATTCGTTTTTTAATGAGGCTTTAGAGAACATAGCGGTTGCAAGCGCTGCATATAATGACACGATTCTGTGCACATTTTGGGTTATGTATCTTTTTTTCTTGTCGATGTGGTATTTTTACTAGTTTTTTTTACCTCTTTTTATATGTTAGGCAGTATTTTAAAACTTCTTAAAATACTCCAATTTTTTAATCTAGACAACCCTTTTTTATACTGGGGACATTCCTTGTTATGTCCTAATATCAGGGGCCATATATTTTTATTGAGTCAGCAGATTTTCTCTCTGATCTCGATCTCTGGTATTGTGGTTGGTATCTAATGTCTAGATGGGAGAGAGAGCCTAATTGAGTCTCTCTGATATCTGATCTTGTGGTTGGGATATAGAGTCTAGATCAGAACGTGAACTTGATTGACTCTCTCCGATCTCTAATCTTGTGGTTGGGATCTAGTGTCTGGATCAGAGAGAGAACGTGATTGACTCTCCAATCTAGATATCCAATCTCTAGACTTGTGGTTGAGATCTAATGTCTAGATCAAAGAGAGAACCTGATTGTCTCTTTGATCTCCGAGATCTTCAATCTTGTGGTTGGTATCTAATGTCTAGATCGGAGAGAGAACCTGATTGAATCTCTAATCTCGATCTCTGGTATTGTGGTTGGTATCTAATGTCTAGAGCAGAGAGAGAGCCTTATTAACTCTCTCCGATCTCTGATGTCTGATGTTGTGGTTGGATATAGTGTCTAGATCAGAGAGTGAGCCTGATTGACCCTTTCCGATCTCTGATCTTGTGGTTGGGATCTAGTGCCTAGATTAGAGAGAGAACATGATTGACTCTCTGATCTCTGGTCTTGTTGTTTGTATCTAATATCTAGATCAGAGAGAGGACATGATTAACGCTACGATCTCTGAGATCTTCAATCTTGTGTTTGGGATCTAACACCTAGACTGGAGAGACAACATGATTTTCAACCTTGCTTTCTCCTGTAGTGATACTATGTTGCAGAGTTTTTATAATGTCAGATAGTCTCCAGAAATTCATTATTTCTTGCATATTTCTTGTATACAGGCAGTCCCCGGGTTACATACAAGATAGGGTCTGGAGGTTTGTTCTTAAGTTGAATTTGTATGTAAGTCGAAACTGTATATTTTATAATTGAAGTTCTAGACAATTTTTTTTTCTTTTGTCCCAGTGACAATTGGAGTTTCAAAATTTTTGCTGTAATTGGACCAAGAATTATCAATAAAGCTTCATTACAGACACATTACAGCTGATCATTGCAACCTGGGGCTATAGTAAAGCATCCAGAGAGCTTCACCAGAGGTCACAGTGGGCAGAGGGGTCCGTCTGTAACTAGGGGTTGTCTGTAAGTCGGGTGTCCTTAAGTAGGGGACCGCCTGTATTCCTATAAATGCGGCACATCGACTACACTATATACTACGTATATGATCCTGTGATAATGATCACCATAAATAATTTCTCTGAAATGTTATTTGAAATCACAGGTAGACTAATACCGATGCGCGTTAATGATGTCATTCCCGCAGACATGCCCACTGATGCTTTTTTACCGTAATGAGCAATGTAATACACATTAATGAGAAAGAGAATAAGAAGAGCATGCTAGGGATAGATGGGTCACAATTCAGAGTTCCTAATTATACATCGCAGATCTCTGCATTGTGTAGACAGTAGCAAGGCTCGCTCCTTATTTGCTATGCAGCTACAGTGCCTGTTCACCATATGCATTACGATTGCTTATTTGTACAATAGTCCTCAGAGACCAGCACTGCACCATTCACGTTGTATAAGCATTTTAATGTAGCTAATGCTGCAGAGTGGTAGGAAATGGGAAAATGCTACATTAAACTAACATTAATAAGTTTTATTTTGACAAATTTATGTTAAAAAAAAAAATCAGTTCTGACTGGTCGTTTAACAAATATATGATGGATATTTGGGGATGTATTATTACATTTTATTCATAAGATAAAAGTTCCTACAAATTAACATAAAAAAAAATAATTTACATTATTAATATAAAATGATAAAATAAAATAATAATATGCACAAAAATAATCTCTCTCTATTGGGGTTTTATGAGTTTAGTTTATAACTTATGTTTATTTTTCTATGCATTTTAATGTTTGATGTCATGACTACCACTTCCATTGGATACTCGACCAAAGTTTCCACCATAGGAACCCCGTTATATACCATGGGGATCAGTCTTCTCTCGGTCAATCTACATGAACTTACAATTTTGAAGATATTGGGGGTCATTTATCTTAGGGTTTTCTATTTTTTTATCTTATTTTTGCAACTTTTTTGGCACATTTGATAAATTTGCATGTAAATTTGCATTTTTTTTCCATTCGCCTAGCAGAGTTAGCTATGCAAGAAATTTTCAGTGATGCGCGTGATCTTTAAAATCCAGATGTAAATGTTTGGAAAAGTCACAATTTTGGCACTAATTGTAGTTAAAAAGTTGAAAATAAACTCCAGACCTGACTGGTCATAGGTGAAAAATTTTTTAAGAAACTGCAGAAGAATTTTTACGAAAAAGTCACAAAAAATGCATAGGGGCTTCTATACTAAAGGTCCGCGAATTACACTCTCATGGATTTTCAAAATTTTCAGGAATTGACAGGTATTTAACTGGGCATTGTGTAGCACGCGATCGGATTGTGGCGCAAAGGTGCTGGCTTTCATGTGACAGAAATCGGGGGGAGGGCCGTCGGACGATCCGACTGATTCGGACTGAGCACGGGATTTAAAATTCTAATTATGTCGCAACCAATCTACTTACATACACCGGGACGAAGAAGGTGAACTCTGTCGGACTTGAGCGGGGAAGCAACACATGCAGGATATCGGGCGCACGATCTTCATGAATCGGGGCACAGTGCATTTCGGATGGACAATGCACTTTCGGAGATCGCGACAGGTAAGTAAATGTGCCTCATAGACTCAGTTGCCCCCTATTTTGGTGTTTTTTGTTTCAGTGATCATATATATATATATATATATATATATATATATATATATATATATATATAAAATGTTATTTTGTGGTCCATTAGGGTGGCTAAACACAGTAAATTTGGACAGTTGTCCCTTCCCTAGCAAATTGTTCCCCACCCAGCCAATTTAAGGCTTGTGCCAGAAACTGCAACTTTTATTATGGTTTACAAGGAACAATATGTTAGCCCCACAGTCCAAAAATGATCCCTTTGTCTCATTGAAGAAGCAGTGGATTTTATAAGTTCAATCAATCCATTTTTTGGGAACTGCAATTTAGAACTTTAGGACCCAGAACTTCCTTTGCCTCAATTACCTGTGTCACCTAATCAAGGTCAAAAATTAAGTTACCAAAAAATTATCCTTAGGCATCATACACATGACCATATGGGAGTCTGTGGTATGGCCGCACATTTTGCTGCCATATCATGGCCCTCATAGTGGTCTATTGTGCCTGGTCATGATGCATTGTACCTATAGCAGTGGCCACTCGGCTTTCTATCGAGAGAGGAGGGGTGAGGAGAGCTAGCTCCACTTCACCCGGCTATGTTCTCGCCTGGGTTATGGCCTGGGCAAGCAGATGTTTGTGTGCAAGGGCCTTAGTGTTACCCCAGCAGAATATGTCTGGCTGTGAATTGAGAGTAGTAATGGCAGCCATGAGGGTCGTAGTACAAATTATTTGAAGACCAATGGATGAGGCTGCATAGTGAAAGCTGCGGTGGCATCAGTTTTTTATTACATTACAATTTTGCCAAAAAACAGGTACTATATACTCTATATTTTTCTTAAAATGGTGATTCTTTTGCATGTGCGACTCTATAGAATTTTTGTAACGTGGCACTTTCTTATTAAATTTCCACCTAAGTACAATTTTACCAATGGCAATAATATAGTGTTCTCCGGTACAGCACTGGGAGGTGTGTGATGGCTGTCTGCTGCAGAAATGATTAACTGAGGAGAGAATCAATCTCACTGTCCCTACCTATATCTGACCAACTGATCTGCTACTATCTCTCCCGCAGAATTCTCATTTCTCTTCTCTCTATCAAACTCCTTTCAACTAACTCTTGTTCTCTTATAAGTCTTCCTTGTGATGTGATCATTGCACAAAATAACTCTATTGCCCAGGTTGTCTTTCATACTCCAAGTAAGTCATCACTGACATCACAGATAACATCCCAAGGTCATGGGATCCTCAGCCATTTTCAGGATTTTACAGAAATGGTTTGGAAAAATTTGGGATTTAGCGAATTACTACTTTTTGGGAAGTTTCGGTTTGAAACTTAGAAATTGATTGAATGGTCTCTGGTTAGGAGAGATGAGCGCAGGACAAGGCTAAACATGTCCAAACCTCAAAAGGGTTGTCCCAGATTGTGAGTTTTTAGTTAAGTAGCACTAATATAGCAAAGGAAGTAATATTCACATTTCTCCCCTGAAAAATATGAAAAATAACTTCCCTTCTTTCATTACATCTACAGGTCTCTGCAAGGAATGTCCCCACCAATTTAGGTGGCAAATTGGAGCCCTAGGCAGTTGTCCACCCTCGCCTTTTCATAGTCCCACCCCTTCTGTATCTATTCACTTAGTTGTACTTTTAGGGGGGTGTTTATTTACCATAAGGCAGGCTCCTTGGGACAATTCTATGTCTGTTTCTGAAGATCCACTTAGGCCAGTGATGGCGAACCTTTTGGAGAGTGAGCGCCCAAACTACAACCAAAAGCCACATATTTTTCACAAAGTGCCAAAGGCAAATTTAAAGTGACTTATTTCGAACGTATTGGCGTCCTGAAGACACCAATACAGTAGAAAGATGGAGAAATTTGGATTACTATTGTAGCTTCCCTCTAAGGTCCCCTTAACAGGATGAATCACAGGCCCTGAGAAGGGGCTTCAATGATAATCCAGCTCCACACCTCCTTGCTCCTCCTGTACTTCAAGTCACTTTAAAATAGTGCTAAACATGGCACGTTCTGGGCTGCCTGTGACTGCAGGAGGAGGAGTCCTGAATGGTGACCTTTGTGCTGGGTGATGCCCACAGAGAAGGCTCCGAGTGCCGCCTCTGGCACCCGTGCCATAGGTTCACCACCACTGACTTAGGCCCTTTAAAACAAGTTTGTTTGCTCTACTAGCTGTTTGGGAATTCTTTTCAAAAAGTCTGAAAATGCATGAAAAGTCCCATTAAGGAACTGGAGTAACTATGAGCCATTTTATGGGACTTTTTCTAAAAGACACAAGTCATGAATCTGGCTTTACACAATATTGCACTGCGCTGCAGAAGCAGTATTTCTATGTTTACGCCAAATTAACGAAGTGGCGGAAAAAGCCCTGTTTAGCAGTGAAAAGCCTCAAAAGCCTCAATGCGACTTTTTGGAGACTTTTTATTTGTAAAAGCCCAACAAAACCAATGATAAAAAACTCCCAAAAAATGTCTATCCTATACAGTAAATCCAGTTGTTGTGTTGGATATTTCAACCTATCAATGGATTTCCAGTTTAGGAACAGATTTACTATGAAAGATGCGTCAGAGTTTAACCCCATTTTATTACTTTGTGTACTCTTTCCGCCAAAGCGGTGAAACTTAGTGATAAGATTCTGATTCATAGTGAAAAAGTTTTGCAGCTTATAATTTAAAAGTCTCCCTAAAGTTTTTGTTGGTGTTAACAGAGACAATACGGAGTAAATAGGCACCAGAGTTATCATCCAGCATCAGTCACTGTGATAATTAAGGATTTCACTGCCTAACTTTAAGACATGGGGGGGGGGGGAGATTTATCAGGACTTGTATGTCGTTTTTTGGTGTAAAAGTCCAGAAATAATCGCAATTACTAATGAACCATCAGTAACTGCAATTATTTCCAACTTCACGCCATATTCATGCCAAGTGGCAGCGGAGGGGCAAGAAGGGGATGACGGCCTGTGGCAAATTGGGCCGTAATGGGAAGTTCCTGTCTGATGTATCCATCAGGAGTGGTGGGAACTTCATCATGCACCAGTGCACCCCTACTGCTTGTAAACCTTTCATTTGTTTTATGAGCAATTGGAGTTTACAATCGGATTCTAAATTCTGAGCTGACTCATCTGTATCTCCTAGTAAGAATATGTACATATTAATATAAGTTCTTTGTTTCACTGAATGATTATACAACATGTGACCTTTAAAGTGACAGATTGTACGAGCTGAACCATTCAGTGTTTTCATAAGAAGATTAGAACAACAAAATGTAAATCACATGGACAGCACAATAACACAAAGATCGCGATACCGTAAAAGCTCTGGTGATTTTGTGAGCTCATAGGATACATAGATCTTTGAGTAACTGTACCGTAAAAGCCCAGGTAACGTAAAAGCTCAGGTAATGACATGTTCTCCTCTCTTTACTTCTTGAGTTAAAATATATGGAGATAAGAGGCTTTTTTTTTATACTTTTGTTTTAAGTTGTATGTATTCTTGTTGGGTCATTCACATGACTGAATGCGAACCAAATGGTGCGGCCGCATATCGGTCCCTATTGATGTCTATGGTGAATACACATTGGGGGTCATTTACTAAGGGCCCGATTCACGTTTTCCCGACATGTTACCCGAATATTTCCGATTCGCGCCGATTGTACCTGAATTGCCCCGGGATTTTGGCGCACGCGATCGGATTGTGGCGCATCGGCGCAGGCATGCACGCGACGGAAATCGGGGGCGTGGCCGAACGAAAACCCGACGGATTCTGAAAAACCAACACATTTTTTTTAAAAAAATTGTGTCGCGAAAATTTCACTCACCTTCATCCAGGATAGGCCGGTGTATTTCGAGGCATTCCAGCGGACTTCAGCGCAGCAGCGCCACCTGGTGGACGGCAGAGGAACTACCATCATAAATCCCGCCCAGACCCGAATCCAGCACAGAGAACGTGCCGCTGGATCGCGAATGGGCCGGGTAAGTAAATCTGCCCTATTGTCTCACCGCACCATGACCATGCATGGCACAATATAAAACATGTCCTTTATTTTTCCTTGTTGTTGCCCCGTCCCTGCTCTGCTCTACAGAAAGAGGAGGGGAAAGCAGCACTCATCCCTCCTCCTCCCCAGCGCGTTCATGTGTGCCCACCGGGCTGGACAAGTTCCTGTGAATATACCCTTATATTAATTGTTTTTGGGCCCTCAGAACTTATTATTCCTGTTATTAATTGTAATTTGCAATTGTTATCTTTAAATTATTTTGGGGGGGAATAGCTGCTTATCACTCTCGTGATTGCTCCCCTTTCACTGGGTATCTGCTGTTTCTTTAATTTTAACATATAATAAAGTTTTTCTATTTTTATAAATGTTGTTGTTTTATTTGTAGCATTTATGCATACATATGGGTGCCCAGTAGTTGTATTAGTAGAAATTTGCTGTATGTAGTAGAAATTACCCTGCCAGGCCACTACACAAGCTAGTTTTGGAATCCCACAATCTCATATTGTTGATCTAACCAATTATTAAAAAAAATAAATAAAAAATTATATATATATATATATATATATATATATATATATATATATATATATAGTTAGTTAGATATATTAATGAGCTAGAAAATCTGTGACAAGTCTGTAAACAAATACTTCCAAGTGCCAAGACTTCTCAAATCTACCTGTGATCGCTACCGTCCTCGATCTGTGTTTTTTCCAAGTATCCTCCACCGATATCCATTACCGGGCCTGTACTGATCCGCTCTTTCTGATTCTGACAGTACTGGGGGCCCTGAGCTTATTGCAAAATGCAAATCATTTCATTTCTTCCACATGTGGTTTTAACAACAGAAGTGCTCAGATCTGACTATCTCCGCAAGGGAGTTTACTTCCAGTTATTTCTCAAAATTTCTTGCAGTTTTGTTCTTCCGAGTTCATGATTATTTTTTTTATTATTTTATGAATCTCATAAATATTCTCAGCTGTTTTCTCCAGGCCGTGTTCTACTTGTAATGAATGCTAAAGGATAGAGATTACATTGTCAGCTCTTATGTTGTGTGCACAGCTTTCACTGCGGCAATGTGATTTTATTGTAGTGCTTTCCCTTATTTTCCTAATGCAATAGACAGAAAGGGGGGGGGGGGATTTATCAGGACTCCTACGCCGAAGTCCTGTACTGCTAGCATTTGAGAATATTTTCTCCATTCTGCCACCTCCACCCCAGGGGGTTAGGTGTGAAGGGGGTGCAGCCAGCGAGGGGGGGAGCAGCATGGACTCTCCGCTCCCTGTGTCGGTGCACTTGCTTGAGCCAGCAACTTTTCAAAAGTAAAAAAGTAGGACCACACAGCCAGCCACTGGATACATCAAGAGGCTGAAACCTTCCCTTGTATCTGGCGTATGCAAGAGCCGGCGTATGATAAATACTCCCAAGGATGTGAATATGAAAGAAACATTAGCAGGATTGACAGATATGGAAAGTGATGAAGGAAGGCTGGAGTAAGAAAGTATCAAGGAAATACAGTATGTGAAGTTGGTGAATAGAGGATTTTAAAAAGCATTAAATGCTCTCCATAATGGTGGACCATGGTTCCACCCTCTTGCCTCCATTACTTACAATAGCTTTCACATAAAATGTGTTTCTCTAGCAAGCTAATGGGAACCTGTAATTCGATCCAATTTGCTAGAGGAAGGTTAAAGCAGTTGGCCACTAATAAGAAACTTTTCCAGAATAAGTATAAGACCCTAAAAGGATTACCCATATCATACTTACCCAGGTAAATCCTGTGTCCTGGTGGCGTGACCAATGAAGAGGGCCATGCAGTCACTAATGTATGCATACCCCCTCTTTTGTCACCACTCCAATGTCAGCGGTTGGCAGGGCATTCCAATCTCATCTGTGCACCTATCGGCTATGGATGAGAACCGTTTAGGTTCAAGTTCACCCTGTTTGGCCAAACCTAAACCATAAAGTTCCGGTTTGGGGATCTGAACCCAAATCCGAAAGCTCACCCCAGTCATTAACACCCACAAATAGGGCTGGAACCAATAGCAGTTTGCTGCCCTCATTGCTCCCCTTGTTGTCATCATTGAGCATGTTTTAAAAGGGGTAACACGAGCGACTGGTGCCATCATCATTTACTGCTGTTAATGGTTGGGGTTGAGCTCAATGACAAACCCAATCCCAGACTTCTGGCAGAAGACAGGTTTTATTTTGGTGACCCAAAACTGCAACTTTCCACTCAACACTTCTCTCAACCACTGACATGGTAGTGGTTATTATAGAGGGGAAGTGCATACGGTAATGACACCACAGAGCACCCCATCGTCGGCAAGGTAGCAGAAGGGTACGAGATGTCACAGGAAATCAAGAGTCCTGTTGCTGGTGGGACACACAACCGGCAGCTTCAGCAGACTATAGAAAAACTTTACCAGGCTTAGTATAATATGATTGATCTTATTATACTTCACCTGCTAATGTTTATAATTAGTTGGCACCCCCTTTAAATTGGTTTTCCGACACCCACTGCCAGCAGATAGGACACACCTTCAATGGACCAAAAAATGCTAATTGACTGGGGAAAGCATTAAGGAACAAAGCTGTGGATTTTTTACAATACTGCTGAATATTTTTATAATCTTGTTTCTTATAAATAGGGTGAGCTGTGGGTTAAGTTACATTGGATAAATCTTCTTTACACTAGTTCCAAAGGCTACAAGTCTTCACGCACTTTTTCTTTGCAATTGTTTTTAATGTCAGAAATAGGGCTAAGGACTCTTATTACCAAAACCAGTCTTGTTATCCCTGATGCCGTTGGAGGCCCCAGGTGCACCATTTTTTCTAAATCAGGTACATCCTCTACCATTACATACAACCAGAATAGAATCTGTTCCACATTAGCTGATGCAGGATTCTGTCATTATTTGCAATAGGAACATCAGTTCCTCTGATAAAATAAGGCAAGAGTCAATGTAGTCAATTTTATTACATTTGTATCTGCAGAGTGCTGTGGGCACCCAAGAGAGAAGACTTAAGCATTTTTCACAACTATATTACATTTTTACTACTTTTCAATACAGGCATCTGGAATGAGTGTTAGGTATAGCACAGAAGCTCCGGCAGTCATTGTCACTATATTAGGATTGACCTTTTCAATAACTATGGCTACCAAGGAAGTCCTGTTTATATGGTCAACAAATAGAAAATAAAGCCTAGAAACCATTGTAAATCTAATATAAAGATAATTAAAAAAAATAATGGATGTCTCTGCAGTGGCATGCTAAGCTGGATGAATTTGTCTTATCAAGCAATATACAATAATTTGGATTCTGCTAATGATGATATTTGACTGGTGTAAATATTTTTTTTGTATGGACACCCTGTACTGTAAGTTGTAATTGTCCAGCTGGTCAGTGTTGACCATCCTCATGTTTCAATTTATTCTATGTCCAGTGGGCCACTCTGGAAGGCCCCCATCACACTGCTATTATTTAGCTGATCTTCCATTCATGGAGGTCCCTAACTCGTAGTATTATTTAGTATAAAGACTCAATATTTTACCACATCATTAGCCTCAGCTGGAACAGAAGATGTCTCTGTCCAGAAAGAAGTGCTGATTCGATTCAAGTGCACACATTAATCCCTGTATGGACCTCTCCATTTTACAGAGGTTAGCAGGACATGAGAAGTCACAGGAAGTCCTGAGTCCTGCTGCTGGTAGTCACATGACCTGCAGCTTTGGTGGACTAGGGAAACACTTTACCAGGGCTAGTATGATATGAGAGATCTTATTAGGGTTTTATACTTATCCTGGTAATGTTTATAGTTAGTGGCCAACCCCTTTCAATTGGTTTTCCAAAACAAGCTTTTTACAGACCAAGAAATGCAAAATAACATGGGACCAGGCAGCATTGAAGGACATCTTCCACCAGGATAAAGGATCACAAAAAAAGCACATTGACATACTAGTGTGTGCCCCCTGTGGCAGGAACTGCACTTCTTTTATCTTCTCATGGCCCTGATTTTACAAGAAAAGGCTTTTAAAATTAAGCAAATTATCCGGAGGGGCTCCAGGTTCTATTAACACATGTGGAGCCTGGAGCCCTTCAGGCTAATTTGCATACATTTTAAAGCATTTGTTTTTTAAAAATAAGGGTAGCTAAAAGAAGAGCAGATCCTACCAGAGGGGGCACAAACCTGCATGTCTGTGTGTTTAGTTTACAATCCATGACCTGGTGGTAGATGTCCTTTAAGGAACAACGCTAAGGGGGACTATACGGTAAGTACGGAATTTTTGCAATTCTCCTAAATATTTTTAGAATCTAGTTTACTTATAAATAGGGTGAGCTATGGGTTAATTGTTCTTTCGAGGATATTGCAAATGATTTCCATCCACTATTTTTTGGAATCTAGAATAAAGACTCAAGGTTCTACCATATCACAGAACACGTCTCTGTACAGCTAGAAGTGTTGATTCCGATATTCTGGCCGTCGGGGATGGTGGATGGCGCTCCCCAGACTGTAACTCAACTAATCTCATTATTACCGTAGCTAAGCACAAATAAATGTTTCTTTATTTTCCATTAATTGTGTTAGTCCTTCATTACACAGCATCAGTCCCTCATGTTTGTATCGCTAAATTCCTCTTTGCCTACAGCACCTCAAGGAATTGGCCAGAGATTATAGACAATGCCCCCATTGACTTGAAATGTGACAACAACCATATTACATAATAAATTACACCCATATACAAATTGCAATTTTTTTGAAAAAAAAATTGAAGTCTATGAAAAATATCCAGTGAAAAACTTAAACATACATAAACAAAATACCACAAACGAAATACAATTTGGGGCAAATTTACTAATCCTGTCTAATTTTTGGAGTGTAAACTGTCCACCAAAGTTATCAAAATGCTTAAAGATGTAAGAAACATTAGATGCAATTTTAGAAATTTTCCCCTGCCCTTACAAGACCTTATATTGGAGCAATGTGATTTACATGAACCCAGGGAAGCAACATAGTTATATCAGAGGCAAGGAGTCCTTGCAGCCTTCAAGACAACCGGGTGAAACCGAAAACATTATAGTGGGATGTAGTTCCCTCTTGGGGATGCAGGGACTCTTTGCATCAAATTATACATAAATATGATGCATGGAAACCCATCCTCGTGGCACTGTTTTGTGAAATGTGGCCACCATGTTTTATTGACATGTTAATGTTAAACCCAAAGTATCTCAAAGTCATAATGTGCAACGTGGTACAGGTAGGTTTGGGGATTTTAAGTCATGTTCATCAGGAAATGTAACTCTCCATAAATAATTAAAGATTGGCATATATATCAGTCCATATTATTTCTAAAAATAGGCAATTTTAAGTAAAACCTGTCAAAGCAGAGAAAGTGGGGTAGGCCTTAAACTTACCCACTACCCTTGTCTCTGCCTATTTGCCAGACCCTGCGCTAAACCACAGTTGGCAACTGGTCAACAATCCCTACTCTGAATACAGACAGACAAAAGGAAACAAGCAAAGTCTGGAAAGACAGGGTCAAGACCATATTGGCATTAAGATATAAAACCTAGGAAGGGTCGAAATATACAGCAATATCGCAAAAGCAGAAGATGTACAAGTGCAAGAAGACCACTATAACAAGCAACTAGTAAGATAGTGAAACAGGTACATGTGTAGTACATCGACGCCGCCATAATTCAATTCACATCTGACACATGTTCAGAAACAAGATGAAGAGTAAGCTGTCAATCACAGCCTCAAGTAGAGCGACCCTGGGTTTGGGTCACAGGCTCGGAACACTACAGCCTAAAGTCATACAGAGAATTCTGGCAAAAAAAAATAAAATAATACAAAAACACAATGGGGCACATTTACTAAGGGACCGCAGACAGCATTTTCGTCGGGTTTCCCGACTTTTTCCGTTGGGGTTTTTGGCACACGCAATCAGATTTTGGCGCCGACTTTCATGCGACACAAATCTGGGGCGTGACCATGGGACAGTCCGACTGATTCGGACTAAGGGCAGGATTTAACATGCATAATTGTGTTGAAAGCCAAGCACTTACATACACCGGGAACAAGAAGGTGAACTCCGGCGGACCTCAGCGGGGGAGCAACACATGCAGGAAATGAACTGATCTTAGTGAATCGCGGCAGCTCCGAATCCTTGTCGGAGAGCGCACCTTGGGGATCGCGACGGGACGGGATTTAAATGTGCCCCAATAAATAAGGCTTCTAAATGCTCTGCGCAAATTGAGACTGTAAAACATGTACCTAAATGTGACATGGGCTAATGTGACATCTCTTTATTTTAGATTTGTACAGAAATGGCTTCCCCAGTGCCTCTCACTCTCTATAGTGACCATCGGGTTGTTGTTAAATATAAACTCTATACACAGGTCATTTATCAGGTTACTATTAATCCCTAATGGATGACAACTCTCTCCTCCAAAACAATAGTTTCAGTGAATCCCATAAGTCATAAAATCCTACTGTGCTCAGCATTATGGCCGGCTATGTCACCAGGGACACAATAATTTGGATGTATGTATTCCCAATAGTAAGTTACGTCAGGTGAAGGTCAACATAGTCTCTTGCCCAGTTAGAGATATCCCTGACATCCATGTAACTTTCTCATGATGCTAAGTCAACAGAATATACTACATGCTGATACTAGAAAATCTGTAAACTCAGCAAAGTCATATGGTTCAGCTATATGTATCTATGAAAGTATAAGAGCCCACATAATGTATATGTAGCAAAAGAACCGTACATTGCACACAAGATGCACCTGCTAAGTTATGATGATATCATTAAGGTTGGGATATTATGCAGCTTTATTCATTGAAATACTATGAATGTGCATAGTGAAATCTATTAGCTGCTGACAGTAACGCTGGAGGTCTGTACCTACTTATCGTCCCCCAATGAAGGTCATGGCCAAGGTTAATAAAGGGGAATCGTCTTCATCGGAAGGTGCTTAAACATAAAGGATCTTTGCGTGTTTGAGTCCAGAAAAAATATCCTGGCTTCTGGTTAATGTTTTCTTCAAATTTCTTTTTGATTCTGTTGGTAATTCTTACTCCGGTAATTATAGTTCTACTACGAACCCACAACTCCACCTGCCCTTACTTTAGCTTGGACCTCACCCTGCCAGGCCTCTGGTGCTTTGCACTGGGGTGTCTTTACCCAACTGGGTCAGATGTCATCCATACAAAGACGACCCTAAGATGTAGGGGATCTGGGGACACTGTCCTTGTGAAATTTAGATCCCTGTATAGGGATTCGGGGCAAAGACTGATGCCACTGGGATTATCCCAATGCCAAATCACTTAGGTGGAACAGTGGTTGACTAGATTATCTCACTAGATTCCTAAGCAAATATATAAACAATAAAAGATTAATTGATTTTTATCCCGAAAAAGAACCAGCTTCTCCTGCTCTATAATATGCTGTACGACGATCAGTAGTAGCAGATTATAAAGTAGGGGTTGATTGGCCAACTAAGGTCCATGGCCAACTAGGGTTCATGGTCACCCAATATGCCACCAAGCTTGATATCACAATGAAGGAATATTAAGGAAAAAAGTCCTTGTCCAAGATTTCTTATAGCCTATACTTCTGCATTTAACATCACCCCTGCCTTACTACAGAACACCAGTGATTGTCTCTCTGTTGTCTCCAACTTAAATTTTCTAAGACTGAACTTCTTGTCTTCCCACCATACATTAACCAACTGAACCATGACCTGTCCGACTGTGGTATCACCATACCCCTGAGGCAGCAGGACCGCAGACTAGGGGTTGAGTCTGACCTCACCTTTGCAATCACATGCACATTCAATCACATGTACGCTCTTGCCGCATATACCTCATAAATATTTCCAGGATCCACGCATTTCTTACAATGGAAACTTCTAAAACCCTAATTATTGTGCTGATTCCCTCTCATCTTGACTACTGTAACTCCCTACAAATCAGTCTTCACTTCACTTACTAAACTCTCTCCTCTACAATATATTCTTAATGCAGTAGATTTGTCTATTTTCCATTATACTTTCTATATCCGTTCCCCATGTTTTCTATATCTCTGCTTTCTGTCATTCTATAGACAGCTTCTATGTTTATTTCCAGTGGAGAGAAATCTGACCATGGTCACATAGGTGCACTGCTCATTATAACACACAGCTCTCTGTGATACTAATGAGCTGTGCCCATGTGTGATTTCTATCCCCTGAAAGTACTGTAATTAGAAGTTTTCAACAGAATGACAGCAAGCAGAAATCTAAAAAAACGTGAAGCAAAACAAAATAAAAACACAGCGGGTGGCACCTCCGGTGATAACGTCGGGAAAAGGAAATAGTAAACCCTCAATGACAAGGTTGGGCTCACTATCTGAGAAAGGGTCAGGGTGACCCGAAACGCATGATAGGACAATCTGTTTATACTTTTATACTTTTTAACAATAACTCATATTCACCAATTACCTCTGGGAGTTAAATCAAGTTTATTCAGATTCTGATACTCCTTATTAGCTCCCCTTAAGTGTCCAACTACTTCCCATTATTCTAGAAAACCGTGAGCAATTGATACAGAAAGTATATTGGAAAAGTGTAGCATTTTTCATTATACAAACAATAACATGAATTTGCCGTAATGCGAATACCCCTTTAAGTGCATTTTTTAACATTCATGCCTGCAGTGGGTTAATCTTGTCATCATTGTCCTTATTTTAAGCAGACTGTGTGATACACCTATGTAATGTATGGGAACACACAGCGTGAGATGGAACATTACCAGGTTGTGTAGAAGGAAGTTAATATTTCATTTCGGTCCTGATGCCTTTCTGCTACACACGGAGGTGATTCTCACATATTTCAATGGGAAACCTAATGAAGCAGAAACACATTCCCCTCAGCGAGAGGTCCCGGAGGGAGGACCGACAGGCGCCGAGCCCAGGTCTACTAACCGATTGATAGATTTCTTGTATTGTTGCTTATTCATTGTTATTTAGAAGAGGAACTGGTGCTATTGTCTCTGAAAACAATCCGGCAGTCACATGAAAATCTGAATAATGCTGATTGAATCCGGCTGCGAAAAGATGACCAAAATAGCTTTTTGGGCGACAATGCTCAATTTGTGAAAATGTTGCTTAATATGGAAATATTTGCCATTCATATTCAGCTCAAGTCACATATAATGAGCATTATACTGTGGCCCTTATCAGATCTCGCCTTCTTCTGGGAGGGAAGACACTATAATACTTCCCATGATAGTCCAGAAATCTTCAATCATATGGAAAGGGTTCGTGGCTCGTGTGAATATAAGTGAAACATGAAAACTGACACTATCATTACAGATGTAGAAAATGTGATATATTACCCCAAAATGAAAGGCAAAGTCTTGGACGTGTTTGTGATGCTAAAAATATTCTGTTCTAGAAAACATGATTTTATTTACAGGATATTGTGATTTAGAATCGATTTTATTATGATTGTAATTTATTTTATTATTATATAAATTATTATGATAATTATTTTATTTTTATTTGTCTTCGTATGTAGCTAAACAAGAGTTGTTGTTTTTTCAATAGATAAGATGAACTTTTTAACCCCTTAACACCGAAGCCCTTTTTCATTTTTGCATTTCCATTTTTTACTCTCCACCTTCGAAAATCCATAACTTTTTTTATTTTTCCATGTAATGAGCTGTGTGAGGGCTTGTTTTCTGTGTAACGTATCGCACTTCATAGAGATTGTATTTAATATTACATGTACTGGGAAGCGGGAAAAAATTCCAAATTCATTGAAAATGGTGAAAAAATGCATTTGTACATTATTTTTGTGGGCTTGGATTTTTCGGCTTTCACTGAGCGCCTCAAATGACATGTCTTCTTTATTATTTGGGTCGGTGCAATCACAGGGATTTTGTTTTTATACATTTACAAAAATTAAAACCTCCTGTACAAGAAACAAGTCTTGATTTTGCCGTCTTCTGGCACTAATAACTTTTTCATACTTCGGTTGGTGCGTACTCGTCCGTAAAGCCGTAGCTCTGCGCAGGTGCAGAAAACAGGCCAGCGGCTGCTTGATCGCGGCTATAAAGCCGAAGCTACTGGGCATGCGCAGGACTCCGGCTTCGAGGATGAGTGTGCGCAGCTCCTGTAGCTGCGCGCTGAAGATGTCGGGGTAGGAGGATCAAATAGGCTACTGTGGTATGGAGTAGCTGTGCCGTGCAGCCTCTGCTCCAGTTACTTCATGCTCCACTAGCCTCTTTAGAAAATTTGCATATTACCCTGATTAAAGTTTAGCAAAGATAGAGGGGAGTAAAGAATTAGCCCTAAAAAGGGCTATCCTTACATACGTTAGATGCACCTACCACCGGATCTACCTTTATAGGTAGATCCGTACTGGTAGGTTTCCTTTAACCCTAGGTTGTCTTATTGATCCTACCATATAATGCACATCGTAATGAATAGGTTAAAAACAGATCACCGGGGTTGTTACCAGTGGGCATTTGCGGCAATATGCAGAACACGGCCACCTTGTATGGAGAGGGCTCAGCCCATTAGCCCTCTCCATACCCTCGCAGCCGACATGTAAAGTAGTAGTATGTCACAAGTCGGCACGGGTTATGGGCTTTATGGCACTGTAACATTCTGTCCTTACTAGTTTGAACACTTTATTCTATTCCAGGCTGAATTCTACTATGCCCATCTGTCTCCTGTTGATTTTGCTCTGGGTTGCTAACTCTTTAGCTGAGATGGAGAGATTTTTCCTCCATGCAGACTTCTCCCCTGCTGATCTCTTTTCTTTGGATGCCAGGGATCAACTACTGGACCAGGAGTCTGACATCTCATTTAGGGTTTACCTGCCATTTTGACTACGACTGCTTATGTAGAGCTCTTATGTAGGACTTTTGTAGATCTTTCTGGCATTTATCTTGAATTCTGTATTTTGGATTCCTTCATCCTTTGCCTATTTTCTGACTATACATTTTGATTTAATTCTGTACTGCTTTTCCTCTTGGTTCTGCCTAGTGATGAGCAGACCCAAATTAAAATGTTTAGGTTTGCACTGAACATTGCGGGCTCTGAGTCCTTGCTTCAGCAAAAAGTTTTGGGTTCCGGGTTCGGGCACACCCCTTGCTGGTAACACCTGTGATCGCTGCTCCCACCGATCTTGGGTGTTAATTTTTTAAACGCTCACAGTAAAGCCACCATTTACTCTATGATCCTCGATTATCAATAAAGCTTCATTACAGTTGCCTTACAACTGATCATTGCAGCCTGGGAGTACAGTAAAGCATCCAGAGAGCTTCACCAGAGGTCACAGGGGGCAGAGAGACCCGTCTGTAACTAAAGGTCCTCTGTAAGTTGGGTGCCCTTAAAGGACATCTACCACCAGGATGTAGTACTATATGCAAATGAGCCTGAGGGGTTCCAAGCTCCATAGGTGTTAATTTGCATAAGTCTTTCATCCTGCTAGTAAATGTCTTTTAAGTCGGGGACTTAAGTCTAATTATATCATAGAAATTTTACCTTATTCTGTACTATGAAAATGGGGTGCATGACATGAGAGATTACAAGAAGACATGTTTAAAGTGTAAAAAAATATATGATAAGTAAACAATGGATATAAAATTGTCATTTTATATCAAATTTAAATATTAACCAAAACATACATAGTCATGTCTCCTTTAACAAGACTCCATATCAACATGTGCGTCCCATCTGGCCATTTATGCAAAAAAGCCTGTGGAAAGACGACAAAGGTTTTCCATTTGGGAAGAATAATATGGATGAGGCAGCTGGACGTATTATTTGCCTTTTATTTGACTATTTTTCACAATAAATGAAAATAGTAAACTGGATTTGCTGCGATGCCGGCAGGAAAAAAAATGACAAAAAGATGAGCTCTTCTCTATCGGTAATAACGAAAAAGAGACTGCAAAGAGAAAACATGCCTCAAGTTGAGACTTTTTAATTACTATATTAGCTGATAAGTCTCACATCAATAAACTTCATGAAGCGAGAGCTGCGCCTTGGTAAATGGAACTCATTATCGTGATTCATTAGGAAGGGTCGTAAGAGCCAACGAAGAAATACCTTTGTTTACCTTCTAGAAGTTACAATGTCAATGCGTCGCGTTCATGTTCCTCCATGTTCCTCTAAAGTGTCTCCCGGAATCGGGCAGTAAATATTTGGATCTAGTTGCTATGCTGGGTGGGTTAAGCGAGTCCCAGTGGTCATGGGTGTCTGACCTCATGGGGAGGTAGGCAAAATGATATAAGAGTGTACACAATGGAGATGGCACTTAGTGCTCACCTGATTTATGAGGACAATCAGACTATTTTGTTCACGGCAAGTATTTGTGCTTGTGGTGTCTTATTCTGTATAGAGCAATAAATCACCTATATTGTGCGCATGACGAGGACTCCAAACCGGTCGGGTCTTTTATAATGAGTGAAATTATTTTATATTTACTAAATCTCCTATTTTTTTATCATCCATTTTTTTTAAGTGGATAAAAAACATAGAAGCTTTAGCGCTGGTACTACAAAATGTCTAGAAAATGTAATATATGTTTTATAGGATGGAGGGTATGAACTGTACTGGGCAAAACGAGCTATAAAGTAAGACTGTCTGCAAATATAGGATTGGTAATAGAAGTTTTACAAATGAATTCTGCAGAAGGACAACTTCTGTGAATGGGCAGCACGGTGGCTGACTGGTTAGCACTACAGCCTTGCAGCGCTGGGTTCCTGGTTCCTGGTTTCATCTGCAAAGATTCTATATGTTCTCTCCATGTTTGCGTGGATTTCCTCCGTGTCCTCCGGTTTACTCCAACATTCCAAAACATACTGGTAGGTTAACTAGGTTGTGAGCCCCATGGGGACATGGACTGATTTGGCAAGCTCTGTGCAGCACTGCGTAATCTGTAGGCACTATATAAATAAAGAACTAATAATAATAATCCAGCACATGTAATTAAATAAGAGCATTTATTAAGACTTGTGCTTAGTGAATCCGGCGGTGGGTAGGTTCCCTGGAAAGCAATCTCCGCAGGTCAGACCTGGCAGAGATTTGAGGGCGCATTTATCATATGCTGATGGACTGGAGATGGTGTCCCCGCCAGGAGATCTCCAGCCCACTGATATATCCATTACGTGATAGCGATTCACCGGTAGGGCAGTTCTACGACTGGTCTGTCCTGTCATAGCCTGAGCTTGCACAGGCTACAGGCAGTGCCCCGACGTGGAGCAGAAATGCCACATCCCAGCCCAATGAAATGGGTAGTCCTAGATTAAATGATATTCAGCCAAAGTCCAACACGTCAGCTTAGTTACTTTAGGCTTCATCAAGCAAGGGGCAGGATATATCATAAATTAAGCGTAAAGCCTCTGTAGGCCACACAACAACACAGGGAGCTAGAGTCGTTTTCTTTCTAGTTTCCATGTTCCACTAAGAGATCTAACCCCATTTCTTAAAGATTTTTTTGTGGACCACAAAAAAAACATTTGAACAAAAACATTGATTTGGATCCTTCTTTCTACTCCATAAAGGGCATTAATATGCCACCATTGTTCTAGCATCATATCAGACACATTTGCTATCCGGTATGAAATATTGTCCAGAGCCACATGCCTATGGGTGGTATGTAAATCACAGGCCATTCGCTGGCCAGATTTAATGGACCGACAACGGTGCTGAGGATGGGATTGCTTCCGAGCGACAAAGCAGGAATTGGCATGGAAAAGCAGCATCAAATTGTTATCATGTCTTCAATTCAAGGGAATCTTTGCCCGTATATATTGAAGCTCGGAGTCCCGTCCTTGGCATTGTGATCTGCTGTGTGATCTGCCCAGCACACGGTCCGTGATTCACTAATTGTCCACGGTCTTGTGTCTCTACCTGAAGACTGTCTAATCTAAGTCTGAACTATCTCATTTTCAGACAGCATTAGTAAATCCCATTGTATTTATAACCAAAAGCCATAAATTTAGGGAACTAGTCTGCTTGGATTTCGCCTCTCGAAGTATCAAAGGATAAGATAATTTTTCAGCACAAAATAAGATGAGGGAATTGAAATTTCGAGTCAGGGTTTGTGATGAAATGAGCTGATTCACCTCCTGAATAATTGATCAGAAGCGCATTCCAGAGATTTGCACATTTCTATTAAAATGTGGTCTTATAACAATTTTAGGGCATTATGGATTCAGCCCCATGTTTACTGAAAACCAACTTACACTGAACTTGTAGATAATCATTTTAAGTGAACTTTCTGGTATTAATATTTGATGACTGAAACAGCATTATTATTCTTATCAGAGGTGATCATTAATAATCCCAAAAATATATATTCATGTACTTAAAAAAAATACAAGATTATATTTTTATTTTACAATACAGCCGGTCCCCTACTTAAGAACAACTGACTTACAGACGACCCCTAGTTACAGACCTCTGGATGTTGGGAATTTACTGTACTTTAGCCCCAGACTACAATAAAAAGCTGTAATAGTTATCACAGGTGTCTGCAATGAAGATTCATTGTTAATCCTGGTTCTTATGAGAATCCAATATTTTTAAAATTCAGTTGTGACAGAGACATGTGTCTGGAGCTACAATTATAAAATAAACAGTACCGACTTACATACAAATTCAACTTAAGAACAAACCTACAGAATCTATCTTGTACATAACCCGTGGACTGTGCCTCACAAAACAAAGAACGTATGTAAATACCCCAGTACGAGTGTTGAGAGTTGAGTGCATACCAATCTCAGCAATTTCGTGTCCCCTGGACCTGACCCCAAACTTCATTTGAAGTTCAGGCCTTGGTTCAACTAAACCCCTGTCCATTAACACCCTAGATTGGTACCTATTATGTGTGTTAACGCCTTAAATGGCGCCACTATTTTGGGGAGGATCATCGCTCCCCTAAAAGCCCACAGCATTTAAACAGTTGATACCCACAGTTTGTCACTTGTTGGGGTCCAGGTTTGATAATCCAACCTGTACCCAGACAGGGTTTTTAAATTTGTTCAAAGACACTCATCACTACACACTAGTATAATATTTTTCCTAAATGAATCTTCTTCTCCCCATTGTTTTATGTCTTTTTTATTTTATGCTGCTGTTTTTGATCTATTTTGGTCAATTTTAAACAATTTTTTAAAGTTATTATATTGTTGTACAGATTTAAATGGATTTCTGGTCTCTTTTATGGTCTACTTATTGTGAGTATGCCATGTAATAGAGTAGAAACTGTAAATGGACTGGATGGCAAGTGCTATCCTGTCTTCGTTCCTTATTGTGGATGTACCACGGCTAATTTGTTAGCCATAATCTATCAGTTAAAGGTATTTCACCACATAATTAACATATCGGAGTAAAATGAAAGACCAAAGGTTCCCTTATGAATTATGTGCTGATGTTTGACTAGCTTCCACAAGCTGGAAGCAAATGGAAAACAGGAATTGAAGGTCCCCATTTCTGCCAATCCGGGTGGGTTCAACCGGATAGACCCCTAGCTTCCTGTAACCATTCATACAAGGATGGTCCCCCATTCTCATGATAAGGGTGAGGCTTAGCTGTCAGGCCCCTATGGATCTGTAACTTACCCTATATCCAATGGTTATGGATCATACTTCCCATTCAACATAGAAACTGGGGCAGAGAAGCCATAGAGATGGCAGCCAAAATAGATAAGCGCTCATAGGGCTTTTGAGTATTATATGAAAGGCTCAAGTGATTAGATATTCGCTTACCTGATTGGGTTATGCTGAGGGCAAAACTACTCAATGTCACTCCACCGGACGGATATGCTAGAACATTCTGTTCCTCAGACAGGAATATGCGGGACATGGATTCCAAGAGCGAATTACAGTCACTTCAGACACAAAGCAAGTCATGTTATCAAGTTGTAAGGCAGAGGATCGGAACAAGACAGAATCATATGACATAATACTATTGCAAGACCAAAAAACACAAGAAAAACAAAAGAAATGAAAGTAAATTTCACTCTGGTACTACATATCCCGCTGATTCCTTTATAAAGCAGGTGTAAACAGAAGTCTGTATGTGTTCATAGGAGGAAATTATTTTTAGAAATCTTGAGCACATTTTGTAAAAAATATGCAAATTAAACAAGTGCAATCCTTAATAACTATCGGGTACAAAGTTCTTCTTAATTGCTATAAGTTTAATAAAACAAAACTTTTTACAATGTAATAGACTCAAAATTCAATAATATATCCAAGTGATACAAACTACTAATAAATATCAAAGATTTATAATAAAACATAAAGGACATAAATGGTTACATATAAAACGCTGTAATTTGGTTGAAAAATCCTGAGTGATGGTTGAGAAACCTTCACGAAAACATCACAACACAAAAGCTGTCAAATATATGTGGGTATCCATAAAGAGCAAAATCAGTATACAGAGCTTGAATAATACATCAACGTGCTTATTTTATATGTGTCGAGTGTGAAGAGTAAAGTAGTAACCACGGAGACCACATAAATAGGTATGATCTATAGAGTCAATATTTTCCACAGGAGAACTAACAACACGGTGTTGCTTTAGAAACCAGAATCGGCTGTCAAATCTACTAAAATGAAAAATCACAAAGTGGTTGGCGAGCTACCGGACAGCATCGGCAAATCTAAACAGGGAAATGAAATGTTACATTGTTGATATAGTTACTCTGCACACAAAATTCTGCTACTAATTCTCTACTATAAAAGCAAAAAGTAGAAGATATACAAGAGATTTTCTGTCTTGATTTACTGTAGAAAATCCTCCCTGCATTACAGTATCAGAAAAGTAGATGGGATTTTAAAGGGGTTGGCCTTAGGTAGTAATTTATGGGTAACTGGTGCTCTATAAACATCTATGTGGCTCCCGGATGGCAATGACACACCGTCCATATAGAAGAATGGAGCACCCGTCATGGATACGCACCGATGATTACTGGCGGCCTACCAGTAACTAATCCTCTATCCTGTCAATGGTGGAAAGTTATGTTTGTAGGAGAAAACTCCTTTAACAAATTTTATCACCCGAGACGCAAACCATTATTCTTAATTCTGTAGTTTATAGCACTTTCTAGATGGTAGTGGGATTTATTCCATGGTTTATATTTTGGGAATTGCAATATTTGGAGATCACAGTCCTCAATTGAAATGGAGTCACAAATAGGGATCCCCTATCTGTCCTGCTGGTGACAGGATCCTTTTAAGGGGAATATCATCAAACACTTCTCTGCTCCTACTTGTCAACCTTCCTGCACCCAAACTAAATTCAACCCTTGTACCAAACACTTGCAGTTCTGCGCATGCACAAGATATCACAGCTGCTTGCCCCCTTTGTTTATATTGTGCTAAACCACTAATGTTTGCTACATGTGCAGCATAACCAGGGCTGACACACAGCTTCAACATGTTGTAAAGACATATGTGTTCCATACATGGAGGTGCAGCAGTGAAAAAGACACTGTACAGGGATTAGCGAAGAAGCTGTGACACTGCCCGCATGGAAGGGAGCGGATTAAGACTACCATGGGCTCTGGGCTGTATGAATAATATAACCCTCAAAAGTCTGGAATAACTTCCTATATATAGTATATACTGTATATCCTAACCAGACTTAAACAACAATATAGTCCAAAAATATATACAATTTTTTTTTAATTCTCATTAAAAAATAAACATACATATAAAAACAAGAGCACCATGTTAGAGGTACACACAGAAAACATTGGGGTAACACTAGCACAACAAGACACATACAGTATAATACAGATACAAAATTCATATATATGCAACTTCACAAGCCTGTACCATAATCCAACAGGGAATCAGTAAGTAGGTTTTACAATTTATAGAATATCCATGTTGAACAGCCAACAAGCCTATAGCATAATAACTGTGCCTGAGGTCGCCAGTGTCTACCCAGATGACTGACACAACAATGAGGATTTTATGGGTGAAGGTCTATCTCATTATAAAATTGGAAGGGTGGCTATGGGCCCCCTTGAAGGCTTGGGCCCTGGGCTACTGCCCAAACTGTCAGTGATGTGACCTTCTGTGACAAGTATGCCACATTTAAAAAAAGATGGTGTTGTAGGGTGGGCAAAGGGGAGGGTCAGAGTTGCCTGGGCCATTTTTATTTACTATGAACTGCACCAAAAAACTGAAAGTTACACTCATGGCCGGCGTCAGCACCCGGCATACCCAAGCAAGTGCCGGGGCCCCGGAGCTCCCAGTGGGGCCCACGGCACACGCCGGCCCGATCACAAAACTCAATTACATCGGCATCCTTGTGAGTGCTGGCGCAAGTGACAGGGAGCGGCGCTGCAAGGTAATTGCAGGGGCACTGACAGGCAGAGCGTCTCTGCTCACTGTGCAGGACGTCGGCCGGCTGACCTCACCCCGCAGCGTCTTCTGCCGCGCAGTAGAAGCTGCGCTGAAGACGGTGGCCCCAGAAGAGGTGAAGTGGAGCGCGGGATGGAGCCCTGGACCTGCGTGCATGAGGTGAGTTAATGTTTATTGTTTTTCTACCGCCCATAATATAGTACCTAATGTGCATTTAATTAATTCATGGGGCAGGGGGATGTATATTCTTAATGAATGGAGCCTGGCTGTCACAGATAAAAGTTTGTGGGGCTGTATATTAATTCATGGAGCAACTGTATGAAAAAATGCATTTGTGTCACTTTATTGTGTGTTCAGTTTTTATAGGTTTTATTGTATTTTAATACATTGTCAAAAATGAAAACTTTTTCATACTATGGTGAAGGAGCTGTGTGTGGTGTAATCTTTTACGAGATAAGCTGACGTTTTCATTGCTACCCTTTTGAGGACTGTGCCACTTTTATGTGATGTAAAATGGTGTAAAGGTGCCGTTTTGGATAATTAGGCACTATCTTCCATTATGGGGTTAACTGTCAGGAATAACCGTTTTTAGATTTTGATCAGACATTTTGAGACGCAGTGATGCCTGTTTTTATGATTTTTACTGTTTACTTACGGTTATATATCAGCTGTAGATAAATTAACCCTAGATGGCCTGATCACTCCCACCACATACTGCAATACTACTGTATTGCAGTATATGGCATTTTACATAGGATTCATTACAATGTGTACATGTACGGTGTAGAGCGCTAAGAGGTTAATTCTTGGACAAGCGGACTATTTATTCATTAAATTGTGTGTTTTTAATGCCGCCACATGAGTTTACTGCTAAGGGGCCCACTGAGGCTCTTTCGCCCAAGGGCCCACTGATTCCTGGAGCCGGCCCTGGTTACACTAGCCCGGACCTGGCGGAGATTTCAATTCCTTTGCGCAAGTGCTGCACCAGATTTCCTGATGGGTTGGAATCGCCAGGTACGGCATTTCTTAAGACTGGCACACAATGGGGGTCATTTTCTAAGGGCCCAATTTGCGTTTTCCCGACGTGTTACCCGAATATTTCCGATTTGCGCCGATTATACCTGAATTGCCCCGGGATTTTGGCGCACGCGATCGGAATTTGGCGCATCGGCACTGGCATGCACGCGACGGAAATCGGGGGGCGTGGCCGAACGAAAACCCGACGTATTCGGAAAAACCGCCGCATTTTTAAAAAAAATTGTGTCGCGAAAATTTCACTCACCTTCATCCAGGATAGGCCGGTGTATTTCGAGGCATTCCAGCGGACTTCAGCGCAGCAGCGCCACCTGGTGGACGTCGGTGGTGCTTTGATTAATCCCGGCCGGACCCGAATCCAGTGCAGAGAACGCGCCGCTGGATCGCGAACGGACCGGGTAAGTAAATCTGCCCCAATGCGTCATTCTTAATACATCAGCCCTAATCTGCCTGTACTCAGTAAAAGATAATCTAACAGGACAGGAGATTGATTGGAGATGCTTTATTCTACTGTCAGATTTCCTGTAACTGTTAATCGGAGGGGAACTAGGAACAATCTTAGATTAGATCGATACATGAATTGTGTAGTGAAAATCTTAGAATATACTTTCTTTTTAATTACTTAGCATGAAATACGCAGTTTACTAAACCTAGTGGTTACAATCCTCATTGGTTCATTCATAAGTATATTTTTGTGACAATACACAACTAATGTTAATTATGGCTTTTAGGTGTTTGGTGTTTTTTTTATATCTTAGATCATTAAAATACAGTACTTACAGTAGTGTCTCCTCTTCTGGGCTCTTATTATTACATGCGCAACACGTAGATTGTTCTTTGTTTCTTACTTCAAAGTATCACTGATCTTATGTTCTCTTTGAAAGTTTCAATCATTTAAAAGAGAGACTTGAGGTTCAATGATCTAACCAGGGTGCTCCAAGTTTTCACATTCGCTCCTAACTTCTGCAGCAGATGGCTTCTGCTTGAAAGATGTGCTCAGTGTATAATTCTGCACCCTATGGCTTGTTTACATTGTGCTAAGTTTTAACCTATGGTTAAGTGAACAATAATATAATAAACTAATGTAAGGTATTCCTCTGCTCGCGGACTAGTGTTTGTACAGTATGCAGTAGTGTATAAAGATAAAAGAAATGTGGTTGGAAAAAAAAAAATAAAAACCTGTAAGAAAATGTTGCAAAATCAAAATGTAATAACAATAATGGTGGTCCCCTACTTAAGAACACTCGACTTACATACGTCCCCTAGTTACAAACGGACCTCTGGATATTGGTAATTTATTGTACTTTAGTCCTAGGCTACAATAAACATCTATAACAGTTATCACAGGCGTCTGTAATGAAGATTTATTGATAATCCTGATTCTTATGACAACCCAACATTTTTAAAATCCAATTGTCACAGAGACCAAAAAAGTTCTGGCTGGGATTACAATGATAAACTATACAGTTCCGACTTACATACAAACTCAACTTAAGAACAAACCTACAGACCCTATCTTGTATGTAACCCGGGGACTGCCTGTAACCATAATAGTAATAAATAAAAAAAATTATAAACAAAAAAAGAATAGAATAAAAATAGATAATATATATCTATAGATAATTTATATATAATATTAATATATACTACTAATAATAAATATTTAAATACTAATAATAACAAAAATATAACTTTATATATATATATATAAAATATTAATATATACTACTAGTAATAATAATAAATATTTATACACTAATGATTATAGCAGCACAAATATATATATCTTGAGGGGCTCCAGTCCTTGAGGGGTCAAAACATTTTCTACGGTCTCCCGCACCACTGTCCATCGGAGTCATGACCCTGTTTGTTTACAGGGGCACGTTCGGCTAGCATAACTACCGCCTTCATGGCATGCCCACACGCCCCCTGTCCTAGCACCTGATACAGAGTTTGGATAGGGTGGGAGGGTGGGTATGCCAGGTGGGCGGAAGTTATCATAGCCGAACATGCCTTCCCATGACCATTATGGGTACGTTTCAGATGGACAGCAGTGTGGGAGACTGGGAATGCCAGAGAAGGCAAGTACAAGTTGTTTGTAAGTACCAATTTTATTTTTTTAATCTCTTTTTGTTGGATTTTTTAACATATAGATAGCAATAGAAAATGACAAGTATACAACAAAGTGTCATATGAAATACTGGTGAGGTACAATACAGGTTGTCATGTAGGGAGTCATTATGTTTTTTGAGTCAAGTGTTTTGTGAGGTTGAAGGAGAAGTGTCCTCAATGAGAGAAGTGTAGGGGGATGTTAAGGAAGATATTTGGGAAGTGAGTAAGTTTAACCAGGAGGTCCAGGTTTTCTGGAATTTGGGATGATTCCTTTTTTGGAGGGTGCAAATGTCTTCCATTATGCATACTTGGGAGACTTTACTTGCCCGTTGAGGTTGGATGGTGGTGTGGGGGATCTCCAAATGGCCGGAACAATTGCCTTTGTGGATAAAATGAGTTGCCGGCATAGGGGGTCATAGGAGTCTTAAAGGACAAGTCCTTTAAGACTCACATCCTCCCTGTCAACCACTGGATCGAGAGGTGAATCATGAGATAGGAGCGAGGCAGTTCTGTGTCATATCATCTAATGGGAGACTTTTCAGGGAAACCAGGACATAGCTTTTCATGAAGCCACAAAACTCCAAATTTGCCCCTGTTTGGTATAGACTAAGTTTGTACTATAGAACATCTAAGTATATGCAAGTACTAATCCAAATTTTAGTCACAGTCCAAACTATTTAAATGGTAATAATAATCATTCTTGTAAAAGTTCTACTTTACATGCTAATGAGATGAAGGCTTCATGATGAATCTTTGTTAACTCCTCTCGAACCACCAGCTGACTTTAGACATCGGAGGGTGCAAGTCCAGGGTCAGATGTCTTCTGCCCCGTGCTAGTCGCAGGGGCAGGACCAGAGACCCTAGGGAGGATGGAGATGCGGTTTATTACTGCTTTTGCTTTCACTGTTCCTCACTGCATAGCTCTTAAGGAGCAAGATGCAGACAGGGGCAAAGCCAGTGCTTCTATTTGCTCTAAAGACCTGGTGGTCTAAAAGGACTAATCAAAGCTGACCCAGTACAGCTCTTATCAACGTCAGCCATCACAGGGTGCTGTTTCCTCCTAAAACTGGTCCTCTTTTAGAAGCCCAAGTTATAGGGAAAAAAATGTAAAAGGAAAAGAATTGTAAAACAAAAAAAACCTGTCAAAATGTTCCACAGGGGTCTTTTATAACTTCACGGGGGAAACATAAAGTAAAAAACATCACAGAAAATTTTTATAAATATTTATAAAAATACATTCACATTACCCAATATAATAAAAAAATCCCCCGCTTCACTACAAAAAACACTGCCATATTTGCATATTAGCTCATGGCATTAGTAAGTGGTCACAAACATGTGTTTCTGGTCCAAATAAAGGGGTTTTTAGAACATGAGAGCTTCTCTTTTAACAATCTGTCTATTTATTCTGTATCTGCCAACGTGCACGTCGCACCGCGATTATTCAATCTTTTCAATTATAAAAATAACCAAAGAACAATTTTGCATGAAGTGATCTGTCTTGATAGATGGGTCCCATACATTTCTCCTGCAATATGTAAAAAAGCTAAATTGTAACAAAATGTTTGAATTGTGAATATAATCATTATGTGAAATTGAGATAAGTGGATGACTTTCTGCAGGAGTGACAGGCGACTTTATAACAGAAGATGAAAAGTGTTGAATATATCAGTAACAAGTTATCATAAAAGCTGCTTTAATAGTACAGAAAACCATAAACAGCTCTCAGCCGAATGTTTACATATTATATCTGTCTTCCGGTTGTCACCATCCATCGAGCCACATTAGACGGAGAGCTACCTTATATGTTGTTCTGCTGTTTGTTAGCATAGTATATCACATCTCATTGAGGTGACTCTTTCTGTCAAAAAGTAATAGATAAGTGAGATCAACGTGACACGACATTCCAAGCAGAAATCGAAATTTTGTGTAGACATTTTATACATGACTTGAATTCATTGAAGAAGATATGATACTTAACTTTAGGCTTAGGGAAGAACTATAAAGGGGGTAAGTGAAGGCCCCTGCATCATAAAGGAAATCTACCAGTCATAAAACAAAAAATACCCTACAAATACTCAACCCCGCTCCTCTTTGCTTTGATCCTGGTGCTGTTCGTTGCTAGTCTTGACACACCGGGATCACCTAGAAAAAAAAAATTATAATTAGCAGCACAGAGATCAAGGACAAAATGTCCGGCGCTCTGGACTGCTAATTATGCTCGCCCCTGCACCTTTCTCTCCCATGCAGTGTTCAGTGGATTGACTTATAAGAAGCTCACCAGATTTGCTGCTAAATTAATTTGAATGAGAAAACAAGGCCTCATGGGATCTGTGGGCAAACTAATTAGACTCAGCTTGCTGCAGATATAGGAAGACCTTAGTCTCCACCCTCTTCTCCTCTGGTGAGAAAACTTTTTAAAATAATTTCAGAACAGAAAATGCCATAACTTTGGAAAGAAAAGGGTGAATAACACAACATGGGCATTGTTCTGTATTTTTTGATGGGGGGATCACATATAAGAGTTTGGTAAAATCATTATAACTTTACAGTTACACTTTAATCATTTGAACCCAACTACTATATTTGTTTTGGTCATTCAATGTCAAGCTTGCTCAAGTTTTACCTTTAGTGTCTGATTAAAGCTCCAAAGTTCAGACCTCCAGTAATCGATAGAATGGGGATCTGAGCTCTCAAAGAAGGTTGAATGGAGTGGTGGTTGACCATGCATGGTATTGTTCTATTCAAAATCTATGGGGTTAATGGACACACGGTTAAGCTATTTTTTTCAATGATCTACCGACTTATCACCTAATATGAGATCCAAACTTTTTTTTTTTACTTTTACTATTTTTCAGACTCCCTAGGGTACTTTAACCCTAGGTTGTCTGATGGATCCTACCATATACTGCCATACTGCAATATGGCAGTATATGGAGATTTTACTCATCATCCATTACAATGCGCTGATAGCACATTGTAATGAATGGGTTTAAACGAAGTAGCCTCGGGTATTTGGAACACCCGAGGCTACCATGGTGACGGATCGCCGCTCCCCGTGACATCATCAGGGAGCAACAATCTGCGGCAAGATGGCGGCGCCCATGCATTGCCGGCGGCGATTGAGGCGAAAACACCCACGATTGGTGCTAGCACCGATCGCAGGTGTTACCAGTAATATGCAGCAATATGCAGCAAAGACTTACCGGCTATGGAGAGGGCTCGGCCCGGGAGCCCTCTCCATGCATAGGGACCTGGCGCGCGCCGTACAAGTAGGGAAGGGGTTAAAGGAGTTGGCCACTTTACCTCATGTTTTTGTAATGTGTGTATAGATGTAGGGGGCAGGATATCTGGTAATTTACCAATATACATCTATTAAAAGTCCTGCTCTACTTTCTTGATATGTAAAGTGAAGCCTTCCGTATTTTACGGCATAAGTCAGAGATTGCTGACCATAAAATAACCGCAGATGGAAGGTCATGTGATCTCTGACTATGGCCCCTTGCTTAAGGGCCACAAACAGTATACTTGCAGTCCCCGGGTTTCGTACAAGATAGGTTCCATACGTTTATTCTTAAGTTGAATTTGTATGTAAGTCAAAACTGTATATTTTATAATTGTAGTTCCAGACAAAAAAAAAATTTCCCCCTGTGACAATTGGAGTTTCACAATTATTTACTGCAATGGGACCAAGGATTATCGATAAAACTTCATTACAGGCACCTTACAGCTGATCATTGCAGCCTGGGACTAAAGTAAAGCATTCAGAGAGCTTCACCAGATGTCACAGTGGGCAGAAGTGTTCATCTTTAACTAGGGGTCATCTGTAAGTCGGTTGTCCTTAAGTATGAAGAGTATTATATGAAGAGTATTTCTTCGTAGTTTTCACATAAGCAAAGAGCGAGCTGTGAAAGGATCCTTATGTAGTGATATATGGCTCATCAGAAACAAAGGGGATGAACTGCACAAGCCCCCGAACCTCTACCATTCAAAACTAAAAAAAAAAGTTTTTTTCAATAGTATAATATCGGGGAAACATGCTACCGTAGTCTCAAATTGAAGGGGGTTTCTCATTACAAACATGTATCCCCTATCCCCAAGATGAATGTCTGATTATTGAGGAGGCTTTACAAATCCTGATCCTGTGCTCTATAGACTTTTATAGGGACATAGAGGACAGCCAATCACAGAGGTCCTTTCCATTATATGTACATTTTAGGGGTAATTACAGAGACCAGTGCATCATCGAGGGTCAGAGGTAAGAGAAGAAAGTGATAACTGTCTGATTATTAGGGAGGTTGTTATGGATTCCTTAAGAAGGTGGTCCTGTGCTGTACTGGTCTCTATACGAGCTTAGAGGACAGCCAATCAGAGGTCCTTTCCATTATATGTACATTTTAGGGGTAATGACAGAGACCAACCCATCATCGAGGGTCAGATCTTTTATGAGGTAAGAGAAGAAAGTGATAGCTGTCTGATTATTAGGGAGGTTGTACGGATTCCTTAAGAAGGTGGTCCTGTGCTCTACTCTTCTCTGTAGGAGCTTAGAGGACAGCCAAACACAGCGGTCCATTTCATTATATGTACATCTCAGGGGTACTTACAGAGACCAACCCATCATCAAAGATCCTAGAGGTCAGATCCCTGAAGAGATTAGAAAATAAAGTGCTAAATATGTGATTATTGGGGAGTCGGTATGGATCCCTTGGGAAGGTGGTCCTGTCCTTTATTGGCCTCTATAGGAACTTAGAGAATAGCCAATCACAGATGTCCATTTCATTATAAGAACATCTCAGGGGTACTTACAGAGAACAACCCATCATCAAAGGTCCGAGAGGTCAGATCCCTCATGAGATTAGAGACGAAAGTGATAAATGTCTGATTATTGGGAAGGTGGTCCTGTCCTCTATTAACTTCTATAGTGCGGTCACACATTGCAGTTACAAAAACATCAGTTTTGAGGTGGTTTTAGGTGCAGTTTTGTTATTTTAACAAATGAAAGACATGAACTGAATGGGTGGATTTGATTTTAATGGAGAAACTTGTCCAACAAATGTCTTTCATCTGTTCAATTAACAAAACTGCACCTTAAGCCAACTCAAAGATGATTGTGATACAGTCGTAACTGCAAAGTGTGACTGCACCCTTGGAGGACAGCCAATCCCAGAGGTGCTGGAAATATATCACATTTTTTATTTTATCTTTGCTCCTATAACAATGAAGACACCGCCCCTCTCCCATGGAAGCAATTCCTATTCCGTATCAGAAAATACTTGTCAATTCCAAACTGTTTCTCAATTAATTGTTAATGAAGTAACAGTTCTGGGGACTGGAGTTAATCTATTGCTTATTCATTTTCCATTCACATTGAATGATGAATCCGACGTGATTCATGAACTGTTGATTAAAATATTGATTACTTTTGTCCCTTTCTTTTCTGTCTGTCTGTCAATCAATGAACCGTAGGCCTGGGAATCGTGGCCTGCTGGCAGAATTTTCATTAGATCACTTCGGCGTGTGACTCCATCAATACCACCACACACACATAGAGACAGATATAGATTACCACTGGTGTCTAGTTTAGCCTGATGACACGATCGACCACTGAGCTGACTGCATATACATTGTAGTTTATGTTATTTATTGCTGGTAGTTGAAACATGTAATTACATACCAGATTTTTCGAACTATGAGGCGATCCTTACTATAAAGCTTGTAGCTTTAGTCATCCAAAAAAGGAAAAATATATTTTACACCAATTAAAATATCACACACCAGCACAGCACACACAGCACTGCTACATCCATACATTTACACACACATGTCTGCTACATCCAGTCATTCACACACAACTCTGCTTTACACACATAAACAGAAATAGGAACACATTTAGCACTCCTATACACACACATATATAGGAACACGCAGGGGACTGCTATATACACTGGGCACTGCAATATACACTGGGTGCTGCTATGCACACACAGACACACACATAATGACTGACTGGGCACTGCTATACACACTTGGCACTGCCATATACACCGGGAATCGCAATACACACTAAGCTCTGCTACACACACTGAACTCTTCTATGCACACATACAGACACACAGGAACACAAATTGGGCACTGCTATACACACAAACACACACACCTTTTCTTCTTACCCTGTCCTGGTCCTTAGCTTCTTCTCTTCTCCATCCTGGACAGCACAAGGACCTTGAGTAATGTAGGAAGCATGTCATCAGTCACATGCTTCTGATATCACTCCAGGTCCTGTGTCGGGACAGGCGGGAGAGTGAGGGAGCAGTGAGGAGACTCTGCTTTCTAGGAGATTGGGTAAAATGCTAAATGAGCGCATCGCCTACTCTCCATCACAGCGGTCAGGAGTGTCTGGCAGTGCTGGATCCTCCTGAGCTCTGGACTATAAGACACAGACAGATTTATTGTTGCTAAAAAGTGTGTTTTATGGTCCAAAAAATACGGTATTTATATTGTGGAAACTTTGTTCATATTTTGCTTTTTATTTTTTTTCAAAAAGGAGTACATTTACTATCAGATTCTCTATATTCTTTTTGCTCTTTGTTTAATAGCAAATTAAAGTGGGAAAAAGTGCATCTTATCTTTAGCCCAGTTTGAGAACATGGTCATTGTGTGACCTGTAAACTTTGTCAACTAACAGTATTGTCCTCAGCAGGTTCTGTGTGTGAATTTGCAGCCCATTGTTAGCTGCTGAGTGGAGCTTCTGTAACTCACTGCATGCTGCACCTTTCTTCACAGAGGATACAGGCGATTGGATACCTCTGGTCTGTTACATTCTTTAGGAGACCGCTTCTGTAGCTGACCATGTGATGCTCCCCTGATACATTATGGATAACATAGAAGACAGAGAGGTAGAGAAATTTACCAGCCATGATGGTGAGAACAGAAAAGGGCTGCACTGCAGGGAAATGTATTTTCACATAACATTGTGCATATTTGGCAATATTTTGGGGATGGAAAAAATTTTCACCTGGACAGTAATCTGTCATTAACTTTAGGTGGCCAAGTAATAATAATAATAATCTTTATTTATATAGCGCCATCAAATTCCGTAGCGCTTTACAAATAGCGCTCCGCACTTCACATTTCACTAGTTTTCCCCACAAAAGTCCCCCATTTTTATGCAACGACTAATCTATACCAATGATATGGACCAGACTTTATTTTTACGTAAAACTGATTATGAGATACTACAATCTATCTACAATATCTCCAACTATTGCAAGACACAAACACTAGTGTAAAGTTTATTTTAAAAAAAAGGCACATAAGAAAACTTTGTAATATACTATACTATACTATAATAACATACTGAGCAGGGAAAATGAAGGACAGAAGCCCAAAAGGTTAAAAAAAAAAGGTCCTATTACAGAACATTAAAATATAATAAATACATAAAAATAGTCATCTGTGAAGCACAGTACTTGCAGGTAACTTAAAGGACATCTATCACCAGGATGAAGGATTGTAAACCAAGCACACTGACATACTGGTGTGTCCCTTCTCTGGCAGGATCTGCTCTTCTCTTAGCTTCTTATTCGCTGTTTTTGTTTTAAAGGCTTAATTTTATGCAAATGAGCCTGAAAGGCTTCAAGCTCTATAAATGTTATGGGAGCTAGGAGCCCTTCAGGCTCATTTGCATAGTTCTTAAAGCTTTTTTGTCTTCAAAATATGGGCATAAGAATCTTAAAGAAGAGCAGATCCTGTCAGAGGGGGTGCACACCAGTATGTCAGTGTGCTTGGTATACAATCCATCATCCTGGTGATAGATGTCTTTTAACCTATTTATCAAGTTTTCCACCAAATCCTATCTGTCTCCCATACTTTTTTGTAAAGTGATGAAAGAGGTTTTTCCTTAAAAGCCACTCATCTCATGCTTTCTCGGCACACAAGCGGAAAGATATGGAAAAACACTTCCTGTATGTTTTATCCACTCTTAACTTAACAGGTTACTCCTGCATCAAGAGCATTGGCAAGGTCTCAGTTCCCATTAACCACTGACCCATTCTGATCCATCACCTTAGTTACCCCATCAAGGAATGCACTCGATTTTTACGACGTGATATTTCAACAGTAAGTTCATGCTTCCTCGGATTTTGCTATCTTTGCTTACTATACTCAAAATAGAACAACATTGTGAAAGTTCATGGAAAAGTATGGAATTACCAGAATAACCTCTCATTTCAAGTGTGATATATAAATTACTATACTCTGAGCACAATCTGAACACTGCCCTATCCCTGATTTACTACTGACTGACCTTGTACCCTTGTACAACTGATGTGTCCATTCAGGCTTCAGTGCAGAGCCAATGTAGGCAATGGGGCAGATTTCCTTACCCGGCCCATTCGCGATCCAGCGGCGCGTTCTCTGCGGTGGATTCGGGTCCGGCTGGGATTCACTAAGGTAGTTCCTCCGACGTCAATCAAGTTCCCCAAGGCCCGCCGGAATGCACTGAAGTTCACCGGCCTATTCCTAGTGAAGGTAAGCGTGAGTCCAGCGACACTTTTTTTTTAAAAATGCAACGTTTTTTCTGAATCCATCGGGTTATCGTTCGGCCACGCCCCCCGATTTCCGCCGCGTGCATGCCAGCGCTGATGCGCCAAAATTCGATCACGTGCGCCAAAATCCCGGGGCAATTCAGGGAAAATCGGCGCAAATCAGAAATATTCGGGTAACACGTTGGGAAAATGCGAAACGGGCCCTTAGTAAATGACCCCCATTATTGTTTCATGGGACCTTGAGCAGACCTGAACCACAAAATTTAGGCCAATGCCGAACATTACAGGTTCAATTCCCAAACTCGGACAGAAGTTCATGTTCATTGTTCAGGATCACACCTGAATTTAATTTAAAGTGTTCACACCAGTGATTGGTACCAGCACCGATCACTGGTGTTCAGGATACCTTAACCCAAACTGAACCATTTCAACCGGTTGGGTCTGCTCAGCCCTAACCTGGATCAGTCCAGCATTCCAACCCAGACCCCCAGATCAGTGGGATCTGGTGTAGGGTCTGTCGAATGTGGTTCTCATACACTTTTATGAAAGCAATGCCTGATGGACTAAACTACCGGTGTGTGGGGAGGGAGTGTTGCACCCCCCACCAATCAACTGTTAATGACGTATCCTATGAGTACGTTAGTTATAGTTTTGGGAGGTAAAGCCCCTTCAACGGTAAATTTTTCTTTGAAAGGCTTGACCAAAAATGATATGAGATGATACACCATTGAGTAGGAATCCAACTTTTGTGATACCCTCGATCACAAGAGTTGTTGTCCCAATCCACCATATTAACCCAGAAGTAGGTTTCAACTTAGAATATAATGGGGCAGATTTACTTACCCGTCCTGTCGCGGTCCCACGGTACGTTGTCTGACGAGGATTTGGGTCTGCCGGGATTCACTAAGATCATCCGCCCGAGTTCCTGCAGGTGTCGCTGCTGCGCCGAGGTCCGCCGGAGTTCACCTTCTTCTTACTGGTGCATGTGAGTGGTTGATCTTGCGACACAATTCCTTTTTTCAGTTTTGCGGTTTTTCCGAATCTGTCGGGTTGTCTGACGGCCAAGCCCCCTGATTTCTGTCACGTGCATGCTGATCGCGTGCGCCAAAAACCCAGGGCAAATTGGAAATATTCGGGAAACCTGACGAAAGTGCGGCGTTCGGACCCTTAGTAAATGAGCCCCAATGTCAAGTTATGTTTCTTTTTTTCTTTTGAACTAGTATTGAATTTTGTAAGGGGCGTAATTATTTTGTGAGGAGTCTACGTTGCAATAAATTACTGATCTAATTCTGTATTTTGGTAAATTTTTATCCCATCAATAAAATATTATCTTGTAAGGTAAATTTAGACTTGCAGTAAAAGCTAAAATCTATAAGAAGATAAAGGAAACAACATGAGGTGATTCGCAAAATTTAAATGAATAAAAAAAGGGAAATTTAAATAATTTCTAAAAAAATCAATTGAAGCAAAGGTTTACTGAAACCTTATATCACCTTGAAATCAAACCAAGAACCGATCCGACAAACTTTAGGATGTTAACTAATTAACAAATATACATGTATTTAAAGTTCTTCACCGCTTCACAGCCTCCTGTCAGATGTTACTGATCATAAAATGGCTGCAGATGGAGGGTCATGTGAAATTTATCCATTCATGAACAATCACCCTGCCAGGACCTTATGGTAGTATTCATGAATATAAGTTCAAGGTCCTGGCAGGGAGATTGCTCATATTTAGAGATCATGTGACCCTCCATTTGCGGCCATTTTATGAACAGGGATGTCTGGCTGATAAGGTAAAAGACAGGAGGCTTCACTTTACATATCAAGAAAGCAGAGCAGAACTTTTAATAGATGTATAGTGGTAACTTACCTCATATCCTGCCCCCCACACTTACACAAAAATTACAAAAAAACATGAGGTAAAGTGGCCAACCCCTTTAATAATCACTCCTGAAAACATATTTTCCATCTATGCACTCCATTACCAGATTGAAGAGTAATATAAGAGCAGGATGTGATTAGCAGGACTTTTATATTTCACTACCTCTGTGCAGTCTTTTATGTTAACCATTCTATATCAGGAGTACATCACATGGGCAGCTATAGACTGTAACATCTCTGCCTGCTGGAGGACGGTGTAATATAATTCTCTATATTCTGGTAAAAAGATACCAGAAGTATAGAGGAGGCTACACTGTTGTTTCCATTACTCTTGTGAGTCCATGTCATTTTTATTAGGTCGCAATAAAATCACATGGTCTATGCGACAAGATGAGTCCCAGGAATTTCAGATAGCAGGCAATAACTAAATAAGGTAATAATTACTAACATATATCTACTTTGGGGCTAAGGACGCAAATGGATTAAGAACAATTTGTATTTATCAGGACTTGTATGAAATAATCGCATTTCCTTGCTTACTTACTTCCCTCTTTATGGCACCTCCACAGCAATTGTGTGTGAAGGGGGTGTGCCCGGTAGAGGAATGGGGCAGCGCAGGCGGGGCACTCCTGCACGCTCGACATAGCCTGCGTCTGACCGGTTGCAGATATCAGGAAACTAGAAACTAGACCACCAATTCCGCTGTTACTGTAACTTGGACCACTGACTTCCTGGTGTAGTAAATACAGACATACAGCATATATTCACACATACAGTATATACACACACCATACACCACATACACATACAGCATGAATACATCACATATATGCTACATACATAGCATGCTGTACAATGTGCAGCATAATATGTTTATAACTAGGCACATCCTCCATTCTTTAGTGTCGGGTCACATGACGGGCCCCCTGACACTGCAGACCCCATAGTGCCTGCTATAGCTGCTACCCCTGTAGTTACGCCCCTGATAGTAAGAGGAAAGATAGACTGTAATACAATCATGCAAAGTAAAATAGCAGCATAGACTATCCAAATAAAGTCACTATGTAATGATACCTGTAAATATACACAGGCATACACTCCCCAGTCATACCACAATATAGGGGCACATTTACTTACCCATCCCATCGCGGTCCCCACTGTACGTTGTCCGACGAGGATTCGGGTCTGCCGTGATTCACTAAGATGCGTGCGTCCAATTTCCTGCATGTGTCGCTTCCCACACTGAGGTCCGTCGGAGTTCACCTTCTTCTTCCCGGTGTATGTGAGTGCTGATCTTGCGACATAATTTTGCTTTGAAATTCCGCAGTTTGTCCGAATCAGTTGGGTTGTCCGACGTCTACGCCCCCCAATTTGTGTTAGCGCCGATGAGCCACAATCCGATCGCGTGCGCCAAAAACCCGGGGCAATTCAGAGCAAAACTGTAAAAAATGGGGCACATTTACTAAGGGTCAGAACAAAAATGCGGTGTTCGGACCCTTAGTAAATGAGCCCCATAGTGTCGAAATATGATCCTAATTCTGTAATTGAAGATGCTCTTACATTAGGAAAACATAACACATCCCATAAATAAAGACCTGCAGATCTTACAGAAATGTAAGTCCATAAATTAATCATCTATATAATTCTCATGGGCTTTACCTATAGAAGGTGCACTGAAGACCCCTACTCACCAACTTACCTATCCCTAATTATGACCTCCTAAGCTTCCAGTAGTAACAAAGTCCATTGAATGTTTGTAATAATAAACAACATATCACACAGTTAATTAGTACAACTTTATCCAAAGAAAACCATGAACAGCATCCTAAAAAATCTATAAAAATACAATAAATTGTTATTCCCTGCAGTGTGACTCCCTGTATTTTTCACAAATCAATTTCAGCAAGTATAACAAGAATAGTAGTCACAGCGAGTAGGAGTGATAATGCCAGGGTGTTCTGCAGGTGGAACATTTTAACAAATTTATGATACTATATATAAAAATATATTTTAAAAAAAATTACAAAAATTTTAACAAATTGTGAAATAAAATTTACCAAAAATGTAAATGTAAAATGTATGTTGTGTTCAAATGATAGATTGGTAATATTTATTCAAATCTAAAAAAAAAAATTACCGTTTTTGTGCCGCTTTCTTTAATGATATGTAGGGATGAGCGGACCCGATGCCAGAAGTTTGGGGTAGGGTCCGTCGTTCAGATTCATCACCGCCGGTAACACTCGTATTAGGTGTTAAACCTCTAAAGGCAACCCTCTAAGGCAAAGGCATTTAAATGCATAGACAGCAGCACAGGCGCATGCGCAGGGGTGGATTAAGCCTGCCATGGGCCCTGGGCTGTATGAATATTATAGCCTCTACAAGTCTGTTAGTCACTTCCTAAATAGGATAGTAGAATAAGCTTCTTGGGGAGTGGAGGGTGTTTCCCTTCTGTTTGTTTCCAACATCCGGTTTGAGGACCTTGTGGCTTGTGTCTACATGTGTATTTGAGCAGAAACAGATGAGATGATTAAGATTTAATAGGTGAAGGGGGGTGTCCCAAACTTCTTCTATTTAAGGATTATGAAGGAACCTAGAGTTCTGCAGAAATTCTTTTGTAACCTTTGCGAGATCTGTGCCTTGCCACAATTCTGTCTCTGAGCTCCTGAGGCAGTTCCTTAGACCTCGTGATTCTCATGTGCTCTGACATGCACTGTGAGCTGTGAGGTGTTATGTAGACAGGTGTGTACCTTTCCTAATCAAGTACAATTTGTTTAATTAACCACAGCTGGACTCCAATGGAGGAGTAGAACCATTTCAAGAAGGATCAGAGGGAAATGGATGGCATGTGAGTTAATTATGAGTGTCACAGCGAAGGGGCTGAATACTTATGACCATGTGATGTTTCAGTTTTTTCTTTCAAGATGTGGTGCAAAATTTTTTTGATCTTCCCAACTTTTAAATTGAAACAAAGAGTGAAAAACCTAAAGGAATCTGAATACTTTCCGTACCCACTGTACATTTCCTTTAAAGGAAACCTACCACTTCCGATGGAGCTTGTAAGCTGCAAATACTGTGCACCAGCTCAGGGTGAGCTGGTGCCGCCGCTTATTTTCGTTATGTTATTAAACAAATGTAAAGCGTGTAAACGCTTTATTAATCTTTATATAGGAAGTGGCTTCACCGCACCGTGGTCCACGCTCGGCGTACCATGCGCGCGACCGTGCGTGCGCCTGAATAGGAAGTGGTTGTGCGCAATGTAACATAACGAAAATAAGTGCCAGCACCAGCTCACCCTGAGCTGGTGCACGGCATTTGTAGCTTTTAACCTCCATCGGAAGTGCTAGGTTTCCTTTAACATAATTGACCTAACCTGCTAACCAGGTGAATACAAGGAACCACTCATTTCCTGTGATAACTAATTGTGATAACATACTTTCAGTCCTATTTGCCAGAGCTATAACTGTAGATTTTAATTTTAATAATGAGTTTTGTTTCTTTTCTCATCTTGTTATATATCTTTCGGTATTTGATAATATACACGCACACTCTGCCGCCGTCTGGGTGTCTAGTTCAGTAACTGGGATATGATGAATTCTGAAGTGGATACAGAATGTATGAGACATGAACTGAATATCTTAAGGACTGAAGGAACTATCTCAGGGCAGTTCTGCTCGGTGCTACTAGTGTATTTTTTATCCATTTTTTCCCATAGAACGCTGATGCCACTTGCATATTTTATATAACGTGTCTTTTGTATGTTTATTTTTTATGTTGCGCTTTTATTCGCTTTGAATTTTATTTTAAAAAAGAACATTTTGTGTAATTCGGGAGATGATTTGTCTATTTATATGTGCGGAAAACAGGTCACGTCCACTTCTAGCGCAGCTGAAATGAATTGCATAAATGGGAGTGCAGACAAAATATGAGGTCATCGCAAATCAAATCAGCCGAAAACACTGCAGTTTTTTTTTTCCAGCTTCTCCACGTATCTTTTTGTTATGTATTACAGACTATTTTATCCCGATGATTATTTCCATTCTCTTATCTCACTGTTATTCTTGTTTAGTGTGACATCTAATAAGTTGTCCCTACCTAATTCTTCACTTGTCTTTGCAGTTCGCAACGTTTCGTCCTTCCAGCGCTTGTGATTTCTCTCTTTCGCTCACTTCATTTCATTTTATTCGCTTCCCTTTTAATACCCCCCACACATATACTCTTATTCTGTATGCTCCGGGTTCTGCAGATAAGAAGAAATTGAATCATAAGGAGAAAAAAAAAAATCGACTCCTTCTTTCTTCCCTCCCTCACACAAAGCAATGTATGAGGATATTGGGTTTGTTCGGAGATGAGTGGAGGAATAAAAAAAAAAAATTCATGTCAGCAACAATAAACCCCCATATTTGTTTAAGCTGCAGCATCTGAAGTGCTCAGGAAGATGAAGGCTTGCTGTGGATTTTCGCAGGCCTGCCATGTCCTCAATTTTGTTGACATTTCAGTAGGAACATTGTAAGTGCGGTTTATTATGCTTCAATATGTTTTAAGAGAAGAAAAAAATTCTCCATCTCCACCACCGATTTGAAAAATTGAAGGGCAAACAATAATAAATGAAACGTGAGTTGACATGTCTTGGAAAGCAAAGAAAAGCTGTGACAGCAATATTAGGGCCGCGGAATGGAGAAAGGTTAAGAACAAGAAGGTGGAAAGATCCTGAAAATCTAAAACTAGAAAAAGTGTACATAGACACAAGCATTAGAGTTATTGGGGCTGGTGTATCATAGTTTTTTGGGGTTATTTATCGCGCGCCGGCATATGATAGCCCCATCGCTTCTCTGGAGCAGCCTAATACATCAAAAGGTTTCGACCTGTATCCGGCGGGGTCCACGCCAGGCCATGACGTGGGGCAGAGGCCCTGATAAATAGCCCCCTTTTGTCTCTGTGTGGTGTTGTTTTGGTGGAGTTGTGGCACAAATCCTATTTTAGGACTTTCCATTGGGCCAAATAAATATAGTCAAAGTCCATTTTACATAGACCCTGCTTGAACCAAATTCATTAAAGGACATCTATAATCAGATTACCTGATGGTAGATGATTATTACTTACCTGTCCCACACCAGCGCGTTTCGAGCTTTATTTCGGATAACTTTGTATGGACATATTTATATGAGATGTAAATTAGTCTGTAGTATTTTCCTGAACACCATCAGGCTCTTCCGTAATATAATCTATTCACGCCGAGGCGTGTGGCCAGCCGCGTTCTGAGAGCCGGTGACGTCAAATTTTATTGCACTTGCCCTTGATGACGGGTTCCTTTTAAAGGACATCTACCACCAGTAAAACCATTCCCAATGTACCCATCAGAAACATATCTATAATTTAGGTACAGTGCCTCAGGGGCAGATCATTTTAGGTGATCTGGTGACTTTTAACCCTTTACCAGCAGGTATTACTGGTGTGAGGGGTAACATTCTGGTGATTTTCTTTAAATTTGTATAGCCAAGTTTTCACAATAGGACTAAATTTATCAATTGTGATTCTCTGTTGGGTACAACATTTTGCACAAATTAGGAGGCAAGGGCATATGTTAGCCCCACAGACCCTCAGGCAAAGCCAGATACATCAAGAGGCTTCGGCGTAGAAGTCCTGATGAATTAGCCCCATTGACTCCAATCCCACCCTGTTCTATGTGATGTGACTTTAGAAAGTATTTTGTGACTTTTTATGTGACTGTAACCCTCATAGCATAAGACCCTGCCAGCAGATTTATGGGTCAAAGCCACTTTAAAGTGCAAAGGTTTTAGGCAGGTGTAGAAAAAATGCATTAAAGTTAAACATAATTTCAGAAATTGAAGTGTCACAAATATATTGAGTAGAGAGATGGTGACCCCAAACATCCTGCTAATGTCATTAAAGGAAATCTACCATTAAATCCATCATGGTAAACCAGGGGCACTTACTCCTAGATCCAGGCACAGTGACTGGGGTAATCTTCTTATATTTGTTATCCATGGCCGCCTTCCTTCTAAAATCAACTAGTAAAATTATGCCAATGAGCCAGAAGGACTCCCGCTGGGTTACTAAAGCTCCTCCATGCTGTAGGTTCACAGGCTTTTACACTGCCACCCTTCCTCCTGCTACCTCAGCACTTCCCCACAGCACACAGTAGGAGGGGAAAGTTCTCCTGCTACATTAATAGCCTGTTAATCTGGAGCATAGAGGGGCTCTGGTGATGACCCCCAGAGCTCTGCTTGTTCATTAGCATAATTAAAAATGTTAATTTTAGAAGGAAAGAGGCCATGGATAACACATAGAAGAGGATTACCTCAGTCACTGTGCCTGGATCTATGAGTAATGTGCATGGTTTATGATGGATTTTGATGGTAGTTTTCCTTTAAGGACTACTTTCAACATTATACATTGTACTTGTATCCTGTTTGATTGTCATGTTCTGTTTATAGGTTAGGGGATATTAATCTTATTGGTTAGGGACAAATTTCTGGTACCCTCACAATCAGGATGGGGGTCCCTTTCTCCATAATTGATGGAGCGACAGGCCGAGTATGTGTTCTGCTATTCCATTCAGTGCTATGTGAGTGTCGGAAATTGCTGGGTATCAAGTATCTCCAAAACTGTGATTCATTGTTTATGAGAGTGGCAGAAGTACCTGAGCAATGTGCTTTCCGACATTTCCATTGTACGGAATGGAATAGCAGGACACATGCTGAACCTGCTGATCCATCAATTTGTGAGAATGGGAAAGAAATCCTGTGGATCGGGGAAAACAATCAGGCTAGGTATAAAGAAGTGGAAGTGGCTATATGGCCAAAGAGCCCTGACCTCAATACCATACAGTATTTTTGGGATCACATAAAGAGACAGAAGGATTCGAGCAGTTCTACATCCACTAGAGATTTTTGATTAGTTCTACAAATGTTTGGAACAACCTCCCTGCTGATTTCCTTGAAAAATGTTGTGCGGGAATACCTAGAACTGATTCTGTTTTGAAGACAGAGGGGAAAACAGACCAAATATTTATACTTTTATAAATATATATTTGTTCATGCATTTTAACAACTTTGTTACTAAACCTAAACATTTTGCACAGTCTTGTATTTCTGGAGCAGTGTTGTTGCATTTGCTCCATTTATAGCACAGTGAGATATAGATGTCCTGTGCGCGGACGTCCCTGCATCCAGCCATTACCGATTTCTTCACACAGCGATGAATTTCAGCAGTGAAGAACATGACAGAGCCGCCCGATTCACATCTACTACGAAAACTGGACAGCGCTTGGCTGTTTTTCCACCATCCGTCTGTTGCTTTTTAACCTCCAGAACTTTATATTTATTCTGTTCTCAAAATTTCAAGTCTGGGTGAACATATCAATTCGGCCATGGGAAAGAATGAATCCTGGTAGAATTAAATGAAGGAATAAAATGTAGAAAAAACGAATCGTAAAAATGAAGCATGAGATGGTGTGACAAATTTATAAAGAGAAGTCATCGGGGGGGAATTTATTAATGCTGCCGCATAGGGGGAGATTTGTTAGAGCTTGTGCGGCAGAATCCTGGCATACAAGCTCTTTAATAAGAGAAGCTCCTCTAACTGCCCTAGCTGCACCCATTTTTCTCACAACGCCACCTCCATGTCAAGTGGGCGTGCCAGAGGGTGAAGTGGGGGTGCTATCAGTGGCTCAGTGGGCAGATGCACAACCCATAGTCTGTGCCAGTTACTGGTTTTCTCGTTGGACATTGTGTAGAAATGATAGCGGCCGAAGCCTCCTGATATATCCCACAGATGTATCATGTCATAGGGACACGAATTGCATCATATGCTGTTACATTGTGCCCCATTATATGATTAATCCGCCCCCCCATAGTGCGCCAGTTTTTACACCGGGATGATATCTCCTTCAGGACAGATAATCTTCAGTTCATGAGCCAATACAATTGGGTCTGGATTGTGGTTCTTCATTGTTCCTTATGGGAATTGTCTTGTTCTTCAAACAATAACTTATACTGAATAGAGTTGGTACTATCCTTGTTCCAGAGACACTCTAATATCCATTTTGCCCAGGCCACTTACAAATAATCAATTCCATTAAAATTGGTCATTCAGGCATGTGCATCAACTGCAGACATTAACACTTTTCCCGCTCCAAGTTCCTGCATCACTTCGGTACTTCCAGTCTTGGACCATGCACCCAACAAAAAATTCAGGACCTCATCCAGTGACTGGTAAGCTTGGACACGGACCTTTACTTCCATCTTCCAGGGGTCTATAACTTTCTGTGTTGTCCCGTTGTCCAAGTAGGCCGTTTACTGGATCCCGTTACTCTGGAACTACCAGTTGGACACAGTGCACAAAGCTGGAAGTATCGGAGCAACACTGGAACTGGGAGTCCGAATTGGATAAGTTTGTGTCCCTCTTGTTTTTTAGACTGACCCCGTTAATTCCAATGGCACTGTTTGATAACTCTTCACCTTGGCCTATAACGTGGTCAGAATTTACCTTTGTAGCTCACATTCATCACTTTTATTCTTATATCAATCAACCTTGAAAATTGGAAACAGATAAGGACACCAAAGATGACAGTAAGTGTATAATAGATCATTATTATATCAGTAATCATAATCAAGAAGTCAAGCCGAAGCAAGCAGAGTAGGAGTAGAGCTTCATCCTTCTAGTAGAACCTGGCAGCCATTGTAATGTATCCTTCTGTATTAGATTGAGTTACTAATTAATCAAGTCTCTGTTTAACCACTTGTAGAGAAGTGATAGAATTCCCAACCGAGCGCTTGTCAGCATCGAGAGATTCTACATTCATGACAGCAAAGAAAACATGTTAGGGGGGAGAGAGAGCAAATAATAATGGCATTTCTTGTGGAGTGGAGATGAGTGTGTTGTGTGAGTGATAACCCAAGCTTGCTGTAAGGCGTCGAAAAATGAATTCAGCTTCAGCAGTGCCCATATAAATCCCGTCAGCCGACTCATAAACTGTGCGCCAGCTCAGACCCCGCTGAATACTCAGTGTGCGTTCTCCTTAGCAACAACATTTAATCAACTCCTCATACCGCTCTGGTAATTGTTGTTCAACTTAAGTCATAACACATATTAGGGTTTTTGCAGAAGAAGTTTGTTCTGCCAGATGTCTATTAGCTTGTTTATTGAAATAAAAATTGATTCTACAAAAGTCGAATCGCTGGTGATACAGTTACTGGCGAAAAAGCGAAAACAAATATTCTACTGCAAGAGCAAAATTCGATAATACATGGAGTTATATAATTCTCAACTTTTTGGGTTGTTTACTTCTAGATAGATTATCCTTGTTAGAAATGTAATGTGTAGACAACTTGACTACAGGGGTTAGGAAAACTAGAGGTTTTTTAGGGTTATGGAGGATTGTCCGGTGGCAGGTTCCTCTAAAGTAGAGTAGTATAGTCCTTTTTAGGGCTAATTCATTAGTGGCCCAGAACTATTATATATTTTAATTCCCCTAGTATACAAATTTTCTAAAGAGGCTACTGGGGTGTGGAGTAGCCGGAGCTGAGGCTACACAGTGCAGCTACTCCACGCCCCATCCTTTCTCTTCACTAGACAGAGCGCAGGTATGCAAACTGCATAGTTACACTGCACAGAAACGGGATAGAAGGTTTGCTGGTGCGGTGAGCAGACAGACGTCATGAGGGGGAAGGATGAAGAAGGATATGGGTGGGCGGAGTCTTGAATACTGATAAGCCGGGGGCGATGAAAGGAAATATGCTAATTAGGAAGCGCACGTTACTTAAAAAAGTAGCCTCCCCCGGGACTACAGAAGGACCTGCTAGCAGGGAGCCAGGTAAACTTTACCTGGGAATATTACAACTATAGACCTCTAAGTTATGATAAAAGCATGGAGCACTTTTACTTACCTGTCCTGACACGTTCCCCAAAAGTGCATTGTCTGCAGCGATTCACTATGATTGTGAGCCCGATATCCTGCATGTGTCGCTTCCCCGCTCAGGTCAGCCGGAGTTCACCTTCTTCTTGTCGGTGCATGTAAGTACTTGTTCTTGCAACACAATTTGAAAGTTAAATCCTGCACTCAGTCCGAATCAGAGGCCTGCCATCCACAATCCTCCACAATCCGATTGCTAGCGACAATATCCCCAGTTAAATACCTGTTACGCAAATCCCAAAAGCGTGAAGAAATCCAACTAAAGTGCAGCCGCAGACCATAAGTAAATAAGCCCCTGTGTCTGCTATCCACATTAGAGTGTCCATGGGCGGATGCCAACCACGAAGTTTGGGTTCATATCAAACTGTGCAAGTTCAAGTCCCCCAAACCGGACCAGGAACTTTATTTGAAGTTTGGGGCTGGGTTTGGCTCTACAGCACCCTCCCTCCTGCCGTTAACCCCCACAATTTAACTCTGTAGATGCAAAGTCGACAAAGTGTCCCCAGCTGTAAAATTTGAAGATATTTTCATGCCTGCATACTATTATTACTCCCTTATTGTTATCTGCAATGTAAGTGGAAGAACTGTGCTCTCTCATTGTTCTTGACATCATTGAATACAATAAATGGACATTTGAATACTTTCACGGCACAATCCTGTCAAGGCTGTCATACAAATAAGATGTATTCCTTTGTCTTCCTACCTCTCTGGTTATTTATATCATGATGGAACAGCAAATCGTATTGACTAAGTAATGGAAGTGCCAAGCGTAAGTAGTTTCTCTATTTTACACCATAAATTGATGATCTATTTTATTCATAGTACAACATTACTGAAACTTTATAATCACATTTCATAATATCATTGGGGGTTACATGAATCCAAATATTAACATAAAAGGCAACATATATAATACATCATTTTGAGCTTTTTTTTCTGTTTAAGGGCTTATTTACTGATATCCTAATTTTCTGACACCTATAACTTTTTATTCTTCTATAGTTCTATAGTTATTTTTTCTGTGACGAGATGTCGTTTAGAAAATTTGGGGAATTTAGAATTTTAGAAAATGTAGCACCTGTTGATCACTTTTTAAAACATTTTTATGGATGGAAAAAAAGCAAAGATTGGCGCTGCTGCGTGAGCAGCAAGGTGGCAGTCTCCAGGGAATTGGCACACGGTCATGAGAGAGACTGACCCCAGAACTGAAAAAAGCACTGAACACCGAGCCTTGCAATGAGCTTATATTTATAAACTTTTGCAGAAGCTCATTGCAAAGCATGCTGAGGTTGATCCACCAATCACCCGCCTTGGGCTGCAAAAAAAGATTACAAATGTTGCAATTCCAAACATTAACATACATATTAACCCTCTAGGAATAGGAATATCATACCTCAGGTGTTGTACCATCTTCTGGAAGTAGGTGGCAGAAAAAAAATAACAAATGAGTTAATGGAAGTCCAATATTAACCCCTTAAGGACGCAGGGTATTTTTGCTAATTTCTCGCTCTCCATCTTCAAAAATCCATAACTTTTTCATTTTTCCGTGTACAGAGCTGTGTGAGGGCTTATTTTGTGCGTAACAAATTTTACTTTCCCATGATGTTATTTATTATTCCATGCCATGTAGTGGGAAGCCGCAAAAAAATTCCAAATGTGGAAAAATTGAAAAAAACTGCATGTGCGTCATGTTCTTGTGGGCTCAGTTTTTACGACTTTCACTCTGCGCTCCAAATAACAACTCTACTTTATTCTTTGGTTCGGTACAATCGCGGTGATACCAAATTTATATAGGTTTTATTGCGTTTTAATACATTTTCAAAAATTAAACGAATGTGTACAAAAAAGGAAAAAAAATTTTTGCCATCTTCTGACGCTAATAACTTTTTCATACTTTGGCGCATGGAGCTGTGTGAGGTGTCATTTTTTGCGAAATGAGCCGACGTTCTCATTGCTACCATTTTGAGGACTGTGCGACATTTTGATCATTTTTTATTACATTTTTTATGTCATCTAAAAAGGTGTAAAAGTCGCGTTTTGGACATTTGGGCGCATTTGCCGTTCGCGAGGTCACCGCCGTCAATAACCGTTTTTATATTTTGATAGATCGGGCATTTTGGGACGCGGCGATACCTAATGTGTCTGTGATTTTACTATTTATTATATTTTATATCAGTTCTAGGGAAAGGGGGGTGATTTGAACTTTTAATATTTTATTATTTTTTTACATTTTTTAAACTTTTTTTTTTTTTCTTTTTTTTTTCCACTATTTCTCAGACCATCTAGGGTTAATTTACACTAGATGGTCTGATTGCTCCTGCCATATACTGCAATACTACTGTATCGCAGTATATGGCATTTCTGCTCACTATACATTACAATGAGCCACAGGCTCATTGTAATGAATATGCAGAAGCCATGTATCCTCGGGTCAAACGAAGACCCGAGGTTACCATGGCAACCGATCGCCGCCCCCCGATGACGTTCGGGGGAGCGGCGATCGGAGGTAAGATGGCGGCGCCCATGCGCCGCCAAATTTAAAGTGCCGCCGGCGACTTTGCCGGCGGCAAAGAAAAGGTTAACACCCGCGATCGGTGCAAGCACCGACCGCGGGTGATAGCGATGGGTCTTTGCTGCGATATGCAGCAAAGCCCATCTCTGTATGAAGAAGGCTCAGCCCGTGAGCCTTCTTCATACACCCTTCATAGCTCCGTGGCGGATATATCCGTCACGGAGCGTGAAGGGGTTAAGAAGTAGAATTCCTAGGGTCAACATGGGCAAGACCCTCTCCAGGTAGCCAGGAGGCTGATTGGAGCTAAACTTTTAGCCATGACCTATCATGCAGGTCATTACATATATACTACAATACTGCTTTAATGCAGTATAACAATTTTTTACACTATAGCTATTGAAAACTGATACAGGCAGACTATTGAACAAATATACATGTTCAGAAAGCGAGAACTGATTTTCAGGGGTTTCACAGGGGAACTGTTCTTCTATTTTATTTTCAATTTACATGAAAGTAAGTTATCCAATATCATGATCTAATTACATTAATCTGTTTTAGATGTTCGTGGTCATTAACAGAACCCAAAAAAAGAGCCCTACAGATCTCAGAGCAGATGAAGATCAGCAAACATGTAGAGTCACCATCGTTAGGGGCTAATAAATTTTCCGAAGTCTGCAGGTGGTTGGCACAACAAGGTTCTACAAAATGACAACTTACCTAGTATCCAGTAGTTAAGAGTCTGTGGTTAAGCTGTGGTGTTCATATAAAGGGTAGGTAAGAAATCACAAAGGTTGCAACAGATCTCAGACAATAGTGATGCCTGGAAAGTAACACAGAACTACACTCACGGGCCACTTTATTAGGTACACCATGCTAGTAACGGGTTGGACCCCCTTTTGCCTTCAGGACTGCCTCAATTCTTCGTGGCATAGATACAACAAGGTGCTGGAAGCTCCTCAGAGATTTTGGTCCATATTGACATGATGGCATCACACAGTTGCCGCAGATTTGTCGGCTGCACATCCATGATGCGAATCTCCCGTTCCACCACATCCCAAAGATGCTCCATTGGATTGAGATCTGGTGACTGTGGAGGCCATTTGAGTAGAGTGACCTCATTGTAATGTTCAAGAAACCAGTCTGAGATGATTCCAGCTTTATGACATGGCGCATTATCCTGCTGAAAGTAGCCATCAGATGTTGGGTATATTGTGGTCATAAAGGGATGGACATGGTCAGCAACAATACTCAGGAAGGCTGTGGCGTTGCAACGATGCTCAATTGGTACCAAGGGGCCCAAAGAGTGCCAAGAAAATATACCCCACACCATGACACCACCACCACCAGCCTGAACCGTTGATACAAGGCAGGATGGATCCATGCTTTCATGTTGTTGACGCCAAATTCTGACCCTACCATCCGAATGTCGCAGCAGAAATCGAGACTCATCAGACCAGGCAACGTTTTTCCAATCTTCTACTGTCCAATTTCGATGAGCTTGTGCAAATTGTAGCCTCAATTTCCTGTTCTTAGCTGAAAGGAGTGGCACCCGGTGTAGTCTTCTGCTGCTGTAGCCCATCTGCCTCAAAGTTCGACGTACTGTGCATTCAGAGATGCTCTTCTGCCTGACCTTGTGGTAAAGGGTGGCGATTTGAGTCACTGTTGCCTTTCTATCAGCTCGAACCAGTCTTCCCATTCTCCTCTGACCTCTGGCATCAACAATGCATTTCCGCCCACAGAACCCCCGCTCACTGGATGTTTTTTCTTTTTTGGACCATTCTCTGTAAACCCTAGAGATGGTTGTGCGTGAAAATCTCAGTAGATCAGCAGTTTCTGAAATACTCAGACCAGCCCTTCTGGAACCAACAACCATGCCACGTTCAATGGCCACAAATCACCTTTCTTCCCCATACTGATGCTCGGTTTGAACTGCAGGAGATTGTCTTGACCATGTCTACATGCTTAAATGCACTGAGTTGCCGCCATGTGATTGGCTCATTAGAAATTAAGTGTTAACGAGCAGTTGGACAGGTGTACCTAATAAAGTGGCCGGTGAGTGTAGAAGGAGAGGAGACATTTTTAGAAACTGCAAACAGGTTCTTGACAGGAGAAAACGCCAAAGGTCAACAAGCCAAAGGTCTGAGAGCCTGCTAAGTAGAAATTCTTAGAAAGTACTAGCAAACAGTTAGGTGCTACGCAAGATCTAGAAACAAGCAAGGTGTTAAGAGAATTGACCTTTACAATCCACAAAATCAAAAGGAACCATTTTTTGCCTATTTTTGCATGAAAAAGTATCCTTTACCAACATCTCATGCAAATAAATACATGGATCTATTAGAACCTTATCCATTCACCAAGTTGAAGACCTGCCAGAGCCAAAGTTTTATGGATAAGGCTCATAGGTATTCATGCCATCTTGTGTATGAGATCCTGCAGAGATTTCTTTTCTTGTGGTTTTTCATGGGGCTTTCAAGGGCTGCTAGTTTTGGTAATGCTGCAACAGTCATGTAAATTATAATACTTGATTTTGTCTTTTCCCTCGTTTTGGTGTGCCCTATTGGGGCAGATTTACTTACCCGGTCCATTCGCGATCCAGCGAATCTGGTCTTCCGGCGATTCACTAAGGTTGTTCCTCTGATGTCCACCAGGTGTCGCTGCTGCGCTGAAGTTCCTCGGAATGCACTGAACTTCACCAAGCTGGGCCGAGTGCAGGTAAGCGCGTGTCCAGCAACACTTTTTTTTTAAAAAAATGCGGTGTTTTTTCCGAATCCGCCGGGTTTTCGTACGGCCACGCCCCCGATTTCCGTCGCGTGCATGCTGGCTCCGATGCGCCACAATCTAATTACGTGCGCCAAAATGCCAGGGCAATACAGGGCGCAATTGGAAAAATTCGCGTAACCCGCTGGAAAAACGCGATTTGGGCCCTTAGTAAATGACCCCCATTGTGTCTCTCCTTGTGTGTGTAGACTGTATTTTACTTTTTTATTCCATGTGGTACATGTTATTTTTTCTTCAGTTTTCTGTGTCATTGATTTAGAGTTAGATAGATGTTTGGATTGGTCGTCCATTGGGACCTTTGATCAAATAGTCATTGCATCTATATGTATTTCAATATTTGCTTGATTCTTATTGATATGATTTTACTATGTCTTGGTGATCTACAGGCTAATTTGTATACAATGTACAACTGTTTTAATTAATATTTGTAGTTTGTAATAAACTTTTATTGTACTGAAATTATACACTTGATGTCATGGCTGCAAATCCCTTACCTCTATTAATTTACAGACTTGAATATCTGTCGGAGACTGCAGAGTACTGGCAGTCCCCGGGTTACATACAAGATAGGGTCTGTAGGTTTGTTCTTAAGTTGAGTTTGTATGTAAGTCAGAACTGTATATTTTATCATTGTAATCCCAGCCAGAACTTTTTTGGTCTCTGTGACAATTGGATTTTAAAAATTTTGGGTTGTCATAAGAACCAGGATTAACACTAAAGCTTCATTACAGACACCTGTGATAACTGTTATAGCTGTTTATTGTAGTCTAAGACTAAAGTAGAATAAATTACCAATATCCAGAGGTCCGTTTGTAACTATGGGTCGTATGTAAGTCGAGTGTTCTTAAGTAGGGGACCGCCTGTATATTATTTCCATTAAAACCCACCTGCAATTTTTAGCGACTTTAAAAAGCAAACTGACGTTTAACCCCTTAACGCTCTGCGCCGTAGCTCTACGGCGCAGAGGTATAAGGGATGTATGAAGAGGGCTCACGGGCTGAGTCCTCTTCATACAAAGGTGGGGGTTTTTGCATAATGCATAAAACCCCCACCGCTAATAACCGCGGTCGGTGCTAGAAAACGGAAAACGGCAACGGAAAAATTCGGGAAACCCGATGAAAGTGCGGCCACGGCGCCCTTAGTAAATGAGCCCCAATGTGTGGGACAGGGATAACATCACAATCTAACACGCAATGCCTTTAGAGGAGACATATTTCATATGGACGAATGTTGCTGTCTACCATTCTGTATTACAAACCTATGGTGACTTTGTAGGTTGCATTCCAACCTACAACCAGACCACAGCGTAAAAAGGGTCCTCTTGTACCACACTGGCACCATGCGTTACATCAGAGGAGGCAGATTACGTAGCATCTGCTTGTAAGTTGGGGTCAGTCATCAGTTTGGGTCTCCAACACAAGTTTAAACAGAACTAGTTATACACCTTCAGTATAACTTGCCTTGAGATCTAAGACCTGCCCCCCAATGGGTAGTTGGCCCTGAGTGTTAATGTAAATAAAAACAATAACAAGATTGGGGCTTCTCAATTTTTTCCATTGATCTTCTTCACCCATAAACGGTTGTAAAAAAAATCCAAAATTGAAAATTTGGCATTCCGAGTAATTTATAACATCAAATGGTTGATCAATATGCCTTTTTATCAGTTTGCTTCACAGGGGCTTAATTTATGTGGTCAAAAGGTTCCTTGATGAATTATGAATGATAGATGAAGGAAGTGTCGAATATATGGAGGATCTCAATAATTCTGATTTTAGATGGTATTTGATAAAAAAATATGATGAGGCATAAGATCTCTTATTCTTTCTGTTTCCTGTGGTCAGATCAGACAGAGGTACAGTCAAGATCTCACGTATAACTCCAGCAAATTCCTTTCAAGTCAGCCAAGGAAAAAAGGGAAGAGACAGGATTTCTCATATTCAACAGAATCGTTCTTAAAATATTAACGTTTCCTGGAATTTTCATTTTTATAAACAAAAAATATTTTATACTAAAATCATCTGATCTTTTTTTTAATTTCAGTTTGTTAACAAGAATAATTTGTACTAAAATCAATCATAAACCTAATAGTTGACTTTTATGACTTGAAATCCACGATCATCCAGAATTCTGTGTAGTGTAACATCCATGCCATGAAGACTTTTACCGTAGGCATTAAATTGTATAATTCCCAGATATTATACACAAACACTCCAGGATTCATTTGACCATATATTGACTACAAATCTATGTGATTTGTTTCATCCATTTGGATTCCTTTTATTACCTGTTCCAAATTATCCATTCACATCATACTCCATACTCTTTTTATTCTCTATATTCGCTTCCAATGCTCGTAAAAGTTTAATTTCTTAAAGGGAACCTGTCACCAGATTTTTCACAAATACGGCTAGTTTTAGGTTCCCATAGAGCCCTATTAACTAAATGCCACCCTTGTTTTAACTAAAATTGTTTCCCTCACATCCCCATAAAATCATCTTTGTTATCTTACATGGCATCAGAGGGGGTGTGTCCTCCTCAGCCAGGTCCAACAGCTCCTCCCCATGTCCCATGCTTCCTTGTTACATTTCAGCTCTTCATGTAATGTGAACATGGAGTGTGGGTGGGGTAGAAGATCATGGAGGCTGCTATTATTTCATGCGATCAGATACATACATGATGTAGATTTTGTAAATGTTAGTGGGTAAAGGACAATAGAGGGCATCACCACGGTAACATGACATGAAGTGCTGAATGGTGAGAAGGAAGCATGGAACATAGGGAGGAGTAGAAGTGAGTAAGGATGGGAGGGGCTGTTGGACACGCCTCCTCTGACTCATTGCTATTCACTCACTGCTAGATCTAAGTCCATACCTTAAACTGCAAATTCATAAATTCCCCTGAATTTTACCAGCTTTATGTACTATCTGTGACTGCTGTTTGCAGAATGTCTACCAACTAATATTATTCTTGGGACCCACTCTTCATCAACCATTAGGATAATCTGCATAACCTACAAATTGGGTTGTCTCTTGCTGGACTAAGGTAGGCTATTATTGTGTAAGTCTGGGTTCACGAGGGGGAAATCTTGTACTCGGGTGGATGAGTCTAACACCTGCATCAGTGTACCTTATGCATTTCCGGTTCACACAGAAACTCCCTGCCACCTGCTTGTAAGAGCTGGCAGGGAGCATCCTCCTGCAAGCGGTAAGGAGGGCTGAAACTTTATCATGTAGGAATACACTGACACCTTGCATATTCCCGTTGGTGCAGCCCACTTTTTCAAGCTAAGTTTATATGTACATGACCGTGTGCTCAAGGGGGACAGAACCCAGAAAAAAGGAATACTCCTTACCCCTATCCTTTCCATAGAAAGACAAGAAGGCACAATGCAAATCTGGCCAAATATAGGCCATATAGTAATGAGTGAACCCATCAATTGTCAGGAATTGTCAGTGATGATGTAAGCCAACACCTGGGAGCATAATTTTGATTGTGGTGGTGGCCAAGGCGAGGTACAGAAACGTAGAACTGAAACGGAATCATGGACAGGCTGGAGGTCAGGACATGCGGCACAGGATCAGAGTCAGGAAACAGGTAGAAGGTCAGGGTTGGCGGCAGAGAATCAGAGTCAGGGTCAGGAATCGCAGTAAATGTAGGAATCACGGGTAGGAAGCTTTCTCAAAGGCACAAGGCACAAAGATCTGTCAGGGGTCAAAGGAAGGGGCTGGCTACTTATCATGTTAGATAGCCGCAGTACCAATTAGCGGCGCACTGGCCCTTTGAATCTCGCAGAGCCGGTACCCTGGCACATTAGGAGGTGGGGATGCACGTGCCGGACCACAGGAGCCGCCGCTGGATCGTGAAGAGGTGAGTGCATAGGGGGGCATAGGAGGGCACACGGGTGCGCCTGCGACCCAGGGCATGGGTTGCAGGGGCACCCGTGACATCAATATTCAGTTATGGCGCGTTCAGACAAACTTTTGCTAAAAGTCTGGCTTTTCTGTAGTTGGAACCGAATCCGAACAAGCACCGATCCCAATTGTTATCCCTTTAAATGGGTCCACTGTTGTAACATCTAAAAATTTTTTACAGGTGTTGTCCATTTCACTGCAACATGAACATTTTAACCCCTGTGAAGGTTATAGACTTAATTTGTATCTTTTTTTATCTATTTGAATTCTTTCTATACAATTTTGTTAAAGCTACATTTTAGCATTTTCTTTCAGTAAGTGTTATACTATTATGATTAATAATGAGTGGTTTGGGTTCGCCAACTTCAGCCAAACCGGCTGTTAAATCTTACAATCAGTGCTGGTACCAATAACCCTTTAAATGTCAGTGGTGCCAGCAACTACCGAGCGTGTTAACTCTTAAAATAGCACTAGCAAATTCTCCTGCAGCACTTAAACGCCAGTGGCACTTGATGACGTGTTAATCACGGAGGGGAGTTCTTCTTGTTGAAGTCCAAGTTCAGGTTTGAGGACCCGAACCATCAATGTTCACCATGGACCCAAACATTGCGGTTTCAGCCCACTCATCCCTAATTATATTTTATTTCCATTTTCCTTTTGAATGTTGAATGCTATCATTTTGCATACAATGGGGCACTTTTACTAAGAACAGTGCAGTGTGTACCATGTGCAGTGTCCTGTGTAGTGTGCAGGATTTTAGGATTTCTGGCACACATTCTTCATGAATCTGGTGCCCCCTGCACAGGGCCGGATTAAGGTTGGTGGGGGCCCTTGGGCGCAAAATCTGGTGGAGGCCCCCAATAAGTGGAGCGTACACACACGTCCTCCTGCTTCCTTTCCACTATCCCAGCAGTAACACCGCTACATACAGCCGCCTCGCCCCCAGTAACACCGCTACATACAGCCGCCTCGCCCCCAGTAACACAGCTACATACAGCCGCCTCGCCCCCAGTAACACAGCTACATACAGCCGCCTCGCCCCCAGTAACACAGCTACATACAGCCGCCTCGCCCCCAGTAACACAGCTACATACAGCCGCCTCGCCCCCAGTAACACAGCTACATACAGCCGCCTCGCCCCCAGTAACACAGCTACATACAGCCGCCTCGCCCCCAGAGCGAGCGGAGCGGGGAGTGTTGAGCGCGGGTAGTGGTGAGCGAGCGGAGCGGGGGGTGGTGAGCGAGAGGAGAGCGAGCCGGGCGGGGAGCCGGAGGCGATGTTAACCTGGGATTGAGCGGGGTCACCAGTGGCGGGGGGCGGCTCCCCACACAGCAGGATGAGTGGGCGGGCAGTTTATGTAGGGGCTTGATCGCCGGGGAGGAGCTCACCTATGCCCGGAGGCGGAGGGCGGCGTTCCGCTCATGAGGGGGGGCACGGGAGGTGCGAGCTGGTGGGGGCCCCTAGGGGGGGCAAGATGGTGGGGGCCCCGGGGCTCTAGCCCCGGGAGCCCCGCCTATAATCCGGCCCTGCACTATCTATCTATCTATCTATCTATCTCATACCTATCTTATATATATATATAAATACATCTGACAATTTCTCTCCCTCTACTTTTATGCACTCATCCATAAATTGCATCTTTGTCCACAGAAGAAGCAGCTCTCCAAAAATAAGGAGAACAAGTTGGTGAAGTTTATTACATGGCTGGATGCAGCATTTTGGTGATCTATCTATCTATCTATCTATCTATCTATCTATCTATCTATCTATCTATCTATCTATCTATCTATCTATCCATATTCTCTCTTCTTGTCTCTCTGCTGTCTCTAACATCATGTCCTCTCTTTTCTTGTCTCTCTGCTGTCTCTAACATCATGTCCTCTCTCTTCTTGTCTCTCTGCTGTCTCTAACATCATGTCCTCCCTCTTCTTCTCTCTCTGCTGTCTCTAACATCAGGTCCTCTCTCTTCTTGTCTCTCTGCTGTCTCTAACATCATGTCCTCTCTCTTCTTGTCTCTCTGCTGTCTCTAACATCATGTCATCTCTCTTCTTGTCTCTCTGCTGTCTCTAACATCATGTCCTCTCTTTTCTTGTCTCATTGCTGTCTCTAACATCATGTCCTCTCTCTTCTTGTTTCTCTGCTGTCTCTAACATCATGTCCTCCCTCATCTTGAAACTTAATCTTTCTGACTGAACTTCTTGTCTTTCCACCATCTACTAACCGACCGCCAACCCTGACCTCTCCATCTTAATCATAACACCAATGCAGCAGGCCCACTGTCTTGGGGTTGTGCTTGACTCTGACCTCTCCTTTGCACCAAATATTCAACTCATATTCATTCTTCTGCGTATGCATCACAGAAACATCTCCAGAATCCGACTATTTCTTACAATTGAAACCTCTAAAACACTTGTTGCTCAGATTCACTCTCGACAAGACTACTGTAACTCCCTACTTATCTCTTCCACTCACTAACTCCTCCTCTTACAATCTATTCTCAATGCAACAGCCAGGTTCAAATTTCAAGCGCAACACAGATGCCTACAGTTTGTGCCAATCACTGCTCTGGTTGCCCGTCTTCTCCCGAATACATTTTAAAACAACCCTCATTCACAAAGCTCTCCACAGTGCTGCACCTCTGTACCTCTCTTTTCTCATCTCATCTCAGTTTATCGCCCAACCCATGCTCTTCGACCTAGCAGTATTATTATATTATTTTCTACCTTAATTGTAACCTCTCACATAAGTCTCCAGACTTCTCCTGAGCTGCACAATTCTCTGAAATTCACCTTCCCCGACCATCAGATTAATACCACATTTCCCAACTTCAAAACTGGCCTAAACGCACGGTCCCACAGTCATGGAGCCTGGATCTATGAGTAAGTGTCCCTGGGTTTATCGTGATGGATATCATGTTTATACATTTCCGATAACCCATGTTAGGCCTGTGGAATAAATTAAAAATAAAATAAAGAATATCTGATGATACATTTCCTTTAGTGAAGAAGCTCCAGATAACAGACCACTATATCACTTACAATCTCTTAGTGTTGCTCAGTCTTCGGCTTCCAGTTATGACAAGTGATTCCAGATTATTTGCATATTATTTTTTTTCTCGGCATTTGTGAAATTTTAGAAGCCGAAACACATAGATTTCACTGTACAGTTATTATTGTTTCAGAACTTTTGAAAGCCTGAAATTTTTAGTGGGGATTCTGTCTTCTCTATGTATAAACAGCATCATAATAAGAGTCAAGTATAGAATGTAAAGAAATGCAGGGGCAGGAGCAATGACAGAGCAAACATTCCCCTATGGACATTTTATTTTTGCATTTTAAAGGGAAAGCTCTGAATTAGTAGACTCTCTAGTACTTAATTAAAGAGATCCCTGAAGTCAGAGGAGCTGAGCAGATCTAAATAGTATTATATCTGCAACGCATGTTAGAGAGCAGGAGGAGCTGAGAAGATTGTACATAGTGCCCTATCTGCAGACAGCATGTTATAGAGCAGAGGAGCTGAGCAGATGTACATAGTGCCCTATCTGCGACAGCATGTTATAGAGCGAGGAGCTGAGGCAGATCATAATAGTATTATATCTGCAGACAGCATGTTATAGAGCAGGAGGAGCTGAGCAGATTGTACAATAGTGCCCTATCTGCAGACAGCATGTTATAGAGCAGAAGGAGCTGAGCAATTGTACAGTGTCCTATCTGCAGGCAGCATGTTATAGAGCAGGAGGAGCTGAGGAATTGTAAATAGTGTTCTATCTGCAGGCAGTATGTTAAGGCATACGTTAACCCCTGTAAGTGAACGGAAAGCTAAATATTATGAAATATTATTATTATATTATGATATGATTGTGTCTTCCATAATTGCATCTCTTACCTAACTAAATGCTAATGTCTGTATCAGCTGGGAATAACTGTAAGTATTGTCTCTAAAACACAAATCCCAATTAATATTTGTTGAAGGATTTGCCTTTTAGATGACCCTCGCAATGGTCCGATATTATAAAGTGCTTTCCTTGGCGCACATGACAGGAGTAATCCCTTAGACATGTACCTGCGCAGCCCTAGTTTACCAGCTTTCCACCCTGTCCAGCCTGTGGCAAAGTTTTGCTACTCTGTGAAGTCAAAGATTTACACTAATAATTGCAGCAACTTCAAAGACTAGAGACTCTGTCAAAGCAGACGTAATTGCTCCTTGTGAGGAGGAGACCCCCTACCCTCCAAGACAGGTAATTAGGAGTAATGACGCTCACCTGCACCGTCCTCACCGACATCTCATCCGCGAGGACTCATCTGGAGATGCACATGAAATAATGGCTCAAGTCTCCTGGAAGAGAACTCACTTCAGTGAAAGTGTGATGAAAACCTTCTGAATTTTAGCAGGAGCAAGGAGGAAAGATTGTAAGTCATAATGGAGTTAGAGAACTGGAGGAAACATGGAGATGAAAGCCGAGATTCTCCAGAAGAAAAAACCTTACGTGATACACTCTCAAAGTGCTGCATATTTTAAGTGGCCTTCACATCGAGAGCCTCTACATACTACAGATAATAGTAATAATTAGCAACAACAACAAGAAAAACAAGAAAAGCGTCCGACGTGGTCATCCGTCTGCTCCAAATGTGTAGCATTAAAACTCTCATTGGCCATGCAGGAGACGGAGTGTCCCGACATCAAGGCTAAAACTTCTTTTTTTTTTATCCATTAAAAGTACATGTCGACTTTACAGTATCTCCAGCTGAGCATTTCGGCGTTAGCACACCCTTATTCTTAGCATACTGAGGCATCTGTGTGATGGCAGTGGTCCGTGCTCACCAACACCCACACTCACCAATGGTAGGACCTTCCATTGTGTCCCCAGCCAATCGCCATGAACAATGAAGACCGCCTGTCCACAGAAAGTGTCTGAGCAATAAATTCCTAACTTTTTAATTACTGTGATGGCATTCAGGATTTTGTGAACATTTGTTTCCACACTTCACTTTTCCCTTGACCTGCCTGACTGTCTCTAAGACCCCTTTCTCACAAAAGTTGTGGGGACAATATATCCAGCACACACCTGTATAACTGTACTGTCACTGGGGAAAAGATAGAGCATGCTCTATCTTTTTCCGAAGAACGGGTGGGCACCAAGCATCCCTATGGAAAGGGGAGGGCAGTGCTCTCCCACCGCCTCTCCATCAAATGTGTGCTACATCACGTTCCAAGCCGGTGGCACACGTTGCCGCTTTGTCTGCGTTTGCCCCACCGGAATCGTCGGCGTTAATTTAATGCAAAACATCGGCGCTCGTTCCCAGTGGCAGCATTTCCTAGAAAACACCGATGCGATTGGGCCACGGCCCGCCCGGTGGGTGCGGCTTTGTCTGCGTTTGCCGTTACAAAAGGCACGTGTGGCACCAGCCTAACTATGAATTGGTGCTGACTGTCCTGACCCACAGTCTGATTTGTGTTCGGGCAAGACATCCTTCTACACACTTGTACTTGGCTTCTCTTTCCGTATCATTTTCAATCAGGGCCGGTTCCAGGTTTTAGTAGGCCCTGGAGACATAACTTTAGTGGGCCCCTTCAGGGGCCACCCTCCAGTAGCCACCTGCTCCCCCCCCTGAAGACACACTCCGCCCCCCCCTCCCCACCCCTCCCCTGTAGACACACTGCCCTCCTCCCCTACCCCCCTCCCTGTAGACAAACTGCCCCCCCCCTCTCCCCCCCGGAAAGAAAAACTCACCTTTCCTCTTTCTCCCGAAGCAACCAGGAACAACGCCTTCTTTCTTCGGCATTGCCTGACGTACGAGCCGGCTCTGAAGCCGGCACAGTGTCATGATGTGCAATGGCTCTGGAGCGCCGCTTCGGGGTACACTTGATCCAGGGCCCGAGTGGGTTAGTTCCTAGGTCTGCCATTACCTTACTGGGTCTCTTCAAGAGTTGGTGACCTGGTAACCCCTGTACAGAGAATTCCAGAACCTGGAAAAAGTGAGAAAGAGTGAAATCCAAATTCTAAGAAGGAGGCACATGAATCTTCTCCCTCCCCCAATTTTCTGGGTTTTACGCCTCGTCAGCGCATTTTGGGCGTCGTGGCAGAGAGCAGGCAATAGCTGGGCTGGAGTCGGGCAGGGAACGGAGGGGGCAGTGAGCAAAGCAGGTGTGTGGGTACAGGGGAGACTAAGCAAAAAAAAACTGGTTCAGGTCGGAACTGGTGGAGTTTGCACCGTATACACGGAGGGGTCGGAGAGCCAGGAGCAAATTTTAGACTGGCATTCAAAACATCAGTCTTAATTTCCCTTAATGATAAATCTTATAAATTCCTTAACAATGAACAGTCTCATAAATTAGTAGTGTAGTGTCAGAGGGTCAGTGTCGATAGATTCATTGCCTGTGGAATGGCGCTCTCCACAGATCGTTCAGTTTTCATCCTGCGTCTCGCTGTATTTCTTAGGTTTCTATTGAACTGGCGGTTATATCACTCAGTGATCTAATTATCCGGTCATCACGTAGCACAAAGGACATTGTACAATGACATATTGAGCTCTGCTTCATCAGAAGAAGTGAGTTCAAATCCAATATATTTGTTGAGGATTTCCAATGCTAATTTTAAACCTCAGTTCACATATGATTATAGAAACAGGCATAAAGCAAAGATTGGTCCATTTAATCCCACAGCTAAAATGCACAGTAAATCACAAACATTTAAAAATAATATCTTATAATGGAGCATTGCCTCAGACCCCAAGCACACATACCAAATTCTCAGTATCGGCCAATCCCTTAACAGATACATGCGCAAAATACAGCAGTGGTGTAACTTAAAGCTGATGGGCCCCAATGCAAATTTTGTGCCAGGTCTCCTACTATAATCTATGGTTTATAGGTCTTTAGATGACCCTAGACCAGCCTCTTGGACCATGCCCTCTATATGGGGCCACATCTGCAATTACGCTTCTGACCATATAGAGAGAAAAGACCAACTGCTGGGCCTAAATGAACTGATCGCATTGATGGCCTCTCCCAGTGATCCTGAGATAGTAATGAGTACAGTATCCCAATGAACCCTATAGTTGTGGCTCCAAATTAGAGCTCAGACAATAGCAGAATACTGAGGCCTACATACTCTCTTTGCCCTGTATCATGTTGGCCAAACAGCTGATGGGTGCAAGTTGGTTTCAGCCCCCCATGAATGGCCACTTACTATATCTTAATTATTGAAAACCCTTTAAAAGCTTAGCATAAAACTGTATAGATATTTAGTGCTATTCTTGTACTGAAATACTCCATAGAGAGCAATAACAGCTCCTGTATACACCTAGCGCCCATTGCTCTCTCCAGCTTGATATTAACATGATCACTCGCTTCTTGGTTTTCTGCATACTGATCATGCAAGTCAGGCTGAGAGCATAGAGAGAACGTGCAGGTGTAACTGAAACTGCACGTTCTCTCTTGATCTGGCTGGCAGAACATCTCAGAAGCATCTCTGTTCTTCCCTAGGGTGGAGCTCAAGAGGGCTGTTTTGAAGCTTCATGGCCAAGCTACACTTCTGTAAGAATGCTAAAATATCTTTTCTGACTCAATATTAATATTAATATTAAAGTGTATTGCATAGTGCTACCCGTTAGTGGAATATTTTTCTCTGATTGTTTCATAAGCACATCCTGCCATTTTGCTTGTGTTCAACGACCTTGGTGTCTCACAACGGATAGGAAAACTTGGCCAAGCTGATCAGCTAATCACTGGTAGAGGTGGGTCCTGAACCAATGTTGGACTAAAATCTCTCTCCTAATTTTTCTTCTTTGTTAGAAGCCAACCTGCTGTGGAGTACAGGTGGAACAAGAATTGGTAAGTAGAGCCCCTATAACAATTAATTTATTTTGTTATAATCCCTTTATGTCTTTGGGTTTTTTTGGCTTGCATGTTCCATTAATATATGACTTCTGTCACCATTATTAACATATTTGCTGCCATCTTCCCGATGGGTTTCATTTGATAGATGTGCCCCCGTGACTCGTGCCAGCTACAGCTCATTTTGATTCCATAACCTCTCATTTAATGAAACTGAAAAGATAATGTATGATTTTCAATATTAGAGCCCTCCCGTTGAGACTTTTTTGGACGGGATAATTTCGCCAACTCGGAGAGTTCAGTTGAAGGCTAACTCTAGTTTTCAGCACGAGGATTAGATATGTGAAAGTGGCCTTTAACTGGATTCCACCTGGTCAAACGTTCCTCTTAACCTCCTTTGGTCGGTGCTATTGTGTCTAATACATGACATATTCATCTATACCAGGTGTTTTTCATTTTCATCCCTCTGCTGGCATTAGGTCTACTCATTACGTGGCTTTTCTTCAATGATGGGTAAATTATTCAACGGCTTCTGTGATTTTTTCCACCTGCTCATTCACCAATTCGGCAGCTTTCAGTTCTGACTCCTTCCACTTACTACAATATTGGTATTTTTATGTATGTGTACTCACATCAAGATGAAGTTTATTGTAGATACTTGAAATCCCTTGGGCCGGGGACATAGGGCTTGGAATCACTGCCTAGGGCAGAATACCAATAGCAATGCTGAAATGAGGAAACCACAGCGCTTTGTAGACAAGCAACAGAATTTTTTTGCATAAAATGGTCCACTTGGCAGTTTTTGTGGCATGTGCAATGTCTGACCCATATTTTTGCTGCTGAAATGACCCATTGTCCTGGGCCATAGACGCCACACAGCACAGCAGGCCCTGTACATGAAGCTGTATGGAGATACTGGAATCACTACCGCTTGGTACTACATAGCCTTAGGCACTTCAAGTTATTGGCCTCAAATTTGGCACAATGCAAATTTATTTTTGTACAAAAATTTTATTTTCTAAAATCTACTACAACCTCCTTTGGGGGCGCAGAATGAAAGTGTGAAAACAGGCCCACAAAAAAAGCTGCAAATGTGTTGTTTTTGTCTGTTTTTTTTCCGCTTTCCAGTACATTGCATGAAATATTAAAAAGTACAATTTGTCTTGGAGATAACAAGCTCTTATACATCTGTGTCAAGAAAAATAAATGTTATCGCTTTTGAATGAGAGGATAAAATACAGAATTCAAAAACAAAAAAGGACGTAAATACATGGACAATCCCTTTCAGTTTTATATGCACATCCTAAAGATGCATCAGAAATTGACCTAATGAACCCTAGCAGTATGGTGTCAAGTAGCTTGAGCAGCTTCTAGATGAGTTTCTTTCATGCTTAGTGTTGTGGCCTCATCCAGAAAAAATCTACTTGAGTGAGAGTGTAAATTGGTTTTATGAAGTCAAGGCGGCGGAGATTTTTAACACTAAAGTCAAGCTTCCCTGTTTTAAAATGCCCCCCCTTCATTGTAATTGATGGTCCTGAATCCAGGATATCATTATCAATCTCCTGAATCCTGTGCATGATGTCACATACATGGGACGCGTGTTCAAGGCGGGAGACTTGACTTCAGAGTTATAATCTCCGCCTCCTGACTTTATACTCTAACTTACTCTCACTTCAAAGTTGATTTTCTGGCTGATGCCACCAAACTGGTCAAGAAATAAACATGATCTAAAGCTCTTCAGCTGCTCGCAACATCCTGGTAGTGGTTTATTAAGCAATTTCTGATGACAGGTTCCCTTTAGTAATGCAAGGTTGATACAGGATTAAATTGCATTTTGGATTTGTCATTGTGGAGGAAATCATCCGACTCCATCCATTCATCAGGATCCCCTCCTCTGGAGAGCTGGGGTCCCATTCTCATATGTGGGGGATGTTATTATTTGGGTGTCAAACTTCTGCTACTTATAGCCAGAACAGCTACAAAAAGTTAACCCTAGTATAATAATTATATTATATTTTAGTCAAAAAAAATCAAGCTAACGGGGACAAAAAAACAACAAAACTGATAGAAATCAAACACGAGAAGAGACAATTAGGAAATGAGATTGATAAGACATGAATGAAGAAGTGATAATCAGTCGGGGGAGGCATAGACGGGCAGGGAAATCCTGTTATTCCCCCGCGCCGTGGCAGGCTGCCTTTGTTGCCGCACTGAGGTCTTGCCATGAGAATTATGCATCACACGACGACTACCAGGAACCTGCCCACTGCAAATACAAACTAATTAAAACGCGAATATCAATGTCAGAAAGAAAACATCGGGAACTTGTTGGAATGCTTCACAAAGGTTACAACTGGGAAGCAGCCGAGCTGAACCGGCACGTTGCATCTTTAATATCAGCTTATCGGTTGCATCAGTAATAATACCAAATTTACCATTACTGAAAGTACGTAATTTTAATTTTTTTATAACCTTTTGTGTACTGGCTAGACTAAGAACTAGAATCTGATCAGCAGCTTATAAAGAAGTCTCAATGTACCATGATTTAGGCCCGTTGATGTTGGACCGTTGGGCCAGTAGGCAAGGTCGTGGGCCAGTCAATCTGTGAGGTTAAAGAAGCCACAAAAACAGGAATGCACATATAATTCCATCTGTGCATTATCAGTCTGAAGGACCATTTAATGATGTCATGTGGTCACATGACACTCAGGTCCATCAGCCATTGAGCTCTGCAGAATACAGAGTAAGCATTCCTGTGTCCGAGATAGGGAACTGACAAATGATACTGCTATATTTCTGGGACGGGGTAAAATGGGGGTTCACACAGGATGCTAGAGGGGGAAGAGTGGGAAGGGTTTCGTTTTTCTGCCTGTGAAGGAGGGTCATAAGGGGTCAAGTTCATGCCTATGTAGAAGTATTGTGCCGCGATGAAGTGCCCAAACTACAACCAAACACCATGTATTTTTTGCAAAGTGCCAATGCACAATTTAAGCAGTAACTTATTACTCCCTGCTCGTCACATGTTTAAATCGTATAGGCACCTGAGGACACAATACAGTACAGTAGAAAGAAGAAGAAGTTCAGATTAATCATTGTAGCTTTATTCCAGGATCCTGGCTGCCGGGACTGGCTATAGGCCTTGAGTCCTGTTTGGCAAACCTGCCATGGGGTGAAGGCCGTTTCCCATAGAGAGGGCTCTGAGAGCCACCCGTGCTATAGATTCACCACCACTGGTATAGTGTGTTATAGCAACATAGGTCGCAGCTGCTCTGATAGCCCTGAAACTAATCCTCACCTTATTACATGCTTTTCACAGTCTAATTTTCCATTCATGAAAAACGTATGGAATAATGTCGATATCTCTAATAAAGTGACGAGTAGCCCTCCAGCAATAGGGTGATGGACTCAGCCAAGGGGCTTCCTCTCCTTCTCCTTACATAACTGTCCCAGCCCATATCTACAGGCATTACATGACATCATACATAATCATCCAATCATACATCATACTAATCATCTTCATTTCCTGTTTCTGGCGTTATGCAAAATATAACCTTAGGAAAGAAAATTATTCTTGTATTGTTTTCAATCCCGGTACTGGGATTTCTGCGGGTAAATGATATTTGTATTCTGTCATCAAACTGTTATTGTATTATATCTGTACTCGTATGATATCACTGTGTGTATATCCCTGTACTGTCATCACTGTGTGTATTATCCCTGTTACTGTGCCATCACTGTATCTATTATCCCCTGTACTGTGACATCACTGGTGTATTATCCCCAAACGGTGATATCACTGTGTGTATTATTCCTGTACTGTGACATCACTGTGTGTATTATCCATCTACCTACTGTGCATCACTGTGTGTATTGCCTGGTGCTCTCACTTGTGGTATTATCTCTGTACAGTGACATCACTGTGCTGTATCTTATCCCTGTGTACTGTGACATCACTGTGTGGTATTATCCTCCAAACTGTGAATATCACTGTGTGTGTATTTTTCCTGTACTGTGACATCACGTGTGTTATTATCCCCTCTACTGTGACATCACTGTGTGGATTATCCTCTACTGTGACATCACTGTGTGTATTATCCTCCCGTGCTGTGATCATCACTGTGTGTATTATCCTCTGTACTGTGACATCACTGTGTGTATTATCTCTGTACGTGACTCACTGGTGTATTATCTCCAAACTGTGATATCACTGTTGTGTATTATTCCTGTACTGTACATCACTGTGTGTATTATCCCTCTACTGTGAATCACTGTGGAGTATCCCACTGTGCTGTGACTCACTGTGTGTATTATCCCTGTACTGTGACTTCGCTGTGTGTATTAATCCCCTCTACTGTGACATCACTGGTATTATCCGTGCTGTGACATCACTGTGTGTATTATCTCTGTACTTTGACCATCAACTGTGTGTTACTCTTGACAGTGACATCACTGTGTGTATATCCCTGTACTGTGACATCACGTGTGTATTATCCTGTACTGTTGACTCACTGTGTATATCTAATCCCTGTACTGTGTGACATCACTGTGTGTATTATCCCTCTACTGTGACATCACTTGTATATATAATCCCTGTACTGTGACATCACGGTGTGTGTATTATCCCTTACTGTGACATCACTGTGTCATGTCATATATATGTAATGTTTCCCCTGTATCAGTGGATACCTTTGTAATTCCTTAGGTTTTTCATTTCATCATGTGCTAACAGGTGTCTCGGTTATGTTAATGTAGGAATCCTCTCCACATCTTTTGATATGTGGCCCCTAGTTATTATTCACCTTTCTTATTCACATTCACATTTGTGGAAACTGCTGCCATTACAGGTTATCATAATGATATTTAGGGAATGTTAAAAGCTTTTGCTTATAATGTGCCTTGATTTTTTGTTGTCCGCCGCCGAACATTACAAATGTGCCAGTCATAATTCTGTGTATAAAACCACATTAGAGCCATTAGCACCCGTGTAAGGTGAGGGTTCACACCTTGGGTAAGGGTAAGGAGCAGCATTGTTCACAGGGGAAAGTGGGCTTTACCATAGAAACTGAGCATCTCTCTTACACAATTGCCATAAACTTTTGTATAGCCTTTACACCCCCTTGGCCGAGAATAACCCAGCGGATATATCCCATCCTTACCCCTGAATTAATAAATCACTGTACTTTTTCGTCTCTGTTTGTCATCTTGTACAAAGTTTCCCTGCTTTGCAATACTCTTTGCACCTTTCCCCTGTCAGTACGGACTCGTCACCTGTGGCGCTGTACATGCGACTGTCGCGCGTCACTTGGGCCTCTGTATGCTATGTGTTTACGCGACAATACGCACACACTGTGCGGGTTTTCCATGGTGACTAAGACTACTAACGTATCCAAATTGGCCAAATTATCCCAGTATAGTCCACATGTACTCCCTTCCCCCCACTTCATTAGTCTCTAATTCCATAGACAGTGAGGGAAGCAAGCCTCAGGAGCAGTGATAGGCTTTTGTGGCTGGTGGTGGTAACGACAAGGACCTACTTATCATATGAAGGATCTACATACCCGTATCATTTATCGAATGGTGTATAACGCCAAACCTATCGCAAAGGCATTTCCTTTTCGACTGAATCAGAAAAGCCTTCTTGGGTATACGTGATGGCAATTGGGTGGCATTTCTATCATGATAAAGTAATATCTCATAGGGAACATCATACACAAAGCGGCACATCATGTGGGCCAGTGATAATCCAAGTCCCCCGCCCCTTGTAATACACACCCGCCAGCCCCTATTCGGCCAACCCTAAACCTAGCAAGATTTCCGGCCTTTCTCCTCCCAGTGCCTAGTTTGCCACGTTCAGTACGCATCTCTCTGCGTTGCGGCTCATGCTCATATGTCAAGACCCTCCACGCCCATCCTTGTTGCACCAAACCCGTTACCTTAAATTACCGGCTGCTGATCAAGGTTTTCCCCCTGGTGTAATAAGACAAATGGATCCGTGGGACATTATGGGATGATACTACAGAGCCTCCACCTCCAAAGGCTCTACCTGGATAGTGAACAAGTCTAAGCTGATCTAAAATGGAAAAATACAAAATACTAAGAGTGTAACATAAAGTCAATATGGCCAAAATTATTCAGAAATCAACAAGGTTGTGCTCCCATGAATTACAGGAAATTGCAAATTTTAATCACGATATGACGCTCCCGGGGACATTGTGCTCAGATAGACTCCATCGCCAAACGCGTGACTGTGTGTAACCGTCCTTAAAGTTCGTTTGTGTTTATCACCGCAATTCGGGGGCCCGTCCTCCGTCTACAAATCAACTTTTAAAAATCTACTGAATGCTAAACTGTTGTTCACATATCCTCTCCTCGGTGATGTCGCTGAGATATTACAGGCCTCTGTACAACGTGTGACAAACGGATAATTTCATCCCTCCCCGTGGTGTGCTGAATAGTGATATTTACTATACAGATAGGTGTGGATCCAAAGCAAGGGCAGAAGATGAGACAGCTGGTAACAATCCTGTGAATGTTCAGCACGGAGTGCGGTCTCATGGTAAAACCTTACCTTCATGGCCTCATTAGCCTTAAATCATTAAAATTGATTTTTAGAATACTGCGAGGATGGCCCATATGGGTGGCTCCACACGTGTAAAGTAGATTTGTACCATAGTCACCTAGCTGATGGCCCCATGGATCTATAATAAGTGACCCTGGTTTAGTATAATAATCGATTTTTAGTGTAGATTTCCTTTAACAAACGTCCTTTCATGTTTTTATCCAATGCTGTGCATGTCCGGAGTGGCAGAGGTCCGAGCGCTGTAGGGTGTAATGAGAGGACTCACCTAGTACATAGGTGGGGTCTTTGTGCTCTGCGTTTATTGCGTAGAACCAATTCCGGGAGCTATTAACCCCTGCTGAGTGTGGCCCTCTGCAATGTTGTGCGATCGTCGCTCCCCAGAACGTCATTGTGGGTGGTAATCGCGGTTGCCATGACGCCCTCTGAAGCTCTCCGTCAGTGGCACATTTCATGACTAATGTGTAAAACCATCTTGTCATATACTGCAATAAGTAGTAGTGTATGTATATCGTAGGACGCTCCTAGAGGGGTCATAAAAATAGTCAAAAAAAAAGTCAAAAAGATAATAAAGGATTAAAAAAAAAAAAAAAACTTCAAATCCCAATAACTATATAAAGGTCGTATAAACAAAGTAAGAATCACTAAACATGTTAGGTATCCACTGTTACTCAAAATGCGCAATCTATACAAAATATGAAAACCTGTTATTGCCACGGCAGTGAATGCCCATTATTGAAATTAGCGCGCCAAATGTCCGGACGCTACTTCTTTTACTTTTCGTTTATTTTTGAAACTTATTACAACACAATACAAACCTATGGACATGGTGACTATCTACGTACACAGTCAACCCCCCGTGATCACACCAACCAAAGAATAAGGCAGATAGGTGTATAAATTGGAGCGCACAGTGAAAGTCGTAAACCACGCCCACAAGAAAGTGTGGTTTTTTTTTTTTGCCAATTTCCAACACCACATTTGGCAATTTTTTGCAGCTTGCCTCGTACACGGCATGGAAATATAATAACGTTACTCTGCAGAAATAAAATAAGCCCTCACACAACTCGGAAAATACTAAAAGTTTAATAGGGAACCTACCACCTCACCAATGCGCATACGCAGATAGCAGGCCAACGCGTTTCGGAGCAGTTGCACCGCGCAGTCTCCTGCTCTTCTGCCGCATAGCGCAATATCCGAAGCTAGTCTTAGTATGAAAGTTCAGGAAAAGAAGGCTTCGACCCGCGAGCACCAACTCTGCCCACCTCGACGTTGTACCTCCTGATAACCGGTGAGTGTTACCCATCCTGAAGGGCGTGTGATTACCGCCTCAACTAACCTCAGATGTGTCCTGGCTAGCTCCACGCTCCCTAGTACTGCCGCATAAGTTAATTTGCATAACATGTACAATAAAGAGTTAAGCAAATAAGTTGGGGACGACGTGAGGGCTACTCCTCACATCCCATTGATTTAGTACACCTACACCCACCCCCAATCTACCTTTTAGGTATATTTGTGGTGGTAGGTTCCTTTAAGGATTTTTGAAAGTGGAGGCGAGACATGAGTGACAAACAGTTTAAAAATACTAGACAAAACCTGACAAAATACCAACAAATGTAAGATGCCCACCAAACAAAACATCAAAAGCTTATTGACTCCACTTACCAAGATGGTCCTGTACTACATCAACCCTCCAGAGTTCGCTTTAATAACGAAACCTTTTCTTTCCAACGGAGCCGCCTAAGAAGACGAGAACGCAAGCGACATCTACATAGGCACAAGTGCTCATGTAAGCGAGTTACATGGTTTCTATCTGGAACTGGGATAATTTAGGAAGAGTTGGTTCCAGTGTTAGGCCACCTCCGCTGCTTCCTGATGGGAATAGTATGAAGTAAGGGGACTGGAATGCTTTTCAGTATACAGGTAGCCAAACGGCAGCACTTTCTGATGAAAGATAGGAGTAAGGTAGGGAGTGCAGTCATTATGCAGTGCTCCTGTGGATTAGGGTGATGAAATTTTGAATGGGATATGAAAGGTGCTGCAGGCTCGGTGTCGGGACCTGACACAGAGTGTAGGGTAAAACATAAAACCACTGAATATTCCCAACTTACGATACACACATGCCCCATCGTTCCGGCTCTCGTCCCTTTTCTCTTTTTCTTGAGGTGACAATAATCATACCTTCAGGTTTTTGTGTGGCAATTTTTCATATAGCAAGGGTAAAAGATTTATTTCTAGCCAGTTTCTTTCTTACATCAATATTATATCGGTTGGCAAAATCATGTTTCTATTACAAACGATACAGTCCAAGCAGCACACATACATTACCCACAAGCTCCATTGTTCCCCTCCTATCCCTTCACCGGTGTATCCAAAAGACGGTCACCCTGTTTGTTAGACAACCACTCTTCCTTAGAGCCAGTGACAGATGAAGACGTGTCCAGGCTTCCTTTTCTTTCTGCTTCACGCCACCACTACCCAGTGCATCAGTGACCCCACCCCACCCTCAACATCTCGTACATTCCCTCTCCCCGCAGTTCCCTTCTCTCCTCACTAAAATCTCTATCTTCACCCCTCTGTTTCTTGTAGTGTCTGTCCGCCTCCTCCTTCAAGCATAACCACTTTACTAATAAAAAACGCCTCTCACGTCCTACTCACTACCCGCAGAGTTCCTCTAATACTTTCCAGTTCATCTCACACACACAACTGGAACCCCTGGCTTCTATTCTCGACTAACTGAAACCCCGCCGTTTCTCTCAGCTCCCGTCCTCGATCCCTACCATTGGTGTTTTTGTACTCACTCACACTACTTCAGGCCTGAATCTGCTCTCCCGACTAAATTCCTTCCAATGATCTCCTCAACCTGCTAAATCCTGAGGTGACATATGATTCGTCCTTGAATGTTCTCGCCTGCCTCATGCCGCCGCCTGGAGCTAAGCGCAGTCTTGCGATTACTGTGGACCACCAGCGTCCTCCCTCAGAGGCTTTCGCTCCAGTTGGCCTGGAGAAACCGGCACTCTATCATCCTGGTTTTTCTTTCTTTCTTCCCATCTCTCTGACTGCACTTTTCCAGTGTCCTCCGTTCTGGAACTTTTCTCTTCTCATCTTCCTCGCGTGTCGGGATTTCCTCAGATGCTCGTCCTAGATCCCTCTCCTCTGTTGTGTGGTTCCTCAGGGCTCAGTGCTAGGTCCTCTTCTCTTCTCCCTCTATACTTAGCCCCCACTAGATCGGACAGACAATCAGCAGATTTCCAGATCATCCTCTATGCTGATTGACACCCCGCAGCTACTCAGTACTCATCTATTCGACTCAACAATACTTCTACTACTTCTGCATGTAACCTCACTCCGTGCCTTACTGCAAACCTTACGACTGTCGTCGCTGTCTCTACATCATGTCCTCCTCCTTCTTCTTGTCTCTCTGCTGTCTCTACATCGTCCTCTCTCTTGTCTCTCTGCTGTCTCTAACATCTTGTCCATCTCTCGTCTGCCTTGTCTCTAACATCAGTCTCTCTCTTTCTTTGTCCTTCTGGCTGTCTCTAAACATCATTTCCTCTCTCTGCTGTCCTCTAACAGCATGGTCCCTCACTTCTTCTTGCTCTCTCTGTCTCTAACATCAGTCCTCTCCTCTTTCCTGTCTCTCTGCTGTCTCTAACAGCATGTCCTCTCTCTTCTTGTCTCTCTGCTGTCTCTAACATCATGTCCTCCCTCTTCTTGTCTCTCTGCTGTCTCTAACATCATGTCCTCCCTCTTCTTGTCTCTCTGCTGTCTCTAACATCATGTCCTCTCTCTTCTTGTCTCTCTGCTGTCTCTAACATCATGTCCTCTCTCTTCTTGTCTCTCTGCTGTCTCTAACATCATGTCCTCTCTCTTCTTGTCTCTCTGCTGTCTCTAACATCATGTCCTCTCTCTTCTTGTCTCTCTGCTGTCTCTAGGGGGGTGGTGAGCGAGAGGAGAGCGAGCCGGGCGGGGAGCCGGAGGCGATGTTAACCTGGGATTGAGCGGTGTCACCAGTGGCGGGGGGCGGCTCCCCACACAGCAGGATGAGTGGGCGGGCAGTTTATGTAGGGGCTTGATCGCCGGGGAGGAGCTCACCTATGCCCGGAGGCGGAGGGCGGCGTTCCGCTCATGAGGGGGGGCACGGGAGGTGCGAGCTGGTGGGGGCCCCTAGGGGGGGCAAGATGGTGGGGGCCCCGGGGCTCTAGCCCCGGGAGCCCCGCCTATAATCCGGCCCTGCCCCTGCACTGCTCCGAAAGAGTGCACCTTTTTTTTTGGTGCACCTTAACCATAGGCCGGCCCGTGTGACACATTTCCGTAAGACTTTGCATGTTAAATCTGGCTTTTTTAAAAAATTTTCGTCCTTTTTAACATTTTTAATCCTTTGAGTTTTGGTCTGTTTCTTGGCTATTTTCTTTTATTGACTATTGAAATGTCCTGTTCTTCGTATGTTATTTTTCTAAAACACAGTGAAAATATTATTACATCCATTTTTTTTTTAACGGCTTCCCTGTGTCAGAGTTTCATTTATTGCTGATACAAATTCTTGCTCCTGAGGTATGGTCATTCTTGAGTTTCATGTAGTAGCTGTCCAAGACATGACACATTTATAAGATTTATGTTGTCATTGTGCTTCATTTCTTCTAGCTAAGTTTTCCTGGGGCATGAAGAACTGGTAAGGCAGCTATGCGGAGTATTCCCAGGATTTACACTCCTGGGAATGTGCCAGAACATTCATTGAGTTTTATGCAAACTATTTCATTATATCCAATGGGGCGTCTTACATTGTACATTAATTCTTGATGAAGACCGAACTTTTTGATTCCTGAAAGTGATGAATACTGTAATACATAATTGTGAATATATTAATATTAATATTAAATATGTACAACATTAGCTTATTTATACAGTATGGTTCCTTCCTTCGATGCTTTGTACTTGGACCCTCATCCAGATGCTACAAGAACATTTGATAAGATCAATGGTGGACTCCTTCGGAGAACGGCAGCTTCGTAACATTTCACATCTGTGTCTACGCTGGAATTCCTGCATCTGAGCATTAAAAGAAAATGCAGAGAGAGTGGGAGTGCCGTCGTTTCATTACACCCCCCTCCGTTATTTTGGTTTTAATAATTGTAATGGATGCAGATCACTTTGTAGAGAATTCTTCCCTTTTGACTTTTTTAATCGATCAGTGAAAAAAAGACCTAATTAAATCATCTGTAATTCCATGTTGTGAGACGGCAAAACATGAAAAAATCCAAGGGGAACGCTTCTTTTTTCTAAAGTATTGATGGTTACAGCAGGTGGTATCACAGTAGTATAACGCTGTACTGTCTGACGAGGCAAGGCTGGCTTCTTACTGCAGTGTAAATTGCTTACTACTAGTTTTCTATCCATACTGCCTGTTTCTACGAGAAAAGATCCTGCAAAATTCTTTCATATTGTTCTACCACAAATTTTCTCTAGTTTACCAAAGTTACCAAACATGGCCATTACAAGTAAAACATTTAAACTGGTGGCAAACTATCCTGGAAAACTATCCTTGCTGGCCAGAGTTGGGTAAAGAGAAAAATAAATTAATAGAACTTACCTTATTTTTGCTCCAGATTGCTGGGGTACATCCACTGGTCCCCCAACTGTCCTAGTGGTTTGATAATAATATGCTGATTTTTTTTAACACTGAATATATTGGGGGTCATTTACTAAGGGCCCGATTCACGTTTTCGCGACGTGTTACCCGAATTTTTTTTGGATTTGCGCCGATTGTACCTGAATTGCCCCGGGATTGTGGCGCACGCGATCGGATTGTGGCGCATCGGCGCCGGCATGCGCGCAACGGAAATGGGGGGGCGTGGCTGAACGAAAACCAGACGTATTCGGAAAAACCGCCGCATTTAAAAACCGAAAAAGTGTCGCTTGGGGAGCGCTTACCTTCACCTGGTCCGAGGTGGTGCATTCCGGCGCGATGAGATGACTTTCAGCGCAGCAGCGCCACCTGGTGGACGGCGGAGGAACTACCTTCTTAAATCCCGGCCGGACCCGAATCCAGAGCAGAGAACGCGCCGCTGGATCGCGAATGGGCCGGGTAAGTAAATTTGCCCCATTGACTTTCTTTAGTGGTTACCAAAGGTTGGATGAGGGCAGGAATCATATTACCTGTAGGACAGAGGAGGGTGCAAAAATGCCATTGAATTAATGTATATTTCTTGTGGTAAAAGGACCAGAGATGACATCATCCAGGTCCTTTAATCAGGAGAAAATGGCATGCCATTGAGCACTTTCATCACTGATATAAGTGATCATTGGTTCAGGAGCCCATGTAGCAGTGAGTACATGTCATAAGTAGATAATCAGCGATCCTGGGTCCTCTCCTATTGCTCCAGCTGGTCATACATAGCAGTGTTGGGACCAGGAGCAAGAGCATCCACCCGTCTCAGGTCCTACAGACACCACTCTTCTGTGGCTATGAAGGCTAGGAGCTGAAGCAGTTCCTGTATCATAGAAGAAAGTGGAGTGTGCTGTAGGGAGGAGAAATGGAGCAAAGAGAGGTGTATTTTTTTCTTCTCAGGGGTCTTCATTATTTGTATCCTTTGGGGTTCTCCAGTATTATTTGTCTGCTCTTGGGGTCTACAATATTATTTTTGTGCTCTGGAATCTTCAGTATTATTATTATGTGACCTGAGGTCTCCAATATTGGTAGTCTACTCTGCGGTTTCCAGTACTAGTAGTCTACTCTGTGATCATCAGTATTTATAGTCTGCTCCGAGAGATGTCTATTATTAGTTGTTCTTTATGGGGGTTTCCATTATTAGTTGTATGCTCTGAGGACTGTACTTATGGTCTTCTTTAGTGCATGGTCTGGCGTCAGTATTAGTCATTGTCTGTGTCAAGACAGGGAAGCTTCCTACAAGCCCCGTTCCTGCCTATTTGTTGACCCTGTGATAAAACAGGAGCAACAAGTAGACAGCGGTCTCTACCCCGGAAAAGTGCACAGTAAAGAAAGACAACCATTTGTATTTCATTTGGCACTTAGTTGGAGCAACATGCCCACAGGATTTCTCAAGTCTACCTAGGACACCAACCTACAGGAGTTACAGAAAGAGATGAACAATCAGGTATGTTTTGGTAATTGATCCTTTAGGCTTACATACACACATGATGGAGCAGATTTACTTACCCGTTCCTGTCGCGATCCCGTGGTGTGTTGTCTGACAAGTATTCGGGTCTACTGCGATTCTCTAAGCTTGTGCGCCCAAGTTCCTGCATCCGTCACTTCTGCGCCGAGGTCCGCCGGAGTTCACCTGCTTCTTCCCGGTGCTTGTAAGTGAGTGTCTTGTGACACAATTCGAAATGTTAAATCCCGAATGTAGTCCGAATCCGTCGGGTTGTCCGACGGCCTGCCCCCCCATGTCTGTCGCGTGCAAGCCGGCGCCGATGTGCCAAAATCCAATCGTGTGCACCAAAATCCCAGGGCAATTAGGCGCAAAACGGAAATCGTCGGGAAACTCGGCGAAAATGCGTCCGACGAAAACTTAGTAAATGAGCCCCAATGTGTTTGGACAACCTGAAGCTACAGAATACCAAAATTTATACCATAATATCTTCTATTGACTGAGAACCTGGTGCATTGGTAACTGAATGGGATAAAATATATATATTTTACTGGAGTCATTTACTAATTGTTTTATTTTACTAGACAATTCCTTTATTATGATATTTCTCCGTCTGCACAATGGCAGATGCTTCCATTTTCTGGAAATTATATTCATTTTTAATAATAGCTGAACAATGCATTCATTAGGTTCACTTAACTAGATCATATTTGTTCAAAATACAAAGAACCAAGCTCTTCTCAAAAGAAAAATAATATCAAAACCCCAATAAGATGATTTCCAGAACACCGTGTTCTACATACAGCATGTGGGTAATTGAAAGAAGTTTCATTAAGTGTTTCTTCAGCTCAATAATAGAGATGAGTAAAGCGTTCGTAGCCAAGAGCAGCGCACATCCAAGATCCGATCAGCAGTAATATCTACAGAGTAAATAACATCAGTGCTTTAATTATACAATAATAAATTTAATTAATTTTATTGTAATTCCATCCCAAATAGATATTTCAGAAATCCCTACATATCTATGAGGTATGCTGCCACTGCCGGTAAGAAGCGCATTTTACGGATTACTAGTTACTTTTTTTATTATCCTTGTTAAACCAATGACTTTTGTTTTTAATTTCAGCAGATATGTTGTATCTCTATTTGGCTACTTCATTTTTCTCTGTGACAACTACTAGATTTTTTTAAGATCAACAATCTTAATTAAATTTGATTAGATGCAGGAATCGGAGTGAGACAGCAAAAAGATATAATGACATAGCTGCTATCTGAGGGATTAAAGGGAGCCTGTCACCAGGGACCTGCAGACAGGTTGCAGGAGCCCATTACAGCTGCAGTGCAAATACTTTCTGCTTTCTCTAAGCATTTGCATTACAATATAATTGTGTGTTATAACTTACCTTGCACCCTGACAAAATCCTGGGGTAGTCACAGGGCTTAGTCTTTGGTTGGGATGCATTTCAAAAACCAACATGTGACTTCTCTGTGTTACTCACTCCTCAGATCTTAGCCCCCATCTTTGTGCTCCTGTACAGCTCCTCCCTCCTGCTTCTTCACAGAGGTCACGGCCTGGTGAGCTGACATCAGTAGGAGAGAGAGGAGCTGTACAGGAGCACAAAGGTGAGAGCTGGGAACTGAGGAGTCTGCAGCACAGACAAGTCACATGTTGCTTTTTAAAATGCATCCAAACCAATGCCCAACCCCTGGGACTACACAGAGGATTCTGTCAGGGTGCAAGAGTAAGTTATAGCACACAATTTTATTGTAATGCAAATGCTTAGAGAAAGCAGAGAGGCATTTTTTTGGATTGCAGGTGTGATGGGCTTCTGCAGCCTGTCTTTAGTGAAAATGAGGTCCCTTGTGGCAGGTTCCCTTTAAGGAAAGATCAGGATTGACTCTGGAGATGACTCAGCATGAGAGTTATACAGCTCCACAGAGAATAGTGTAAACTCCACAATGTAAAAGAGGCAAGATGAGCCCCTCACCTCAGGTTGCGCTGTTACCTGACAACATGTTTTTGTTAAAAGATACTACTACTGCATAAAATTTGTCATTTTGCCATTTTTCAATAATTTACATAACATTGGGTCAAAAAGACCAATTTCCATTAAGGTTTATGGAAGCGCTAATAATAGCCACCTCTATTTGCTCTCCAATGCAACCTGGTTTTCGGAAGGGGCTCAATAGACCCCCGTCCTTGATATTTTACCCTGTTACCCCAACTTAGGATTGTTCATAGACTTGGTAATTGATTCTTGTCTTGTCCTAACTACAAACCCATGTTGCCAATCATCACCTTGGCATTGTCTCTTTCACCATGTGTGCACTTTGCCACCCCGACCTTGGCTTGCTCTGGACTACTCTTTATCAACCGTCTTGTGCCTCTCTTTACCCATCTTGGTCACCTGTCTCTTATACAAGAACTACTCTGACAGATTTATGTAATGGGGTAAAGGGTCAAAACCAAGGGGGTCTTTTAATCCAGCTAAGAGATAGGGTGGGTTTACAATTTGCTTTCTGTTAGAGGTTTCTGGTCTAAAGTTATTTAAATGACCTAGTCAGAAATCAAATTTTTCAGTATTTACATGTATTTTTTTTTGTCTGAATTTTTAGGACTGCATTTATAAGACCTTAATTTGGGGGTCTAGTTAATATATTATTTGGTTTTCATACTGTATTTACATGCTAAGCCTATTTGTGGCACCATATTCAAAATTATTGAAACCATCTACTTGTAAAGTGAATATCCAGGGTTTTTCATGACTAGAAGATCTATACCAGTGGTGGCGAACCTATGGCACTGGTGCCAGAGGTGGCACTCAGAGCCCTCGCAGTCTCAGGACTTGCCATGTTTAGCATTATTTTAATGTGGAGCATCCTGGTATACCTGCAGGAAGAGACAGGTGGTGTGGACAGGGTCAGGTTATCATTTGAGCCCCTACTGTTTTGGGGGCTGTCAAGGGAAGCTCCAACGACAACCCAAATTTCCTCTCCTTCTGACAAAGATATTGATGCCCTCAGGCCCATTGAAAACTGTGGTACAGCATGGAGCAAGAGAATTGCAATAAGTTACTGCTTGAATTGCTGTTTTGGCACTTTGCAAAAAATATGCAAGTTTTGGGTTGGAGTTTGGGCACTCGACCTCTGAGAGGTTCGCCATCACTCTATACAGTTGTTTAGTAAAGTTCCTCATCTGTTTTACATGTAGACACTTTGAATAGTACTGTACGCAATGTTGTCTGCCATCTACTGGTTAAGAGAGATCTTTACATATTCTAACCAGATTATGGCAGACACCAGTTTGGTGGGGTCGGAGTGCCATATCACTGGTGGCTGGAATCTCTTACCATCCACTCTTCTCACAACCATCTCCAGGCCTTCACCTGTTTATCCCCCATACTCTGGAACCCTCCACCAAAACACATCAGACTGCTCCTCACAAGACCTTCTGATTTAATCTCCTATCATTTGCTCTTCTCACAACCAGCTCCCGGATTCTCTCATGCATCCCCCATACAATGGGATTGTCTACCGAAAGGTGTAAGTCAGGCCCAGGGTCAGGACGTAAGAGTATTCTTTATGGAGGCTGACAATTTACGCCACCTTGTAGGCGTGTGGAGACTTGTAGCCATTGACGCTTCACTAGGGGATTCTGGGAAAATATGCAAATAGGATAAGGAAAACCCTACCTTCCAAACCTTTAAACGTAAACCAGAAAACCCATATGTTTAGGATCTCCTACAACCAGCAATAGCCTCACTGCTCTGCTCCCTCACCTGGTGTCTCCATTTACCCTCCCATACAGATTGTGAGCCCCTACAGGTTCACTTGTTCTAGACAACTGTAGTGTTTGTGTCTTATGTACTTTAAGTTATTCTCGTTTTGATGTATGTGAACCCCTTATTGAATATGAATATACAGCACCATGGAATTAATGGCGCTCTATAAATTAATCTATTCTCACTATATGAATGTGTCTGAATCATGTGATTGCAGCTTTGCGTCTATTTATATGAATGGCAGCTAATCTGTAGTGACCTGGTCTGACCACTATACTGAGAATGGCGCTGTCTGCTTTCTATTCCATTCTCTGTTGAGAACAGCTAATGGGTAGGTGTCCAGGACCCCCCCATCAATATGATACAAAGAATATATTCTGTATTGTTAATACTTCTAACCTAAAAAAAACCCAAAACTTTTTTCTTTTTAATAGATTTAAGTACCAGCCTATTTTTCATCCGAAATTTTTCAATAGCCAAATAAATCTCGGGCAGAGCTGTGTGACATCTCGTTTCTGCAGGACCAGTCTTAGTTTTTATTGAGAATTTTTTGGTAAACAAATAATTTATTGTTTGACTTTTATTCTTTTTCTTTAACGAGGGAACAGAAATAAAAAAAAAAAACCCAGCAATTCTTTTATGTGTGTTTTATGTGTTTTTTTGTGTCCTTCGTGATGCTGTTTAAATGAACTCTTATTTCTATCATGGGCTGTTAAGGCTTCAGTACTGCTATGCTTTTTCTATTATTTGGTCTTGAAAAATGTGCTTAATTCTTAGTTTTTTTTCTTGTTTGATTCAGTTATGTTGATTCCAATTTGACCTTTATGTCCCGGTAGGGGGCTTGAAACTGCAGTTCAAAAAGCATTATTGTGTCAGAGACACAGAAACCGGCAATCCATAAGGGGTTTGCCTTTGGCATGTCCAATTAGGCTTTCGCTTATGACAGACCTTGTAGTTATCGGCCTCCATCTGCTACGGTAACCGTCCAACTACATTCACCTTATCATTATTGATTGCAGAATGTAATGGGTTAAATTGATAGATGTGAAGAAAATGATTATCCCTGTCTCCTGGAGGTGTCTCTCTGCTGGTCACCAAGTAGCCTCCCTCTCTGTGCAGTCCTGGCCCGCGATCTTGTGCTAGTATTGTTCCCAGGGCTTTGCTTATGCTCTGTCTGCTGGTTGTGGGTAATCATTATGTCTAAATTATTTAAAGGGAACCTGTCTCCAGAATCATCATTTTTCAACAATGACAGGTTCCCAAGCCCCATTACATAAGAATTCCAAAACTGCTTTTGTTTTACTCCTGAAAAATATAGATGTCTTATAATCATTTTAACTTAAAAGGAAATCAACCTGCCAAAAAACAACTATAAATACTTACCTCCGCTCCTCGTGGTCCCGGTGCTGTCCTCCAATAGTCTTGACACACAGGGATCATCTAGAAAAGAGACTTATAAATAGCAGCACGGAGCATGGGGACAAGATGTCCAGCGCTCCAGGCTGCTAATAATACATGCCCTGACATCTCCCTCTCTCATGCTGGTAGCATTGGAAGAGGAAGGTGACATCACGAGTGTTGTGAATTCTTGCCCCACTATGGGAAAGGGAGGTGGCAAGGTTGTGCATTATTAGCAGCCTGGAGCACCGGAGTTCTTGTCCCTGCACTCCTGGTTGCTAATTATAACATTCTTTTCTATGGGGAATCAGTGTGTCAAGACTAGTGATGGACAGCGCCAAGATCAAGATGAAGAGGATCGCGTGTTTATAGGTTTTTTTTGTCTGGTTGATTTCCTTTAACTTACCTGGCTCCTTACCAGAATTGAGTGCTGAGTCCTGGAGGGGGGCATTTTAAAACTAAATGGCCATCTGATTCATGGATCTCTCCTCACTTGTTCCTCACTCCAGGCCCTCCTCTCTCTCCTACAGACTCTCTCTTGCTCCCTCCTGTCACTGGCATCTGCAACCTCTCAGCAAGTAAGTCTTGCACTTGCTTGGTGAGCTCTCTCCCTCAGTCATGTGCACTGAGTAGTGAAGGGGAGTCTCAACATCTCCACACTCAGTGATCATGATAGACTAGGTCGGTCGCTGGGCAGTGAGGTGATACGCAAACTCCACATTCTTGAAATGGGACTCACCACTCGATTCTGGCATGGAGCCAAGAAAGTAAACAATTATACAGAAACTCTATTGTTCAGAAATAGGACAAAAGTAGCGTTGGAATTATTATGTAATAGGTTTTGGGTGCCTGTCATCGTTGAAAAATGGCCATCTTGGTGACAGGTTCCCTTTAAGGCTCCTTCCTGCATGTAGCATTGAGGTACTTAGTCCTTAGTGTCCTACAAATTTGTTTTTCTATATTACTTATGTTTGATCTCTGGCTGTGTTATAGAGATGACTGGAGCAGAATGGACATCCGTGGCCGTCTGCTCCACTCATCTCAAGGAGCGACAAAAGGCCTGATGGAGGACCCTTGGACCCCGGTGGACCCCCTGTTCTCGTGATCTGTGGGAGTCCCACACCGATTAGTAAGTTAGGCCCTGAACACACACACTAATGGGCTGGCAATTCCCACATCAAAGCTTGATGTCCACAGGGATCAACGATCCTTGGGAAAATTGTTGCGGCACTGATCGTGGCTGTTACAGGTCGGGTGTTTGGGGGGTGAGTGGACCCAAAGCCTGATCAAATTTTAAGGGACTTTAGGGAATTTGAACAGGACTGACATGTTGAAACTATAAAAAAAATCTATAGTTAAGATTTTTCAAATGTTTTTTTTAATAAACTTTTAATAAACTTTATCAGGAAATACATTTTTTTAAAGTCCTATTTACATAACCAGCAGCCAATTTACGGATATATTTGTCAGCAAAGCAAAATATACATACAAATATTTCAAAGACAAGATGATTTTTTTCTTAATAAATGCCCCCCACTGCTCTGCAATGTTCCCGCAGATACACAATTAAATGTGTTCGGGAATCTGTGTGGGAAGACGTCTAAACAGTCTCGATGTGCCAAATCCTTACATTATATTGTGGATTTATTATATTATCTGGGGATATTTGGAGACATTTGACATAAAATGATCCAATGTATTGACATTGTTTATAATTAAATTGCTTGGAGGAACAGATGATAAAGCAACGATTCGTGGAAATCTATGGTATATGTCGTCTCTGGAATACACTGATAGGTCACTTTGTTTGATTTACCATGTGTAACGCGTCATGAATATCTATATCTACTGGCAGCCCATTTATATTTTGTATCAAGGCCTGTAATCACGAGATTTGCTTCATGCTTCCCGCCGAGTGTCATTAGTACAGAATGCTTCGCAGCTGTTGTATTAGATAAGGGAAGTCATACACCGAGTGCAAGAATATTCCAAGATCATAAATACGGCCATGAGAAGATAATAAAAGAAAACTTATCTGCTTCTATATCTCAAGCCTAAATCTATAAAGAAAAATAATAATCATACACAAAATAAATACACCCATAAATTATGGAAAGAAATCTCATTTTAAATAAATATACAAATTATTAATTAATTTATTTTTTTTTAATTTTATGTGGACCCACAGGCAACTAATAAGGCACCATATTGTGTCTCAGCAGTAATGTTTCGAGGGAAGAATAATGCGCACTACGCAATGCATTGAGGCATGGAACAATTCCTTCAGGCGTTATCATGATATCTTTGTCAGTCTTTTTACAGTAATACAATTATATTTACATTTGTAAAAAAAAAAATTACTTTATTTTTTAAAAAATAATGCAGGAACTTTAAAGGGACAAAGACTTGAATTCCTTATTGTGTCCAGGTTATTTTTTTGTCCTGTCCATCACTTTTCTAGGTTATCTGTCAGTAAACGGACACTATGGAGCACATTCACTAAGGGCCTGTTGGATGCATTTCCGTCGGGTTTCCCAAATCTTTCAGTTTTTGGCGCGCGTCATCAGATTGTGGGGCATCGGTGGCGGCTTTCATGCGACACATATTGGGTGGGCCTGCCCGTCGGACAACCCGACTGATTCGGACAAACTGCAGAATATAAAAAACAAATTGTGTCGCAAGATCAGCACTTACATGCACCGGGAAGAAGATGGTGAACTCCGGCGGTTCTCAGCAGGGAAGCGACACATGCAGGAAATTGGACGCACGATCTTAGTGAATCGCGGCAGCTCCGAATCCTCGTCAGACGTTCCGGATTGGCGGGTAAGTAAATGTGCCCCTATATAAGATCTGTGCCAAAGAGCCTAAATAAATAGAGTTGCAGTTTGTATCTTTCAAAAAAAAACATTTGTTCATATTTAAATAGCTCTATCTGTCACAAAACAAAAAAAAAAAACCACAGCAAAAATGTTTACGGCAGAACCAAGATGTATAAAAATTGGCTAAAAATACCTCAGTCATTAATGCCTTTACACTAAAAAAAAATTACCAGTTTACCAAAAAAAAACCCCAGTATTTAAGTATTCCTTATTGCACTAACCACGAAATGACCAGGCCCGTCAGTTAGGGGATAATGCAATAAGGAATACGTAATTACTTTATTTTTTCTGGTTCACAGTAAGATGTCTGAGGTTGCATTGACTCGCACTGTAAAGGCTGTGGGTAGCGCGTTGTGTGCTGCAGTATGACTGCAGGACAGTATAAGAATGCATCACACACCGGGCAGCGCTCGCTGCACAGCTGGAGATGATTGTACCATGGCACGCTTGGCACAGTTAAGCACAATGTTATTTTGCAGGCTGCTGAGTCCTGGACGATATCTTCTATATTCCTTTTTGTTTCTATTTGTTTGACTGGAACTTGATACCTTTTTTACAAGAATTTTTAGAGTAGAAACTGCCCTTTTCTATCCATATATGCAACAATGGTGCACATTTACTAACAACAGAGCAAACTGCACTAAATGCAGTTTGCCTGTGTAGTGTGCAGGGGGCGCCAGATTCAGGATTTCTGGAGCACGTTCTTCATGAATCTGGCGCCCCCTGAACTGCTCCGACACAGTGCACCAACATCTTTTTTGGTTCAACAGAGGGCGTGCAACACAATTTAGTCTGACTTTGTCTGTTAAATCTGACATCCCATGACCTGGGACATGTGTCTATCCACTGGAAGTAAACATAGAAGCTTTCTATAGAATGGCAGCAAGCAGAGATCTAGAAAACTGTGGGGAACAATATTGGAGAATTGTATAACTATTTCTTACACAAACCATATCAATTATTTGGTGAAAGGGGACAACTCATTTAAGTACCGCCTCTAATTCCTGCTCGAATGACAGAACTTCCCCTGGGACCCAATGACGTCACGGTAAAAGACAATTGTGGGGAAACCACCGGCACCAATCACCGATGTTACCAGTGAGGATAAGCGTTCAGGTTTATGTTCAGTTACACAATCCAGAACCTGAATGGGTCCGCTCATCCCTACTGTGCAGTCACTACAGTGAGGTGTCCCATCTGAGAGTCCAGGTTCCTTCTCATTTTTAGTCTTTAAAATATGGAAGCCAATATAGATGGTCTTCATGTGTCAAACATTTAACAAAGCAAAATTAAGATATACCGTCTCGCTGGAAAAGTAGTACCATGAGAATTAAATTTCTGTTACATATCACAATTCAAGATTCACTAAAATATTCTCTCCAGCTTTTTAATTTCCATTTATAGAATGAAATCCACTGATGTTGGCTCATCAAAAATAAGAAATTGGCTGAGAAATTTAGAATTAGAATCTCTATTGTTCTGCTGTGACGACAACTATTTTTATAGCAATGGAAGACGAGTAAATAAAGATTTCTGTTTTGAATGTATTTTTTTATTGTTTCTATTTTTGAAGTCAAACAATGCAATGCTATATTTAAAGGACATCCACCACCACATTTAGGGGTGGTAGACTGTCACTAAAGGAATGCTCGTTACCTTAGGGGTTAAGTGGGAGCCCTTCTGGCACCTTCCGGCTTGTCTGCTACACCAAATAAATAACTTTATAACAATATGCAAATGAGACAGAGGCACTCAGGCCTTAGCTGAGCTCCTCCTGGTTCCATCCGAAGATAAAATATGCACACCCCCTCATTGATATTCCCCCATGTCGGCCGTCCGCAAGCGCTTCAGACAGCCGGCATTCTGCTTTTCTCGCACATGGGCGTGAGCAACACACCTTGTATAGCTAGACAGAGAGAAGTGCAGCTGCGCAAGGAGCCTGCAGCATTTGTGGTCGGCCGACGTGGGGCATGGATATTTTATCTTCGGACTGATTGGTTGTGAAGGAAACACTTACTGTTACTGTAACAATACTGTAACTGTTATATCTGTGTAATGGCCACCCTGTCCATAATGACAATATGGTACAGCACAGGATGCTGTACACAAATTACTAATTTTTGGGTTATTCAGTTTCGAAGAAAGACAGTCCGAGGGGAGATCTCATTATGATGAACGGGTATCAAGGATCTATCCAAAGATCTTTTTATACCTAGGCCTGTGATTAGGATAAGGGGGCATCCTCTATGTCTAGAGGAGAGGGGGTTTTACCATCACCATAGACAGGGGACATCCTCTATACCTAGAGGAGAGGAGGCTCTACCATCACCATAGACAGGGGGCATCCTCTACACCTAGAGGAGAGGTGGTTCTACCATCTCCATAGACAGGGGACATCCTCTACACCTAGAGGAGAGGTGGTTCTACCATCACCATAGACAGGGGGCATCCTCTACACCTAGAGGAGAGGAGGTTCTACCATGGCCATAGACAGGGGACATCCTCTACACCTAAAGCAGAGGAGGTTCTACCATCACCATAGACAGGGGGCATCCTCTACACCTAGAGGAGAGGAGGTTCTACCATCACTATAGACAGGGGTCATCCTCTACACCTAGAGGAGAGGCGGTTCTACCATCACCATAGACAGGGGCATCCTCTACACCTAGAGGAGAGGCGGTTCTACCATCACTATAGACAGGGGACATCCTCTACAACTAGAGGAGAGGTGGTTCTACCATCACCATAGACAGGGAACATCCTCTACACCTAGAGGAGAGGAGGTTCTACCATCTCCATAGACAGGGGGCACCCTCTACACCTAGAGGAGAGGAGGTTCTACCATCACCATAGACAGGGAACATCCTCTACACCTAGAGGAGAGGAGGTTTTACCATCACCATAGACAGGGGGCATCCTCCCTCTACACCTAGAGGAGAGGAGGTTCTACCATCACCATAGACTGGGGGCATCCTCTACACCTAGAGGAGAGGAGGTTCTACCATCACCATAGACTGGGGGCATCCTCTACACCTAGAGGAGAGGCGATTCTACCATCACCATAGACAGGGGGCGTCCTCTACACCTAGAGGAGAGGAGGTTCTACCATCACCATAGACAGGGGGCATCTTCTACACCTAGAGGAGAGGAGGTTCTACCATCATCATAGACAGGGGGCATCCTCTACACCTAGAGGAGAGGAGGTTCTACCATCACCATAGACAGGGGCATCCTCTACACCTAGAGGAGAGGTGGTTCTACCATCACCATAGACAGGGCATATCCTCTACAATGTACTTGTTCAATAGATGCCTTTCTGGAGAGAAAAAATATCATGGGTTATGGGGAAAAATATTTCTTTAATTCTTAAAGATTGGACTTGTGTATTTTTCTATGATAATATGTCAATCCGTTCATGCTGTTTTTCGTTGTTGTGAACCCTAGTTTTTCCCTACCCTTACAGCCCAGATTGAATTGAACCACACTTATTTGTCATCTGTAGATCTGATCCATTCATCATTGCTCTTGCTCTTCTCATCTTGATTTCAGAGTTCTGGACCAATCACTTCCTAAGTTGAGACTCTGACATCACATAAGAGGTCTGCCTGCCCTACAGTCCTTTACCACTTAGAGTAGGCGAGGCAACCAGATAGGGACACCTAGAAAGGAGGTTTCAGGGCCCACTTTCTCTATGTGTGTCACCTGTCCATTCCCATTATAGGATACACTGCTACTTATGAAAAGATCAGAGACATTAATGAGCAGCAGGCCTACATGACAGCATGTCTTATTCGATTCAGACATTGGCAACAGAGGACTGCTGTTCTCATGATTTTAGATTTTTTTTTTTAAGATCCATTTTATTTGTGAGTTAACCCCTTAAAATGCTATTTCCTTTTCATGAAATACTATGACAGAAGTTTTGGTCAGTGGGTGTCCAGATGCTGAAATTCCCATCAATCACTGAAACACAACTGAGCACCGTGCTTTTTTGGCTTACATCAGCTTTCCTTGTTATCTAAGACAGGCTCATACTGTAACTCATCTTCTAACCTAAGTTCTCGAAAGAGAGTCTTAGACAGCTGAAGATGTAACTTCTTCACTCTAGGAATGAGACGTCCACAGAACAAAACATCTGACGTGCTATTATGAAAGTTACCCTTTCAATGGAGGAGGTTTATCGGGGTAAAATATTTATCATGGACAAAAATTCCAGTTGAATTGAGTTGTTTTTATATTGTATTGAATATTTTTAAGATGATAGAGAATTTTTTGGTTGGTTTATACCCATTGAGAATAGGGGGAAGGGTTGTCCCATTTTGTTGGTTGTTAGAGCTGGGATGAAGGATCCTAGTTAGACTAATTTCGATGCTCTCACCATAAGAGAGTATTGAGAGACTGTTTAATTCAGCATTTTTGGAAATGTAGTCTTTCTATCAATTGACATAGACTTGGTCATTTGGGAACTGACAAGCACGTTACGATTATCCATATAATCAATGGTCTATCAATGAGCTGACCATATGTGAGCATGATGAGTCCTCCAGAGGTACGGAGATCCACTCTTAGCCCTGGCTTAATGATGAGGATAGCAGATGAGAGAATCTCCTCTATTAACTAGGTAGTCCCTGATGGGTATTCGAGAATGGGTTTTCTATAGCAGACAACTATGATGGATAAGGTAGTGGAGAAACTGTTAAATAATGCAGTAACCATGATTAGAGAACTGAATCTAGTGAAACATATTTACTTTAATGGAGAATAATAGTAGATATAAAATAATTTGCTGTATAATAAGATATTCTGTACTATTAAACGTTTACTTTGTTAAAAGGATTATTAACTCAGGGTCATAAAAACCAGCTGTAAACACTATTAAAATAAAATTTGAAAATATTTATGTACTAAAATACTGAAATTGTAAATCTAACCTTTCAGTTTCCATTATGATCCCACAAAGGTTATCTGACTGTCGACTCAATTGCTATTAAGCCGGACAGATTTGGGTCTCCAATGGTCATGGTGGTTAGTGATGAGCGGACCTGTAAAAGTTAGTTTCGGCCTAGTTCTTCCAAAACCAAATTTTAAAATTGTCTTTGGATCTGGGGTAAATGCAGCAAACGACTGAAGCCATGCTCCAGCACTAACATGTGCACCGCCATTTTGGATGGCTGTGGCCATCTGAATGCCACTGGTGACTTTGCCAGCAACATTGAAAGAGTTAACTGTGGGGGAAATTGAGCTATAGCCAACATCCCTCTTGAACTTCTAATGAAGTATGGAGTTGGCAGTAGTGGATTATAATAGTGTGGGCAGTAGCCCGGGGCCCAAGCCTTCTAGGGAGCCCATCACCAAATTTTATACTGCCTTGAAATCCTTGTACATCTGTTTCTGCTCTCGATACACATGTACACAATGGTCATTTTAGGACATTTGAAGGTCCACAAAAGTTCCTGAAACACCAGATTGACAGCAGCAGAAGGACACATCCTCCATTCCCCAAGAAGCTGATTCTACTACCATATGTAGGAAGTGATTCCAGACTTGTAGGGGATATGGGGCTATAATATTTATACAGCCCAGAACCCATGACAGTCTTATTCTGCCCCTGGGGGTCAGGTTGGGAACCCGCTCAACACTAATGGCTGTCAATCAGTGGTCTTTGTCATTGATAGGAGCCATGAAGCCAGTATCCAGCACATATCCAAGGCAGACCACTGGAAAAGATCATGGGAACACCATGAGAGACCCAACACTGGATCACTAAGAGAACTGAGAGTAGAATACTTATTATTCTTTATCTTTTATGATATTTCAGTTATTGGATTTTTTTTTAGATTTCCACAACAAGGTAAAAAAAAAAAATTAAAATAATATTTTTGCTTTTTTTTTTTTCAATTGAACACATAAATGTTGTTGACGTGTAGATGCAGTCTTTACTTTTTATTTTTAGTACACAGGATCTCTAATGGCCGGAAAACAAAAAAGGTGACAAGAAAAATACTGTTCTGTCCAAGTGTGACAGTGTTAGCCACAGGTCAGTGCAGGACGGTGTGCTGGTAACTGGGCTGTATTAATCACTTGTTATGGATCATTGGGTCGCTTCACCTCAGTACTCAAATACAATTTAGACACCCCCCCCCCCCCAACCTCTGTGTTCATTCAATGACCATCTCATGGAAAGAAGAGGGATTCTGTAAAGTGGAATTTTCTTTCCACAAGAAACTCTTAGAAACGTTATTGTGCTATAAAACAAGGTATCTACATCATCTATCAAAGCCTAGAAGGTGTCAAACATAGAGTCACGCTTACACATTTCCCCAAAGGTAATTAGTAATTTAATCATTGGAACATCCCATCTACAGCATACAGCACCATGACATGGATCCGGTATTATGAAAAAAATCACTATAGGTTTTTAGAATAATCCAGTAACATCCTACGACATGTCGGAGGTTAAAAAAAAATGTTTATTCAACATTTCTTCTCAGTAATGAGACCCCCCCCCCCCCACAGATCATGAAAACGATAGGTCCGATGAGGTCCCACCTACCTCGGTCGGACTCCTCATCGCTCTGTCTGAGTAATGAAGCAGACGGCCGCGCATGTCCGTTCTGCACCATTAATCTCTATGGAGCTGATGAAAATTGCTGAGCAATCAGGGGACTGATGGAGGAATGTGGGACCTCATCGGACCCCTTGTTTTGGTATTCTGTAGGGTTCTCATCACTGAGACTCCAACCGTTCAGCATCTTGTGGATGTTTCGTGGGAAAAACCCCCTTTAACTAGTCTGCACTAGTTTGGATAAATGTGGGCCTGTATGTATGGATTGAATGTGGTCAGCTGCTATACAACATACGGGTATCGGTTTATTGGGTCAATTTCTGATGACAGGTTCCCTTTAAGTTGTTTCATAATGTAGAATTGTCTACAATAATAAATATGTATGACATCAGAGTTGCACTGTATATGCTTCTCCCATAGGCTTATCTTGATTATTCATTAGAAGACTTCCTTTCTCTTAAATCTGTTTATAAAAAGTCAAACCCATCATTAAACTCCAGCCTCCAGTTTCCCTGAAGAATGACAAGTCCATTATTAGACCTGACAAAACAGTGACATTGTTGATTTGGGAGTCTGATGGTCCAAATGATTGAACTAGTTGTCCTCTAACCTGTACAACATAAAATATCAAAAATACCACTACTGTCCTGAGAGCTTTTTCCAATTTCTACTCCAACCACTCCCTGAAATTTCAAGCATATAGATACATAAACAGCTACTCACTTTCCAAATCAGTTTTGAATAGTGCACTGAATAAAAAAAATTCTAAAATGCCAGAATATCATACCCAAAAGTGTTCTTACTGAAACATTTGCACAGGGTTAGTTCGCTCATAGAGGTTCAGCTTACATAAAGGATAAATCGGTTGTTAAAAAAAATTCTATTTGAGGCTACATTCACACGGCCGTATGGATGACGTATATACGGGCGGCGTATATACGCGTATAAATGTCCCCCATAGACAGCAATGGGCGGATGGTGCCGTATGGGAGAGGTATGGTGCCGCACACATGCGTAGCCGGTAGACATATACAACATGTCCTATCTCATATCTATCTATCTATCTCATATCTATCTATCTATCTATCTATCTCCTATCTATCTATCTATCTATCTCCTATCTATCTATCTATCTATCTATCTATCCCATATCTACTATCTATCTCTATCTATCCTATCTATCTATCTATCTCCTATCTATCTATCTATCTATCTATCTATCTATCTATCTATCTATCTATCTATCTCCTATCTATCTATCTATCTATCTATCTATCTATCTATCTATCCATACTAATCTATAAAATCTATACCTGTTTTATTTTTACATTTACAGAGTGCCTTGAAGGCCTGTTTACGGTGTAAAAAATTCTAAATCTTTTGAAATTGCCGACAAAAAACCACTTGCACCAGTTCTCTTGTGGGCTCTGTTTTTACGACTTTCCCTGTGTGCTCCACATTTGCATACTAACTATATAGGTTTATTGTTTTGTAATGATTTTGACGATATGATGATTTGAAAAAAATTAAAACCTTGTGTACAAAAATAAATATTCTCAGGCAAAGGGGATTGATTTTTATTTTAAAGTATTTTTTTTTTTTACTTTTTGTTTTTATACTTTTTCAGCCCCCCTAGGGTATTTACCCCTAGGGAGTGTGATTGCTCCTACCATACACTGAAATACTGATATTTGCAGTATATGGCAGCTTTACTATTAATCTGTAAGTAGCTGCCTTGGAAGCTTCTTGCGATAAGGCTAAATTACGGCTCTGGAATCTGCATAACACTCCAGACATAGCAACCCCCCAATGATTCACAGGGCAGGAATGATATCCAAAATGGCGATGCCCATGTGCCGTCACAATTTAACCAACTTGACAGCTGTGCCAGAGGTATTTAATTATTTAACACCCATGGGTTTAAGCAGTCAGTGTTTGAGGCAATATGCTGCAAACATTCACCCTATATGGAGAGGGTTCCGCTCGTGATCCCTCTACATACAGATTTTCCCATGGTCGTAATTGTACGGCACTTGTCGGAAAGCTTGGATTTTGATGGAAGATTTCCTTTAACGTAGGGTCTTTCCAAAGGGTCGTCTCACTGTTAGGATGGAAATAGGACATAAGGACAATAAATACAAGAAAGGACATGGAATTTCTTAATTTCTTTCTCTTTATTGTTACATTGGAAAATTTCTGCAGAATATCCTTCTGAACTGCACGGGAGGAACAGCTAAGGGTCGGCTCCAGCGCTGTAGGTGATCGTATATGACTGGAAGAAGTAATATTCTGCACATTTATTCTCTCTATTCCCTAATTTGGTCACCGGCATCTGCTTGCTTTGGGCATATTTTGTGCCTATAATAATATAATATCCTGTGCTTTAAAATCTGCATTATGTCCTTTTTCTTTGTCCGGTCTTAATGTCTTCTTGGCTTTTAATGTAACATTTTAGTTGTATTGTCAAACAAAGACATTGTTCTGAAATTACAGTGAATGCATCTGCATAAACATACATTAAAGTCAAGCATTTGCATACACCGCAAATCCCGCTATAAACCCGGGGCAGGCATGCGCAGAAGCACACGGCGCAAACATATAAAACATGTTTAATGGACATATGCTAAATGATTGTCTAGTGGCTAAGTGCCGTTTTTACGACGCCTCGGCCCTTTTTCTTGCTGTAGGATCAGAATTGAACATTTAAGCTTTTCACACTATGGACCGGAACAATCAATGCGCCTAAAAAAATATTTGTAGACTTTAGATAAACAAAATGTTTGTTAATGCATCACGGAAAATTGATCAGCCTGGCCGATGCGTCTCATTGTCAGAGAGGATTATTGATAGCTGCAGCTTTGATATATATTGGTATTAAAGGTGAAAATGAGTGAATATTTGCTTTTCACCATTTAAAGGGATCTACAATAATCCTAAAGGATGATTACCAATGTACTTTCGTATCATTCTCTGTCACCAAGTCTTACATATTAATAATATGAAACGACCTACACATAGGGGCGATATGTTTATATTACCTTGGATGATGATGCCACACAGGTCGACTGTTATATCCATGGTCATATATGTCAACAGGTGCACGGCTTGTTATATCCATGGTCATATGATGTCACACAGGTGCAAGGCCTTTAATCCGTCATTGATGTCACACGGTACCTCGTGTTATATCCTGGTCATCCATGTTCCCACAGGTGCAGGCTTGTTATATCCTTGATCATGGGATGTCACACAGGTGCAGGCTCTGTTTTTATCTTTATAAAAGCTGCGCACTTGTGTGACATCACATTAACAGGGACCTTTTTTATCCACCGAAGTAAACAATAGAATTTCCTATAGAATGACGTTAAGTAGAGATCAGAGAACCACGAGAAATTTGTTACAAAAAATAATGGAGAATGTGTAACTTTTCCTTACACAAACAATATCATTTATCTCAACATTGTGCTTAACGCACAATACTGCTCTGGGAGCTCTTGGATTACGAACCAGTCCAACGTTCGTTGATTCCAGAAAATCTATACCGCTCCGAGGCTCAACCTTTTCATTTTCCTTCATGTGATTTTCTCCGAGTCACTTCTGCATGTGTCCCATTCCCAACATTTTCCCTGTAGGGTCTCATCCTTTAGAAAATCCCTATCGGAATTATTAATAACGCACAAAGCACATTCTGTTTTGATAAAAATTCACTCACTTTATTTGTTTTACTTACAACAAATAGTAATAAAAAGGCCTCATTGGCGTTGAGCTCCTTGCCCGACCCTGGGTCTCGCCTCACTCACGGCTTCTTCCGGGCATCTTCATGTCTTCTCTGTGGAACTGACTTGGAGAACAATATCACCCGGAGAAATTTGAAAACTGCTGAGTTAAAGCATCAGATTTTCAGTGAATAATTACAATTATCTGCTGAAAGTGGAACACCTTTTATGTGTCCGGTAGCTCCATTTGTAATCTTGTAGATTGGCTTTTACCTATTTCATGTCCTTACTGCCTTCTCTATATTCACATTGGGATATAGCTCAGAACCCATATGCACTTTCCTCACATGAAATGTTCTCTACACCTGAGTCTATAGGGACACACACACTTGACTATATTGGGGATTGCAGTTTGGGCTAATAATGTTCAGAATGATACTCAAAATTTACATCAAACGTGAGAAATCACCCTTTCCTCTAGTTGGTCTTGTGAGTGTGATGATGCTGTGGTATCAATGTTGATTGCAAACCAAAAACAGAGATAAATGAATATGAGTAGTAATAAAAAAGAGTTGCAGATGGTGACTGTCTCTAGTTGGTCTTGTGATGTTGTGGCTGTGGTATCATGGATTGATAGCAAACCAAAGAGAGAGAAATAAAGGAAAATAATAAAGAGTATGAATAAGAGTTGCAGATTGGACCATATAAGGATAAGGTCTTTTTAATGCTTTTGATACGTATATGGAACACAGTTAGTAAAGTCCCTCTCTGACCCATCATATTTCATAGCCTTGGTTCCATGTGGTTGTTTACCCCTGGAGGCTCAGGTTCCTATCGGATAGATACAGTATGGAATTCTACTTTCTGGAAGGTGCGTATCTTGATTTACATCTTCCCTTTATCCTATTACGGGACCAGATAATGTGAATTTACCTTACAACATATCATTCCTGATTGTCGGATTGGCTCACAGCTTTTTGCCCTCTAATAGCATTTGTTCTATTTTTGTGCTGTTTACCGGTTTTCTTGAAAATAGGAGCGTAATAGGAAGTAGGAGGAGGAGGAAATCTTTCTGTGTTTATCCAGTTGTTTAATCAAACATTTTTAAAACCTTTGCAACAGATTTTTCCACATCAAACCCTGTGTGTACTTTCTGACATATCCACAGGTCTCTGAGATACTATGACTAACTTAGCATTTGACCTATCACTAGTGACGGGCCGTACCCATGAAAATTCGGATTCGTCCAAGATTTAATCTGTCCAGTGTCTGGTTTTTGGGTACCGAACTCGAACCTCGACCTAACCCCCACAGTATGAACTATCACAAACTGTGTCTGAGTATATAGGGCTACAATAAGCAAGGCCTACACCAGATACAGGCATTGCTCGGGTTTGTACAGGTAGGATCTGTACTTGAATTTCATGTAACATTGGAACTGTATATTTATAATTGTAGCTCCAGACTAAATTTTTTGGTCTCTGTGAACAATTGTGATTAAAAAATGTTTGTTGTCATAGAACCAGGATTAACACTTAATCTAATTCAGACACCTGTGATACTTTACAGCTGAATTGTAGCCTAAGGCTAAAGTGCAGTAAAATCCCCAAATCCAATGTAAATGTAAAGTACGACCAACTACTAAGTTGCCAAAGTTGAATATTCTTGGTATGCTTTAAAAACATTTAAAAAAGCACGAACAAAGATTGTGGTGCTAATTCAAACCACCAACCAATAAAGGTGGTTGAAGACTCAACCCCCACTATGGTCCAAAAAGTATCAAAATTTGACACACTGGTAATTAAGTCACAGGTACAGGATTAGTAAAAATATGGCAATAGAAAAAGACAAAAAAAACTGTATCTACCACCACCAAGTGTGTGTTGAAGGGGAGCCACCGCCCCACACGTATATGCCCTGCCAAGTGACTTTGTCAGGTATAATGAATCCCCACATGTAGCACCCATGATTGGTGCTGAAACCGATCGCAAATGTTAACTATTTAAGTGCCGGTGCAAATTCAGAAGGAACCAATGATCCTCCCCAAAATGGCATCACCATCTAACACCGGCATGTTAGTGGACATATTTTACACCCTAACCATTCATTAGAAGTTTGGGGTCCGAGGCCCCGAAACAACAAAGTTTGGTATGAAACGAATTTAGCTTTTTTTGGTCTTTCAACACTACTTTCACTGGTCCTAAGACACTGGGTAGGGGATTTAACACCTCTATACCTGTACTAATGGTTGTTAAAGAAGCAAACCACCGACGATCTCCTATAAAGGTAGATCGGGTGGTAGGTGCACCTCTAGGACGTGAGGATAGCCCTTTAAGGCTAATCCTCACATCCCCGCTACTGGGGATGGAGAAGCCGGAGCTAAGGCTGAGGCCCAGTTTGATACTACTCCAGAAATCTTCGGCGCACAGATCTCGTAGCCCTCGTCTGTGAATGTGCAGAACAGCAGGCCGCCAAAGATTTCTGGTAGGAGGATCGAAGAGGCTATTGGGGCATGGAGTAGCCGCACCGTGTAGCTCCTGCTGCGGCTGCTCCATGCCCCAGTAGCTTCTTAGAAAATCTGCAATTAGGGAATTAAAAGTCAGTAAAATATTGCGGGGGCGTGAGGATTGGCCCTTAAAAGGGCTATCCTCACGTCCTATAGATGCACCTACCATCCGAGCACCTTTATAAGTAGAATCCGTGGTGGTAGGTTTCCTTTAAAGACTAAAAGAGGCATGCACATTACCTGGACCGGCCGGACCGCCAACCATTGAATGTCTTCTGTCCCTTCTTTGATGTAAAACTGAAGGGTAAAAAAAGTTTGGGAACATGAATTCCATCATGGGCCAATCCTTTGTTCTCAAGGAATAAGAGAGACTTTGTGTGACTTATACCTAGTGCATGTACATGAGCGTTCAGAGGAGCTTGCCAAATGTTAGGTGTATGATCCACAAGGCTATGTAAGGGCTGGTTTGTATCAGATTTTTCTGTTTCATCTGAATGTTCTTGCCAAAGCCATGTGTTCCCTGCCAACACCACACTCATTCAGATGTACAGAACTGATATTCGCTGCAAATAGTTTCCGCAAGTTTCTTTCACAGGTTTTTTTTCTGTAACATTTGTATTGGATTGTCACAAGGCCCTATAGTATGTTGCGATTTACAGCGCCAGCAAGTCCATGAGTATTACGTTACATTTGCAGATATCCTAAGTTTGACTGTCAAACAACCACGCCCCCTCAGGATCTGCTATTTTACTTGCAAAAATGTATACACAATGGGTTAGACTGGAAGTATCAAATCCCTTAAAGGAATCTTAGCACGATTTTCCTCACCTAAACTAACTGCTGTGTTTGTAGGTTTTGGCCCACACATGCCACCTTACCTATGTTTTATATGCCCAGTTGCTACTTCCATGTTAAAACTTCACTTTAGAAAAATGCAAATTAGGCAGAAGTTTCTCTGGAGAGATTCCTCAGTGTCGCGGCTTCAATCTCCCAAGAGGGTGGGTAGCTATGGGGAGGAGAGATAAGAGAAGACACTGGGCGGTTGAAGTAAAATGTATCAAGGGTAGTTGTTATTCTGTGGAGCCAAGCCCTGAGGTGCTCTGCTAATGCCCCTTGAAGCACTCAGCCTCATTTGCATATTTCAAAAGTTAACTTTTAGCATGGAAAGAGCAGCTGGAAAATAAAAATAAAGGTAGGGGTGACAGTGTGGGCACAGCACTATGTAACATAGTAGTTAGTTTGGGTAGGTAAATTGTGTGTGGATTCCCTTTAATTAACAGAACGAAGATCACACCAGGCTCTACTTCTGTTCAGCTCATTATGCTGAAATTAGAAACATTTTACATCTGCTTTTACAATAGGTCACTAGACTTAGTGAAGATGTGGAAAATACAAAAGTATTTAAGTATCAGCAAGCGTATGTACTATGCACATACCTCCTTCCATCCGCAGTGCACTTCACATCTATAGCAATTACAGGTAACAATGCGCCAGACTAAGGAACGGAAATCTCAGAACATTAAGACAACTAATTCATCTAGTAAAAGCGGCTGGAATGTGACACTTGCTATAGAGAAATTATCACACAATGATGCAGCGGCGAATCGCTTTATGGCAATTAAACCGACTTGATTCCAAGAAAATCCGATAATGCGAACGCTGAAAGAAAACGGTGACAACAAAAGTGTCAGGAAGATTAGAACGAAGAAGGCAATAGAAATAAGACAATCAGGCGCGCGTTTCATAGCTTTGCTGAGATGGAGCGGGATTAAGAGAAATAGGGCAGAAAGATAAACCCAGACAGAAATTATTACGCAAATGCTGGATCGGCTCGGCAATGTTCACGAGAAGGACGGCGCAGTCATCTCGTGTGTTCATCTCTTGTTTAAGTGCTAGATGTTCTAAAATCTGCTCACATCAACCTTTAAGAGTCGGCAGTGACCAACATCGTGAGTTTTTGCCAGTTAGTGAAAGGGTACAAAGCGTACGATTCCGTCTCACGATTTTAGTGGAGTTTGCATTTATTTCCCTTCTTTCTTACTTCATTCAATGTGAACTGATGTTTTTCTCCCCATCACTGACCTTTAAGACCGAATATGGAATTTATATAAACACAAATTCCCCGGAGGTCATATCCGCAGTTGTCCCGGATGATCCCTTCTTCCCCTCACAAAATGTACCAGTCTCTTGTAACTGCAGGAACGCATCAGTGCCTCAGGTTTAGAAAGTGGCAGAGTGCCCAGAAGCCAGGAAAGACCATCAACTCAGCAGAAACGTTGCGAAAAGAATAAAAAAACAAAGTTATCTACAAAAGTATCCGTGATTTGACAGAAAATCTGTTTAATGAGCGGCGAATCGTCGCACACTGATAAAGAGCCTCATCTCAGCAGATATGCAAAAACAGTTAAAGGACCTCTTCTAGGATCTCAGATAAAGATAGTTCTCCTGCGAAGAAGATGGTAATATAATTAGCTCCCGGGAAAAAAAATAATAAATAAAAACACGTAAAAAAGGAGCCATTTGTAAATAACACTTCGGTTTATTTGTGAAGTTAAAAAGTACACTTCTTAGAAGGATAACTAATGAAGTAACCGGCTTATCTGGGTGTTTCCATTACTTATACTATAGAAAGTTCCGCACACATTAGTGCGATGGTTGAAAAACGCAAAAAATTTCTGAAAGTAATTAAACACAAAAGGCAACAGAGAAGCAGAATTGTTTGAGGAAATCAGGACAGAGGGCCCAAGGGCTGGCGCGAAGCTGAAAAGCCCAGAGAGAAAGATAAATAGGTTGTGAATACACAAGTACAGAACATTCTGCGGCTAAGGAGTATTTAAAGGGAAAGGGCAAATTTGCTAAATCACCTTGGTTGGTGACTGCCGTAGGTGCACTAGAGAGCATATTAATAATACTTCCAGAGATTATTGCCCTGTACAGCCTAGTCCAAGAGAACCAGTACACATTTATGACCCCACTTTGGGGTTGAGGCCAACGCCAGCACTGGGCCTACCTGGGCAAGTGCTGGAGCCCAAAGCTGTTGAGGGGGGGGGCTACATAAGGTGTACATAAGGAATCCATGGGTTGATTCAATAGGGTGAAAGGGCAATTTGAAAACCTGCGTGGTTGATGGCTGCCTGTAGGTGGCACTACAGAGCATATTAATATATGTTTCCCATAGATTCTCCATGGAGACCGATACCTATTTTTGACCCCACTTTGCCGTCAGGGCTGCAGCATACCCCGCAAGTGTCGGGGCCCAGAGCTGCTGGAGGGCCCACATAGGCTGTACATAAGGAATCCAGGATTGATTCAATAGGGTATGAGGGGTTTGTTTATAAAATAACCATTAGGGGGCTGTTTAGGATGATAAAGTCAGGAATATTTTAGGGACAGGGGATTGTTTTAGTCCCTGATTTTTTCTGCCGCCTTGTGAGTTCCCTGCAAAGGGGCCCACTGAGGCTCTGTCACCAGGGGCCTACTGAAACCTGGGGCTGGCCCTGGTGGGTCCTGTGTGCTATAACCACACTTATAAATATATACAGACATTAGGAGGATAATTACGGTTCAAAACTAGTAAACAAAGACTTGCATTGAACCTATTGTTGAGAAATAGAGAAGACTTCAATAGTAAAGGAGTTTCCCCTAAAAGGTTGAATGGACAATAGGGAATATTCTGTAGATAAACAATGTTTAATGGGAAAGTGCACTTTGAAAAATCACTGATTGATAGTTACCTCTAGGTGGCTAAAGAGCATATTAAAATATAGTTTCCCAGAGATCATCGGCAGTAATGCTCACCCAAAAAGAAACCAGTTCCCACTTTTGACCCCCCTTTGGGTCCTGTGTGCTATACCACCACTTATAAATATATGAAGACATTAGGAGGATAAATACTGTTCAACCAGTAAACATAGAATCATGAAGCCATTTGATGGAGAAATAGAGAAGACTTACTCTGACTTACACAATAGTTCAAGGAATTATCCACTTAGATCTTCATTGATTTTAACATTATGTGAAAGGGATCCGTTTTCCCTTCAAATCTTTATCTAGAAAAACTAAAGAATAAGGATCTGTCATAGTATTTGCAGGTGTAGAGTCTATAGCTTAAATGACATATGCAAAAACGTGAAGGGAAGCTCTAAATATGTACACAGGAGGGGGGCGGAGCGCAAGTCTAGGAAGGGGTCTGCAAAAAGAGGTGTTTTTAACTTGTCCCATCCTGGAAAACATTATTGCCTATTTCCCATAACCCCCTAGTGGAGCATCATTGGCTATAAGTCTCCACACGCCTGCAAGGCAGCCTAATTGGCAAAGTTTCCATAAAGAGAAACTCTTCTTCCAGACTCTTGGGAAGGGGGAGGGAGATATTTGGGAGAAACAGCTAAATACAGCAATCTAACTCAAGCTCCCATTTCCCCATTTCAAAACCACGAGTGTGTTCCGGCAGGAAATTCAAATATAGCAGAATACCAAGTAACATCCACCACAAAAGATTAGGTGTTGCATGAGGTGAGGTAATGATCCCTTCACAACTGCTGAAGAATCTTGAAAAAATGTCCCACCTTGTCACAAATAATGATACAAAGCAGCCTGTTAGACCCTCAGCATGGGTTTGGCATGGGAGCTTAAGATGACCCACTCTTTGTTCTCTACTTAAGAGACCTTTACCCATCCACATTATGAACGTTAGGAAGTCCCGCAAGGGAGACTAGGTCTGAAGGATGCTCATACAAGCCTCTGCAGCATCCCTCAGTAGTTCTAGCATCCCGAGCAATAGTTTCATATCTGGCCAGAAGACAACCTACGGGTACTTCATCTGGATGTCCACAAATGAGACTGTACAGACTTCCCCACCTCTAAGTGTAAAAATATGTGAAAGATGGTATTAGTGTAAGCATCCAGGCTGTCACCACACAAGAAGTGAATAGAGAAACACGACTACATTAAGTAACCACTGCTTGATGCACTCTCTGTCCAAATGTGGTGGTCAAAGGAGCAAGGAAAATCAGGCAAAGTCTATTCGGAGATATGTAAGGATCATAAAGGTGGTATGCAAAACAGTGTGTGTAAGGGGTTGTAGAGGATGTCATTGTACAGGAGCCTTAAGCTCCAGAAACACACTGAGGATAGGACCCAGATATAGGATATTGATGCATGGAATCCTCTCTGGCAGAACAGAAGTGTTATAGTACGGGGGGAACGTAGGACTCCTTCATGTATAAACTATGATGCTCGGTCATGAAAACCGACAGCACTTGGTTCAGGATTCACAGGAACTGGTCATGTGGTCTGTGTCTTAGAGTCTCTTTTAAATATAGAGAGAGAAGTATAAAAATAACACATAACACTGGGGGGGTTATTTCAGGGGGTCCTGAAATAAATGTCTGACATTCCCTTTTCAAAGGCAGATCGATGGTAGATTCCCTCCTGCCAGTCAAGTTTTATAAAAATTAGATTAGATTTCGAGGATATTAAAAACAGATTAGGGCAGAGTCAGGCAGGAGGAATCTGCCATCAAATCCATCAGGATAACCAGGGACATTACTCATAGATCCAGGCACGGGACTGTGGGAATCATCTTATTTGTTATCCCATGGCTTCCTCCCTCATCACTTTATAATTATTCTTAATCAGTGGTGCATGTTTCCAGAGCCCTCAGAGCTGTAGCATCAGGTGTTAACAATGGCAGCAGAGCAGGTCCTCCCCCGCTCCTGCACCCTGCTGCTGGATTCACAGACAGAGGGTGCAGGTGGGAGCAAAGGTGCATCTATGAGTAAGTGACCCGGTTTATCATGATGGATTTTGATGGTAGTTTTTTCAATTCAGTTCTTACTAGCTTTGCTCAATCTCGTAATCTCCTCATCTTTTCGCACTCTAATTTGTCTTCTCCTCTCTTTCCCTGATATTCTGCTAGACATTTTTCTTGTAGCGTTAGCACCTAGTGCGTGCTGTTTTCCCCTCTGCGGGGAGCAGATGTTTACACTCAGACTCCATTACATTATGTTTAATGTAAATGTACAAATGTCCATATTCCGTCACTGTGACATCACAAGCAGTGCAGTGTGTCTATGTGCAGTTTCCCTGTGGATAAGTGCAGTGGCTACATATCTCAGCCAGGATGGATCACAGTGGCTACTCTCTCAGCTAGTGATTGGTCACGTTACTCATATTGAGCTAAACTAGCGATAGTTGCACACTATCATTAGCCAGTTATGGTCACAGTGGCTACTGATCTTAGCAGTGATGCTCGCAGTAGCCTACTCTTCTCATCCAGTATGGTCACAGTGGCTACCTCATCTCAGCCAGTGACTTGGTCACATGGCTCTCATTCAACCATGGGTGGCCACGTAGTGACTCATAGCCATAAATGGTCCAGTGGCTACTCATCACAGCCATCTGATTGGTCACATTGGATCATCATCTTCAACCAGTGATTGGTCACAGTAGCTCTCTTCGATAGTAGAATAGATAGATAGATAGATGATAGATAGATAGATATAGGGCTGATAGATAGATAGATAGATAGATAAGATAGATCTGGTAGTGATAGAAGATGAGTATATAGATAGAAGATAGTATAGAAGATAGATAGATAGATAGATAGGAGATAGATAGATAGATATAGATAGTATTGAGATAGATAGATAGATAGAGATAGGACATGTTGTATATGTCTACCGGCTACGCATGTGTTGCGGCACATACCTCTCCATACGGCCATCCGCCCATTCTGTCTATGGGGGACATTTATACGCGTATATACGCGCCCGTATATACGTCATCCATACGCCGTGTGAATGTAGCCTCAAATAGAATTTTTTTTAACAACCATTATCCTTTATGTAGCTGAACCTCTATGAGCGAACTAACCTGTGCAAATGTTTCAGTAAGAACACTTTTGGTATGATATTCTGGCATTTTAGAATTTTTTTATTCAGTGCACTATTCAAAACTGATTTGGAAAGTGAGTAGCTGTTTATGTATCTATATGCTTGAAATTTCAGGGAGTGGTGGAGTAGAAATTGGAAAAAGCTCTCAGGACAGTAGTGGTATTTTTGATATTTTTTGTTGTACAGGTTAGAGGACAACTAGTTCAATCATTTGGACCATCAGACTCCCAAATCAACAATGTCACTGTTTGTCAGTCTAATAATGGACTTGTCATTCTTCAGGAAACTGGAGGCTGGAGTTTAATGATGGGTTTGACTTTTTTATAAACAGATTTAAGAGAAAAGGAAGTCTTCTAATGAATATCAAGATAAGCCTATGGGAGAGCATATACAGTGCAACTCTGATGTCATACATATTTATTATTGTAGACAATTCTACATAGAAACAACTTAAAGGGAACCTGTCATCAGAAATTGACCCAATAAACCGATACCCGTAGGTTTATAGCAGCTGACCACATTCATCCATACATACAGGCCCACATTTACCAACTAGTCAGACTAGTTAAAGGGGGGTTTTTCCCACGAAACATCCACAAGATGCTGAACGGTTTGAGTCTCAGTGATGAGAACCCCTACAGAATACCAAAACAAGGGTCCGATGAGGTCCCACATTCCTCCATCAGTCCCCTGATTGCTCAGCAATTTTCATCAGCTCCATAGAGATTAAGGTGCAGAACGGACATCGCGGCCGTCTGCTTCATTCTCAGACAGCGATGAGGAGTCCGACCGAGGTAGGTGGGACCTCATCGGACCTATCGTTTTCATGATCTGTGGGGGGGGGGGGGTTCATTACTGAGAAGAAATGTTGAATAAACATTTTTTTTTAACCTCCGACATGTCGTAGGATGTTACTGGATTATTCAAAAACCTATAGTGATTTTTTCATAAACCGGATCCATGTCATGGTGCTGTATGCTTTAGATGGGATGTTCCAATGATTAAATTCTAATTACCTTTGGGGAAATGTGTAAGCGTGACTCTTGTTGACACCTTCTAGGCTTTGATAGAGATGTAGATACCTTGTTTTATAGCACATACTTTTCTAAGAGTTTCTTGTGGAAAGAGAAATCCACTTTACAGAATCCTCTTCTTTCCATGAGATGGTCATTGAATGAACACAGAGTTGGGGGGGGGGGGTGTCTAATTGTATTTGAGTACTGAGGTGAAGCGACCCAATGATCCATAACAAGTGATTAATACAGCCCATTACCAGCACACCGTCCGCACTGACCTGTGGCTACACACTGTCACACTTGGACAGAACGTATTTTTCTTGTCACCTTTTTTGTTTTCCGGCCATTAGAGATCCTGTGTACTAAAATAAAAAGTAAGACTGCATCTACACGTCAACAACATTTATGTGTTCAATTGAAAAAAAAAAGCAAAAATATTATTTTAATTTTTTTTTTTACCTGTTGTGGAATCTAAAAAAAAATCCAATAACTGAAATATCATAAGATAAAGAATAATAAGTATTCTACTCTCAGTTCTCTTAGTGATCCAGTGTTGGGTCTCTCATGGTGTTCCCATGATCTTTTCCAGTGGTCTGCCTTGGATATGTGCTGGATACTGGCTTCATGGCTCCTATCAATGACAAGACCACTGATTGACAGCCATTAGTGTGAGCGGTTCCCAACCTGACCCCCAGGGGCAGAATAAGACTGTCATGGGTTCTGGGCTGTATAAATATTATAGCCCCATATCCCCTACAATCGGAATCACTTCCTACATATGGTGTAGAATCAGCTTTCTTGGGGAAGGAGGATGTGTCCTTCTGCTGCTGTCAATCTGGTGTTCAAACTTTTGTGGACCTTCAAATGTCCTAAAATGACCATTGTGTACATGTGTATCGAGAGCAGAAACCGATGTACAAGGATTTCAAGGCAGTATAAAATTGGTGATGGGCTCCCTAGAAGGCTTGGGCCCGGGCTACTGCCCACACTATTAATCCATACTGCCAACTCCATACTTCTAGAGTTCAAGAGGGATGTTGCTAAGCTCAATTCCCCACAGTTAACGTTTACAATGTTGCTGGCAAAGTCACCAGTGGCATTCAGATGGCCACAGCCATCCAAATGGCGGTGCACATGTTAGTGCTGGACATGGCTTCAGTCGTTTGCTGCATTTACCCCAGATCCAAGACACTTTAAAATTTGTTTTTGGAAGAACTAGGCCGAAACTAACTTTTACAGGTCCGCCATCACTAACCACCGACCATTGGAGACCCAAATCTGTCCGCTTAATATAGCATTGAGTCGACAGTCAGATACCTTTGTGGGATCATAATGGAAACTGAAAGGTTAATTTACATTTCAGTATTTTAGTACATAAATATTTTCAAATTTATTTTAATGTGTTTACAGCTGGTTTTATGACCCTGAGTTAATAATCCTTTAACAAAGTAAACGTTTAATAGTACAGAACACTTATAACAGCAAATATTTATATCTACTATTATTCCCATTAAGTAAATTGTTTCACTAGATTCAGTTCTCTAAGAGTTACTGCATTATTTAACAGTTTCTCCACTACCTTATCCATCATAGTTGTCTGCTATAGAAAACCCATTCTCGAATACCCATCAGGGACTACCTACCTAGTTAATAGAGAGATTCTCTCATCTGCTATCCTCATCATTAAGCCAGGGCTAAGAGTGGATCTCCGTACCTCTGGAGGACTCATCATGCTCACATATGGTCAGCTCATTGATACCACATTGATTATATGGATAATCGTAACGTGCTTGTCAGTTCCCAATGACCAAGTCTATGTCAATTGATAGAAAGACTACTTTCCAAAATGCTGAATTAACCGTCTCTCAATACTCTCTTATTGGTGAGAGCATCGAAATTAGTCTAACTAGGATCCTTCATCCCAGCTCTAACAACCAACAAAATGGGACAACCCTTCCCCCTATCTCAATGGGTATAAACAACCAAAAATTCTCTATCATCTTAAAAATATTCAATACAATATAAAAACAACTCAATTCAACTGGAATTTTTGTCCATGATAAATATTTCCCCGATAAACCTCCTCCATTAAAGGTAACTTTCATAATGCACGTTCAGATTTTTTGTTCTGGACGTCTCATTCCTAGAGTGAAGAAGTTACATCTTCAGCTGTCTAAGACTCTCTTCGAGAACTTAGGTAGAAGTGAGTTACAGTATGAGCCTGTCTTGATAACAAGAAACTGATGTAAGCCAAAACCGGTGCTCAGTTGTGTTTCAGTGATGATGGGAATTTCACTCTGGACACCCCTGACCAAAACTTCTGTCATAGTATTTCATGAAAAGGAATAGCATTTTAAGGGGTTAACTCACAAATAAAATGGATCTTAAAAAAAAAATTCAAAATCATGAGACAGCAGTCCTCTGTTGCCAATGTCTGATCGATAAGACATGCTGTCATGTAGGCCTGCCTGCTCATTAATGTCTCTGATCTTTTCATAAGTAGCAGTGTATCCTATAATGGGAATGGACAGGTGACACACATAGAGAAGTGGGCCCTGAAACCCTCTTCTAGTGTCCCTATCTGGTGCCTCGCCTACTTAATGGTAAAGGACTGTAGGGCAGGCAGACCTCTTATGTGATGTCAGAGTCTCAACTTAGGAAGTGATTGGTCCAGAACTCTGAAATCAAGATGAGAAGAGCAAAGCAATGATGAATGGATCAGATCTACAGATGACAAATAAGTGTGGTTCAATTCAATCTGGGCTGTAAGGGTAGGGAAAAATAGGTTCACAACAACGAAAAACAGCATGAACGGATTGACATATTATCATAGAAAAATACACAGTCCAATCTTTAAGAATTAAAGAATATTTTTCCCCATAACCCATGATATTTTTCTCTCCAGAAAGGCATCTATTAACAAGTACATTGTAGAGGATATGCCCTGTCTATGGTGATGGTAGAACCACCTCTCCTCTAGGTGTAGAGGATGCCCTGTCTATGGTGATGGTAGAACCTCCTCCTCTAGGTGTAGAGGATGCCCCCTGTCTATGATGATGGTAGAACCTCCTCTCCTCCTCAGGTGTAGAAGATGCCCCTGTCTATGGTGATGGTAGAACCTCCTCTCCTCTAGGTGTAGAGGACGCCCCCTGTCTATGGTGTGGTAGAATCGCACTCTCCTCTAGGTGTAGAGATGCCCCCAGTCTATGGTGATGGTAGAACCTCCTCTCCTCAGTGTACTAGATGCGCCCTCTATGGTGATGGTAGAACCTCCTCTCCTCTAGGTGTAGAGGATGCCCCCTGTCTATGGTGATGGTAAAACCTCCTCTCCCTAGGTGTAGGAGATGTTCCCTTCTACTGGTGATGGTAGAACCTCCTCTCCTCTAGGTGTAGAGGCCCCCTGTCTATGGGATGGTAGAACCTCCTCTCCTCTAGGTGTAGAGGATGCCCCTGTCTATGGTGATGGTAAACCTCCTCTCCTCAGGTGTAGAGGATGCCCCGTCTATGGTGATGGAAGAACCTCTCTCCTCTAGTGTAGAGATGCCCCTGTCGATATGATGGTAGAACCTCCTCTCCTCTAGGTGTAGAAGATGCCCCTGTCTATGGTGATGGTAGAACCTCCTCTACCTCTAGGTGTAGAGGACGCCCCCTGTCTATGGTGATGGTAGAATCGCCTCTCATCTAGGTGTAGAGGATGCCCCCAGTCTATGGTGATGGTAGAACCCTCTCTCCTCTAGGTGTAGAGGATGCCCCCAGTCTATGGTGATGGTAGAACCTCCTCTCCTAAGGTGTAGAGGAGGATGCCCCTGTCTATGGTGATGGTAAAACCTCCCTCCTCTAGGTGTAGAGGATGTTCCCTCTACTGGTGATGGTAGAACCTCCTCCCTCTAGGTGTAGAGGGTGCCCCCTGTCTATGGAGATGGTAGAACCTCCTCTCCTCTAGGTGTAGAGATGTTCCTGTCTATGGTGATGGTAGAACCACCTCTCCTCTAGTTGTAGAGGATGTCCCTGTCTATAGTGATGGTAGAAACCGCCTCTCCTCTAGGTGTAGAGGATGCCCCTGTCTATGGTGATGGTAGAACCGCCTCTCCTCTAGGTGTAGAGGATGACCCCTGTCTATATGTGATGGTAGAACCTCCTCTCCTCTAGGTGTAGAGGATGCCCCTGTCATGGTATGGTAGAACCTCCTCTGCTTTAGGTGTAGAGGATGTCCCTGTCTATGGCCATGGTAACCTCCTCTCCTCTAGGTGTAGAGGATGCCCCCTGCTATGGTGATGGTAAGAACACCTCTCCTCTAGGTGTAGAGGATGTCCCCTGTCTATGGAGATGGTGAGAACCACCTCTCTCTAGGTGTAGAGATGCCCCCTGTCATATGGTGATGGGAGCCTCCTCTCCTCTAGGTATAGAGGATGTCCCCTGTCTATGGTGATGGTAAAACCCCTCTCCTCTAGACATAGAGGATGCCCCCTTAATCCTACATCACAGCCCTAGGTATAAAAAGATCTTTGGATAGATCCTTGATACCCGTTCATCATAATGAGATCTCCCCTCGGACTGTCTTTCTTCGAAACTGAATAACCCAAAATTAGTAATTTGTGTACAGCTCCTGTGCTGTACCATATTGTCATTATGGACAGGGTGGCCATTACACAGATATAACAGTTACAGTATGTTCAGTAACAGTAAGTGTTTCCTTCACACACCAATCAGTCCGAAGAAATATCCATGCACCACGTCGGCCGACCACAAATGCTGCAGGCTCCTTGCGCAGCTGCACTTCTCTGTCAGCTATACAGGTGTTGCTCACGCCCATGTGCGAGAAAAAAGCAGAATGCCGGCTGTCTGAAGCGCTTGCGGACGGCCACATGGGGGAATATCAATGAGGGGGTGTGCATTTTATCTTCGGATGGAACCAGGGGAGCTCAGCTAAGGCCTGATGCCTCTTCTCATTTGCATATTGTTATAAAGTTATTAGTTGGTGTAGCAGACAAGCCGGAAGGTGCCAGAAGGGCTCCCCTTAACCCCTAAGTAACGAGCATTCCTTTAGTGACAGTCTACCACCCCTAAATGTGGTGGTGGATGTCCTTAATATAGCCAGTTCATTGTTGACTTCAAAAATAGAAACAATAAAAAATACATTCAAAACAGAACATCTTATTACTCGTCTTCCATTGCTATAAAAATAGTTGTCGTCACAGCAGAACAATGAGATTCTAATTTAAATTTCTCAGCCCAATTTCTTATTTTTGATGAGCCAACATCAGTGGATTTCATTCCATAAATGGACATTAAAAGCTGGAGAGAATATTTTAGTGAATCTTGAATTGTGATATGTAACAGAAATTTAATTCTCATGGTACTACTTTCAGCGAGATACGGTATATCTTAATTTTGCTTGTTAAATGTTGGACACATGAAACCATCTATATTGGCTTCCATATTTTAAAGACTAAAAATGAGAAGGAACCTGACTCTCCAGATGGGACACCTCACTGTAGTGACTGCACAGTAGGGATGAGCGGACCCATTCAGGTTCTGGATTGTGTAACGAACATAAACCTGAACGCTTATCCCTCATGGTAACATCGGTGATTGGTGCCGGTGGTTTCCCACAATTGTCTTTTACCGTGACGTCATTGGGTCCCAGGGGAAGTTCTGTCATTCGAGCAGAATTAGAGGCGGGTACTTAAATGAGTTGTCCCTTTCACCAAATAATGATATGGTTTGTGTAAGAAATAGTTATACAATTCTCCAATATTGTTCCCACAGTTTCTAGATCTCTGCTTGCTGCCATTCTATAGAAAGCTTCTATGTTTACTTCCAGTGGATAGACACTGTCCCAGGTCATGGGATGTCAATTTAACAGACAAAATCAGCTAAATTGTGTTGCACGCCCTGTTGAAACCAAAAGATGTTGGTGCACTGTGCGGAGCAGTCAGGGGGCGCCGATTCAGAAGAAACGTGCTCCAGAAATCCTGAATCTGGCGCCCCCTGCACACTACACAGGCAAACTGCATTTAGTGCAGTTGTCCTGTTGTTAGTAAATGTGCACCATTGTTGCATATATGGATAGAAAAGGCAGTTTCTACTCTAAAAATTCTTGTAAAAAAGGTATCAAGTTCCAGTCAAACAAATAGAAACAAAAAGGATAGAAGATATCGTCCAGGACTCAGCAGCCTGCAAAAAACATTGTGCTTCACTGTGCAAGCGTGCCATGGTACAATCATCTCCAGCTGTGCAGCGAGCGCTGCCCCGGTGTGTGATGCATTCTTATATCTGTCCTGCAGTCATACTGCAGCACACAAACGCTACCCACAGCCTTTACAGTGCTGAGTCAATGCAACTCAGACATACTATGTGAACCAGAAAAAATAAAGTAATTACGTATTCTTAATTGCATTATCCCTACACTGACGGGCCTGGTCATTTCGGGTTGTGCAATAAGGAATACTTAATACTGGGGTTTTTTTTGTAAACTGGTAATTTTTTTTAGTGTAAGGCATTACTGAGCGGTATTTTTAGCCAATTTTTATACATCTTGGTTTCTGCCGTAAACACTTTTTGCTGTGGTTTTTTTTTTTTTGTTTTGTACAGATGTAAGCTATTTAAAATATGACAAATGTTTTTTTTGAAAGATACAAACTGCAACTCTATTTTTAGGCTCTTTGGCACAGATTATATAGGGGCACTACTTTACTTACCCGCCAATCCGGAACGTCTGACGAGGATTCGGAGCTGCCGCGATTCACTAAGATCGTGCGTCCAATTTCCTGCATGTGTCGCTTCCCTGCTGAGAACCGCCGGATTCACCATCTTCTTCCTTCCGGTGCCTTAAGTGCCTGATCTTGCGACACAATTGTTTTTTATTCTGACGAGTTTGTCCGAATCCGGGGTTGTCCCGGCAAGCACCACCCAATATGTGTCGCTTGAAAGCCGCCACCAGATGCCCCACAATCTGATGGACGCTCGCCAAAAACTGAAAGATTGCGGAAACCCGACGGAAATCCTCCAACACCCTTGTGAATGTGCTCCACTAGTGTCCGTTTACTGACAGATAACCTAGAAAAGTGATGGACAGGACAAAAAAATAACCTGGACACAATAAGGAATTACAAGGCTTTGCCCTTAAAGTTCCTGCATTATTTTTAAAAAATAAGTATGTATTTTTTTTTTACAAATGTAGATATAATTGTTTACTGTAAAAAGACTGACAAAGATTCATGATACGCCTGAAGGAATTGTTCCATGCCTCAAGATGCTTGCGTATGCGCATTATTCTTCCCTCGAAACATTACGTGAGACACCAATATGGTGCCTTATTAGTTGCCTGTGGGTCCACATAAAATTAAAAAAAAATAAATTAATTATAATGGTTTTATATTTATTTAAAATGATATGTCTTTTCCATAATTTATGGGTGTATATTATTTTGTGTAGATTATTATTTTTCTTTATAGATTTAGGCTGAGATATGAAGCAGATAATTTTCTTATTATTATCTTCTCGGCCGTATTTATGATCTGTAATATTCTTGCAACTCGGTGTATGACTTCCCTTATCTTAATACCAAGCTGCGAGCATTCTGTACTAATGACACCGGCGGCGGAAAGCATGAAGCAATCTCGTGATTACAGGGCCTTGATACAAAATATAAATGGGCTGCCATAGATAATAGATATTCATGACGCGTACACATGGAAATCAAACAAAGTGACCTATCGAGTGTATTCCAGAGACGACATATACCATAGAGTTTCCACGAATCGTTGCTTTATCATTGTTTTCCTCCAAGCAATTTAAGATAAACAATGTCAATACATTGGATCATTTTATGTCAAATGTCTCCAAATATCCCCAGATAAGATATATACAATCCACAATATAATGTAAGGATTTGGCACATCGAGACTGTTTAGACGTCTTCCACAAACACGATTCCCGAACACATTTAATTGTGTACTGCGGGAACATTCAGAGCAGTGGGGGCATTTATTACGAAAAAAATCAACTTGTCTTTGAATATTTGTATGTATATTTGCTTGCTGACCAATATCCGAAATTGGCTGCTGGTTATGTAAATAGGACTTTAAAAAAATGTATTCTGATAAGTTATTAAAAGTTTATAAAAAAACACATTTGAAAAATCTTAAACTATAGATTTTTTTATAGTTTGCAACATGTCATCCTGTTCAAATTCCCTAAAGTCCCTTAAAATTTGATCAGGTTGGGGTCCACTCACGCCCAAACACCCCGACCTGTAACAGCCACGATCAGTGCCGCAACAATTTTCCCAAGGATCGTTGATCCCTGTGGACCTCAAGCTTTGATGTGGGAATCACCCATTAGTGAGTGTTCAGGGCCTAACTTACTAATCGGTGTGTGCGGGACCTCCCACAAATCGAGAACAGGGGGGTCCACCGGGTCCAGGGTCCTCCATCAGCCTTTTGTCGCTCCTTGAGATGAGTGGAGCAGACGGCCACGGATGTCCATTCTGCTCCATCATCTCTATAACACAGCCAGAGATCAAACATAAGTAATATAGAAAACAAATTGTAGGACACTAAGGACTAAGTACCCCATCAAATGCTAACATGCAGGAAGGACCTTAAAAGGGGAACCTGTCACCAAGATGGCCATTTTTCACACGATGACAGGCAACCCAAACCTATTACAATAATAATTCCAACGCTACTTTTGTCCTTTTCTGAAACATAGAGTTTCTGTATATTGTTACCTTTCTTGGCTCCATGCCAGAATCGAGTGTGAGTCCCATTTCAAGAATGTGAGTTGCGTAATCACCTCACTGCCCAGTCGACCGACCTAGTCTATCATGATCACTGAGGTGTGAGATGTTGAGACTCCCTCTCACTACTCAGTGCACATGACTGAGGGAGAGAGCTCCCCAAGCAAGTGCAGACTTCTTGCTGAGAGGTTCAGATGCCAGTGACAGGAGGGAGCAAGAGAGAGTCTGTAGGAGAGAAGGGGCCTGGAGTGAGGAAAAGTGAGGAGAGATCCATGAATCAGATGGCCAATTGTTTTAAAATGCCCCCCTCCAGGATCATCAGCACTCAATTCTGGTAAGGAGCCGGTAAGTTAAGGAAATCAACCAACAAAAAAAACCTATAAAAAAGCTCGATCCTCTTCATCTTGATCTGGCGCTGTCCATGATTACTTGACACACTGATTCCCCTAGAAAGAATGTTATAATTAGCACAGGAGTGCAGGGAAAGAAAACTACCGGTGCTCCCAGCTTGCTATATGCACACCTTTCCACCCTCCCTTTCCCATAGTGGGGCAAGAATTCACAACACTCGTGACTACCTTCCTCTTCAATGCTAACCAGCATGAGAGAGGAGATGTCAGGGCATGTATTATTTAGCAGCCTGGAGCGCTACATCTTCTCCCCATTGCTCGTCTGCTATTTATAAGTCTCTTTTCTAGATGATCCTTGTGTGCAAGACTATTGGAGGACAGCAACCTGGACCAAGGTGCGGAGGTAAGTATTTATAGTTGTTTTTTGGCAGGTTGATTTCCTTTTAAGGTTAAAATGATTATAGACATCTATATTTTTCAGGAGTAAAACAAAAGCAGTTTTGGAATTCTATGTAAGGGGGCTTGGGAAACCTGTCATTGTTGAAAAAAGATTTTCTGGAGACAGGTTCCCTTAAATACTTTAGGACAGTAATGATTACCCACAACCAGCAGACAGAGCATAAGCAAAGCCCTGGGAACAATACTAGCACAAGATCGCGGGCCAGGCTGCACAGAGCAGGTACTCTTGTACCACAGAGAGACACCTCCGGAGACAAGGGATAATCATTTTCTTCCACTCTATCAATTTAACCCATTACATTCGCTGCAATCAATAAGATAAGGTGAATGTAGTTGGAGGCGGTTACCGTAGCAGATGGAGGCCGATAACTACAAGGTCTGTATAAGCGAAAGCCTAATTGGACATGCAAAGGCAAACCCTTATTTGATTTTGCCGGTTTCTGTGTCTCTGACACAATAAGCTTTTTGAACTGCAGTTTCAACACCCCGACCGGGACATAAAGGTCAAATTGGAATCAACATACTGAAATCAAACAAGAAAAAAACTAAGAATTAGCACATTTTTCAAGACCAAATAATAGAAAAAGCATAGCAGTTACTGAAGCCTTAACACCCATGATAGAAATAAGTTCATTTAAACCGCATCACGAAGGACACAAAAAAAACACATAAAACACACATAAAAGAATGCTGGTTTTTTTTTTTTATTTGTTCCTCGTTAAAGAAAAAAGAATAAGTCAAACAATAAATATTTGTTACCAAAAAATTCTCATAAAAACTAAACTGGTCCTGCAGAAACGAGATGTCACACACAGCTCTGACCGAGATTTATTGGCTATTGAAAAATTTCGGATGAAAAATAGCTGGTGTACTTAAATCTAAAAAGAAAAAAGTTTTGGTTTTGCTTAGGTTACAGTATTAACAATACCAGAATATATTTCGTTGTTCAATTGATGGGGGGTCCCCTGGACACCTACCCATTAGCTGTTCTCACAGAGAATGGAATAGAAAGCAGACACGCCATTCTCAGTATAGTATCTCCTATCTATCTATCTATCTATCTATCTATCTATCTATCTATCCATACTAATCTATAAAATCTATACCTGTTTTATTTTTACATTTACAGAGTGCCTTGAAGGCCTGTTTACGGTGTAAAAAATTCTAAATCCGTTGAAATTGCCGACAAAAAACCACTTGCACCAGTTTCTTGTGGGCTCTGTTTTTACGACTTTCCCTGTGTGCTCCACATTTGCATACTAACATTATATAGGTTTATTGTGTTGTAATGATTTTGAAACGATATGATGATTTGAAAAAAATTAAAACCTTGTGTACAAAAATAAATATTCTTCAGGCAAAGGGGATTGATTTTTATTTTAAAGTATTTTTTTTTTTTACTTTTTGTTTTTATACTTTTTCAGCCCCCCTAGGGTACTTTACCCCTAGGGAGTGTGATTGCTCCTACCATACACTGAAATACTGATATATTGCAGTATATGGCAGCTTTACTATTAATCTGTAAGTAGCTGCCTTGGGAAGCTTCTTGCAGATAAGGCTGAATTACGGGCTCTGGAATCTGCATAACACTCCAGACATAGCAACCCCCCAATGATGTCACAGGGCAGGAATGATATCCAAAATGGCGATGCCCATGTGCCGTCACAATTTAAGCAACTTGACAGCTGTGCCAGAGGTATTTAATTAGTTAACACCCATGGGTTTAAGCAGTCAGTGTTTGAGGCAATATGCTGCAAACATTCACCCTATATGGAGAGGGTTCCGCTCGTGATCCCTCTACATACAGATGTTCCCAATTAGTCGTAATTGTACGGCACTTGTCGGAAAGCTTGGATTTTGATGGAAGATTTCCTTTAACGTAGGGGGTCTTTCCAAAGGGGTCGTCTCACTGTTAGGATGGAAATAGGTACATAAGGACAATAAATACAAGAAAGGACATGGAATTTCTTAATTTCTTTCTCTTTATTGTTACATTGGAAAAGTTTCTGCAGAATATCCTTCTGAACTGCAGCGGGAGGAACAGCTAAGGGTCGGCTCCAGCGCTGTAGGTGATCGTATATGAGCTGGAAGGAAGTAGATATTCTGCCACATTTATTCTCCTCTATTCCCAGTAATTTGGTCACCGGCATCTGCTTGCTTTGGGCATATTTTGTGCCTATAATAATATAATATCCGTGCTTTAAAATCTGCATTATGTCCTTAATTCTTTGTCTCGGTCTTAATGTCTTCTTGGCTTTTAATGGTAACATTTTAGTTGTATTGTCAAACAAAGACATTAGTTCTGAAATTACAGTGAATGCATCTGCATAAACATAACATTAAAAGTCAAGCATTTGCATACACCAGCAAATCCCGCTATAAATCCCGGGGCAGGCATGCGCAGAAGCACACGGCGCAAACATATAAAAACATGTTTAATGGACATATGCTAAATGATTGTCTAGTGGCTAAGTGCCGTTTTTACGACGCCTCGGCTCCTTTTCTTGCTGTAGGATTCAGAATTGAACATTTAAGCTTTTCACACTATGGACCGAGAACAATCAATGCGCCTAAAAAAATATTTTGTAGACTTTAGAATAAAACAAAAATGTTTGTTAATGCATCACGGAAAATTGATCAGCCTGGCTCGATGCGTCTCAGCCTGTCAGAGAGGATTATTGATAGCTGCAGCTTTGATATATATATGGTATTATAAGGTGAAAATGAGTGAATATTTAGCTTTTCACTCATTTAAAGGGATGCTACAATAATCCCTTAAAGGATGATTACCAATGTACTTTCTGTATCAATTCCTGTCACCAAGTACTTACATATTATAATGATGAAAGACCTAACACATAGGGGCAGATATGTTATATACCTTGGAATGTGATGCCACACAGGTGCACGGCTTGTTATATCCATGGTCATATGATGTCACACAGGTGCACGGCTTGTTATATCCATGGTCATATGATGTCACACAGGTGCAAGGCCTGTTATATCCATGGTCATGTGATGTCACACAGGTACACGGCTTGTTATATCCATGGTCATACAATGTCCCACAGGTGCATGGCTTGTTATATCCTTGATCATGTGATGTCACACAGGTGCACGGCTCTGTTTAATCTTTATAACAAGCTGCGCACTTGTGTGACATCACATTAACAGGGACCTTTTTTTATCCACCGAAAGTAAACAATGAGAATTTCCTATAGAATGACGTTAAGTAGAGATCAGAGAACCACGAGAAATTGTTACAGAAAATATAATGGAGAATTGTGTAACTTTTCCTTACACAAACAATATCAATTATCTCAACATTGGTGCTTAACGCACAATACTGCTCTGGGGAGCTCTTGGATTACGAACCAGTCCCAACGTTCGTGTATTCACAGAAAATCTATACCGCTCCGAGGCTTCAACCTTTTCAAATTTCTTCCATGTGATATTTTCTCCGAGTCACTTCTGCATTGTCCCATTCCCAACAGTTTTCCCTGTAGGGTCTCATCCTTTAGAAAATCCCTATCTGGAATTATTAATAACGCACAAAGCACATTACTGTTTGATAAAAATTCACTCACTTTATTTGTTCTACTTACAACAAATCAGTAATAAAAAGGCCTCATTGAGCGTTGAGCTTCCTTGCCCGACCCTGGGTCTCGCCTCACTCACGGCTTCTTCCGGGGCATCTTCATGTCTTCTCTGTGGAACTGACTTGGAGAACATATCACCTGGAAGAAATTTGAAAACTGCTGAGGTTAAAGCATCAGATTTTCAGTGAATAATATCAATTATCTGCTGAAAGTGGAAACACCCTTTCATGATGCCGTATGCTCCATTTTGTAATCTTGTAGATTAGGCTTTTACCTATTCATGTCCTTACTGCTTCTCTATATATCACATTGGGATGATAGCTCAGAACCCATATGCACTTTCCTCACATGAAATGTTCTCTACACCTGAGTCTATAGGGACACACACACTTGACTATATTGGGGATTGCAGTTTGGGCTAATATAGTTCAGAATGATACTCAAAATTTACATCAAACTAGAAGAAATCACCCTTTCTCTAGTTGGTCTTGTGATGTGATGTGATGCTGTGGTATCAAGGGATTGATAGCAAACCAAAAACAGAGATAAATGAATATGAGTATGAATAAAAGAGTTGCAGATGGTGACTGTCTCTAGTTGGTCTTGTGATGTTGTGCTGTGGTATCATGGGATTGATAGCAAACCAAAGAGAGAGAGAAATAAAGGAGAAAAATGAATAAGAGTATGAATAAAAGAGTTGCAGATGGTGACCAATATAAGGATAAGGTCTTTTTAATGCTTTTTGATATCTGTATATGGAAGCAGATTAGTAAATGTCCCTCTCTGACCCATCATATTTCATAGCCTTGGTTCCATGTGGTGTTTACCCCTGGAAGGGCTCAGGTTCCTATCGGATAGATACAGTATGGAATTCTACTTTCTGGAAGGTGCGTATCTTGATTTACATCTTCCCTTATACTATTACGGGGACCAGAATAATGTGAATTTACCTTTACAAATATCATTCCTGATTGTCGGATTGGCTTCACAGCTTTTTGCCCGTCTAATAGCATTTGTTCTATTTTGTGCTGTTTACCACCGGTTTCTTGAAAATAGGAGCGTAATAGGAAGTAGGGAGGAGGGAGGAATAATCTTTCTGTGTTTATCCAGTTGTTTATATCAAACATTTTAAAACCTTTGCAACAGATTTTTCCACATCAAACCCTGTGTGTACTTTCTGACATATCCACAGGCTCTGAAGATAACTATGACTAACTTTAGCATTTGACCTATCACTAGTGACGGGCGTACCCATGAAAATTCGGATTCGTCCAAGAATTTAATCTGTCCAGGTCTGGTTTTGGGTACCGAACTCGAACCTCGACCTAAACCCCCACAGGTATGAACTATCACAACTGTGTCTGAGATATAGGGCTACAATAAGCAAGGCCTAACACCAGGATACAGGCATTGCTCGGGTTTGATACAGGATAGGATCTGTACTTGAATTTACATGTAACTTGGAACTGTATATTTTATAATTGTAGCTCCAGACTAAATTTTTTGGTCTCTGTGACAATTGGATTTAAAAAATGTTGGGTTGTCATAAGAACCAGGATTAACACTTAAGCCTAATTACAGACACCTGTGATAACTGTTACAGCTGATCATTGTAGCCTAAGGCTAAAGTGCAGTAAAATCCCCAAATCCAATGTAAATGTAAAGTACGACCAACTACTAAGTTGGCCAAAGTTGAATATTCTTGGTATGCTTTAAAAACATTTAAAAAAGCACAGAACAAAGATTGTGGGTGCTGATTCAAACCACCAACCAATAAAGGTGGTTGAAGACTCAACCCCACTATGGTCCAAAAAAGTATCAAAATTTGACACACTGGTAATAAGTACAGGTACAGGTAAGTAAAAATATGGCAATAGAAAAAGACAAAAAAAACTGTATCTACCACCACCAAGTGTGTGTTGAAGGGGAGCCACCGCCCCACACGTATTGCCACTGCCAAGTGACTTTGTCAGGTATAATGAATCCCCACATGTAGCACCCATGATTGGTGCTGAAACCGATCGCAAATGTTAACTATTTAAGTGCCGGTGCAAAATTCAGAAGGAACCAATGATCCTCCCCAAAATGGCATCACCATCTAACACCGGCATGTTAGTGGACATATTTTAGCACCCTAACCATTCATTAGAAGTTTGGGGTCCGGAGGCCCCGAAACAACAAAGTTTGGTATGAAACGAAATTTAGCTTTTTTGGTCTTTTCAACACTACTTTCACTGGTCCTAAGACACTGGGGTGAGGGGATTTAACACCTCTATACCTGTACTAATGGTTGTTAAAGGAAGCCAACCACCACGGATCTACCTATAAAGGTAGATCGGGTGGTAGGTGCACCTCTAGGACGTGAGGATAGCCCTTTAAGGGCTAATCCTCACATCCCCGCTACTGGGGAGTGGAGAAGCCGGAGCTAAGGCTGAGGCCCAGTTTGATACTACTACCAGAAATCTTCGGCGCACAGATCCTCGTAGCCCTCGTCTGTGAATGTGCAGAACAGCAGGCCGCCAAAGATTTCTGGTAGGAGGATCGAAGAGGCTATTGGGGCATGGAGTAGCCGCACCGTGTAGCCTCTGCTGCGGCTGCTCCATGCCCCAGTAGCTTCTTTAGAAAATCTGCATATTAGGGAATTAAAAGTCAGTAAAATATTGCGGGGGCGTGAGGATTGGCCCTTAAAAGGGCTATCCTCACGTCCTATAGATGCACCTACCATCCGAGCTACCTTTATAAGTAGAATCCGTGGTGGTAGGTTTCCTTTAAAGACTAAAAGAGGCCATGCACATTAACCTTGGACCGGCCGGACCGGCCAACCATTGAATGTCTTCTGTCCCTTCTTTGATGTAATAACTGAAGGGTAAAAAAAAGTTTGGGAACATGAATTTCATCATGGCCAATCCTTTTGTTCTCAAGGGAATAAGAGAAGACTTTGTGTGACTTATACCTAGTGCATGTACATGAGCGTTCAGAAGGAAGAGCTTGTCCAAATGTTAGGTGTATGATCACACAAGGCTATGTAAGGGCTGGTTTGTATCAGATTTTTCTGTTTCATCTGAATGTTTCTTGCCAAAGCCCATGTGTTCCCTGCCAACACCACCTCATTCAGATGTACAGAACTGATATTCGGCTGCAAATAGTTTCCGCAAGTTTCCTTTCACAGGTTTTTTTCTGTAACATTTGTATTGGATTGTCACAATGCCACTATAGTATGTTGCAGATTTACAGCGCAGCAAGTCCATGAGTAATACGTTACATTTGCAGATATCCTAAAGTTTGACTGTCAAACAACCCAGACCCCTCAGGGATCTGCTATTTTACTTGCAAAAATGTATACAATGGTTAGACTGGAAGTAGAAAATCCCTTTAAAGGGAATCTCTTAGCACGATTTTCCTCACCTAAACTAACTGCTGTGTTATGTAGGGTTTTGCCCACACATGCCACCCTTACCTATGTTTTTATTGCCCAGTTGCTACTTCCATGTTAAAACTTCACTTTAGAAAAATGCAAATTAGGCAGAAGTGCTCTGGCAGAGATTCCTCATGTCTCGGGCTTCATATCTCCCAAGAGGGTGAGGTAGCTGTAGGGGAAGAGATAAGAGAAGACACTGGGCGGTTGAAGTAAAATGTATCAAGGGTAGTTGTTATTCCTGTGGAGCCAAAGCCCTGAGGTGCTCTGCTAATGCCCCTTGAAGCACTTCAGCCTCATTTGCATATTTCAAAAGTTAACTTTTAGCATGGAAAGAGCAGCTGGAAAATAAAAATAAAGGTAGGGGTGACATGTGTGGGCACAGCACTATGTAACATAGTAGTTAGTTTGGGTAGGTAAATTGTGGTGATGGATTCCCTTTAAATTAACAGAACGAAGATCACACCAGGCTCTACTTCTGTTCAGCTCATTATGCTGAAATTAGATACAATTTTACATCTGCTTTTACAATAAGGTCACTAGACTTAGTGAAGATGTGGAAAATACAAAAGTATTTAAGTATCAGCAAGGCCGTATGTACTATGCACATACCTGCTTCCATCCGCAGTGCACATTCCACATCTATATGCAATTACAGGTAACAATGCGCCAGACTAAGGAACGGAAAATCTCAGAACATTAAGACAACTTCTAATTCATCTAGTAAAAAGCGGCTGGAATGTGACACTTGCTATAGAGAAATTATCACACAATGATGCAGCGGCGAATCGCTTTATGGCAATTAAAACCGACTTGATTCCAAGAAAATCCGATAATGCGAACGCTGAAAGAAAACGGTGACAACAAAAGTGTCAGGGAAGATTAGAAGACGAAGAAAGCAATAGAAATAAGACAATGCAGGGCCGTTTCATAGCTTATGCTGAGAATGGAGCGGGATTAAGAGAAATAGGGCAGAAAGATAGAATCCAGACAGAAATTATTAGCGCAAATGCTGGATCGGCTCGGCAATGTTTCACGAGAAGGACGGCGCAGTCATCTCGTGTGTTCATCTCTTTGTTAAGTGCTAGATGTTCTAAAATCTGCTACATCAACCTATTAAGATGTCGGCAGTGACTCAACATCGTGAGTTTTTGCCCAGGTAGTGAAAGGGTTACAAAGCGTACGATTCCGTCTCCACGGATTTTAGTGGAAGTTTGCATTTATTTCCACTTCTGTTCACTTCATTCAATGTGAACTGATGTTTCTCCCCATCACTGACCTTTAAGACCAGAATATGGAATTATATAAACACAAATTCCCCGGAGGTCCATATCCGCAGTGTCCCGGATGATGCGCCTTTTCCCCTCACAAAAATGTACGCAGTCTCTTGTAACTGCAGGAACGCATCAGTGCCTCAGGGTTTAGAAAGTGGCAGAGTGCCCAGAAGCCAGGAAAGACCATCAACTCAGCAGAAAACGTTGCGAAAGAATAAAAAAAACAAAGGTTATCTACAAAAGTATCCGTGATTTGACAGAAAACTGTTTAATGAGCGGCGAATCGTCCGCACACTGATAAAGAGCCTCATCTCAGCAGAATAATTGCAAAAACAGTTAAAGGCCCTCTTCTAGGATCTCAGATAAAGATAGTTCTCCTGCGAAGAAGATGGTAATATAATTAGCTCCCGGGGAAAAAAAATTAAATAAATAAAAACACGTAAAAAAGGAGCCATTTGTAAATGTAACACTTCGGTTATTTGTGAAGTTAAAAAGTAACACTTCTTAGAATGGATTAACTAATGAAGTGAACCGGCTTATCTGGGTGATTCCATTACTGTACGTTATAGAAAAGTTCCGCACACAATTAAGTGCAGATGGTTGAAAACAGCAAAAAAATTTCTGAAAGTAATTAAACACAAAAGGCAACAGAAGAAGCAGAATGTGTTTGAGGAAATCAGGACAGAGGGCCCAAGGGCTGGCGCGAAGCTGAAAAGCCCAGAGAGAAAGATAGAAATAGGTTGTGAATACACAAGTACAGAACATTCTGCGGCTAAGGAGTATTTAAAGGGAAAGGGCAAATTTGCTAAATCAGCTTGGTTGGTGACTGCCTGTAGGTGGCACTAGAGAGCATATTAATACATACTTCCCAGAGATTATTGCCTGTACAGCCTAGTCCAAGGAGAACCAGTACACATTTATGACCCCACTTTGGGGTTGAGGCCAACGCCAGCACTGGGCCTACCTGGGCAAGTGCTGGAGCCCAAAGCTGTTGAGTGGGGGAGGGGGCTACATAAGGCTGTACATAAGGAATCCATGGGGTTGATTCAATAGGGTGAAAGGGCAAATTTGAAAAACCTGCGTGGTTGATGGCTGCCTGTAGGTGGCACTACAGAGCATATTAATATATGTTTCCCATAGATTCTCCATGGAGAACCGATACCTATTTTTGACCCCACTTTGCGGTCAGGGCCGGTGCCAGCATACCCCGGCAAGTGTCGGGGCCCAGAGCTGCTGGAGGGGCCCACATAAGGCTGTACATAAGGAATCCATGGGATTGATTCAATAGGGTATGAGGGGTTTGTTTATAAAATAACCATTAGGGGGCTGTTTAGGATGATAAAGTCAGGAATATTTTAGGGAACAGGGGATTGTTTTAGTCCCTGAATTTTTTCTGCCGCCTTGTGAGTTCCCTGCAAAGGGGCCCACTGAGGCTCTGTCACCCAGGGGCCTACTGAAACCTGGGGCTGGCCCTGGTTGGGTCCTGTGTGCTATACCACCAACTTATAAATATATAAAGACATTAGGAGGATAATTACTGGTTCAAACTAGTAAACAAAGACTTGCATTGAACCTATTTGTTGAGAAATAGAGAAGACTTACAATAGTAAAAGGAGTTTCCCCTAAAAGGTTGTGAATGGACAAGTAGGGAATATTCTGTAGATAAACAATGTTTAATGGGAAAGTGCACATTTGAAAAATCACCTTGATTGATAGTTACCTCTAGGTGGCACTAAAGAGCATATTAAAATATAGGTTTCCCAGAGATCATCGGCAGTAATGCTCACCCAAAAAGAAACCAGTTCCCACTTTTGACCCCCACTTTGGGGTCCTGTGTGCTATACCACCACCTTATAAATATATGAAGACATTAGGAGGATAAATACTGGTTCAAACCAGTAAACATAGACTTGCATTGAAGCCATTTGATGGAGAAATAGAGAAGACTTACTCTTGACTTACACAATAGTTCAAGGAATTATCCACTTTAGATCTTCATTGTATTTTAACATTATGTGAAAGGGATCCGTTTTCCCTTCAAATCTTTATCTAGAAAAACTAAAGAATAAGGATCTGTCCATAGTATTTGCAGGTGTAGAGTCTATAGCTTAAATGACATATGCAAAAACGTGAAGGGAAGTCCTAAATATGTACACAGGAGGGGGGCGGAGCGCAAGTCTAGGGAAGGGGTCTGCAAAAGAGGTGTTGTTTTACTTGTCCCATCCTGGAAAACATATTTGCCTATTTCCCATAACCCCCTAGTGGAGCATCATTGGCTATAAGTCTCCACACGCCTGCAAGGCAGCCTTAATTGGCAAAGTTTCCATAAAGAGAACTCTTACTTCCAGACTCTTGGGAAGGGGGAGGGAGATATTTGGGAGAACAGCTAAATATACAGCAATCTAAACTCAAGCTCCCCATTTCATCCCCATTTCAAAACACACGATTGTGTTCCGAGGCAGGAAATTCCAAATTATAGCAGAAGATCCAAGTAACATCCACCACAAAAGATTAGGTGTTGCATGAGGGAGGTAATGATCCCTTCACAACTGCTGAAGAAATCTTGAAAAAATTGTCCCACCTTGTCACAAATAACTGATACAAAGCAGCCTGTTCAGACCCTCAGCATTGGGTTTGGCATGGGAGCTTTAAGATGACCCACTCTTTGTTCTCTACTTAAAGAGACCTTTACCCATCCACATTATGAACGTTAGGAAGTCCCGCAAGGGAGACTAAGGTCTGAAGGATGCTCATACAAGCCTCTGCAGCTATCCCGTCAGTAGCTTCTAGCATCCCTGGAGCAATAGTTTCATATCTGGCCAGAAGACAACCTACGGGTACTTCATCTGGATGTCCACAATGAGAACCTGTACAGACATTCCCACCTACCTCAAGTGTAAAATATGTGAGAAGATGGTATTAGTGTAAGCATCCAGGCTGTCACCCACAAAGAAGTGAATGAAGAAACAGACACATATATGTAACCACTGCTTGATGCACTCTCTGTCCAAATGTGGTGGTCAAGGAGCAAGGAGAAGATCCGGCAAAGTCTATTCAGGAGATATGTAAGGATCATAAAGGTGGTATGCAAACAGTGGTGTAAGGGGTTGTAGAGGATGTCATTGTAACCTGGAGCCTTAAGTCCAGAAACACACTGAGGATAGGACCCAGATATAGTGATATTTGATGCATGGAATCCCTTCTTCCTGGCAGAACAGAAGTGTATAGTACGGTGGGGAAGTAGGGACTCCTTCAATTGTATAAAACTATGATGCTCTGTCCATGAAAACCGGACAGCACTTGGTTCAGGATTCACAGGGTAACCATGGTCATGTGTTTCTGGTCTTAGAGTCTCTTTTTAATATGAAGAGAGAAGTATAATAAATAACACATAACACTGGGGGGGTTATTTCAGGGGGTCCTGAAATAAAATGTCTGACATTCCCTTTAAAGGCAAGATCTGATGGTAGATTCCTCCTGCCAGTCAAGTTTTTAAAAAGTTAGATTAGATTCGAGGATTATTAAATAACAGATTAGGGCAGAGTCAGGCAGGAGGAATCTGCCATCAAAATCCATCAGGATAAACCAGGGACATTACTCATAGATCCAGGCACCGGGACTGTGGGAATCATCTTATTTGTGTTATCCATGGCTTCCTCCCTAATCAACTTTTATAATTATTCTAATCAGTTGGTGCATGTTTCCAGAGCCCCTCAGAGCTGTAGCATCACAGGCTGTTACAATGAGCAGAGCAGGTCTCCCCCGCTCCTGCACTTCCTGCTGCTGGATTACACAGACAGAGGGTGCAGGTGGGAGCAAAGGTGCATCTATGAGTAAGTGACCCTGGTTTATCATGATGGATTTTGATGGTAGTTTTTTCAAATTCAGTCTTTTACTAGCTTTGCTCAATCTCGTAAATCTCTCCATCTTCTTTTCGCACTCTAATTTGTCTTTCTCCTCTCTTTCCCCTGATATTTCTGCTAGACATTTTTCTTGGTAGCGTTTAGCACCTAGTGCTGTGCTGTTTCCCCTCTGCGGGGAGTCAGATGTTATTACACTCAGACTCCATTTACATTATGTTTAATGTAAATGTACAAATGTCCATATTCCTGCACTGTGACATCACTAAGAGCAGTGCAGTGTGTACTATGTGCAGTTTCCCTGTGTAGAGTGCAGTGGCTACATATCTCAGCCAGTGATGGATCACAGTGGCTACTCTTCTCAGCTAGTGATTGGTCACAGTTACTCATATTAGCCTAAAACTAGCGATAGTTGCTACATTCATCTTAGCCAGTGATTGGTCACAGTGGCTACTGATCTTAGCCAGTGATTGCTCGCAGTAGCTACTCTTCTCATCCAGTGATTGGTCACAGTGGCTACTCATCTCAGCCAGTGATTGGTCACAGTGGCTACTCATCTCAACCAATGGTTGGCCACAGTAGTGACTCATATCAGCCTATAACTGGCCATAGTGGCTACTCATCACAGCCATTGATTGGTCACAGTGGATGCTCATCTCAACCAGTGATTGGTCACAGTAGCTACTCTTCTCAGCCAGTGATTGGTCACTGTAGCCACTCTTCTCAGCCAGTGATTGGTCACAGTAGTTACTCATATCAGCCTATAACTGGTCATAGTGGCTAATCATCACAGCCATTGATTGGCCAAATTGTAATTTCCTGTGTGGAAATGAACCTATAGAGCAGTGGTGGCGAACCTATGGCACGGGTGCCAGAGGCGGCACTCAGAGTCCTTTCTGTGGGCACCCGGGCCACCTCCCCAGCACACCAGACAGAACTCAATTAATCTTTCTGCAGTTCCAAGCAACTTAAAAGATGCTGCTTCCAGTCATATTTTGACTTCGCTACTTGGGACTGTAGGAAGAGGGAGAATGAGTAGACAGGGCCGAATTATCTTTGGAGGACCTCCAGCTGGCCCCACGATTTTCTCTGTACAGATGGACACTGGAAAGAAGCTAAAATGATGAAATTTTTCCATCTTTCTACTGTGTTGCTGTCCTCAGGAGGCCAATATGATTGAAAGTTGTTGAACATTTTTGGTTGGCACCTCGCAATAAATAATGGGGGTTTTTGGTTGTAGTTTGGGCATTCGGCAGCTAAAAGGTTCGCCATCACTGCTATAGAGAATGGAAGGGGACACATAAACATTTACAAGAAATCAGTTGGGGGAAATCACTATTCTGAGACTTTTATAAAGCATTAATTTTCCATTTATCAATCAAAAAACCTAATAATTGCCTGGAGTTTTAATTGCGGTGGTGACTGGAGCCCCTGTACTATACATTACAGCTGGAAACTAATGGCCATTTAATTGAAAACCAGTCTATTAGCTATTACTGTAGGTTACAGCTGAAGTGCATAGTACAAGTGCGCCAGCCATCACCGCAATGAAAGCTACATGCACCTGTCTGATGTGATCTCAGAGAAATGCTAATATTAAATGTAAACGTCATCAGCAGAGCCGTTATATAGAGTAACACATCATGGTGCATATTTTGCATGATTTTTGCTTGGTCTGAGGGGCCAGTACAGCTGATAGATCCTCTTTTGTAGCAAATCTACCATCAAAACTGAGTATGATAAACCCAGAGCATTTATTCATAGATCCAGACATTGCGGCTGTGGTAATCTTCTTATATGTGTTATTCATGGCCTCCTTATTTTTAAAATCAACTTTTAAAATTAGTCTGCTAAGCTTAAGGGGCTACCCTTCCCCCTCTATGATCTGGCTTTACAGACAGTCATACTGTCTCCCCTGCCTCCTGCATCATCAGTACAAAGCTTATCTCCTTCTCCCGGTACAATGACCTCTATATAGATAACACTGACACATCATTACATCACTACTGACAACAGATGATGTCACAGCTTATCTCCTCCCCCTCCCTGTACAATGACCTCTATATAGATAACACGACCCATATACATCACTACTGACAATAGATGTCACAGCTTATCTCCTCCCCCTCCTGTACAATGACTTCTATATAGATAACACTGACCAATATTACATCACTACTGCACATAGATGATGTCACAGCTTATCTCCTCCTCCTCCCGTACAATGACCTCGATTAGATACACTGACCATCATTACATCACTACTGACAATAGATGATGTCACAGCTTATTTCCTCCCCCTCCTGTACAATGACCTCATATAGAACACTGACCCCATCATTACATCACTACTGAAATAGATGATATCCTCCCCTCCCTGTACAATGATCTCTATATAGATAACATGACCCATCAACATCACTACTGACAATAGATGATGTCACAGCTTATCTCCTCCCCCTCCTGTACAATGACCTCTATATAGATAACACGACCCATCATTACATCACTACCTGACAAATAATGATGTCACAGCTATCTCCTCCCTCCTGTACAATGCCCTCTATATAGATAACACTGACCATCATTACATCACTACTGACATAGATGATGTCACAGCTCATCTCCTCTTCCTCCCGGTACAATGACCTCTATGTAGATACATGACCCATCATAATCACTACGAAAATAGATGATGTCAAAGCTTATCTCCTCTCCCTGTACAATGACCTATATATAGATAACAATGAACCATCATACATCACTACGACAATATATGATGTCACAGCTTATCTCCCCCCCTCCCTGTACAATGCTCTATATGATTAACACTGACCATCATTACATCACTACTGACAATAGATGATGTCACAGCTATCTCCTCCCCCTTCCTGTACAATGACCTCTAATAGAAACACTGACCCATCATTAATCACTACTGACAAAGAGTGAGACACAGCTTATCTCTTCCACTCCCTGTACAATGACCTCTATATAGATAACACTGACAATCATTACATACTACGACAATAGATGAGACACAGCTTATCTCCTCCCCCTCCCTGTACAATGACTCTATATAGATAACACTGACCCATCATTACATCACATATGACAAATAGATGATGACACGCTTATCTCTCTCCCCTCCCTGTACAATGACTCTATATAGATAACACTGACCCATCATACATACACTAATGAAAATAGGGATTGTCACAGCTTATCTCCTCCCCTCCCTGTACAATGACCTATATATAATAACACTGACCATCATTACATCACTATGACAATAGATGAGTCCACAGCTGCCTCTCCCTGTACAATGACCTCTATATAGATAACACTGACCCATCATTACAATACTGACAATAGATGATGCACAGTATTCCTCCCCTCCTGTTACAATGACCTCTATATAGATAACACTGACCATCATTACATCACTACTGACAATAGATGATGTCACAGCTTATCTCCTCCCCCTCCCTGTACAAGGACTCTGATAAGATAACACTGACCCATCATTACATCACTACTGGACAATAGATGATGTTCCAGCTGACCTCCCTGTACAATGACCCTATATATAGATAAACACTGACCCATATTACATCATGACTGACAAAAGATGATTGTCACAGCTTATCTCCTCCCCTCCTGTACAATGACCTCATATGATAACACTGACCCATCATAATCACTACTGAAATAGATGACGTCACAGCTGCTCCTCCCTGTACAATGACCTCTATATGATAACATGACCCATCATAAATCACTACTGACAATAGATGATGTCACAGCTATCTCCTCCCCTCCTCGTACAAGACCTCTATATAGATAACACTGACCCATCATTACATCTACTGACAATAGATGATTGTCACAGCTATCTCCTCCCCCTCCCGTACAATGACCTCTATATAGATAACACTGACCATCATTAAACATACTGACAATAGATGATGGTCAAGCTTATTCCTCCCTCCTGTACAATGACCTCTAGATAGATAACTGACCCAATACATACTACTGACAATAGATGATTGTCAAGCTTATCTCCTCCCCCCCTGTACAATACCTACTATATAGATAACACTGACCCATCTTACATCAACTTGACATAGAGATGTCACAGCTATCTCCTCCCTCTGTACAATGGCTCTATATAGATAAACACTGATCCATCATTACATCACTACTGACAATAGATGATGTCACAGCTTATCTCCTCCCCCTCCCTGTACAATGACCTCTATATAGATAACACTGACCCATCATTACATCAATACTGACAATAGATGACGTCACAGATGATGGCCGCGTCTTCCAATTTCTGTCACGTGAAATCCGCCACAATTGTGCCGCAAAACGGAAAAATTTGGGAAACATGACGAAAGTGCGGCCGCGGAGCCCTTAGTAAATGAGCCCCAATATGTCATTAGTCATTTTCTAGCCTTAGTTGAAACCCTTCCCTATAACGGCAATAGAAAAAAGAACGTTGTTCCTATTCGTAGTCAGTGGGGCCTCTCCATGGTCCTGAAACTTGAGTCTCCTATAAAATCGTAGAAAGGTTTACAGATAATTGCAATCTTTTTATAGATCGGACAATAAAATGTGCACATTGCAAAAGATACAAAACTTTAAACAGTTGTTAAAAAAACAAAATCAATCTAATAAGTGCAAACGCTACGGGAATATAATAGCTACATGTACTTCCGATGTGGAATGGAAATTTCGGATCTTCTTCGTTTATTTATGTTTTCAAAAATTAGCATTAAGTAAAATACTTATTTCTATTTCACCCTAGATAACAGCTCGTACTGCCTGGTAAGCGGTGGCACCCACGTCTCAGCTGTGACACCCAGCAGTGCTGACAAGAAGAAGCAGCTGTTGCTAGGCAAGTCTTTCATGTTCCTCTCGCTGCATTGTGATATGTGGTGTCCAGCTGTGTAAGACAATTTCTACATACAGAAGCTAAAATTACAGACAGTAATCCACATCAAATACTAAAAAAAAATGCAGTGTTACATTAGAAATAAGGTAACCAGCACCTCCTAAGAGTAACAGCGCCCCTAAAAGGTTTCGAAAAGGCTTGTAAATTATGTCTCTTCTAGATGAAAGGCAACTCTCTCTCTCTACCTGGAAAGTCATCTTCTAATCCAAGTTCATCCAAAATTCTGATTCAAATATTATCCACAGACTGTAGTCGTCAGTAGTGGATTATAATATAGGCAGTTTGGGTGGTAGCCCAGGGCCCAAGAATTGAAGGGGGCCCATTGACACCTAAACCCCCTACTACATTTTACACTGAGAAGGGCCTTCACCCACAAAATCCTTTTATATCTGCTCCTGCTCTAAATACATATGTACACAAGAGCCATTTCAGCCTTAGGTCCTGAAACCACATATTGGTACACGTCCTCCATTCCCCTAGAACAGTGATGGCGAACCTTTTAGAGCCTCAACTTTCAATCCTTCAGCCTCCAAAGGACACCAACGCAATTGAAAGGAGGAGGGCAAATTTGCCTATCATTGTAGGAAGATTCTGCAGGAAGATTCTTTAAGTCCTGTCTGGTGAACTTCATTCTGGGGTAATGGCCTTGGTGCCCACAGAGAGGGCTCTGAGTTCCGCCTCTGGCACCCGTGCCATAGGTTCGCCACCACTGCCCTAGAAGCTGATTCTAGTACCAGATGTAGGAAGTGATTCCAGACTTGTAATGGCTAAAGTATTCATACAGCCCAGAGCCAACGCCACTCTTAATCCACCCCTGGTAGTGGGCTACAACATAGGTGGATTTTAGTGGCAACTAGAGGTTTCAGGCTTCTAGGAGGTCCACAGCCCTCAAATCACCCTCCAAGTATGAGACTGTCCTGTAGAGATAATAAACTCTGAAACCCACGACATCATCATACATGTGTCCAAGCCCTCAACACACATGTATACAAAGGCACTGTAAGGACTTTTAATGCCCTTCGATGGTCCTCAAACTGTAGAACTGAAAGCCAACAGAAAGGCTGCCGTCCTTGGTGCTAGTGCTGTATGTCTTATATTATGCATGGTGGCTGCTGGGCCCGGTCACGGTGCGGTGAGACAGCGGGTGGTCACTTCACCATGACCGGATGCTATAGACATGTATGAGGGCTGTGAATTTGTGGCCGGATCACGGGCCCCAATACGCTTGTCTGCATGAGGCCTTAGAAGAATCCTCTCAGTAGACTTGGCCTTATCTCTCCAGCGTAAGAAACGTTCTCCTTTATTTTCACAGAGATTATTTCTTCACACATTTGTCTTTTATTCTACTCTGGTAGATAAAACTCTCCTCTCGTTCATCTCTAGACCTTTATCTTATTATCCTCTCCAACTTTTACCTCAGGATCATCCTCTTTCCCTTCTCACCATCTCCCTCGGCTTCACCTATTTTCTCACTTCTCTTCTCGTTTGCTAGTTATTCGAGAAGGAGGAATAATGAGCATGACCTAACGAGATTGGCAGACGACTCTCAGGGATCATATGTCTACTTCAAGCGCCATTCATAGTGCGCCGACTCTTCTTACCGATCATCTGTTAGTGAAATATTATGTGGTTTCCCATTACAGGTAGGCCACGGGTTACGTACAAGATTGGTTCTCTAGATTGCATGTAAGTTGAATTTGTATGTAAGTTGGAACTAGTATATTTTATAACTGTAACTCCAAAAAAAAAAGAACTTTTTTGTCTCAGTGACAATTGGGTTCATTACAGACACCTTACAGCTGATCATTGCAGCCTGGGACTAAAGTAAGAGCATCCAGAGACTTCACCAGAGGTCACAGTGGGCAGAGAGATCCCTCTGTAGCTAGGGGTCACCTGTTTAAGTCGGGTGTCCTTAAATAGGGGATCGTCTATACTCGTTGTACCATCGCTAGACAGCTCCATCGGTAATATAGTGGTCATCCTGCTAACTACAAGTGATGCTCTAATTCCATTTAATGAGAGTGACAGCTGCAGTGAGCGTGGACAATCTCTACTCTACTGATGGAGCTGTCTGCTCTTTGGAGGAAAATCGATGATCAGTGGGGTTTCCTAGTGGCACAACCCACCCTTACTCATTTATGACCTCTTCTATGGATAAATAACTGTTTAAAGGAAATCTACCATTTGTTTTTATGCATTGTGAACCAAACATACCTTATGCATTTTGTAGCTACACTGATGCAGTAACACATCTTGTTTAATCCCTGAACTGAGTGGTTTTGCTCAAAAAAACAATTACAAAATTCAGGACCTTGGGAACATTGGGTGCAGACAGGCTGCCCTACATAAAAGAGCTGCCTGAACTGTCCAGACAAGAGTTATCAACCAGCTGGGTGACTCATACACAGCAGCTGGGGGATGGTGCAGCGATTGATTACTTCTGCCTGTCAGGGACAACACGGTGATGATGTATTATCTGCTTATGCTGTGCAGGTTAAGGCTGGAGCTTGGCATAATTAGGGAAAGGGTAGAGTGCAGGGGCAATCACAGGAGCGACAGAGCCTCCTTATCATAATTTTATCATAGTTAATTTCAGGAAAACCACTTAGGTCAGGGATTAAACAAGATATGTTTCTGCATCAGTGTAGCAACACCATTCTCCAGGTATGTTTGGATCATAATGCATAAAAGCAAATGGTAGATTTTTTTAAGCCGGCAAAATCTTTTTAGAGATTAGACAGAAAGCACAGAGAAAGATCAGAGTAAATACGCTTAGAATTTTCAAGGAAAGTTTATTTTAACAATACAACGGAATAAGCACAAACAAAGCCTCCATATTACATTACCGGGATCACACAAGAGCGCTCTGCATGAATCCTGAAAAATGACTGCACTTTCAATGAAAAATATTTGCAAACACGGCGCGGCTGTAAAACATTGCGGCAATGTGATCCATATTCGCTTGGCTACGGCGTCGCAGACTCGGCGATATGTTTGTGTCCTTTTAGCAGTTATTCAGCCTGCTAGCCAAACCATCTTCACTGAACATGATGGTAATGTGATTTGGCATGTCCCTGGAAGCATGGCATGCAGAGAGGGGGGTGTCACCAGCTGAGGCTGTTTTTTTTTTGTTTGTTTTTTTTTTTACGTTATATTCTTAGTACTGCATGACTGTTGTTGATCCAGAATGATTAATGTACATGCAGAGTGAGCAAAACAATGATTGTGGCATTTCCTCTTAATTAAATCACCCCTCATCAACCCATCTAACTACTGCCGACAGAGCAGAACCCACATGCACACAGGATATTAGATAGGAATGAATAAACATGATAAACACCCAGAAATATCATAATATATATCATAATAATATACATAGCGGACATGTTCCTTACTATAGACGGGCTCTTTTAACTATCACTCTCTTCATTAAAAGAAATATTCTACAAATGTGTCAAGTAGATTTGGCTTCATTTGCTGCGGAATTTTTCTCATGCCAAAATATAATGAATGTTTCACAGAAAAACAGTCATAATAATGAGTGGTTTTTGCCTTGACTTGGATAAATACCAGACTCGCTGCTGGTGGATTTCATGTAATATTATATAAATATATGTTCTTTTTTTTTTCGCTTCTACATTTCATTTTCTGACAAACGTGGCATTTTTATTTCTACATTTTGCTCTTAGAATTTGTCCTGATTCCAACTGTAAAATCAGATGTAAGCGATAGGCACATCTGATTTTTAATCCTTAAAATTCTCTACAATCCGGTCATTGCAAAGCTACATGATATACACTCACCGGAGTGGCACCCGGTGTGGTCTTCTGCTGCTGTAGCCCATCTGCCTCAAAGTTCGACGTACTGTGCGTTCAGAGATGCTCTTCTGCCTACCTTGGTTGTAACGGGTGGCGATTTGAGTCACTGTTGCCTTTCTATCAGCTCGAACCAGTCTGCCCATTCTCCTCTGACCCCTGGCATCAACAAGGCATTTCCGCCCACAGAACTGCCGCTCACGTGATGTTTTTTCTTTTTCGGACCATTCTCTGTAAACCCTAGAGATGGTTGTGCGTGAAAATCCCAGTAGATCAGCAGTTTCTGAAATACTCAGACCAGCCCTTCTGGCACCAACAACCATGCCACGTTCAAAGGCACTCAAATCACCTTTCTTCCCCATACTGATGCTTGGTTTGAACTGCAGGAGATTGTCTTGACCATGTCTACATGCCTAAATGCACTGAGTTGCCGCCATGTGATTGGCTGATTAAAAATTAAGTGTTAACGAGCAGTTGGACAGGTGTACCTAATAAAGTGGCCGGTGAGTGTATATGTAGTGACTGCTGATCATATTTTGGAGTTATATGCACCTTGATGGTTCTCCGTTAGGTCATGTGACCAGCAATTATTCTTTACAACATAAATTACATTGGTGTTACATACTTTTTTAATCCAAAATTAGCAAACTAGTCTTTACTAAATTATATGCCATTTTGTTATTGTAAAGTCTGTGTAACTCCTTCATATAGCCAGGTGTCCTGCTGCTCCTTGCGTAGATGCTGATGACACAGAGGTCCTGACAAAACAAGAGTCTTAATCCTTCAAGACCAGTTTTTTTTTTTAGTTTTTTGGGGTTTCCATTTTTCACTCCTCTCCTTCCAGAATCCAGAACTTTTAGAATCTTTTGTTTACAAAACTATATATTGGCTACATCTACATACAGGCGGTCCCCTACTTAAGAACACTCGACTTACATACGACCCCTAGTTACAAACAGACCTCTGGATATTGGTAATTTATTGTACTTTAGTCCTAGGCTACAATAAACAGCTGTAACAGTTATCACAGGTGCCTGTAATGAAGCTTAAGTGTTAATATTGATTTTTATGACAACCCAACATTTTTAAAATCCAAATGTCACAGAGACCAAAAAAGTTCTGGCTGGGATTACAATGATAAAATATACAGTTCCAATTTACATACAAATTCAACAAACCTACAGACCCTATCTTGTATGTAACCTGGGGACTGCCTTTACTGGTGTGTGTCCTTTTGGCAGGAACCACTATTCTTTTAGCTTCTTATGCCTTGGTTTTTATAAGAAAAGGCTTTTACATTTTTTAAATGAGCCTGATGGCCTCTGGGCTACATAGGTTTTAATGGATCCTGGAGCCCCTGAGGCTCATTTGCATAATTAGAAAGCATTGTTTTTTTCCACAAAGGGAACCTGTCATCAAGAGCCCTTTTCTGGCTCCCCCATGTCCCCATAGAGAATAGTGTAAAATGTTTTTATAGTAAAACCAACTTTTCCCCACTGTCTGTAAGTGGAAAACTGGACCCCAAAACACCCACCATTTAAAAAAAATGGGATAAAATATATATGGTATAAAATAATGTGAGCTCCACCAGAGTATATATCTCTACTCTCCCCAGTCACATGATCTATAGTGACATGTGACCAGTGACATCACACCTGCTGGGATTTTGTGATGGAATTTGGAGAAGAGGAGGAGCATGTGGGGGTATCCAGAGTCTGGGGGATTTACTAAAGGCTATATAATAATGTAATCACACCCGGCATTTGAATATTACTCCAGGACAATAAAAGCAAGTTATGCAATGATGGCACAAAATAAAAAATAGCAGATATGAACCCTGATTAATAGCAGAAATATTTGGTGTGTTTTGAATGATGTAAAATGCTTGGGGGACAGTTGTCCTTTAAAATGTGGCTGTCAAAGTCACCAGTGGCATTTAAATTTTAAGTGGCCATCTTCATCAGCACTAGCCTTTGGTCGGCAGAGGGCGCTGCCATTTTGCGTGGAATTGACGCTTTTCATGGCGAGGCAGGATGGCTTACTGGTTAGCATTATAGCCTTACAGCGCTGGGGTTCAAGTCAAAGTCTGCAAAGAGTTTGTATGTTGTCTCCATGTTTGTGTGGGTTTACTCTGGGTCCTCCGGTTTCCTCCCACACTCCAAAACATACTGGTAGGTAGGTTAGATTCTTAGGCTTGTGGAGACAAGGAATGATTTGGCAAGAACTGTGCAGCACTGCGTAATCTTTGTGTGCCATATAAATAGAAGAATTATTATAATTGTTATTAATAATATCATGAGGAGAAAAAAATCACCCCCCAAACAAAAAAAAAGAATGGAGCAGCGTTTAAAAGTTTAACACCTGCGATCGGTGCCAAAATGGATTGAGGATTTTACTGGTTGGGTTGTCAAAAACGCTAATAAATAGTCTGATTCAAAACAGGGGCCTAAAAGGTCCCTTTCAAATGCGAAACAAAACTTGGCATTTTTTTGCAAGTGAGTTTAAATAAAAACTTTAAGTAGATTAAGGACCACTGAATGCTTCGCTGCCTGTGCAGGAAAACTGAAGGACAGGGGATCTGGGAGAGCATGAATGTCATGCTTAATAAGTACTGTATGCAAACTGAGTGCACCAAGTGTGACAAGTGGCTCAGGGATGAGGAGGACTACAGACCTGGAGGACCATATAATTGCCACTTACATCTAACCCAAGTGCACAGCTCTGACCACAGAAGAGGACATAGAGGTCTAGAAGAACTGATTCTCGCTTAACAAAGCTGAGTCCACAGTTGACACTACCATAAATCTTCCCCTTCTACAATTTATTTGGTTTATATATGGCATGGTAGGGAAATTGACAACACCCAAAAAGAATCTGTCTAGAAAGTATTGGTGAATACACAGTCTTTGTTTCCATATATAAGGTATTGGAGACAACTTGATGCTGATGTTTATAAGTCCCACCATATGTTGGAGGACATTGATGTATGTGTCCTATAATAGGTTGCATTTAGGGCCCCAGAATTATTTTATTATAATGGGACCATCATGGGGTTCACTAAGACCCCTATCTATATGAACATCTATATGGTGACCTGATGATTGTGTATTTGTATATTTTTCACTCTTCATGATGGACTAAACTGTGGCTTGTTTTTTACTTTTCGTTGATTACTTTTATCTTGGGTGGGTCCCGCATGGTTCCTTAGGTGCCTCTCACTCTCCAAACATTTCATCCACACATCTAATTTGATAGGACATGAGGCACCAAGCACTAAGAGGAGTATCTGGAGTTGTAACAGGGAACCTCCTGCTCCCATTAAGTAGGGCATGCTTTGCTTTCCCTATGTGTTCATAAGCTATATATGAACTATCCCTTTATATTATCTACATAACACCTCATTATTTATTTATTTCTAGCATACCCCAAACCACATATCCACACAGACAATACCACCTTCAATGTGGCCCATACCAAAATAATAAACATTACTTATGTACTCAGTGACCCCATGTGATGATTGATGCCTTCTTGGAGAGCCATAATATAAATGGGAATAAAACTCTTTGTAGCTTCTGTTGATCCTGGGAGTTATTCTGACCACCATTTTTTTCCTGTTTTGGGCCAATTGGCATCAAACTTACAGGGTTTTTGCCTTTTTTAAATCAATACTGTATAATTTAATAGGTTGCACTTGATAGACTGAAGTCATCTTCTAACCTTGCTTACTACGAGCTATGGCGGCCTCCTAGGCGGGAATCTTCTACCCCGTGGAAGGACACAGTGAGCAGAATGATGTCACTGCTCCATTTGCGACATACAAAGGACATACACAGAATGGGGCAGATTTACTTACCCGGTCCCATCGCGATCCCGCTGTGCTTTGTCCGACAAGGATTCGGGTCGGACGCGATTCACTAAGATTGTACGTCCGAGTTCCTGCATGTGTCGCTTCTGCGCCGAGGTCCGTCGGAGTTCACCTGCTTCTTCCTGGTGCATGTAAGTGCTTGATCTTGCGACACATTTCCTTTTTTCAATTCCGCGGTTTGTCCGAATCCGTCAGGTTGTCCGATGGCCCGGCCCCCCATTTCTGTCACTTGCAAGCTGGCGCCGATGCACCACAATCCGATCGCGTGCACCAAAAACCCGAGGAAATGCAGGGCAAAAGAGAAATATTCGGGAAACCCGGCAGGTCCATACTGCTTGGTGGGTTCTTACCTTTGGGAACGTGAATGCTCCATAGTTCTCTTGTGATCTCCTCTCCTACTGGATCCCGGCAAATCTAATATTTTATGGATATGTTATCATTTTCTCTGTCTCTATCTTAAGTCCTTTATTATCCATTTTTCATAACCTCCTCTTTAGTTTTCTCCTTAAAGTTTAATTTTACCCACAAAGTACATTTTTTGAAATGTTCATACTTTCGTTTGTACTAACCTTGTGTGGCCTTTTATAGCAGCACATGGATCCCTATAGATACTAGCAGTCAGTGTTGTCTCTCCCGCAAGCAATCGAAGGGAAAATATCTTTATATTCCGGTAAGTTATATACAATATGGTCAGTAATTAGCAAACATCTGTATGTAAATAATATAATTAATAATTTCTATGCTTCCATTACTGGAAATGTTATAATTTGTTTTTGCAAAGTTGAATCTGTTCTACTCGGTTTCCTCTGACCCTTCCTGTTTCCTCAACGATGTTACCCGTTCGTTGCCCCGGTAACAGTTATTATTGTTACTGATGAGTCCGACAAGGTATCGGCAGTCTTCTTCATATTATATGAAGATATAAATTATTCTCCTGTACGTAGCCAGGGTGAACAATCAATTACACGTCAGGGGTCACATTGTAAGTTTTTATGTAAATAGCCTTTGTTGGAAACTTTGCAATAGTATGAAGATGTGAGATGATCTACATATAGTACATGTATATTCATATTCTAATTTTGTAAATTACATCACATTTAATGTAAAAAAAATAGCTAAGAGTGTCAAGATTCTAGCACAAGGAATCAAACTAGAGTCCTCATGACCCACATCTTTTTTTTTAATTATTTTTCCATTGATAGAACCAATTTAAGGCTTCTTTTTTGCAGGATGGGATGCCATTTTGAGGGTGATTTATCTTTAGTCAGGACATTATTTATTTATTTTTTTTATATTTTTTGAAACTTTTTTTATTTTGTTTTTACTATTATTTCAGACCTCCTAGGGTAACCCTAGAGTGTCTGATCACTCATACAGTATACTGCAATACAATTATATTGCAGTATATTGCGAATTTGCTGCTTCTGTATTAAAGGCTGTCTCTGTAATACAGATTGATGAATGTCAGCTATGGGAGTTTTAATCAGGCTTTCCAGCTGTCATGACAACCAATTAGCGCCCTCCGATGACATCATAAAGGGCGCCGATGTGCAATCCAAGATGGTGGCGCCCATCAGAAGGTTGTTGCTGGCAGTTACCGGTGGGTATCAGCTGTGAAATACAGCTGACACCTGCCGCGTATGGAGAGGGCTCAGTCTGTGAGCCCTCGCCATACTCCCCTCACTGCTGTACGATGTATATAGTCAGACATCAGCATGGAAGTGGTTAAAGGACATCTACCTGCAGGATGAAGGTGTGTAAACCCAGCACACTGACATACTGGTGTGCGCCCCCTCTGGCATGACCCACTCTTCTTTAATATCCTTATGTGCTTGCTTTTACAAAAAAGGGGTTCTAAAAATTATTCAAATAAGCTTGAGGGGCTTCAAGCTCTATAGATGTCAATGAAGCCTGGAGCCTCACACGCTCATTTACATAATTTTTAAAACCTTTTTTTTTTGTAAAAACAATGGCTTAAGAAGCTAAAAGAAGAGAAGATTCTGACAAAGAGGGCACACACTAGTATGTCAGTGTGCTTGGTCTACAATACTTCATTTTGGTGGTAGATTTCAGAGTATTGAATCAGAGCCTTTAGGATCTTCCATAGCAGACTCTTTGTAAGGCCCCTAGCAGCCAAAAGAGATGAAAAAACTGATTAGTTGATTCATAGATTCTGCTGTCATAACCCATTCACAATTTCACAGAAGTGCCAAAGTAAAAGTGAAACTGTCAAAACCCTGCGATGCTGTGGATGTTACTGATCGCAGCATCAGAGGGGTTACTAGCATGATTCATAAATCCCACACTGTCCACTTCTGTAAACAGTGAATAGCCTTTAGGGTAATAAAAAGGGGAGGGGATCCCTGAAACCCCTATCCTAGGGCGAATCTGCTCTGCCTTTTTGAATTTCTAATGAGAAGTGACATGTCCATTGGGGGCGAGTAAAGGCAGCAGTGATGGGAGCAGTTGATAAAGTGAAATTCATTACAGAAATTTAATTAAAAAACTGAGTAACTTTGCAGACACTCTGCTTTATTGATCTTGAATCCATTTCCACTCATGTCACATTGTTTGCTCACTCCACCGACATAGACGAATATACATGATAATTATTCTGCTGGTTTCTTTAGCTCCAGACATCGGTTTAGCATTATCCTACAATGTAGCATATTATCATCTTTTATATCAAATATTTTAAAAATAGGTACGTTTCACTTTACTATGGTCTTGGTTGCAAAATAGAAAAGACTTCCTGTAGCATGATGTCCTTCAAATAAAACCTCGTCTTTATTGGCTCATGGTCAAACGGCAAACGGGTAAGAAACTGTGTATATAACAGTCTAAGGCTGAACTGGTTACTGGTGTGAAGATGTACACCCCCTCCGTAAAACGGTTTGTTTCTGCTCTCGTTGTCTTGACCAGGCTCCGCTGATGTGCCTGACAAGGTTTCATGCACAAGCAGATTCGTTACTTACTTGACTGGGCATTGCATTACTAAGGGGATTCCTACTGCCAATTTCCTGCAGACAATACTATTTTTCCTTTGAGTAATGCTGAGAAAATTGCAATGCAGGTTTGTTTCAAATTTAAAAAGAAGTATCCTGCCCCAGTAGCTGATAGTCACAGTGCCTGCCCTCACAGTAGCCAATAGTCACAAAGCCCACATTAGCCAATAGTCACAGAGTCCCCGGTAGCTAATAGTGAAAGAGTCCACAGTAGCAAATAGCCAACAGTCACAGAATCTCCAGTAGCCAATAGTCACTTAGTCCCTAGTAGCCAATTGTCAAAGAACTCCCACATGTGCCAGCAGTCACAGAACCTCCAGTATCCAAAAGTCACATAGTCCCCAGTAGCCAATAGTTAAAGAACTCTCACATGGGCCAATAGTCACAGAACCTCCAGTAGCCAATAGTCACAGAGTCCCCAGTAGCCAATGGTCAAAAAACTCCCATGTGGGCCAACAGTCACAGAACTTCCAGTAGCCAATAGTCATAGAGTCCCCAGTAGCCAATTGGTAAAGAACTCTCACGTGGGCCAAAAGTCACAGAGCCTCCAGTAGCCAATAGTCACAGAGCCTCCAGTAGCCAATAGTCAAAGAACTCCCACATGAGTCAACAGTCACAGGGCCTCCTGTAGCCAATAGTCACAGAGCCCTCAGTAGCAAATTGTTAGAGAATCCCGAGTAGTCAGTAGACATGGAGTTGCCATTAATGACACAGTGTCCAGTAGCTAATAGTCATCCCCTCTCCCCAGCTTCCTACCCCGTGTTACCCAATCTACTGCAGGGTAGGGGAGAAGCAGATTATAAATAAATAAAAAAGTTATAATCCTCTTCAAAATCACAAAAACAAAAAAAATGCAATAACTTATTTTATACTTTGTTCTCCTTACACCTGAAATAATAATTAATCCATGATACACAGTATACAGTATGTTCCCCAAACTTGTACTAGTAAAAAAAAAAATACTCATCCCTGAAAAATTAAGCTTCGCATTGTCGTATGGATGGAGAAACAATAATAGCAAAGTTCTGGCAGCTAGTGAATACATCAATACATCAACTAACAAAATGCATTTTACAGAAAGCATAATCATGGCGACTAATCTCCGCTGATTAATTAATTACAGAAAAAATCTTCGGTGAAGGTTTTATTTGTAATCTCCACCAGAAAAAGTTCTAAAAAGCTGTTTAGCATTGTGTAACTGTTAATGTATCCCAAAATTTTATCCGACTTACAACTTTCAACAATAACAGCTTCCCAAAGATACAGTGAAAAAAAAAGGTTATGGGAATTTTTTTTATTATTGATTTTATTTTCATTCTACATAAGAAAGAATTAAAAAAAAATAAGTTAAAGGAAATCTACCAAAAAAATCCATCCTGATAAACCAGGGGCACTTACTCACAGATCCGGGCACAGTGACTGTGGTAATCCTCTTATATTTGTTATCCATGGCCTCCTTTCTTCTAAAATCTACTTTTACAGTTATGCTTATGAACCTGAAGGGCTCTGGGGGTGTTACCAGAGCCCCTCCGTGCTGCAGCTACATAGGCTGTTACACTGTCTACCTCTCACCCAGCACTTCCCCTCTACCCCTACCTGATGAAGAAGAGTGAAGAAATAATGTGATACCTTTTAAAGTCTGAGTATATTCCATATGCTCAGTTAGCCTCTAAAAAGGTATCAGCTGATTTCTTTACTCTGTTTATGCATTCTATGGCTAACACGGAGCACATCTACACTATGGGGGTCATTTACTAAGGGCCCGATTCGCGTTTTCCCAACGTCTTACCCGAATATATCAGATTTGCGCCGATTTTCCCTGTATTGCCCCGGGATTTTGACGCACACGATCGGATTGTGGCGCATCGGCGTCGGCATGCACGCGACGGAAATCGGGGGGCGTGGCCGATCAAAAAACCCAACGGATTCGGAAAAAACGCCACATTTTTTAAAAAAAAATGTGTTGCGAAAATTGCACTTACCTTCACCAAGTATAGGCTGGTGAATTTCAGGGCATTCCAGCGGACTTCAGCGCAGCGGAGGAACTACCTTAGTGAATCCCGGCCGGACCCGAATCCACCGCAGAGAACGCGCCATTGGATCGCGAATGGGCCGGGTAAGTAAATCTGCCCCTATATATTATAATCTCACACAGTGGGCGGGAGCAACATGCGCCTGCACAGTGTAACTTGTATCCACTCCACATCCAAGCAGAGGGTCTAGTATTTCTGGACAGGGCACATGACGTCCTCTGCTACTTACACAACAATTGCACGCAGATATTTCCTCCATCGTCCGTTCCTTTTCTATCTGATATTACAGGATTTTTATCCGCTCCTCGATTTCTGTTTTCAATTGTCATCCATTTTATCGCTTTTCTTTTCTCCCAGTAATAACATTTCTATTCCTTTCTTGTCTTCTTGGTGAATAAATAATTTAGAAAATTATGAAGCTCATTTACTAAGGGTCCTTTGGACGCATTTTCGTTGGGTTTCCCGACGTTTTCTGTTTTGCGCCAAATTGCCCCAGGTTTTGGTGCACGCGATCGGATTTTGGCGCATCGGCGCCGGCTTGCACGTGACAGAAATCGGGGGCCGTGGCAGTCAGACAACTCGTCGGATTCGGACAAACCGCGGAATTTAAAAAAGGATTTGTGTCGCAAGATCAAGCACTCACATGCATCGGGAAGAAGAAGGTGAACTCCGGCGGACCTCAGCGCAGAAGCGACAATGCAGGAACTCGGGCACACGAATTTAGTGAATCGGGCCGGACCCGAATCCTCGTCGGACAACGGACCACGGGATTGCGATGGGACCAGGTAAGTAAATCTGCCCCTATGTGTCATGATTAGTGATAAGCGGATCCGTTAAAATCACGTTCGCATTCCGAACACGGACCCCAACCAGTGGTGGAGCTAATCACAGGCATTAACTTTTTAAGGCATTTAAACTAATCCGACCACAAGCGCGCAAGAACCGACATGCTGGCAGTGCTGCGCAGCCCCATTTTGGGGCGGGTCTTTGCTCTTTTACATCTTGGAGCGACAACCCTCTGCAAAATGGCAGAGCCAAGGATGGGGTCTATTTAAACAGACCCAGTGACTTTGTCAGTGACATTTGAAGGGGTTTTTTCCTATGAAAGAAAGTTCTCGAATTTAATCCCCTGGAGATGTTTACACAATAAAGATCATTTTAACCCCTTACTTTAAAATTTTACTCAGTTTTATTGTTTTTTAGCTCCTATCACCCAGTGATAGGTCAGTGTAAGATTCCAGAGTGTGAGTGGGGACTCTCTAAGCAGACACTTCATGATCCCTCTGTGCTCTGTGCTATGAGATGCTGTGTGCTGAAAATGTGCTTAGATTATCAGAGTACAGGGTTATATACACTTTCATTTAGCTTCTGAACATTATACTAGAAAGAGAGATGAAACAGATGAGAGATTCATGAGATGCACATAACACACAATGACACTTTCAGCTCGGCTAACTCCCCTATAACACACACAGTCAGTTCTGCTATATGCCTTCCTCTCAGATAAAGACCTTATTTGTCTGTAACTTGTAGAGTAAGTCTCTGCACACTTCCAGAAGGAAGTGCTTGTGACTCAGCTGGTCTTGTAATACAGGGGGAGGGGCAGGAGGCAAAGAGCATTGCAGTGTGCAGACAGGAGAAGCTATTCATGAGAAGAATCTGACCACGGTCGGATCCAGGTATAACTTGCTCTACTGACTCTGTGTAAACACCAGGACTGATAGCAACCGGTTGGAAATATATATGTGAAATGCTGTATTTTTGTTAATAACAGTGAATTAGAGAATTTGTTATTTTGTCATCGTGAGTACATGTAAGAATCTTGGCTTCATGGGAATACCCCTTAAAAGAGTTCACGCCCACGATCGGTGCAAGCATCCACCATGGGCGTTAACCTGGAGGAAGTTGAGCTGAAAGTGGACCCAGCCCCGAATCTAATGAACGAAGTTTGGCATTAACTCGAACTTTATGGTCCAGGTCCACTCAACACTAGTAATGATTCTTAGGGTTGTACTGGCCAATCAGAGTGTGAGAAGGTTTTCTGGGATATTCTGGAAGTAGAGTCTAGAAAGTTTTATTTGGATCTAATTTTGACATCAATTACTTACGATTTGGTCCAATTCTTCTTTAGGAAAAAATTATGTGGAACTTATTAGATATAATTAATCGTATCCCTGTATGTGTGTAGAGAGGACAATAAATGGCGGGGCAAATCAAGGAGCTAAAGTTCTCTATAGATGGAGGAGCAGTCCACAAGGTGAATCTGAGTTCTACAGGTGCAAGAAATGTCCTTTCTGCAATAACTCATTACTAGCACTCGCGTTATATTAATGTGGATTCCTATCTCCAAGGAAACAGAAGTTAACAATAATTTCCATAGAAAGATATTGGGAGATACCAGAAATCAGGCGTAGAAGCACTGAAATAATCGTCATTTCTTGTGCAAAGCATGGAGCCCATATGGCCTGGAGGGGGCCATCCACTTCAGTAAATAATTGATATGTGTGTGTAAGGGAAAGTTATAAAAGTTTCCAAAATACTTTTTGCATTAATTCCTCATGATTTTCTAGATCTCTGCTTGCTATCCTGCTATAGAAAGGTTCTATGTTTGCTTCCAGTGGATAGAAATCCATGGTCAAGTGATGTCACACAGGTGCAGGAGCCGTTATCATCCTAGAGTGTAATCAGAGCCGTGTGATACTAACAGCTCCTGCACCTGTGTGACATCACATGACCATGGACGGATTTCTATCCACTGCAAGTAACATGGAAGCTTTCTATAGCAGCAAGCAGAGTTCTAGAAAAAATGTGAGGAATTGATAGAGAAAATTTGTTGTAGGTTCGGGGAGGTCAAAGACGGCAGGCGCACAGTGAGTGCGGATGTTTTTCTCCAAAAGTTTTTTATTTATGTTAAAATAGACCAAAACAGGTAGTCACAAAGCGTTTTGGGGAATGGGGTCCCCTTTTTCGAGTGAATTAAAAAATCGGACTCTGGAAGTTGTGTAGGAGTAGCTCCAGGGAGGTCACAGGAGAAACGCAGGAGTGCTGGTCTGAATAGCGATATATTCCTATCGGAGGATTCAGGAATTTGTGCTGGAGGAGTGTGAACTACTCTATTTTGTGGGTGACATATTGGAAGAAGAAGAACACACGGAAGCAAGAGAATCGGAGCTCCGGTCAGAACTTATTTTCTATGTTTTATAATTTGGGTTTACTGGATCAACCATTGACTGTTTGTAGCTCTGCGAGAGAGGTGTGCAGCACATAGATGTTATAGAATATATATATATATATATATGATAGTGTTGTAAAATTCATCATGCAGTTATGTCATGGGTGATATATGGAAAAGATTCTAGGTCTTGCCATTAGGATGTGTAAAAACCACAGTCCCTCTGCTGCCCCATAAAATATCTTAGGGCATCAGTAGACGGTGCGGCCATGACACGTCCCTGTTGTAGTTGTGATGTGGCCGAACACATCAGGTAAGGAATTGTGTCAGTAATTCAGAACAGAATTATTATTTAGTGGCAGTTTCATGAACTGTTAACATAATAATAATAATTTTGTTATCATCACAATTCCTTAATTAATTCAGCCAGTAGCATCTCAGCTGGGTCACAGATGAATCATGGTATTCGTACCCTTGGAGGATACTTTTTAGTAGTGTGCCTCCTGCTGCTAGATTGTTGCCTGCTAGACACGGCTCTAGTAGGCACTTACAGAAATTTTATCTAGTAGACAGACTTAGAGAATTGGCTCATTATTGAACTGAGAGAAGCAGGATGGTTGTTACGACAAATGAACTACCAATTAGACCACGCCTGGGCATTGTATCTATCTCTACTGGTCCACATGAGATCATTGAAAAATCTCCCCTGTGCCTTAACACAGACCTGCTGAGGCATCACTAGTTTGGTCAGATGCCCATTATACCGACTGGCCACGCGATGGCTTTCAAGTCCTCCTGGTCTGGTCTTTTTGTACTGCATGTGGTGGTGGAGATGATACCTACTGGCCTTGCAATGGCTTTGTAGTCCTCCTGGTCTGGTCATGGGTCGTCTAGTTCTGCATTTGTGTTAGATGATACCTACTGGCCTTGCAATGGCTTTGTAGTCCTCCTGGTCTGGTCTTGGTCTTCTTGTGCTGCATGTGGTGGTGGAGATGATACCTATTGGCCTTGCAATGGCTTTGTAGTCCTACTGGTCTGGTCTTGGTCTTCTTGTGCTGCATGTGGTGGTGGAGATGATACCTACTGGCCACGTTTATGCTTTGGAGTCCTCCAGGTCTGGTCTTGGTCTTCTTATGCTGCATGTGGTTGTGGAGTTGATGCACTGATGTGGGTTGAAGTCTCATTGTACCTCCATGCTGGAGGATTTTGCTGGGCAGAAACATTGCTTCGGGTTGACTTAATCCCTGCTGCTTTGCTGCTCGTATGGAAGACATTGTTAACATCAAGGAAGGTGAAGGCTGTGAGTTGGGTAGATCTGAGTCAAGTATATTATTCTGGCCCTCCAATTTTTCTTGTGGCACCACGGGAAAATCGCCCACCCAAGATGCACACCATTCTGTTACAAGGTGTAACATTGGGGGGGACTAAATCCTGGTCTACAGAGGACCCAAATACAATACAATAAATCTTAATTCAATTCCAACAATTATTGCATCAATTTATTTACACATCGAGTAAACAATTTTTTTGTAAGATTTTTGTAAAACCAACAGTATTTTTTCCATAAAACACGAATAATGGCTCATAAAATCTACTAGCAGATACATCATATAACATTATACTGCGATGAATGTATCTATTTATTACAACACTCTATAGCAGTCAATCAAATAACCATGTAGCGGGGAGATGTGTGTCAGGATTGAGATGACATGGCCGTCACGTGTCCTAATTTTCTGAATTGTGTCAATAACTGCCTTTGTACATATAGTGTAAGCCTTCCGAGACATCAAGCACATTCGAGGCCTTCATTTGTAGACGACCATTGGGAATAACCGGCGAGTAGACTCATATTTAAATAAACACTGGGAAAAGAGACCCTATTAAAAGATTCCATTTGCTATGCAGCTGATGCCTCGGAAGAGTTGGGTTGTATAATGAAAGGCGGCTTAATGATTACACGTGGAATAGGCAGTGCTGCAGGAGAAACAGATTTATAGTACAGCAGAGCTAGTTAAAAGAGATGCCCTCCCTTCTCTCCAGCAATAAACCGCTATAATGCTTGTTCTCCTTGCCTTTTACTCTCTTATGCCTTCATGACTCTCTCATCCCTCTCCTGTCACCTTCCAAATTTCTTCCGCAGTCTGCCTGAATCTTGCTTATTTACTTAGAAGAAACCTTCTGTGCACTCTGTCATTTATCCTGAGGAAATACGGCAGCTTGGACAGAGTGTCCATTACGCTCTCTTAACTGCCGACTTAACAAATAGCCACCTGCCTCCGAGAGCCTGTTCTTTCGCATTTCCGCTGACAGGTAACCCATCATTTTGCGGGGAGTTAACAAACATTTTTTTTTTTTTGGCGTAATAAAGAAATCTTGTCCTACGTTTGTTGGATGTTGAGCCCATATTTCTAAGTTACAACAAAATTCTGGGGAGACCTTGCCCTGGAGATCCAGATGGATGCCGGCAGTTAACGTAAAACTCATTCTAGGAGAAGTCATTTAAGGCGTTAAGAGAAAAAAAAAATCTTGTCTCGTAGCTTTAAGGAAGATGAACTCGACAAAAGTCGAGTCAAGAGTAAAAGTCAGCCTTGATGGGATTTAAGGATTGCGAGTTAATTGGAGTTATCCATTGACGCCTGAATAGCAATGAGATTTTCTTTACAACATTGAACATGACATATGTAAAGCAACCATCATTCTTAATACACACATTGTATATAACCTGATAATTAAGGACTCGTGCTAACTAATTACCAGCCAAACAAGGACTCGGGGCAGATATAACATATGGCTGCACATCAGTTCCTCTGTTCAATCAATGTCTGCGGTAGCTGAGAAGCTAGCAAAGCACTAGAGCTAACGGGTTTCATACATCATTGTATGGCCAAGAGTAATCCAACATTGATTGTGGAGAAAGAAATAATTTCCTTCGAGAGGAAAACAGAAACAATTTTCTAATACAAATAAAAATTAAATAAATAGAAATATAAACAAATACGACAATCATAATCGGGTTCTCCAGTGACGCTAGGGGGGAAAAATATTGATAAAATAGACATTCGGTTCTTGGTTTAGAGATCTACCAACTGGTCAAGTCTAGAGAGACAGATATCTCTTTTATTAATATATTACAAAACCAAAATGTCAGAACTCTCTGAATGGGTTCTTGCTGCAATGTTCTGAGCTTGTGAACCATGTATAGGGCTACTCTGCTTGAGGCTGATTGACAGCTAGATCCATAGAGTTTAGTTCCCTTGGCTGAGCTGGGTTTATGTTCTGTGAAAAGTTAGGTGGTTTTATTTTGGAGTTTAGTGTGTGTCATGTATGGTTTGAGTGATGGACGGTTGAATCAATCAGCGGCTGGGGTGGCGTCCAGGAAATACACATAGACCTGCACCTAACTTCACACTGGTTATACTGGTCTCATGCTACTTGTGTTACTTTATGCTCTGTTCTATAAATTACAAATTTAGTAATCAGAACCAAATGAGAATGTGTATCTTTGGCATTTATGTATTAATTTGTTTAATTATAAGATATGTAAATAAGCTCTCCTCCAGCACAGAGAAATTTTAGAGGTTCATCCAAGATATCTAATCTAGGAGACCATTGCCCCAGATCTGGAGAGTAACTACAGGGGTAGGAGGTATGTGTGTGCATATGCTGTATGTCTGTATATTGTATTGTATGTATGTATTTGTTGTTGGTGTGTGTATATGCTGCATGGATATATATGGCACTGTAAGTATTTGTGTATATGCTGTATTTAAGTAAATATGGTGTGCATATACTCTATATATGTTTATGCTGTATGTGTGTATATGCTGTACGTGTGTGTATTAGTATATAAATGGTGTGTGTAAATATGAGTGTGTATATGTGTTTGTGATTGTAACTCAAATGTATGAGTATACAAATATGTATATTTATAAAGGGGAAGGTGGCCCAATTCAGAAGTCTGCTATGGGGTCCTGCCTCACTGCCCAGAATTGTATTGATAAGATGCAAGGACATCAATGCGCCAAAACCCGTCCACTGGTAGATGCCTCTTGAATTTCAGCTTTGCTTTGCCATGTGACAGCTAGTTTTTCCTCATGGTGAAAAGTATCCACTCAATATAAAGTATGTAACATGAACTCAACCTGAAGTACTAAATACTATTACCCTCATTGTCTTTGTACCTTCTAGCAGTTTTTGGGACATGGTAGTTTTATGGTGCAAACCTTTTCATTTGGTGGGCTACCAAAAAGTGTTTTCTATTTTCTAATGTATAGGACTACTAAATAATCTTCTTTATTCAAGGAATCTTTTGTTACCACAGTAGAGAAGAGTGGACCCAAACTTCAAGTTCGGGTACAGGGTTCGATTGTGTCCACACACCCTGAACGTATTGCTGGATTGCCGGCCATACAGGGAATCTGGCAAATTGAAGCCTATAGCTATAAGTCATGTCTGTGATTGGCCGGGCTTGTCCTCCTGAACACAATAGCACTTGGTTTAGAATTGTCCAAAATGTTTCCAAGGTCATTGCTATGTTAAGATTATAAGAGCAAAGGTGAACACTGAGACTTACCCTCACAAATCTGAAATCTTCCATTGGGGGAGAGATAAGGGGCATACATGTCAGATGATTGATCATTCTTGTTCAAATCAGAGTTCGAGGCTGTCATTCCTATAATAATTATTATGGGTACTTATGGTAGAGACTAAAAGTTTGGACACACCTCATTCGAAGTGTTTATTGTATTTTCATGGTTATAAAAATTGTAGATTCACACTGTAGGCAACTGAAAATGTGTTTTATTTTCTAGGTTCTTCAAAGTAGCCACCTTTTGCTATGATTTCTGCTTTGCAGACTCTTGCCATTCTCTTGATGAGCTTCAAGAGGTAGTCACCTGAAATGGTCTTCCAACAGTCTTGAAGGAGTTCCCAGAGATGCCCAGAACTTGTTGGCCCTTTTGCCTTCACTATGCGGTCCAGCACTTTTTAAACATACAAGATTGATGGCTGCCTTGGGTAACTCTTCCGCCATATAAAGATACTTCTGTCCAGAGAGATATCAGCCAGTTTGGGTCCAGGGGCAATAGTTGGACCCAAATTAGTCTCCCAATTTATCTCCAAACCAAGGAAAGACCCAAATTCACCAATAATCTCTCCCCCCGCATCCACAACCCAGAATAACCTTCTACTGTCATATAAGTATTGTAAGGGGTTCAATGAATAGTGCAAAGAGCAATGGGGGCCGGTTGGCTCTTGTCCTCTAGACAAAAAAAACGAGTGAGATCTATTACCATTGACCAAAAACATAGTCATAGACCTCACTTTACCCATTAGGGCCAAATCCGAAGCTGTCCAATATTTTCTAGAGGAATCTCTTTTCCACCATGTCAAAGTTGTCCAATGACAGGATGGAGTGAAGACGCCCTTCATTTCAATAAATGCATAGAGTCTGTGGACACAATCACTCGTCCTTCTGCTCGGGATGAATCCATTCTGGTCTGGATGGATTATGATTAGAGATGAGCGAACATGCTCGTCCGAGCTTGATGCTCGGTCGAGCATTAGGGTACTCGAAACTCGTCGTGCTCAGGAGCGTAATAGTACTGTCTCCACAAGTCATTCGAAAAAGGCATGCCTCATCCCGCCGTTTTGCTTTTTGGCGGCAGCCACAGAGCCAATCACACGCCAGGAGACTCTGCACTCCACCCAGCATGACGTGGTACCCTACACGTCGATAGCATGGTTTTGGCTGTGCCAGATCACGTGACCCTGGGATAGACTAGACCACTGCCCCCCTCTGCTCGGATCATTCTTTGTCTGATGCCGCTAGGGAAGAGCTGCTGAGCTTGGCGGGAAAGCGTTAGGGTGTTCTATTAGCTTACTTGTTAGGCAGGATGATTCTCAAAACCCAACAGCCCTTCTTAGTGCTACAGTAACGTTCTACTCTTTTTATTTAATTTGCATCTAGTACCATTTTGTGAGGAATTAGCAGGGGGACTTGCTACCAGTTTGTGTTTAGCTCTTAGTGGCACACATATCCCATAGCAAAGACCGAAGTGGGAAATTAGTAGGGGTTGGATTTCATTAGGCACTAACTCAGTCATCACTCATCTGCATATAGTGTGCTTTGATACTTGTGCTAGGAAAATAGCCCATAGGAGAATACAAAGAGCTTACTTACGCATACAGTAGCGTTCTAATTATTTGATTTCTGGTTGATCTGCTGGTGGCTGTACTTTCTGCAGTGCAATGTACTAGCCAATTCCTGAGCAATTTGTAGTGAGACTTGCGACCGCTGTGATTTCTGCGCTTAGTGACGCACATATCCATAGCAAAGACCGATGGGAAATTTAGTAGGTTGGGATTTCAATTAGGCACTAACTCAGTTGTCACATCTCATCTGGCATGTAGTTGTGCTTTGATACTTGCTAGAAATAGCCATAGGAAAATACAAGAGCTGTACTTACGCATAATAGCAATTCTATATAATTATTGATGTTCTGGTTGATCTCCTGGTGGCTGTACTTTCTGCAGTGCATGTACTAGCCATTCTGCAATTTGTAGTGAGACTTGCGACCACGCGTGTTTCTGCGCTTAGTGACGCACATATCCATAGCAAAGCCAAGTGGGAAATTTAGTAGGGTGGATTTCAATTAGGCACTAACATGTGTCATCTCTCTGGTAGTAGTGTGCTTTGATACTTGGCTAAAAATAGCCCATAGAGAATACAAAGAGCTTACTTACGCATACAGTAGCGTTCTATATATTTGATTTCTGGTTGATCTGCTGGTGGCTGTACTTTCTGCAGTGCATGTACTAGCCATTCTGAGCAATTTGTAGTGAGACTTGCGACCGCTGTGTTCTGCGCTTAGTGACGCACATATCCATAGCAAAAGCCGAAGTGGGAAAATTTAGTAGGGTTGGATTTCAATTAGGCACTAACTCAGTGTCATCTCATCTGGCATAGTAGTGTGCTTTGATAACTTGGCTACAAAATAGCCTAGTAGAATACAAAGAGCTTACTTACGCATACGGAGTCGTTCTATATATTTGATTTCTGGTTGATCTGCTGGGCTGTACTTTCTGCAGTGCATGTACTAGCCAATTCTAGCAATTTGTAGTGAACTTGCGACCGCTGTGTTTCTGCCTTAGTGACCACATATCCTAGCAAAGACCGAAGTGGGAAAATTTAGTAGGTTTGGATTTCAATTAGGCACTAACTCAGTGTCACTCAATCTGGCATAGTAGTGCTGTTTATGACTTGGCTAGAAATAAGCCATAGAGAGAATCAAAGAGCTTACTTACCGCCTACAGTAGCGTTCTATATATTTGATTCTCGGTTGATCTGCTGGTGCTGTACTTTCTCTGCGTCATGTACTAGCCAATTCTGAGCAATTTTGTAAGTGAGCTTGCGACCGCTGTGTTCTGCGCTTAGTGACGCACATATCCATAGCATAGACCGAGTGGGAAAATTTAGTATGGTTGGATTTCAATTAGGCACTAACTCAGTGTCATCTCATCTGGTCATAGTAGTGTGCTTTGATACTTGGCTAGAAAATCGCCGAGGAGATACAAAGAGCTTACTACGCATACAGTAGCTCTATATTTGATTTCTGGTTGATCTGCTGGTGGCTGTACTTTTGCAGTGCATGTACTAGCCAATTCTGAAGCAATTTGTAGTGAGACTCGACCGCTGTGTTCTGCGCTTATTGACGCACATTCCATAGCAAAGACCGAAGTGGGAAATTTAGTATTGTTGGATTTCAATTAGCACTACGCATGTCATCTATCTGGCATAGTAGTGTGCTTTGATACTTGGCTAGAAAATAGCCATAGGAAATCACAAGAGCTTACTTACGCCTACAGTAGCGTTCTATAATATTTGATTTCTGGTTGATCTGCTGGTGGCTGTACTTTTCTGCGTGCAGTACTAGCCAATTCTGAGCAATTTGTAGGTGAGAACTTGGCACCGCTGTGTTCTGCGCTGAGTGGACCACATATCCACAATAGACCGAGTGGGAAAATTTAGTGGGTTGGATTTCAATTAGCACTAACTCAGTGTCATCTCATCGCATGTAGATGGTTGTGCTTTTGATTACTTGGCTAGAAAATAGCCAATGCAATAGGATAGCATTGTTTGGTTTTAAACTCAAAAAAAAACAAAACACAAAAAAAAACAAAACAACACACCAAAAAAAAACAAAAAAAGTTAAAAAAAAATAATGTTATAACTCTCAATTTTAAAATGTTTAACCCGAGGGCTAGGGTGAGGACAGGGCGGGGACGTGGGCGTCCAACAAATACTGCATGGGGTCAAGGCCGTGGTCCTGGGCGGGGTGAGACCCACCCTCTGATGAGGGATGGGGAACGCCGCAGAGCTACACTCCCTAGGTTCATTCTGAAGTTACGCGGACTCGTGGTAGAGCACTGTTGAGCGAGAACAGTGCGAACAAAGGTGATGTTCGTGGATTGCGAAATGGCTCTTCGGCAATTTGTCCACCCGCCAGTCGTCTTCCACGCAGTTCCACCATTTCACCCCGAATCGCCACTACCTCCCGACTCTCTGCACCTCGCCATCCTCCCCCCCCCATCATAAGGGCCCTGCTAGAGTCTGACCCCAGTCACCAGGAAATTTGGCATTTTGACCGGCATCTCTGAGAATGTATTTCTGGACCCTTCCACAGTCACAAACCAGCGTTGTCCGTTATGGCCTGCCTGAGCTTATTTCCGATGCCCAGGTTTCCACCAGTCACAGTCTGTGGGTGATGATGACCTTCTTGAACGTAGTGGACTGGTAAAAGTGTCCCCGACGATGAGAGACACGTTGGTCACAAGTGGGAAGTTGTTGTCAGGGCAGGAATCCGAAGGGGGGATGCAACTGAGGGATCAGATGATATAAGTTGACCTAGACCCACGCGTGGGGTTGAGATGCCAAGGTGAACCACGTGCTTCTGAACGAGAGCGAGTCCTCGACCAGACATGTTGGAAGAGGCATGCTCTGTGGGGCCAGAACGGAGAGCGCGGCCAGAGCTGGTGTCATCACGCCAAATGTGTACCCTAGTGAAGCTCCCTGGCGAGGGCTCTTTGCGGCGAAGGCTAGATCTTCAGAATTTGGAGGTTCTTTAAGGAAACCCGGATGGACCGACTGATGTAGGGTGCAACATTGCCAAACCAGGCTCACAGGGGGTTCCACCACTACTACTTAACTACCACCTAGATCGCAGGGCATAATGATGCTTACAAAACACCCCAATACAAGTGGCAACAAGCCCGTTCACCTCCGCCGTTCACACAACACTGCTCCTTCCCTCCGTTTTCCAGCTGTCTATTCAGCCCCCCTGTGCCAGTAAGAGACCTTCCACGAAAAACCCCCATCTTGCTCCTTGTCCACGATCTCGCCACTACATCCGCACCCATCTTCATCTCTCCAGTACCACTAATAAAGCTTCTGTGGAGCGGAACCAAATATATTTCACCCACCCTCACTCCCACTCCCTTAATGTGCACATTTCCCGATTGCTAAGCCTGGAGATGCGCCCTATAGGCTAGTGATACCAGCGGCTTTCCGCATCTCATTTCTGTCTGCCATCCCCACTTATTTCTTATTCCCCAGCCTCCATTCTTACGCGGAGTTAGGAAAACAAAGAGCAGAAGTAGATGGTAAAGGGATTACTTTTCCCGATGGTGCCGTCACCAACCCTGCCACAAGCACGTGTCAGACAACATAATCGTCCCTGCCACCGCCGTTTCTGACAAGGTCCACCTGACCACAACACGGACACTTTGACATGCGCCGGGCAGGGCCACTATTAATCCGTTGAGACTGCACATGTGTTACTTGGGGGAGGTGGTGACCAAGCGTCCTGAGACCCTGGGGCTGCTCATATCTGCCTGACGCCGAGGGATTGCGGGGCCTACTTCGAAGAAGTCCTATGTGTTTCAGTGTCGCTACTATATACCGGAAAGTCCGCCTCCTCCCCACCGGCGTCTTCCGTCCACCCAACAGGTACTCCCATCAAGGTGGAACGGAATCACGTCAGAGTGCGTCTGACCAGCGCACTCAATTAAACCCAGTTCCGTCTTTCCCGAGAGGGGAACAACCAAGGGGAAGCATCTCCAATCAGAGTAGTACTGGTAGGCGTCGAGGCCGAAGTAGAAGGAATCAACTGAAAAGGTCAGGGGACCAAGCATTGCCGTCCTAAAACGCATCAGTCGTGCTCAAACGCTGAGCCTAGGCGACAAAAGGCACACCCGCCCAAAGCTATTACCAGGCATCACGCGCAGACGATGCTTGTGGCTGGCACCGCTGACACCTCAAGCCGGGAATGGTTATTGTGTTGACAAAGCCGTAACCTGGTGGCGCTCTGCAACTCGGCAGACTGACACATGTGCCATGCCTGGCCCATGGTGATAATTCTGATAGTGTCATTCCGGTTTCCTCAAGACATACCCCAATCTGTCTGATTTGCTCACGAAGTGCGCCGCATCTGTGCGCATTTCAGGAAGTCCGCCCCAGATGCTGCCACCTCAGTATGGCAGCGCAGCGCCGCCTCCAACTGCCCGCTCACCGACTGTTTTGTCGACGTGCCCACAGGTGGATTCACACTGACCATGTTATCCAAGGTTTACCAGCACCAAGCGATTGTATGACTGCCAGATGTCAACTTCCCACAAACTGGTATCAGGCGGTCATCAGCTTCCTCATCTAAATGAGGAGTGGACGGAGGTGTCTGATATCTTTCAGGTGCTGAGTAACTTTGAGGATCACACAATGGTCATGGGCGATGCCGCCAATCACAGCCTCACCATCCCGCTGCTTGGCCTGTTGAAAAACTCTCTGGTCGCATGAAGTCGGAAGCTTTGCGCTCGTCACAAGAGCGGGAAGAATATTCCCTTGTTGATAGCCAAGCACCCTCAGGTCTGTTTCTTCTCAGCGCATTCGAGGAGGTTGGAGGTGGATGAGGATGAGGAGAAAGAGGAGGAGGATATGTTGGCGACACCAAGAGGGGACCATTGTTGAGTTTTTTACTGTTCAGCTTGATTGCGAAGAAGAGAGTTGGAGAGATTGAGGAGGAGGAAATGGACAGTCAGGCCATTGAGGGGAGTGATCTTACGCGTTGGTACTCTGGCGCATATGGCAGATTTCATGCTAGGCTGCTATCCCTACCCTCCGCGTTCAAAAATTATTCCACAGCACCGATTACTGGGTGTTCCTCTCCTGGACCCACCGGTACAAGCAAATTCTTTCCACTCTCATCCTGCAGAGGAAAGGAGTGTGAGAATGCATATCCAGCTAGGCCCTGGTGCACAAGCTGAAACAGTATTTCCCTTCTGACAGCGCTAGCGGCCGAGTGCGTAGTTCTGCGGGAACAACATAGAGGAGAGTAGGCGAGCAGGCAGCTTGTCCAGCACTGGCAAGGGTACGCTTACAAGGCTTTTGCCGCTTTATGTCACCCCAGCAGGCACTGTCACCTTGTCCCAGTCTCGGCAAGTAGGGCTGATCTTTACAGAAGATGGTAAGGGAGTACGTAGCTGCCATACCATCGTCCTAAATGACTACACAGCTCCCTACAACTACTGGGTTTCAAAGCTGGACATGTGCACGAACTGGCCTGTAACGCCTTGGAGTTCTTTGCCTGCCCTGGCCCTAGCGTCTTGTCCGAGCGGGTTTTCAGTGCAGCTGGTGGCATCATCACCGATAAGGTACACCCTGTCGACTGACAGCGCTGACAGGCTGACGCTTATTAAAATGAATAAGGCTGGATTTCTCAGAATTCCAATCTCCACCAGGTGAAGAAGCTCAACCTAATATTGATCCACTCTCCTCCTCCTCATTTTCTCTCCTTCTCCTCCTCTTTGTACAGTAAAGCAGAGGAAAATGGCTATTTTTTTTACAGGGCCCACTGCTCTTGCATAGTACTTCATGCATTTAATTTTTTCTGGAGGCCACCTACCCGGTCCTCGTTTGAAACAATTTTTGTGAGTGCCACTACAGGCCTCAATCTATTCCATTTACTGCGAGGGCCACCTACCTGCCCTCTGGTTAAACATTTTTGGGACTGCCACATACAGGCACTCACATCTATCCATTTTACTGGAGGGCCACCTACCTGCTCTCTGGTTTGAAAATGTTTTGGGACTGCCACATACAGGCACTCAATCTATTCCATTTTACTGCAGGGCCACCTACCTGCTCCTTGGTTTAAACATTTTTGGGACTGCCACATACAGCACTCAATCTATTCCATTACTATGGAGGGCCACCTACCTGCTCCTCTGGTTTGAAAATGTTTGGACTGCCACATACAGGCACTCAATCTATCCATTTTACTGCAGGGCCACCTACCTGCTCCTCTGGTTTGAAAAATTTTGGGGACTGCCACATACAGGCACTCATTCTATTCCATTTTACTGGAGGCCACCTACCTGCTCCTCTGGTTTGAAAAATGTTTGGGACGTGCCACATACATCACTCAATCTATTCCATTTTACGCAGGGCCACCTACCTGCTCCTTGGTTTGAAACATTTTTGGGACTGCCACATACAGGCACAATCTATCCATTTTAACTGGAGGGCCACCACCTGCTCCTCTGGTTTGAAAAATTTTTGGACTGCCAATACAGGCACTCATCTATTCCATTTACAGCAGGCCACCTACCTGCTCCTCTGGTTTGAAACATTTTTGGGACTGCCACATACAGGCACTCAATCTATATCCATTTTACTGGAGGGCCACCTACCTCTCCTCTGGTTTGAAACATTTTTGGGACTGCCACTACAGGCCACTCAATCTATTCCATTTTACTGAGGGCCCCCCTTGCTCCTCTGTTTTAAAAATGTTTGGGACTGCCACATACAGGCACTATCCAAATTATTTGTTCCATAGCAGCCTCCACAGCGTTGTCTCCATGGCTACCTAGACCTACCAAACCCAAAGTCGTATATAGCTGCCTCCATACATCGTCCCTTTATCAAACTAGGTGTGTCAGCATAAATTGGTTTTTTCAAGAAGATTCCACAGTCAAGTTGTTAACTTTTGTCGCCACCCTGCTGTTTATCCCAAAAATATACTGGCAACTTTTACCATTTAGGGAATATTTTCAAGCGCTTCTTGCGCATCTGTTACATTCCCCTCACCCGCATATCCTAAACTTATGAACGCTACTACACTTGATCTTACAAAGGTTTCTTAGAAGTTGTTGGGGAGTAGCCTAGACGGGGCTTGAATTGGCGAAGCTCGCCTGGCAGCGGAGCGCCAGCTCCATGCGCTCATGCGCTTCTTGCGCATCTGTTTACATTCCCCTCACCCCCTTATCCCAAACGTTATAAGAACGCTACTCACACTTAACTTGTGCAGGCTGGGACCGAGTCTGACCCTGGGGCTGGTCATATACTGCCGACGCAGAGATTGCGGGCCTACCTCGGTCCAGGTCTCAAAGGCCTACTATACCTCCTCCCCCCCCCTCCTCCACCTCCTCTCCTCCGAATTACCATCCGTGGGCATGGCGCCATCAGTCGGTGGCTCTGAGCACAGCAGCATGCGTCGCTAAGCGACAGAGGCGGTGCTGAAACTGCTGAGCCTAGGCGATAAAAGCGCCACACGCGCCAAGAGCTATACAGGTGCATTCCACATCAAAGTTGTTAACTTGTCGCCACCCTGCTGTGTTATCCCACAAAATATACCTCAACTTTACCATTTAGGGATTTATTTCAGCGCTTCTTGCGCATCTGTTTACATTCCCTCACCCGGCATATCCTAAACTTATAAAACGCTACTACACTTGATCTTATACAAAAGGTTCTTAGAAGTGCTGTGGGGAGTAGCCAGAGACAGGGGCTTGGTTGGCAAAAGCTCGCCTGCTGAGAGCGCCAGCTCCAATCCAAGTCCAACTAACATAGTTGCAGCACCTTTAATCTACTACTAGTTCACTGCTCCATATAATAATAATAATAATCTTTATTATATGCGTCATCATATTCTGTACTGTAGCGCTTTACAAATCATAGGAACAATACAAATGTAATGTAACGAGCACAACATTTGTATGGAACAACAGAGTAGGGTCCCTGCTCGCCAGAGCTTACGGTTTAGAGATGATGGGGTAACACGAGGTAAAAGAATATTAATGGTCCAAGCCATTCTTCTTAGGGAATAGAAAAAAAATATAATAAATGGAATTGCTGTCGCTTGAACCACTCAGCCGTCATCTTATACCAGGTCAGGAGTGAATGGGACTGCAGAGAGTCTGGTGCCTGTTGGTTGCTGGATACAGATGGGAGGACGACACAGAGGGTTAGTAGAAAGTGTAAAACTTCATGCTTTAATGAGTGTTATAGGCTTGCCTAAAGAAAGGTTTTAAGAGCACTGTTTGAAACTTTGGGAGGTTAGGTATTAGTCTGATAGTCCCGGAGCAGCATTCCATAGAATTGGTGCAGCTCTGAGAAGTCTGAGACGCGAGTGGGAGTCCGCACTAGGGTAGAGTTAATTAAGATCACTGGCGGTCTAAGAGCACGGTGGGGGCGAAGCTGGATAAGAAGGAGAGGTAGGGGGGCAGCTTATAAAGATTTATGGATGAGGGTTTATTATATTTTAAACTGTATTCAAGGAGACTGGCAGCCAGTGCAGCGACTGGCATGAACTGTAATGCTACATGGTCCCCTTATCAAACGAGCTGTGTCAGGCAGAATTTGGGTGTTTTCATGGCTTCCATGTTACTTTGTCGCCACCACTGGCTGTGTAATCCACAAAATATATCCTGGCAAACTTTTATCATTGTACGCGATATTAGTTGAGCGCTTCTTGCTCACCTCCTTGGTTCCTCTCTGACACCCATTGGTTTGAAGCCTGATCCAATTAGGGTATTGCGCCATGCACTCTCTAGCCTGGCCTGCTGCCCTCCTCTCCTCTGCATGCCGTCCCTTATGTCAGGTCTTATTGGTGTTTTACATGCTATCTAGCTTCATTCTTCACTCTGTCATGGCCATGCTTTGCCCCATAATTTTGGCATAATGGTGCGATAGGCAGCCTCGAGGCATCCATGCATGCTGCCCTGCTGTTTCCTGTCCATTTCCTTGGTGGTTTCTCATCCTTTTCTGAGGTTCCCAGGTGTTTGGCCAAGCTTCCCTGTGCAGAGCCTTGGTCCCCTTGAAAAATGCTCGAGTCTCCCATTGACTTCAATGGGGTTCGTTATTCGAGACGAGCACTCGAGCATCGGGAAAAGTTCGTCTCGAATAACGAGTACCCGAGCATTTTAGTGTTCGCTCATCTCTAATTATGATTGATAAAACCGAATGTTACCTACTTGCCAGCAGTATTCAAAGATATTTCAATGCCGAAGTGGCCAAAATATTGAAGAATATCATTGTCACCCAGTCACTGTCCTGCATGACAAGTTGGGGGCAGTTTATGGTCCTAAATCCTCATGACAGGTTCCCTTTACTATATCATATACTATGTGCTTATATTGTTGGGGATAGACTATTGCTATAGGCAGTAATGTCATGTATTCAGACATTGTATACATAAATTCAGATGCAAAACGGGTTCATTTTTCATCAAAAATTATATATATAAGAATTCAGAAGAAAACCAAGACTTCTGTGAAATTCACTACAACAATGTGACGCTAATGATAGAGTAACGGAAAGCAGTACAACGTCTACACCCCGCGCTCGATGTCAGATCATAAATGATGCATTTACTGAATTTCACAGAGTCATTTAAAGCCGTATCCCGTGCAGATTAAAAGGTGGCGTAGACGTAGACAAATCTATCATAAACTGTGGGGTTGTACGGTCTCCGCTCTGTCATGAAGAGGCGCAAACTATTGTAGAGAAATACACATGTAAACATCAGTCTCTGATCATCGGGAAAGATAGACGTAGCCATTCAGCTTCCTAGCTGCCTTTTTAATCTTGTATGTGTAATGATGTAAACATTTCATTAAAGGGGTTGTCTGGTTAAGAAAAACAAGATTCGTATAGTTCTGGTTTAATTGAGAGGGAACGCTCTCATTCAGTCGAGAAAGTGGAAGCAACTACAAAGAAGATCTCGCTTTCTCTCTGGAGCCCCCAGCTCGTTCATATATTACATGCTTAATGGAATACTGTGTAATGCTCAATGCCCCCTGTGGTGGCGCTGCAGAAAAATAAAACACTAGCAACTGGGTTCCTTCCCTGATTACACCAGATTGGTGAGCGGCCCAACAGCGGGACACCCGATGAACACCAAAGACCCTTCCAGTGAAAAGAGAATGTCCAATGCACACAACCCCTGTAATTATTTCACATTGAGTGATGATTATAGCATAGTCTATTGCTCTATTGCTTCTTGAGAAAGTGACTGATGACCTTTAACCTTCAAAATTTTGTGCTTCCAATACATTCCTACCGCCTTCCAAACGCCATAACATTCAGCATCATTTTTAGTTTATAGAGTTGTATGGGGGCTTGTTTTCTGTGGGACGAATGCAACTTTTCAGTGAATATTGGGGCACATTTACTAAGGGTCCGAACGCCACATTTTCGTTGGGTTTCGCGTTTTTTTTGCCATTTTGAACTGAATTGCCCCAGGTTTTTGGCGCACGCGATCGGATTGTGTCGCAAGAGCGCCGGCTTGCATGCAACACAAATCGTGGGGCGTGGCCGTCGGAAAACCCGACTGATTCTGACAAACTGCGGAATTTAAAAAGCAAATTGTGTCACAATATCAGCACTTACATGCACCGGGAAGAAGATGGTGAACTCCGGCGGACCTGAGCGGGGAAACGGCACAAGCAGGAAATTGGACGCACGATCTTAGTGAATCGTGGCAGACCAGAATCCTTGTCAGACAATGCACGACGGGGATCACGGCGGTACGGGTAAGTAAATGTGCGCTAATGTGTACAAAGTATTGGGGAGCTAAAAAAATCTAAATGCTGTGAAATTTACAAAAAAAAAAGTTACTACTTTATGGTGCTTATTTACTAAGGGTCTGCAGGGTTGCACTTTCGTCTGATTTTCAAAATTTTCGGGATTTGCGCCGCTGTGACAGGTATTAAACTGGATATTGTGTTGCATGCAATCGTATTGTGGCACAGCAGCGCCGGCTTTCATGCGACAGAAATTGGGGGGGGGGGTTCCATCGGACGATCCGACTGATTAGGACTGAGCGCAGGATTTAAGATTCAAATTGTGTCGCCAGACAATGCACTTACATGCACCGGGAAGAAGAAGGTGAACTCCGGCAGACCTGAGCGGGAAAGCAACACATGCAGGATATCGGGCGCACGATCTTACTGAGTCGCGGCAGATGTGCATTCCAGTGAACGCGCAGGACGGGTAAGTGAATGTGCCCCTATGAGTGGGCTTCGTCATGCGGCTTTCGTTGTGTGATCCCAAGTGACACATCCCCTTTAATTTTGGGGTCAGGGATACCAAATTCATACAGATACTGTGATGTTTTAACACCTTAAAAAAGTAATTGTATCATCATATTCTGACAAACGTAACTTGTTCATTCTTCTATGTATGTAAATACTCTCTCATACATCATATATATTTTTTCCTTGTTATGATATCTGTCATTTATATTTTTAGTTTTTCTGTTTATTCTCATTTCTGTTTTTCTTTTTTTTCAAACAGATCGGCAGTCAATTGAAAATTTTTTGGAGAATGGCAAATTTTCACATTTGCAAACAACAGATTTTCAACTCACCCCTTTATGCTAGCTCCATGCCAAGTTATTGGGTTGGGGCATGGGGTGGGCTGTGCTGTGCTGTTGAGTGTGCTGTTGCTGTGCTGGCCTACGGCAGTTGCTGACAGAGGTCGATTGATCCAATAACAAGATCATACACTAATTATACTAAGAGGCCTGAGCTTCCTATTATTGGCACAACTTGTGGGGCAGTAGGGACATTAAGAGTTGATGTAGTCTGCACCAGCTCTTGATAAATCTAATCCAATGTGTCAGATAACAAAAACTTATGACATTTATGTGCAGTCCGCAGAACCAAGTGTTTTGCCATAACCTGTCGGTAAACCATAATTTTTTTTTGGGGGGACATGAAAAAAAAGATCAATGGATGCCATGCAGATATGAAAGTAAAAGAATGTGGATACTAACACAAAACACACTGGAAACAGATGGATTTTTTTTTGTGGATGCGTAACAGACAAGCCTGTGTGACTGATCCCTATCTGTGTAATGGGTACATTTTTTAATGGACAAAGCTGATGCTTTAATTTATTTGATTTTCGGAACCATACATTGGGGCGAATGCCAGTTTTTAAATGCCAGCCTTAAAATTACCCCCGCCGGGGCTCGGAAGCCCATATCTATTAAGAGCTTCCAGCCTCTCAGTAAATATGGACGTAGTCTCCACCAGGTCGGACATGTTTAGACCAAATCTGATCTGGAAGACTTTTTTGCTATAGGCTGGTTTTCCAATGACCCTGCCCACCCAATGCCTCCCCCCATTCCCAAACTGGCTTCCGGGTCGGAGAAACCAGAAAAATGGCAAGGAGGGGGGAGATTAATGTCCCGTCTCCACCAGGAAACTGGCAGAGAAGACGTGATGAATCTCCCCAACCTATTTTATGGGTAGAGAAATGGCACAAAATAGACAATTCGCCATTTTGCCTTTTTTTTCTATAGCATTCCCGGTATGGAGTAACTGTTTTTATTTTTTAATATATCCTGAAGTTTGGTCACAGGGATTTATATATTTTAGAGATGTCATAAATACCTGAATTAGGAGTCGTCCTTTAGGTATCTTTTTTTTTTAACCATAATGAAAATAGATAGGAAAATAAAAAAACAGTTGATGAAACTATATATTTTTATAATATAATCCCTGAACATCTCCCACAGGTAGGTTGTACTCGAAGCCCTACACACGCAATATACTTTAATTAACCTTTTTGTCATGGAGCTCCAGTTGTTAGATCCTCGAGCATCATGGCAGATAACCTTCTTAGAGCATAATGAAGTATAAATGAATCCACTTGTCAGGGAGAAGCTGTGGGCACGTAATAAGCAGGAATCAGTCTTTTCAGTGAAGACCTCACACCCTGACATAGTATAGTGTAACATATCCAAGCACAAAGACAACACACAAACACAATCACATCAAGTAATGAACTTGCATCGTCTTGAAATCTTTCCCAGTCTATTTTTATTCTATTAACTGTTGAAGGATGGATAGAAAAAAGGAAAAGTCCATAACATTCCCTGGTTACCAGCGCCACCATTGGGATCATACCGCTGGTAGTACTGTGTGAGTCCCTGGGCATTATGGTACATTTTGGGCACATATATTATCCATGGCGTACCCAATATTTGGAATCTATGTTCACCACTGCAGAGGGGGGAGAGTGATGGCCAGTTCACATCTCCTTTAGGCCTTCAGATATTCCCTTCGGTTTTATTGAGCCCATTTCAGCAGTGGCTGAACACACAAAAAAGGTGCAGGTCTTTTCGGTCAATATACTAAGGTAAAGTATAATGAAAAGATTTGTTCTGATTGCTCCCCCAAACCTATTTTGACTCATAACTAAAGGAAATAACTGAAACTGTAATAGAAAGGGGCGTAACTACAGGGGTAGCAGCCATAGCAGCTGCTATGGGGCCCACAGTGTAAGGGGGCCCCAGCATCTGGGCTATCGGGCGCTTATTGCATGTGTATATGCTGTGAGTGTGGTGTATATATTATATGTTTGTGTATACGCTGTATGCCTGAATTTGGTACTGCATGTATCTATCTTTATGTATTTGCTTTTCCCTTTTTTGTCAATCCATGCCTGGTTTTGGTTTTAAAAAAAAAAACATATGCGAAAACCCAGAATGTGTAAATGCTCCCTCGTGCTAGGAGTGTAGCCATGGCCTAAACAACCACAAAATGAACCCAAATGCACTTGTCTTTAAGGTAGTAAATCTATGTTTTACTTTTGGGTGCTCTTACCCTACCTGTTCTCTTTCCCTACTTTACTTCTGTCTATCAGGGTTATTTTTTTCAAAAATGTACCTATTTATAATTTTTCACCTCTCGTGCCACTGAGATGGGTGGGGTTTGTAATTCTTGGCAATTACAGTAGAAAAAGGAGACAAAATTGGAGGAGTGTGTCTCTCCATAAGACTGGGTTCACATTGCGTTTTTGTTCCCCCATTGTAAGGATACATTGGGTGGATTCCTGATGTGTCCTTGATATGAAGGGCTGAGATGTATGCCGCTGTATGCATATAAAGTGGAACAACTTGTCCTGTTCCCAACACCCGAAAGCAGAAGGAGGAGTGAACAGTGATTGGCTGCTCCTGATGTTGAGATTGTGCAATACTGTAACATCTTCTGAGTGTATACATACAAAGCTCCGCAGGTGGGAAAGCTCCGCAGGTGGGAGCAGGATAAAAAAACCACAGCTAGCTGCAACTTTTTGCAGTTTATAAGTATGTATAAAATATGAATATGAGTATATAAAATACATTGTGCAGAGAGACACATACAAACTTCATAGAAATATCTTACCTTTCTCCATGGATAAATTAAAGCAGTGAAGAATCACCTGGGCTTCTTGGGTACACACAAGCTCTCGCTCTCACATATCAAGCGCCAGGAGTATTCTTCTCATAAAAAAACATATTCTTTATTCCATCTTTAAAATCCATGCAGGCGATAAACAGCTGGAGTTAACATGTGGGTAATATAAGGAAAATCCAACGCGTTTCGACATAGTCTTACTCATGGCTCAGAGCTACGTATAACTGTCCTGTCTTACAACGACTATTACCGGAAGTCTCTTGATTACCCCCTTGAATCATTGAATTATACCTCATGCAGGCCCTGAAGGGAGGAGCACAGGACTCCAGGTTCTAGAAATACAATGACAATGTGTCCTGCTCCTACCCTCAAACCCTGCACCAGTCATTATTCAATGAATTCGCTTTGGCTGTTACTTTAAAGAGGACCTGTCACCTCAATTTTCGGCACCAGGAACTGCTTACTAAAGTAAGCAGCTCCTAGTGCTTGAACAAACGCCGCAGTGTTACAGTGATAGCGTTACTGGAAACCTCCGGTAACGCTATCCAACACTGCGGCGGGGTACAGTGTAATCATCGGACAGCTCGCAAAGGTGTCCAATGTATTCATGAGGGGGCGGTCCGAGGCGTTGCCTCTTCCCCGGACCGCCCCGCTCGCTCCATAGGCCGGCATTGACTACCGCGCTCGAGGCGATATTCACCGCCCCTAGCCACGCCCCAACCCCGCCCCCTCATGAATACGTCGGACAGCTTTGCGAGCTGTCCGACAATTAAACTGTACCGCGCCGCAGTGTTAGAAAGCATTACCGGAGGTTTCCGGTAACGCCATCTCTAACACTGGGGCGTTTGATCAAGCACTAGGAGCTGCTTACATTAGTAAGCAGCTCCTAGTGCCGATAAATTGGGTGACAGGTCCTCTTTAAAAGGGTATTCCCATCTGGGCCTTCACATTTAATTAAATCCATTTGCCATATATAAACATTTCTTCAATTGGATGTTATTAAAGCCAATGTTCCTGTGTGAAGATAATTTCTCTTAAATGTAGCCATGTTGACCCTTAGAAGCGAAATGGCTTCCTCGGAAACGACCACCTCACATTTTGGCAGTAGTGGCCAGACATGCGCTATTGAGCTCTTCCTGACCACCTGGATTCAGCAATCATTACAACAGGACGGCTGTGGGACATGTAGTAAGTCCTCGGTGGCCGTATCCAAGGACAGAGTCTTGTTTCTAAGGGACCATATGACTACATTTATGACAAATTATCTTCACACAGGAACAATTTTTTTAATAACACCTAATTGGAGAAATGTTTATCTATGGCAGATTAATGAAACTGAATGTGAATGCCCAGACGAGAATACCCCTTTAATATTCAAGGGTTAATATCTGTAATATCATAATAAGATATAGTGACCTATTACTGTTTTTCTTTTTTTTTATGGGAATGTTAGGAGTTTAATGTTTACTAAGTATACTGTGTCTCATATATATATCTCATTGATAGAAACCTAACACTGTCTTACCGACATCGTCAGGACCGCTACATGCTCAGTCTAGCCGACATTCTGATTTTGCCCCCTTGAGAACATGTGATGGTAGTGATTTGTCTACCACTTACTGTTGCATTGAAGCAATTTCAGGCCAATTATTTGAGGATTTATGAAACCACAGAAAAATGCAAAAAAAAGAAAATTTGTCACAATTTCCTCGATGGAGTCACAATTTGTGATCTTCGGATTTGGATCTGTAATAGCTGTGTTGTCGTACTCAGATCATGTCATGTACACTAATTAACTGCCATATACAATACATTCCAAATTATTATGCAAATTATATTTAGTTGTGATTTTCCTAAACGGTTGATGAAAATGACAGTCAGTATAATATAAGTCATCAGCCGTTAGAGAATAAATAGAATATGATTGAACAAACCTCCGAATGATAACAGAATATTCTCCAAAATTACAAAAATTAACTCAAAATGCACAATTCCTAATTATTTTCCACAGCAGATTTTCAAAAATATTTTATGGGTTGTAAAGAAATGAAAATGGTGTAGGATCCTTCAGAGAGTTGCTGTGGTGCATAAACCTACTATTCGGCCCTAACCACAAGCAGAAACGGATCTCGTTGGCCTTGTTTACTGATGAGTGTCGTGCAACCCCGGATGGACCAGATGTTTGGAAACTAATTTTGGAGAATATACTGTTATTATAAAATTAGATTTATACTCTAACTGGTGATGATTTTTATTATACTGCATCATTTGCACCCACCATTTAGGAAAATCAGAGATAAATCTCATTTGCTTAATAATTTGGAACATGGTGCATATATAACTTTTGTTGACCTTCTTGTCACATGATATGCCTCTATATAGACCAATCCTACATAATCTAAATTCAGATGAAAGGATATACATACATATATGTTTTAATGTGGTAACATTCGCAGATCATACATCACATTTTCCAGACTGAAAACCTTTGATAAATAATTAATTTTCATTTCCATTTATAAATGAGGAGCCGGCGTCCGGTGGGAGCATTGTATCATTAGCGTAATACTCTCCTAGCAGCGTGTAATAACATTGTTGAAGTCCTATAGCAAATAGGATTTAATTGGCTATATATCACATAAATTCATAATCGGATTCCTGATCGCTGCTTCATTAGAAATAGACGAGGCAAGTAATTTAATTTACCTGACAAAAGACACAGCTTGTACAAAACGGGTAGAGAAATATCATCCTGAACCTGGATATTGTGTTAGCCCAGATTATTGGTGTCAATCCTGGCATAAGCTGATCTGTAGCTGCTGCCCTGACCTTGACTTGTGCTCGGACTCTCCCTTTTTTCCACTTGCCCTGACTTAGGCCTGGCCATGCCTACTCCCTGCTTGCTTCATACTGAGATCTTCTGACTTCCCTGTCCCATTCTGTGACTACCTAGTTATGGAGCACAATGGGGTCATAAAGGGATAGGCCGGGGACACTATGAACGTGGGTGCTTCATATCACATAGATTCAGCAAACCCACAAATGGAGGCAAAGAGCCTTACATGGCAGAGCAGACAAGTGCTAGCAAAGACACCAGGAGATTTATTACTGGGAATGCACAGAAATAGTCATAACTACTCACTAATGCCTGTCCTCAACAAGATGGAGTAATCCAGTCATGAAAGCCTCTAGACTCCATTGTATCCTCATGACCTTCATGTTACAGTCCCCATGATGAGTTAGGTCAGACTAGTCCTACGTTCTTCTGTTCTGTGCCTACAGATTTCTATACTACTTGAATTTGACAAGTACTTCTACTGATTGAAGCTTTTTGTTACATGTTTGACTCAGTTTTTGGTGGCACAACTGGTTCATCCCTAGTTATTACGGACGTAAAAGAACAGAAAGCTCAATAGAACTCTGCCTGCAGAGACACTATATACAATCTGTTACTTCTCCTGCTTTATAGCTTGCTATCAGCAGATAAGACACTCTGCTCAGCTTCTTCTGCTCTATAACATGTTGCCTGTAGATAGGACACTATGTACAATCTGCTCAGCTCCTCCTGCTCTTTAACATGCTTCCTGCAGATAGGACACTATATACAATCTGCTCCTCTCCCCCTGCTCTATATCATGATGCCTGCAGAGACACTAAATACAATCTGTTACTTCTCCTGCTATATGACTTGTTATCAGCAGATAAGACACTATGTACAATCTGCTCAGCTGCTCCTGCTTTATGACATGCTGCCTGCAGATAGGATACTATGTACAATCTGCTCAGCTTCTTCTGCTCTATAACATGTTGCCTGTAGATAGGACACTATGTACAATCTGCTCAGCTCCTCCTGCTCTATAACATGCTTCCTGCAGATAGGACACTATATACAATCTGCTCCTCTCCCCCTGCTCTATATCATGATGCCTGCAGACAGGACACTGTGTACAATATGCTCCTCTTCCCCTGCTCTATAACATGCTGACTCCAGATAGGACACTATGTACAATCTGCTCCGTTCCTCCTGCTCTATACTATGCCCCCTGCAGATAGGACACTTTATACAATCTGCTCCTCTCCCCCTGCTCTATAACATGCTGCCTGCAGATAGGACACTATATACAATCTGCTCTGCTCCTCCTGCTCTATAACATGCTGCCTGCAGATAGGACTCTATATATAATCTGCTCAACTCCTCCTGCTCTCTAACATGCTGCCTGCAGATAGGACACTATATACAGTCTGCTCAGCTCCTCCTGCTCTATAACATGCTGCCTGCAGATAGGCCACTATGTACAATCTGCTCAGCATCTCCTGCTCTATAACATTCTGCCTGCAGATAGGACACTGTGTACAATCTACTCCTCTCCCCCTGCACTATAACATGCTACCTGCAGGTAGGACACTATGTACAATCTGCTCCGTTCCTCCTACTCTATACCATGCTGCTAGTATGCCTTCCTATCCACACCTAAGATGTGTTTTTTTTTTTTTTGGAGAGCCCCATTAGTGGTCAGTGGTTACATGATACATGATTCCAAGTACTTGGTATGTAGATTACCTTTACTACTTCCTGGCAGGGGCTTATCTTTCTCTCCTTATAGAAAACACATTCATGATTGGCTAAGGGATCAGTAGTCGGTAACCTTCTCTGTGGGTTGTGTCTCTGTCTCTGTCTCCCGCCCCCTTGACTACTACTCACAAATAAACTTCCATCCACCATGTCATTTGAATGGGTAAAAAAAATTTGAAAGCAAAACAATCACAAAATGGGTCAGAGAAACACAAGCCTCACGAAAGATTCTGTATGTTGTCACTCGGTAACACGCCCTCTTTCAGATGTATATGAAATTTACTGTAAGTCCTTTATTAACACATTAATAGGTGTCGTCGATTCCCTGTCAAAGGTAAAAAAAAATTATAATTTTTTTCTGCATTTCCCATAAAATTTATGATAATGAATGTTCTGTTCCACGACTGTGACTTTCATCCATTCTGGGAAGTGGAGTATCCAGAGCAATATACAAGATTTACATATAATCAATTTGGTAATGGACAGTGTAAAAAAAATCTCATCTTAAACAATGGCGGAGCTAATTTTCTTCCGTAATTTGTGCACTTTGCATTTGACTGCTCTGTCTATAACTCCAATCTTGCCGGGGCACAAAATACAACAATGGAGATTTTCGACAGTAAAAAATCAGTCACCCAGCGAAGAACAAAACGCGGCCGCACAACCTCCTGCAACCTCCTCACTTCAGCAATCACCGGGAAAGATTCGCTACACAATACTATTATGCCGGTTTTATCTTTTGAAAGATTTCTTTGATATCCTAGATAGCTTCTGTGTGATTCGGAAATAGCTTTTGCTCTTCAGAATAGAAGATCCGCGTAATAACGGGATTTAGAAGCTTTTCTTCAGCCTTTTTCGACTTACAAACATAAGTGCAGTATCACACATGGGGGACATGCAGGACGTGTAAGGTGACCGGATGCAATTTAGAAAGACTCGTGGTATATAGATATTGTAGGATCTTTAATAATTGATAATTTAGTAACGAATAAATAATTATTGTCAACCTCAAAATATTCTGTAGGATTTTAAAAGGAGTCCACCAGCTTTCAAATTAACCCACAAATAAATTTAGCAATTTATGAGTTTTTCAGACTTATCTTTCCTTTTTTCCTTGTTATCTGTTGTTTTCAAGGAAATTGAGTTTCTGTCTTTACGCACATTAGGATCTCCAGACTATGCACAGATATTTTTGTTTATAGACATACTTTTTATAGTCATTTCTTATGGTGGTGTTGCTAGGTGCTCTTGGGTCGCTTAACAAAAACATATTGGGGCAGATTTACTCACCCGGTCCATTCGCGATCCAGCGGCGCGTTCTCTGCGCTGGAATCGGGTCCGGCCGGGACTTATTAAGGCACTTCCTCCGACATCCACCAAGTGGCGCTGCTGCGCTGAAGTTCCCCCGAACGCAAAAAACCCGGATTATTATCATCTTTCCTGAATGTCATATGATAGTCCTGCAATATGTCTGTAACTAGTTTTCCATCAAGAATGATATAGAAAACTGCAGATTATTATGAAGCAGGAAATTAATGCCCGTAAAGCTTACAAAGTGTCCTACACATTAATGGGGAAAATCACATCTGGGAGACTCCCTTTAGAGATGTGTCCGGGACCAGGTGTTGGGGCCATTACCAAACTTCTACTTGGTAACCTGCTGGAGTGGACCCTACAGGCCTGATCAACCTGCTTTGTTCTGTAACTCAGCGGGGGATATGTATCTTTATTTCTGGTAGTTAAATGGTCTCATTAATGCAACTTTTGTCATTTTTTGACTTTTTACTGTGACTTTTGTTGTTGTTTTTCAAGTACGCCTAGCACCTAGGTCTGCACCTTGTGCAGCGCTGATGTATCTTTATTTTCCAGATGTTCTGTGTGACTTTTCAATTATGTTTCACTTTTTTGGCTTATTTTTGTGACTTTTTATGCGCAAATCTGCACCTGGTCCAGGGAGGGTGGAAAAGAAGGATTTTTTTCAGGGATTTTTTTCATTATTTCACATGCTTTAAATGTTTACATTTTTGCACAGTAACCTGTTGTTTGAAAATCCATAAATTTTTGCATTTACATTTTATTTATTGATTACTTCTAAGGCCCCTTTCACACTTGCGTTTTTCACAAGCGTTTTCTGCACATGCTTTTGACGCGCAGAACTTGCATTGCACTCTGACCCATTGTAACCAATGGGTCTTTTCAGACTTGTATTTTTTTTCACGCACACACATGTTTTCTTTAACCCACGTTTAAATCTCGACATGCTCTACTTTTGCAAGTCACGCGAGTCTATGGAGACGCATCAAAAGCGCATTGCACTCTGAGACACACGCAAGTCCAATGCAAGTGCAATGCGTTTTTCGCGCATCAATTGCCATAGAAAAGATAGAGCTCAGTCCTGAGTCCATTTCACGCACGTTTTCTGCGCATGAAAAACGCATTGAAATTGCATTGAAAACGCGCGTGAAAAACTGAGACACTGAACAAACTCTGACTGAAAAATGATTGCACTCTGATGCAAAATGTGCGTTTTTCACTGACCAAACCCTGATCGCACCCTGATCAAACTCTGACGTGATCTGCAATGCAAGTGTGGAAGGGGCCTAAGGGTGCAGTCACATGTGGAATTTTGGTTGCGTTTTGAAACACATTACAGCAGCTGACGTGATTCGCCAAATAAAATATCTGATAATTACTTCACTGATCACAAACACTTCTTTTCCAATGATTTCTAAATCATTATCTCGGCTCCTCTTGCTCAAGTTATGATATGACAGCATCAAATTTTTATAAAGATACCACTAGGAGACAATAGAAAAAATATATAGGGGCACTGCTCGTAGCCTCAATTTAGAATGTTAGCCTCTGGCATATAGGACTAACAATTACTATTTCTTAGAGAGTCCATATTTTATCTGGGGGAAAAAAACACAGATGGTGCTCTGACTTAATAAAGATGAAAGAAGTCTTTTATCTGAAATACATGGTTAAATTGGTTAAAAAAGATGACCCCTTTAGGGAACCATAGATGCGGTAGTTGCAACCATTGTTCCCAGATGATTCAGGGGAAAACTCTACAAATAGGAGGCAAAGATCATAAAGTGAATTCCTTTATTACATGTAGATCGTGTTTCATTGTTTATGTCATTTTCTGTCCATGCGGACGCTTTTACCCGGTTCAGGGAGCACAAAAATTCTATTATCAATGGTAAAGGAGCTCCTCGGTTAATAGAGCATGTTTGGACGGCACATAATGGCAACCCCGATATTTTGTCATTTGCGGGTTTGGAACTAGTACCTGCTCCGGTTCACGGGGGCGATAGACAAAAAACAGCTCCTGAGAAGAGAGGCATGCTGGATAATAAAGACAGAGGCTCTTGGAGCTTTAGGTCTTAATGACAGAAACGATATGGGGGTCTTTCTATGAGGTAAAAAAACGTCTTTTTGAAAATGTCATTGCATCAATGTATTGTTATGTTTGTACCCCTAGGCTCCTCCTCTTTCAATTGCAACTGGAGAATAACGTATTAAGCTCATGCCCATGGTGAGATAAGTCCTCCCATAACCACACTATCTAGAAAGAATAGACCTTAGTCCCCTTTCAGGTCCGCGCCAGTCTCCCGGCCGGGTTAGATACACTCCCTCCACAACCTATTGGACATCGTATCCTCCAATTCCCTCCCCTAAGTCGTTGCACCACGCCCCCATTTATGACGCGGAAGACACGCGATCATGCCTTACAATTTAGTCTTCACTAAGGTCCGTTTTGCCTCACACATAGCTCCGCCCACTTAATCAGTGATTGGAGGAAAATAAAAAAGTAGTTTCCCTTCTGGTCCGACGCAGCATTTAGCCTTTCCATGGGTGCGGTCGAATTTCGACTCCTCCCCTGTTTATGTTTTTAACCAATTGTAACAGGTTAAGGTTGTGGGTGTGTTCTGAGGACGTCAGTGAGTTTTGCATGGCGGCCAACATAAATTGTTTGGAACACCATGCAGTAGCAGGCAAGATTCGTCCCTCCAACTCTCACTTTTTTCCTGTTGTCAAATGTCTCTCCCTGTGAAACAGAACATTTTTTTAACGATATGAAATAAAAGTAAAATAATTTTTTTAAAGAAAAACAGTGAGTGCCGACTATTTTTTTTATCTTCCTGATGTATTTCAGATAAAATTTTTATAGCCACTAGTCACTAGTATCATTACAATGTCAGACTAGGGTTTTTTAGGCCCATCAAATTACAATAATTTGGGTACCCAACCTTCATCATCCCCCAGGAAATAGACCCAACAATCCTGCACGAGTTAAGGCCTGAAACGCATATGTTTGTCTACACATTCTTATTGGATTTTATCTTGTACCATTATGGATTAAATAAAGGAACTAAGATTTTTTACCATATTTTTTGTTTGCTGGAGGAGCAGATTTCTTCCATTGGATCAACCCTTCAAATAGGTTATTTTCTGCTGTATGTTTGGCTTCCAGTGTTAAATCAGAACTAGAGCCTATGGGGGGATCCTCTGATACTCCGGTGGGCCAGTCAGATACTGCACCCTTGTCAATCAGTTTCATCAACTCATCATGATTTACTGGCCAGATGGTTTTACATGGACAACCCTAAGCCTGAAAATGTCACACAAAAAGGTTAATAAGGTTTGCATAACAGATAAACTAAATATATAAAGTAAAATGTTTCACATATGCTTGCATATTACTTGCCTGCCATAATTGTATGGGTTATCATGGTTGTCCTTTATTGTTATAAAAGCAGCAAGAGTGAAGGTTATCAATATGCTGGTACCACTATAATTTGGCTTAAAATTTGTCATGGTAGGAATGACAAGTGAATCCATGATTAAAAAATAGTGTCTTCATCAAATTAACCATCAGTAAATACAAAACTTGTTCCCCTTGGACAGGCAGGTATAGACACATATGTTTATATTTGAGATTAAGGTTATAAACCACAAGAAAGCACTGATCCAGATTCACTACACGTTAACAACTTCTTTGATTCCTGGCAGTTTAAGGACTGTAAATCCTTAAACCCGGTTCTCTGCACTGAGATTCATGATGCAGACTGCCAGATATGTCCCTGTAACTTTTCATGCCAAATGAAGCAGAAGGTCAGAAAATAGAGTAATTAAGAGAGGTAATGGACCACATATCAATGGTTACAGAATTGTCCACATGTATATGGATGAAGAGATTTTACTCCATTACCATCACTACAATAAGAGAAGACATCACTGGATGTATCTGGACCAAAATCCCACCACCCAGTGTGTACAATTGGTAAGTAAATCATGTTTGTCAGGACTGGGAGTCAGTGGACCCTCTGGACCACTGCGGGAGATGGTACTCGCCGACCTGGGACCGGAGTCTAAGTGGCACCCGGTTTTCACCAGAGCCCGCCGCAAAGCGGGATGGACTTGCTGCGGCGGGATACCACCAGGTCATTCCACAGGTGCGACTAGCCCGCAGTGGTTTCCAATGTAGTAACACAGGAGACACTCTGTACCCGGAGTGGAGGCAGGAGAATAGCAGCGGAAGGCACACCAGAACTCACGTCAGGAATCGCAGGAGCTGGCACACAGGAACGCAGGACCACAGGGACGGACTGGCACACAGGACCAAACTGGCACACAAAAACGCAGGACCACAGGAACGGACTGGCACACAGGAACACAGGACCGAACTGGCACACAAGAACGCAGGACCACAGGAACGGACTGGCACACAGGAACGGACTTACACTCAGGAACGGAATGGCACACAGGGGACGCGCGCGCCGAGCCGCGGGAGCTGCAGAGGACAGTGTTCTAAAATTATAAAAAGTTGATAATGATATTCAAATGTATATATAGTTCAAGAAAGAAGAAGATGGAATAATCATAAGATACAAAAGTATTTTTCATGGTGGCAATGATTTGGTTAACCTCCTACATCTCTTACATCACTAATGGCCAATACGATTTTGTGCTGACAAGTTTATGAGAGAATTGTGAGAATAAAACCAGCGTATAGATGCGATAGAATCCTGGCTGAGATTGTATCTTTGTGGTTAACAGATCTTACCGCTAATTGGAAGACTTTGTAGAAAAAGCTTTCAGCATCTTCTGTGTTTAATCCTAAATCTCACCGCGTCTGTTCTATGTCTGTAATGGACTTGTCTGGAAATGTCCATCCCCGCTATGTATAGGAAACCATCTGCGGGATACGTGAAGTGGTAAGAATAGCACCCTGTGAAAGCATCAAGCAGAGACCTGCACTTGCATCTTCATAGACACTTCAAAAGGACTTTTAGTTAGAATAATGTATGTGCATTAATGGAAATATCGGTAAACATATTGATGCGACTAAACTGAAGACTCCGAGGTCTTTTATCTAAAGCGTATAGGGAACAAGGATTGCTCTTTCTGATGTTTAACCTAATCAAAACAATTATAATTTGATCTCTGTGAAAACTAAAAGGTCAAAGGGGTCCTGCATAAAATGAGAGACAGGTGCGGACATGGGCTGTATGAATATTATAGGTCCTACGAGTCCGGAAAAGAATTCACTACTGGAATAAACTTATTGGGGAATGGAGGATATGTCCCTTCTGCCTGCTTTCAATCTGCAGTTTCAGGACCTGCATGTGTATTGAGAGCAGGGACAGATATACAAGGATTTCCTAGATGTAAGTGCTTCTGAGTATAAAATTTGGTGGCTGGTTTGGCTATGAAGACATGGGCCCCAAACTACCACCCAAACCAACTGTACCAGGCACAGGCACTAAAAATGTACATTTATAGCTTGTATCCCCTTGATCAGTGATATTTGACATGGTGTCCATCCCAGCAATAGGTTCCAGATCCAGCACCAGTTCTAGCTTGACAAAAAATGGTTGCAAATATGTGTTCCACCAATCAATAGCCTTAAAGTAAATCTAACAGTATGTTTAACAAAAAACAAACGATGCATACTCTCCTACGCTTCTCTTCATCCCGATCCCACTGGTGTTCTTCTTTAATCTTAACACACCGGGATCGCCTGAAAAAAAGACTTATAATTAGCAGGCCAGAGCACAGGGACAAGATGTCCAGTTCTTCCAGGCTGCTAATTATTCATGCCTCCTGCACCTCCCTGTCCCATGTTGTGTCAGGGAGGTGACGTCATGTAGGAGGCTGCCTGGAGCACTGGACATCTTGTCCCTATGCTCCGGCCTGCTAATTAAAAGTTTTTTTCCAGGTGATCCCAGCATGTTAAGATTAATTAACATTGCCGGGATGGAATGAAAAGGAGCATAGGTGTCTGTAGTTTTCCTTTGATGATAAATCCGCCTTACTGATTGGCTGGGGGTTGGAAATTAAGAGTTCTCCTTACCGAGACTGCCAGTTAAGGCCAGAGACTTATAGCCATGAACACTCCACTAGGGGATTCTGGGAAAATATGCAAATAGGTTTTCCAGGATGGGATAAGGAAAAACATGTTTCTTTTAGCTACCTTGTAAGGCAGCTCCCTTGACTTCAAGCATGACCTACAAGAGGCCTTATGATGAAATTTGGGATAAAAACCAAACTAGTATAACTATTCCATAAGGCACAGATATCCTACTGTAGATATCGCTGTCACGACCTGGTTGGGTCTCTTTAGTAGAGTGTAGGGAGCTGGTTTGGCTGAGTGAGAGGCTTGTGACTGAGAATGCTCTCAGTGGTTTTCCTTATCCCATCCTGGAAAAGTTATTAGCATATTTCACTGATTGGCTAGGCATTTCCAGCCACTTTCTCAAATATGTGGAGGCAATTGACCCCGACATCTCCATAACAATAGCTGAGGGGGATCAGAGTAAGAAAGTATAAGTGGGTTTCCATACACACACGTTTGGAAGGATTTTTCGAATGTTACATTTATACTTTATCTTGACTTTTGAAGGTCTCTTGAAGGTCTCCTGTGTACAGTATCTTCCATTATTTTATATTCTTATAAAATATTGGGGCAGATTTACTTACCCAGCCCATTCGCGATCCAGCGGCTCTTTCTGTGCGGTGGATTTGGGTCTTCCGGCAATTCACTAAGGCAGTGCCTCCGACGTCCACCAGGTCTCACTGCTGCGCTGAAGTTCCCCGAGGTCCGCCGGAATGCACCATCCTATACCTGGTGAAGGTACGTGCAAGTCCCACGACACTTTTAAATGCGGCGGTTTTTCCAAATCCTTCGAGTTTTCGTTGGGCCACACACCCCCATTTCCATCGCGTGCATGGCGGCGCCGATGGACCACAATCCGATCACGTGCACCAAAAACCCGGGGAAAATCGGCGCAAAACGGACAAATTCGGGTAACACATCGGGAAAACGTGAATCGGGCCCTTAGTAAATGACCCCCATTGTCTCCATTTTACAGTGAAATATGGCATCAATTAGTGCTAACACATGTTGTATAAAAAACTAGTTCATGGATTCCAACAGTAAAATTTTTATTTTATTTCTTTTTAATTATTATTATTTTTAGAAGAAAATGTAAAAAAAATATATTTTTAGTAAAATAAGGAATTAACACAAAAGGTAAAAAGAAAAAAAAAAGAAATAAAATGTAATCTCTATTAAATTTCATCATTATCATCAATTATACTGACCTCTAGGGTAAAAAAAACCCTCCTCTTATCCTAAATCTAATGCCATATAGCAACAATTATAATTTACAACCATGGGGTGAGAGGTTATTCCTATTAGGCTATATCCAAAACATGGCTTCCATCTTTAAAGGTGCCATTTTGAATTAAGGTCAAGTTTTTCAAGTATTTCTCAAATAAGACCAGAATTGTCTTAGAAAAAAAATCTGATCTACAATATGTCTTGTGGTTTAAAAGTTTAAAGAGATTCTCATGTGGGATTGGACCCTCTTTTAGACCCCACCATGTCCCCACACACATTAAACAGTATATATCCAAACAGTTTATATAAAAGTACTGCCATTTTTAGAAAAAACAACAAATTAAAGTTTACCCTGCCAGGTTGTTTCCTGGGTCCCTGGGGCATGTTCAGAAAGAAGCAGAGTCAATCACTACATGAATGGTCAGCACCTTCTTCTGGACATGCGCAGACACAGTGGACAGTCAGTCCAACTTCAATGCTATATGTGCATACACCACATCGCACGCCAGGTTGCTAGGCAGTGAGTCTGGTACCCAACTCACTATGCATATTTCGTACCTGCATGCACCTCTCTGTCTAGCAACCCGGCTCGTCCTGTGAAACATGCGCATATAGAAGTGAAGTTAAGCCGCCTGCACCATATCTGCATTTATATAGGAGAACGTGCTCACTGCACAAGATTCCCTTGTTTTAGTCTGCAGGAAGATGAAGTAGAGGAGAGGCAAGAAGTGAAAGGGAGGATTTATTTTGTGTCAGATGACGAGCATTTTACGGATGAACATTTTGCTGAACACGCCCCGGGGACTCAGGAAACAAGCTGGCAGGGAGCTAGGTAACCACTAATCTAACTTATCATTTTAACTAAAATGGCAGAACTTTTATAAAACTGTTTGAAAATATTCTGTTTAGTGTCTGTGGGGTCATAGGGGAGTTCAAAAGAAGGTCTCTGGTGGCAGGTTCACTTTAAATTTGAATGGACTGGGAAATGTCGGACCTCCATATCACGGAAGAGATCAAGGGCTCTGGATAAGTGTGCCAAGACCTAGTACTGCAGTCCATGGCTGGGGACATACTTTAGAAATGTAGCCTTTTCCCCCAATTGATTTTGATTATTGGTAGACACAGCATTTCAAAGATGTAGATGTAATCACTTTCTTAGAATAACTGGAAAAATAAGATTATATTCATTCGGTAAAGTTTAATGGCTTTCATTTTCAGGCAATCTCTATCTCAGGGAGAAATATTGCCAGAGAAACATTATTTTCTGATAAAGAGATACATTAATTTAATATATCCAGCAGATCTGTTATGTGAAAGTTAGTTTTTCCGCAGCAGATATCTAGCAAAAATAAGGAGAAATAAGGAGATAATAGATCTTTATTACTGTAATCTCCTGCCAATGAGATTATTATTCCTATTAGTCACCTCTTGAAGATGAAGCCTTTTTAGGACTTAGGGCCCAGGCAATTGTGTGTACTATTTTTCATCCCGGCATTACAAAATTCATTACATAATTAAAGGGAACCTGTCACCAGAAATGTGAAGTTTAGCTGGTGACAGGTTCCAATAGACTATGTAATGCTGATTTTCAAAACTGCTATGTCAACATTCTGAATAATCTCAATACTTTATATAAGTTTAATTCACATTACCTGGCTCCCTGCCAGAAGCATGTGTGAGTCCCCCGGGAGGGGTAGCTTAAGCCTATGTTAGTCTCTCCTCCTCCTCTGCAGCTCCCTCATTCCTCCCAACGGCCTATCATGTGCAATGAGCAGTTAGGGGAGGGAGGGGGTGGTAGGGAGGAGAGGAAGAATGCACACAGGCACACACATTCTGCAGCTACCCCTCCCCAGGGATTCACACATGCGGCTGGCAGGGAGCCAGGTAATGTGAATTAAACTGAAAAAAACTACTTAAATAATGTCATGTTGCAGGTTCATTTTAATTACCCTTTAACATACTGTAGTTACATTTTTGTGACATTTATACACTTAATAATTTCAATATGTAGGAACTATAATTAAAAAAAATTATAAAGTAAAAATATTTCCTTTTCCAGTTAAATATATAAAACATTTTCTTGAAAAATGCTTTGGAGGCTTTTTTTCCCAGTTACAGACCTGACCATGCAGTTCTGTATGTGCTAATATTATACAGTACACTCTAGTCATTTTCATCTTTTGAACAGCATGATCATGGTGACATGGTGACATGGTGACAATAAACTGTCTGGATCAAAGTTATCTCTGACAGCCAGGTGGCAGCCAAAGACCCTCCCCTAAGCTTTGAGTGATGGCTGGCACTGGTCTCCTAGTTGGATGCTACAGCAGTCATACAGAAAAAAGAATAACGTCCTTTACCCTTTCATGACTGGGGGTCATTGGTGCCTTAATGTCCAGGTCATACTGTATCTTGCAGCTTTGTTCTGCTCTTCTTTAAATAACAATATCTTTGGGTCAACGTTACTTATTACAAATTGTGCTGGACTGCGACCTCTCCTTTGCACCGCATATTCAATCTCTTTCTTGCTCTTGCCTCATGCATCTCTGAAACATCTCCAGATTCCGCCAATTTCTTACAATTGAAATGCTAAAATGCTAATTGTTGCTCTCTAATTCCTCTAACTAATCAGTCTTCCACGTACTGAACTCTCTCCTCTGTAATCTGTACTTAATGCAGAAGTCAGGCTTGTCTTTTAGACAAAGCTCTACACAGACGCCTGCAGTTTGTGCCAGTCACTGCACTGGTTGCCCGTCTCCTTCTGAATACAGTTTAAAATAATAACCCTCATCCACAAAGCTCTTCTCTCATCTTGGTCTTTCACCCAACCGTTGCTCTTCAATTTGCCAGTGATAATAGATTCACCTCTACCTTAATCAAACCTCTCTAGGACTTCTTCCACACTGCACCAGCTGCATTAAAAAGATGGCACCGCATGGGCCCCGCCATCTTGCCGAGGATCGTCGCTCCCCATGACATCATCTGGGAGCGGCGATCCATCGCCATGACAGCCTCGGGTCTTCCGAACACTCGAGGCTGTCTCGTTTTAACCCCTTCATTACAATGTGGTATCAGCACATTGTAATAAATGAGGAGGAAAATCCCCATATACAGCCATACTGTAGTATGGCAGTATATGATAGGATCGTACAGACAATCTAGGGATAAAGTACTAGGGAGTCGGAAAAAAAGTAAAAATAAAAAAAACTTGAAAAAAAAATATTAATTTAAAAACCTAAAAATTCAAATTGCCCCCTTTCCCTAGAACTGATATAAATATTAATAAACAATAAAAATCACGTTAGGTATCGACGCGCTCAGAAATGCCCGATCTATCAAAATATGATAACGTTTTTTCACAGCATTTTACCCTGTAAAGGAAAATAGTGCCCAAAGTTGAAAAAAGTTGAAAAAAAAATCTATAAAAAGTGATCAAAAGGTCGTACAGTCCTACAAATTATAACAATGAAAACGGCATCAAAAGTCACAAAAAATGACTCCACCTACACCGAAGTATGAAAAAGTTATTTGCGCCAGAAGATGGCAAAATTGAAAATAAAATTTTTGCACCGGTTTTAATTTTTGTAAATGTATGAAAACATTATAAAACCTATACAAATTTGGTATCCCCGTAATCGCACCGACCCAAAGAATAAAGTAGACATGTCATTTGTGGTGCACAGTCAAAGCTGTAAAATACAAGCCCACAAGAAAATGTTGCAAATGCGTTTTTTCACCATTTTCACTGCATTTGGAATTTTTTTTCCCGCTTCCCAGTACACGGCATGGAATATAAAATACCATCACTATGAAGTGCAATTTGCTGCAAAAAAAAAAAAAATAAGCCATCACACAGCTCTTGTGGTAAATGTGGAAAAATAAAAAGGTTATAGATTTTTGAAGGCGGTGAGTGAAAACTAAAAAGGGCCAGGTCGTTAAGGGGTTAAAAAATGGATGTGAGAAAATGAAAGCTGAGCTTTGATTGGTTGCCATGGGCAACTAGAACAGTTGTGCTCTCTGACACTTCTGATGTCATGGCAGGATAGTTTGGGAATATGAAGTTTGGATGGTGGGTGTGTGTACTCTTATAAAAACCCGTTGAATGCTGCAGTCCAGTGGGCGGTCCTGCATTGAGTGGAACCACCCACTGGACTCCTTATCCAAGAAAGAGCAAAGGTTAAAACTACTGAACACATTACCAGTTATAGTCCGTCTATTTCTAAACGAATAAATGATACATCTGTTTGTTCTGTCACATCAACGGGACAAGTATCCATAAAACTATGTGCCGTGACACGGCTAATGACAAACACCCTGCCCAGAGATTGTTAGATGACAAAGAAGTGACAGAGCGCTGACATCTTTCTGTTGTCACATTTCTGATTTATTACTCGTCAGCAAAACACTAAAAAGATACAATAAAATAAAATGAAATTGTATCTTTTTAATAGGAAATCTCACAGTTTTCAGACATTTTCAACAAAAGAAATGGTAAAGTTCTTACTGGTTTCTCTCGGGGAATGTAAGGAAATGTAATAAGACGTCTCCTCGCTGAGAGGTGGCTGGGGGCTATTAGCATCTGGAGGTACAATGCTGTAACCAAGAGCAATACCTCACATAGTTATGGCCACACTTTAGCCTCTACAGAGGAGACATATACACAAGTTTTCTTGTAGACCTTAGATTCTACTTCTGCGCTTCTTATCAAGGTTAAAGGGATTGGCCATTTTTCAATAAATCTTTTCCATTAGACATGTCACTTGCAGGTTATTGCCTCCTTTGAAAGCTTCAGTCTTTCCCTGTTTTCTCCATGCCGTCCTCTGCATACACCTATGACTTCCATCTTTACTAAAGCTCTAAAGCATCCTCACGGCATCACCCACTTTGGGGGTCATTTACTAAGGGCCCGAATCGCGTTTTTCCGTCGGGTTACCCGAATTTTACCGTTTTGCATCGATTTTCCCAGAATTGCCCCGGGTTTTTGGCGCACACGATCGGATTGTGGTGCATCGGCGCCGGCATGCACACGGCGGAAATCAGGGGCGTGGCCATAACAAAACCCGATGGATTCGGAAAAAACGCTGTATTTAAAAAAAAAGTGTCGCTTGACACGCGGTTACCTGCACCCACGATAGCTTGGTGAACTCCAGTGAACTCCGATGGACTTTAGCGCAGCAGCGACACCTAGTGGACATCGGGCGCACTACCTTAGTGAATTGCCGGAAGACCCAAATCTTTCACAGAGAATGTGCCGCTGGATCGCGAATGGACCAGGTAAGTAAATCTGCCCCTTTATCTTTCTTAGCATCAAAACTTTGCTGCTGCACTTCCTCCAATTCATCAGTGCTCAAAAACAAAGAATCACAGAGAGGCTGCAGACAGCACAAAAGTGAATAGCAGGACCGGTGAATCACTTCACATTCAGCAGTCCTGCTTTTTACTTTTGTGCTGTCTGCAGACTCCCTGTGATTCTATGGGGCTCATTTACTAAGGGTCCGAATGCTGCACTTTCGTCAGGTTTCCAGAATATTTCCGATTTGCGCCAAATTGCCCAGGGATTTCTGGCTTTCAACGCGACAGAAATCGGGGGGCGTGTCCGTCGGACAACCCGACCTGTGCACCGAGACGAAGAAGGTGAACTCCGGCGGACCTTGGCGCAGCAGCGACACCTGCTGGATATCGGGTGCACGATCTTAGTGAATGCCGGCAGACCCGAATCCTCTTCGGACAACGCGCCGTGGGATCTCGACTGGACCATGTAAGTAAATGTGTTCCTTTGTTTGCATGTTTGAGCACTGATGAGTAGGAGGAGCTGTAGCAGCAGAGTTTTCACACATCCTGATCACTCCCCCTACCCTCTTCCTGAACATTCAGAGATAATCCAAAAGCATTAAAAGCACATTAGCAGCTTATGTAAAAAAATGGCACAAACCTTTTAAACCTCAGTTATGTTAAATTACAAATATGATTTAAAAACACTCCTTAACAGAATGAAATGTACATAAAAGATGTAAAGCGTGTAAAAGGTACCCATTATAAACAGTACAACATCTTGTTTGCTATCAACTGATATTATGTTTATTGTTTGATTTTATTTTCTCTGTGCAGTCTCTTATCAATCCCATAATACCTCAGCACAGCATCACATGGGAAACTAGAGACTTCATTGAAAAATCTGACATTTGTTAATTTTTTATTCTAAACAAAACCCTGATTACAATTTTAACACAGCCAGGAGACTGCATCCCCTTTTATCTTACACCTGCGTGAAAAGAGTATTTCTATTCAGTGGTAGTAACTGCGCCATTGTGTTTTATGTTTTGTACTGATTTGATGTTTACCATCTTTTTATTGCTGGTATCTTCAAGCTATAATTATGTTTAGAGATTGTGTAAAAGAATCGAGAATCATGCCAATTAAATTCATAATTATATGTTTTAGGTCTTTCTCTTTCAGTAAAACATTTTTTGTAGATGTTTTTAGGTAGATATTTTTGGCGTAAATATATAAGTAAAATGTTGCATTACATCTACCATGATATATATATATATATCTATAGTTATAATATTGAAAAGAAAGTTTGGAGTTTTTGACATCTATGATACACTAATGTTATTATGAATCTATATAAAGATCATTGAACACGGAGGAGGAGGAGATAAGCTGTGACATCATCTATTGTCAGTAGTGATGTAATGATGGGTCAGTGTTATCTATATAGAGGTCATTGTACAGGGAGGGGGGGGGATAAGCCTGTGACATCATCTATTGTCAGTAGTGATGTAATGATGGGTCAGTGTTATCTATATAGAGGTCATTGTACAGGGAGGGGGAGGAGATAAGCTGTGACATCATCTATTGTCAGTAGTGATGTAATGATGGGTCAGTGTTATTTACATAGAGGTCATTGTACAGGGAAGGGGAGGAGATAAGCTGTGACATCATCTATTGTCAGTAGTGATGTAATGATGGGTCAGTGTTATCTATATAGAGGTCATTGTGCAGGGAGGAGGAGGAGATAGCTGTCACATCATCTATTGTCCGTAGTGATGTAACAATGGGTCAGTGTTATCTATATAGAGGTCATTGTACAGAGAGGAGGGAGATAAGCTGTGACATCATCTATCGTCAGCAGTGATGTAATGATGGGTCAGTGTCATCTATATAGAGGTCATTGTACAGGGAGGAGATAAGCTGTGACATCATCTATTGTCTGTAGTGATGTAATGATGGGTCACTGTTATCTATATAGAGGTCATTGTACAGGGAGGAGGAGGAGATAAGCTGTAACATCATCTATTGTCAGTAGTGATGTAATGATGGGTCAGTGTTATCTATATAATTGTCAGTAGTGATGTAATGATGGGTCAGTGTTATCTATATAGAGGTCATTGTACAGGGAGGGAAGAAGATAAACTGTCATTAAAAACAGTGAATACAGGAACATTTAAGTGCAGAACACATTGAGAGAACACTATTCTTCACATTCCAGATGTTCAGAACATCTCCGAACCTAGCGGGAGACACGCGCGAACACCTGGAAAGTGAAGAATAGTGTTATTTCAATGTGTTCTTACAAGTAAAACATCTGCAAACATGTGTAATATTTTTTTTTTACAATAAAAATACTTTTATTCAATTTATTTTATTAATTTACTGCTTGATCTCGAGCCGGCGAGATACTCGTCCGAGTAACGAGCCGGTCCGAGTATACTAATACTCGACCGAGCAGTATACTCGGACGAGTATACTCGCTCATCTCTATTAATGACCCATTTCTCATATTGGTTTCATAGTCAAAATGCAAGATAATGCAGATCCAGCTCAACAGGGCAAGACAACAATATATATTACTGTACCTGCCACACTATAATGGATAAGGCAGTGTCTGTTTTGGGCATTCAGTAAAATCACTTAAAGGAAATCTACCACCAGGATAAAGGATTGTAAACCAAGCATTCTGACATACTGGTGTGTCCCGCCTCTGACAGGTTCCACTATTCCTTTAGCTTCTTATGCCCTCATTTGTACAAAAAGATGGTTTAAAAATTATACAAATAACCTGAGGGGCTCCGGGCTCCATAGATGTTCACTGAACCTGGAGCCCTTCAGACTAATTTGCATAATTGTTAAACCCTTTTTTTTGTTCAAATGGGGGCATAAGAAGCTAAAATAAGAGCTGATCCTGCCAGAGGGCATACACACAGTATGACAGTGTGCTTGGTTTACGACCCTTTATTGTGGTGGTAGATTTCCTTTAAATTTTACCAAAATAAGATTCCCTACCTACAAGGTCTACTGCTCACAACTAATCTTGCAGTGGTAAAGTCACATATAGGTGTCGCTATGATTATATTCAGATTTCGGTAAGAACTCTTATTTCTAATGAAACCAGATTTAATGTAATGTGGGAATTTATCACATATGGTGCGCCAGCGCTTCAAGTAGACCCCACCCCTCCTCCCCATGCATGATATTTCTAGAGCGTGTGATACGTCATATTCTATGCCAGCTACTGGTGCAGGCTATAGCTAGTGGGTGTTCTTGCCCATCGATTGCCCACAGCACAGCAGGGAAAGACTCTGTCATGCCCTTCTATACCAACGTAGTGCAAAGGCGGCAATAGTCACAGTTCCTGGCATACAAGCATTGATAAATTACCCCTCCCCCCTCCATAATGTAACATGCTAAAAAAAAACTTAAAACGGTTAGCCACTAATAAAAATGTTTACCTGGATAAATTCAATCCCCTAATAGGGTCAATCATATTGTACTTATCCTGGTAAACTTTCTCTTCTGCTTGGAGGAGCTTCGGATTATGTCACGTCCCATATCCTGCAGTTGGAGGGAGTGAGAAGAACATCCGAATGCCTCTCCAATATGTGGGATATGCATACAATATAGAGTTGTACAACCTCTTGATCTGCCGTAAGTCCCAAGAAGGCACAAGAATCCACAGGAGATACTGATTAGTAAATAACGGCATTTGAACCAATGTGACACCAATGTGACTCCATCTGATGTCATTAGGGAGCTCCTCCCCAATGGTGTCTTGCACATGCCGCATCAATTTAAACACTGCCGGCTGCAATTAAACAGTTCATGCCACCGATAGGTTCCTGCTATGATTCCGGGTCATAGGTTATGGGCGGTGCGGTGAGCCACGGACCTGAACTTTGCTCTTCGGTTCCGCTCATTTCTAGTCCTGAGTCCTGTTTCCACTTGGCCAGTGGGTCCACCAGGCAGAAAGTTTACCAGAGAATATGAGAGACCCCATAAGGGTATTTTACTTACCCTGGTAAGGGTAAGACTGAACACGGAGAACTGCTAGGTGATCAGGCACTGGATGTGCGCCAATGTGGGGAAAGGACCCCTTTAATTAGCAAGGGGAAGCTGAATGCTGTCATTTTCACATTTTGTGATTTTTAGAAGTGTCAGGTCGAGAATTTAGTTTGGTGTGAAAACGACCTGCTCCTAAGTGCCCTCTGCAGGTGTTTCTAAGGACCTGTCCTCTACTATCAGCGTCTTCACGGGCGGATGATGGATGATGTAACCCTTCCGTCTCTCTAAGTAATAAAAGACAAGCAGCCCATGTTCTGCCGCTTGCAATGGATGATTGGGTTTGATGAACTCACCTCTTTACAGACTATCATCTGCCCCTGGCTAGAGCTCGCTTGTGCGCACATTTTATTAGAGAATATCCGACGGTAGGATTCAACAAATCTGCTCGATTTGTTCTTTTATAACACACCAATTATTTTGTTTCTTCTTTTTGAAGGTGGCAGCTAAAAAATGTGACAAATCTGGCAAGTGGAAATAAACTGGAAAGAAGAGAGCTGACATATGTCCAATCTAGAACTCTATCGCCCAGGGGCCCACTGAAACCTGGAGCACACAGGTTGCATGGCTAGTGATATACCTGGTCATGTGATGTCACACAGATGCACGGCTCATTATATCCCTGGTCATGTGATGTCACACGGGAGAACGGCTCATTTATCCCTGGTCATGTGATGTCACACAGGTGCACGGCTCGTTATATCCATGGTCATGTGATGTCACACAGGTGAGCGGCTTGTTATATCCCAAGTCATGTGATGTCACACAGGTGTACCGCTCATTATATCCCTGGTCATGTGATGTCACACAGGTTGCACGGCTTGTGATATCTCTGGTCATGTTATATCACACAGGTGCATGGCTCTTTATATCCCTGGTCATGTTATGTCACACAGGTGCACGGCTCTTTATATCCCTGTTCATGTGATGTCACACAGGTGCAAGGCTCATTATATCCCTGGTCATGTGATGTCACACAGGTTGCACGGCTCGTGATATCTCTGGTCATGTTATATCACACAGGTGCATGGTTCATTATATCTCTGGTCATGTGATATCACACAGATGCATGGCTCATTATATCCCTGGTCATGTGATGTCACACAGGTGCACGGCTCGTTATATCCCTGGTCATGTGATGTCACACAGGTGCACTGCTCTACATAACATACATCTCTGATTACTCTCTGTGATTTAACGAGCCGTGCACCTGTGTAATATCAGTTGATCATGGTCTGATTTCTATCCACAGGAAGTACACAATGAAGCTTTCTATTGAACAACAACAAGCAAAGATCTAGGAAACAGTGAGGAATTGATACAGAAAGTATAGTGGCAAATTGTATAACTTTTCATTACACAAACAATATCCATTATTTGCTGAAAGTGGACGATCCCTTTAACCTGCTTCTCTCCCCACCCCTGAAATCTGACATTCTGCTATTACCATTATATCCAACAAATGGATTGAGCTATAAGTACTGACATCCGCCAAGATTCTCCCCTTTGAGTCCATTAGCAGCAGAAGTCAAAATTTTGTTTCATAAGCATCGAAAATGAAAATTTACATGAGATTGTTCTTTGTGAAATTACAGCGAAACACTCTGCCATAAGTTTTATAAAACTAAAATATATTGGTTTGCTACACATTATCTCCAAGCCTCCCCTGAAATGACATGCACTTAGTATCCAGGTAACGCAGCTTTTTTTAAAATATGTATATACATGCAGCACAACTTTATGTACTAAATAACTGACTCATTGGGGGTCATTTACTAAGGGCCCGATTCGCGTTTTCCCGACGTGTTACCCGAATTTTTCCGATTTGCAGCGATTCTCCTTGAATTGCCCCGGGATTTTGGCGCACACGATCGGATTGTGGCGCATCAGCACTGGCAAGCATGCGACAGAAATCGGGGGCGTGGGCGAACGAAAACCGACGGATTAGGAAAAACCGCCGCATTAAAAAAAAAAAATCTGTTGCGAAGCTTGCACTCACCTTCACTCAGCCCGGCTCGGTGTATTCCAGTGCGTTCCGATGCTCTTCAGCGCAGCAGCGGAGGAACTACCTTAATGAATCCCGGCCGGACCGAATCCAGCGCAGAGAACGCGCCGCTGGATCGCGAATGGACCGGGTAAGTAAATCTGCCCCATTGTTCCAGAAACATCCTCGGCTTGTAGCCGTCCGGTCAGGTGTCACTGCAGACAGGACAAGTAATTGCGAGGCGTTATTGTGTTTCTCATCAAAATTCATCAACTTCTTACCAGGGTCTTTCTGTATAATTTATGGGAATTGGGCTGAAGTTAGAGACACGAAATGTGAGGTTGTTCTGTGGTAAACGAAAAAGTTTAGAAGGGTAAAGTCATGCATTTTTAATGTAATTATGGAATATTTTTTATAATAGTTTGTTTTCTATTCACCCTGTGAATTTTTTTATTTTATTTTCGGGATATGTATCAGCAGAGGCGGATTTAGACTGTATAAAAACTGTAGGTCCACTTATAGTTCTGTAGTTTCAGGACCTTTGAAGGACCTTCAAAGGTCCTAGAAGTACTGTGTATAAGTATAATGGAAGCATGAGGATTTCATGGCTGGAGGTCCTTCTCTTTATCATCTCTTCAGGACAGTATCAAACTTGGTAATTAATTCAGGTGGTCATGGGCCCCTTTGGACACGGGGTGGCCGCCTAAACCACCTATAATATAATCCACTACAGTGTATCAGTATGTAATTGTCAGGATATGACATCTGGACCCACATTGATCACATGTTGCAGTTGCCTCGAAGGTCCAAAACCTATATAGTAGATGGAGCCAGATGTAGACCAGGTTAGTCTACAACAACAAGTTGCCCATAATTAGCAGAGTCTCCATTAGTAGAGCTCTTACTTCCCAACCCAACAAACCAGAAACAGACCAACTCTTTAAAGAGAACCTGTCATGCAAATTAATCACCCAAAATAAATACATCCCTCCCTCTGGCAAGAGCTGTTCTTGTTTTAGTTTATTATGCCCTTGTTTTTTATGGAAAAAGGCTTTTGAAATTATGCAAATGAGTCACAGGGGCTTTGGGCTAAGTTAACAGCTATGGAGCCCAGTACCCTACAAGCTAATTTGCATAACTGTTAAATGTAGAAAGAAGAGGGGATGCTGCCAGAGTGTGCCAGGTTTACAATCCTTAATCCTGGTGGTAAATTTAATTTAAGGATTCTGCGTCTGAAACATGTCAGGATATTTTGTACAAAGTATTGCTTTTTGTTGAATGTTTTACTTGACTGAAAAAACTTTGCGTTTTAAAAGGAATCAGCTTTGTGCTGGATTGAATACTACGTTTTTATACAGTATTCTGTGGTTATGTTCTAAATACTAGTGATAGGAATGTCCCTTTAAATAAAAAGTTACAACCCAGTTTTAGTCTATTCTACCTTGGCCCTGATACCTTGTACCTTCAGTCTAAAAAAAAAAAGTGTTGGATATAAATTATAGCTAAACAATAAACTCACTTAATAATCGGATTCCCTTTTAGTTGTTTTTATGTTACATCATTGAATGTATTATTTTCTAAAGAGATGACATTGGTTGCATTATTATTCTAATATGTTGTTTAGTTAATGAGATACCAAGTGTCCGGCTGCTGTCAAATTATCAAAGTTTTAAAGGAAACCTACCATTTAGAATGGCAGGGGTAAGCTGTAAGTACCGAGCACCAGCTCAGGGTGAGCCGGTGCCGGTACTTACTTTCGTTACTGTTATAAACCGCTGTATCGCGGTTTTAACACTTTTTAAACTTTAGAGCAGGAGAGGCTTCGGCGCTGCGTGCGACCGTGCGCACGCAACATCTCCGCTATTTCCTATGTAGGCGCGCGCACGCAGCGCCGAAGCGTCTTCTGCTGTAAAGTTTAAAAAGTGTTAAAACCACGATACCGCGGTTTATAACACTAACGAAAGTAAGTACCGGCACCAGCTCACCCTGAGCTGGTGCTCGGTACTTACAGCTTACCCCTGCCATTCTAAATGGTAGGTTTGCTTTAATTTTTACATTGTAGATTTTATATTTTGTTTTCTGGACAGGATTATGTGGGCGGCCATATTGCCTGAGTTACTAACAGCATTTAGAGATGTGTTTTACAGCACTGACATAGTCCATAGATTGCTAGAGGGTTTCTCTCCTGCAGTACTGCCAGCCAGGATGGGGGGTCAACAAACACCCTCTGGTAAAACCCAGAACATGCTCCCCAGGATTATCATTCCCTGTGAGGTCATTAGTCGTGGATTATAATACAGGCGATTTAGGCAGTAGCATGGGGCCCAAGGTTTCTAGGGGGCCCATGGCCATCCAACCACCCACCAAATTATAAACTGAGAAGGACCTTCACCATTGGTGTTCTCAATACGATACACATGTACACAAGAACCATTTCAGGACCTTTGAAGGTCCTCCAAGGTTCCCGAAACCACAGATTGAAAGCAGGTGGAAATCGACACATCCTCCATTCCCCAAGGAGCTGATTGTAGTCCCATATGTAGAAAGTGATTCCAGACTTGTAGGGGCTATAATATTCATACAGCCCAGGGGCCATGGCAGTCTTACTCCACCCCTGGATCTCATCAAGAAGAGATAATTGTTGGTAAAATGGAGGCATGCATGTACCACCAGTCGGTGCTAACACCTATCACAGATGTTATTAGTTTGGGTGAGCCCAAACACCATTTGGCACTGGCCCGAACATTACGGTTTCGATGTGCTTATCCTGAGTCATTACCCTTCTGGGATGCCCGGGAGTAGTGGCAAAGCTGCAACGCAGGAACCGGGGGAAGCAATGAAAGTACGCACATTTTTTTTTGCTTATCCATACCGCGTTCTGAGTGCGGTTCTCCTGGATTTCGGAAGAATCCTTTTAAGGACCATGGAAATTTTTCATTTATTTCATTTTTGCCTCTCACGTGCCATAACATTTCAGTTTGTTCATAAATCAAATGTAGATGTATTGAAACTTGTAGATTGAAATTTGTTTGTGGAACAAAATGGGGCACATTTACTTACCCGGTCTTGTCGCGATCCAGCGGCGCGTTCTCCGTCGATGATTCAGGTCTTCTGATGATTCACTAATGTAGTGCGCCGAAGTCCGCCGGAGTTCACCATCCTATCCTGGGTGCAGGTAAGTGCGTGTCAAGCGACACATTTTTTTTTAAATACTGTGGTTTTTCCGAATCCGTCGGGATTTCCAATGGCCACGCCCCCTGATTTCCGTCGCATGCATGCCAGTGCCGATGCGCCACAATCCGATCACGTGCGCCAAAAACCCAGGGCAATTCGGCGCAAACCGGTAATTTTCAGGAAACCGGACAAAAAAGAGCGATTCGGGCCCTTGGTAAATCGCCATAGTTATTGTTACAATTTATTTCTTTTTTTCAGTTTTTGCCAAATAATGATATTCTTTTCTAATTACATTTTTTTCTAATAGTGGTGGTACAGGGCTAAAAATGTATTTATTTCACACGTCGAGCATTGTAAAAAAATAAATATATTATATAAATATAATGTAAAAAGAGCAATCAGAAGATTTTATTACAATTAGACATTTCACGTTAAGCTGCTCAAAAGGAGAAATAATAAAAATTATAGACATAATAAAAAAAAAACATACTAATCAAAAATCTATTCAAAAAGTTGAATGCATCATTGGTCTTTGAAGATTTTTGAATTCTCGAAATGTAAATTTAACGTACTACCATATAAGTAAGAAAAAATTCCACGTAAGGGGAAGTCCACAAGATAAGAATTATTATATAGGATCCTTCATTACAATTCTTTTTTACCTTTGTGGGGTCCCTGCCCCTGAAAGGAAGTAAATTAACTAATTTCAGCAAAAAAAAAAAAAAAATTCTTGCTGTCTAGTGATAAATGACTCTGCGGCCCTAGAATGCACTAATCTAGTGTGAGAGAGTCAATAATTTCAGGGCTGCATTAATCTCTTCTTCCCCTGGGCTAACCTGATAAGGATTGTCTACCCAACACCCACAAGCCAACTAATTCTCTCCGAAGAATTGACATCCCCCGAGTCAGTAAGTTGCTTATCTTTGATGAACTGATGCACAATTTTGATTAACTTCCAGTATACCTGTCTAAGACCCCATTTACGAGAAATATGTCACCCAGGGGGGGCCTTTAGATTGCATCCCCTATATAAACATTCTATAGCAGGTTACATGGAGTTACTATCATTACATAAAGGTACATTTACCATCACTGCAGTGAATGGAACACCGGGTGGACACAAGGGTCAGTCATATTCGGAATCTTTACAGAAAATTCAAATGGATGTTATCAGAAAAGCCAGTTTTAGAGATTGGGTTTGCTACAGGAGGATTTTACCAGGAAAAATTGAAGGGTCTTTGGTTATATGTAAACAAAACAGATGGCCTTGTAGGTGAAGTTTCCGAAATGATAGGACAGCCTTTCTTAAGAAACTATGCAAATATGTAATTAATATATGCAAATTAGTGTTTCCCATGACTTTGAGGTTAGGTGCCCCCACTCTCGCTCAGTTTTACCCCAGCACACCCAAATCAGTCTCGATTGACAGTGCATTGGTTTGCCTTCAACTTTGAACAACATAGGGTGCACTAGACCTCTTGGCCACACCCATTCTGCACCAAAATTCTAATTTGCATATATTATATGCAATATTATTAATCAAAATCCATCATGACAAACTGTGGACACTTACTCACAGATCTGTGGTAATCTTCTTATATTTGTTATCCATTGCCTCTTTCCTTTAAAAAACAACTTTTATAATTATGCTAATGAATGGCTCTGGGCGTCGTCACCAAAGCCCCTGCATGCCAAAGCTGTTACACCATCCCCATCTGCTCCCTCAGTATTTCCCTCCTCCCTCTGCCTGTAATATCACTGCAGCACAGGGAGTTCCAGTACACAGCGGGAGGGGGAAGTGCTCCTACACAGTGTAACAGTGTAAAGCTACAACACAGTGGGGCTCTGGTAACACCGCCGGGAAACCTGACGAAATTGGGGTCCACGGACCCTTAGTAAATGTGCCCCATTGTACCTATGAGGGGTGCCATTTTATATTCTGTACTGGAAAAACATTTAAATACAAAAAACACATTTGAATATTTTTTTTGCAGGTAATTTTCTTATGGCTTTAACTTTATGGTCCAAATGACACTTTACTCTTTGAGCTGTTACGATCACAGGGATAACAAATTTATTGAGTTTTTTAAAAAATTACTAAAATTATTGAAGGTAAGTACCCCATTTTATTGCCAGAAATGTCAAGTACGAATGGCTTGAACAATCTTCCTACATTCATAGCCATAAAGGGAATGTAAAAAAAGCCTGTGCCACCTGTGACATACCGGGGGGAATTTATCATTGGGTTTTTGTCTACGTTTGGCATCGTTTTGGCGCACTTGAGGTACAAATGCCGTTTTGCGAAATGAACATAGGACAGTGCACAGTCACTTTGACATAGACCCTGCTTGCGCCAAATTCATTATTTGTTTAGACTAGTTTTCAGAATCCTGAACTGAATACATGATTTGCAATTTTTGCACAAATTTTCATTTTGGTGCTTGTTTTGCAACAAAATGACTCCGGTCACTCTCTGGCGTAGAAATAGGACAAAAACTACTACCAAATTTATTAAGACATCAAGGGAAATATACGCCAAAAAAGGAAGATTTTGCAACAAACACCCATAAAAAAACAATATTATGAGACTAACCAAAAAAAAACAAAAACAAACAAATACAACAACATAGACTCAAGTGATGAATTCAGATAAAACAAAAATGGAATTGAACATAGACGACCAAGTCAAAGACAACTTGTAATGTTCAAGGTTTATAGCAGGTCCAAGTTGTAAATATTACGGTAATATTAGGAAGCAAAACATAAATCTTGAGTAAGGATTAGCAGACCCAAACAGCAACATTAGGGTTCATACCAAACTTTGCTGGTTCAGGTACCCCACGAGCCAACCCCCGTCTTCACTAGAAGATGACAGACTAAACCCCACCCTCCCGTAAACCCCCGGCTCCTTCAAGCTTGGCACATTTGCTAAGCACCATCAGTGGGCTCTGAAGCCGGAGCTACTACAAATCTCTGAAGGAGCCGAAACGGGGGCAGCAGTGTTAGGAGTGCGCTGAGGACGCACAGGTAGGAGAGAATGCAGAAGGTAATGGGACGTGGAGTAGGCTTTGTTCCCACAGCTCGGAGAGGTTGCCCCACGCTCTAGTAACCTCAGCTGAAAATGAGCATATTGGGGCTCCTTTACTACTTTCGCCGGGTTTCCCGAATTTTTCCGTTTTGCGCTGAATTCCGTCAGGATTTTGGCGCATGCGATCGGATTTTGGGGCAATCGCGCTGGCTTTCACGTGACAGAAATCGGGGGGGTGTGGCCGTCGGTTGTCTGACGGATTCGGAAAAATGCAGAATTTAAAAAACGAAATGTGTCGCAAGATCAAGCACTTACATGCACAGAGAAGAAGTAGGTGAACTCCAGCCGACCTTGGAGCAGCAGCGACACCTACTGGATATCGGGCGCACGACCTTAGTGAATCCCGACAGACCTGAATCCACGTTGGAGAACGCGCCGCTGGATTGCTACTGGACCCGGTAAGTAAATGAGCCCCAATTAGCTGGATAAAGTGTAGCTAAGCTTAGAATGTATTGTAGGATAAGGTAAAGATAGATTAGGGTTTAGAAGGTTTCTAGGAACCTACCTAGATTTCTGATATTAGGTTTCCTTAAGGACTATTCTATGCTGCCGGTTCAGAACACGCTGGCCTATTGGTTTATGCACAATTTCTGTCATGGAGTATTTCCTCTAGCAGGTCTTATTTAGGTGGGCAATCAACCTCAATTGAGCAGAAGACATGATTAGGAGAGAAGATCACAGAGGCACAGGATATTAGATTTTCCTTTATCAGTAGATAAAGGCATTTTTTACAGGTTGACCCAGTGCACAAGGTCACATTGACAACCCAGGGTGACATAAATAGCAGCCTGCCTTCTGGTGATGGATTTGCAGGGCAGTGGTAATAAAGCTGAATTAGTTACACAGTCATAAAAATGATTCCCATGGGCACAGAGCCTAAGGTAACCCCATAGATTAAGATGGATGTTATCTTATCCAAGTGGCCAACCATTTCATATTCATGGGGACCTTTTGACCTTTTAGACAACAAATCTAGGGGTTGGGTTGTCCAGTTTGTCAATCTTGTTATACGTTATATAGGCAGTCAGGACCGGCTCCAAGTTGTAGTAGGCCCCTGGGTGACAGAGCCTCAGTGGGCCCCTTTGCACTGAACTCACATGGCGGCATAAAAAATTCAGAAACTAGAACAGTCTCCTGTTCCCTAAAATATTCCCTAGTTTATCATCCCATTACCTTATGGTTATTTTATATAAGACCACCTCCCCCCGTGGATTCCTTCTGTACAGTCGCATGTGGGCCCCTCCCTCCCCCCAGCATCTCTGGGACCCATCACTTACCCAGATATTCCAAGTGCTGGCGCCAGCCCTGTAGGCAGTAATGAGTCTATGAGGACACTAGGGCACATTTACTGTTGGACTTTGCACATTCTTTCATGGTATTTAAGAAGTGTCCGCACCACATATGTATCCGCACCACAACCCTTTTGGGTCGCGGCTGAACTATTATTCATGCTACCAAAATTACGGCACTGGAATGGGCGTTCTGGTACTCTGATACAAAGTCCAACAGAATTGTCACATGTTAAAGATGCACCAAAAAAAGTGGTGCACTCTATTGGAACAGAGCAGGGGGCGGCACATTTATGAATCTGAACCCTCTACACACGACACAGACAAAACTGCACACAATGCAGACTGCACTGTTTTTAGTAAATGTGATTTTGGTTTGTGACCAACATTAGTGAGAAACAGAAAATCAGGAGAGCAAATCTAGTAGTCTATGCAAGGACACCTTTAAAGGGAATCTATCATCAGCTTTACAATAATAAACTGCAGATAGTGCTGTGTAAAGGCAGCAGGAGATGTGTAACTCTTGTGTGTGTAGTGAATAGCAGCAGGACCAAGAAAAGTGAAGTTATAACTAGAGATGAACGAACATACTCGTCCGAGCTTGATGCTCGTTCGAGCATTAGCGTACTTCGCCCGCTCGAGAAAATGGCAGCTCCCGCCGTTTTGCTTTTTGGCGGCCAGAAACAGAGCCAATCACAAGCCAGGAGACTCTGCACTCCACCCAGCATGACGTGGTACCCTTACACGTCGATAGCAGTGGTTGGCTGGCCAGATCAGGTGACCCTGGTATAGACTAGCCGCTGCCCGCGCTGCTCGGATCATTCTGTGTCTGGATGCCGCTAGGGAGAGAGCTGCTGCTTTAGGGTTAGGGTTAGGGTGCTAGTAGATTACTGTTAGGCAGGAGTGATTCAACAAGAACCCAACAGCCCTTTTTAGGGCTACAATAACGTTATACTTTTTTTTTTTTCGTTTGCTTGTGGCTGGGCTTGCTGGCACTAGTAGTGCAGCTAGTACCATATTGTGAGGAATTTGCAGGGGGACTTGCTACCGTTGTGTTTAGCTCTTAGTGACACACATATCCACCCCAAAGGAGAATCCAAACGGCTTACTTACGCCTACAATAGCGTTATATATATTTTATTTCTGGTTGATCTGCTGGTGGCTGTCCTTGCTGCAGTGCATATACTAGCCAATTGTGAGGAATTTGGAGTGAGACTTGCGACCGCTTTGTTTATCGCTTAGTGAGGCACATATCCATCACAAAGACCGAAGTGGGAAAATTTATTAGGGGTTGGATTTCAATTAGGCACAGTCTGCCATTTCCTTTTTATTTGCCTTTTATTTTTTCATAACTCAGCGTCATCTCATCAGTGTGCTTTCATACTTGGCTAGAAAATAGCCATAGCAATAGGATAGCATTGTTTGGTTTTAAAAACTAAAAAACACAAAAAAAAACTAAAAAACACAAAAAAACACAAAAAACAGTAAAAAAAAAAATTAAAGTTATATAACTTTCATTTTCAAAATGTTTAACCCGAGGGCTAGGGGTAGAGGACGAGGACGAGGGCGGGGACGTGGGCGTCCATCTACTGCAGGGGTCAGAGGCCGTGGTCCTGGGTGGGGTGAGACACCACCTGCTGATGAGGGAGCAGGGGAACGCCGCAGAGCTACACTCCCTAGGTTCATCATGTCTGAAGTTACTGGGACTCGTGGTAGAGCACTGTTGAGGCCAGAACAGTGCGAACAGGTGATGTCGTGGATTGCCGACAATGCTTCGAGCAATTTGTCCACCAGTCAGTCTTCCACACAGTCCACCCATGTCACCGAAATCGCCACTCCTCCAGCTCCTGCACCTCAGCCTCCTCCCCCCCAGTCTGCCCCCTCCCAGGAAAATTTGGCATTTGAACCGCCATACTCTGAGGAACTGTTTTCTGGACCCTTCCCACAGTCACAAACCACTTGTCCGGTTGCTGCTGAGCAATTTTCCGATGCCCAGGTTTTCCACCAGTCGCAGTCTGTGGGTGATGATGACCTTCTTGACGTAGTGGAAGAAGTGTGTAAAGAGGTGTCCGACGATGAGGAGACACGGTTGTCAGACAGTGGTGAAGTTGTTGTCAGGGCAGGAAGTCCGAGGGGGGAGCAGACTGAGGGATCGGAGGATGATGAGGTGACAGACCCAAGCTAGGTTGAGAGGCCGGGTGAACACAGTGCTTCTGAGACGGAGGAGAGTCCTATAGCAGAACAGGTTGGAAGAGGCAGTGGTGGGGCCAGACGGAGAGGCAGGGCCAGAGCAGGTGCATCAGCGCCAAATGTGTCACGTAGTGAAGCTCCCGTGGCGAGGGCTCCCGCGGCGAGGGCTAGATTTTCAGAAGTCTGGAGGTTCTTTAAGGAAACACCGGATGACCGACGGACTGTGGTGTGCAACGTTTGCCAAACCAGGATCAGCAGGGTTTCCACCACTACTAGCTTAACTACCACCAGTATGCGCAGGCATATGAATGCTAAACACCCGAATCAGTGGCACCAAGCCCGTTCACCTCCGGCCGTGCACACCACTGCTCCTTCCCCTGTGTCAGCTGATAGTCAGCCCCCTGCCCAGGACCCTGGCACAAAAACCCCATCGTCGCCTCCACGATCCTCCACAGCATCCACCAGCGTTCAGCTCTCCATACCCCAGACGCTGGAGCAGAAACGCAAATATAGTGCAACCCACCCGCACGCCCAAGCCCTTAATGTGCACATCTCCAGATTGCTTAGCCTGGAGATGCTGCCCTATAGGCTAGTAGAGACCGAGGCCTTTCGCAACCTCATGGCGGCGGCCGCCCCTCGGTATTCGGTCCCCAGCCGCCACTACTTTTCCCGATGTGCCGTCCCAGCCCTGCACCAGCACGTGTCAGACAACATCATCCGTGCCCTGACCAACGCCGTTTCTGACAAGGTCCACATGACCACGGACACGTGGACGAGTGCTGCCGGGCAGGGCCACTATATATCGCTGACGGCACATTGGGTTAACTTGGTGGAGGCTGGGACCGAGTCTGACCCTGCGGCTGGTCATATACTGCCGACGCCGAGGATTGCGGGGCCTACCTCGGTCCAGGTCTCAAAGGCCTACTATGCCTCCTCCTCCTCCCACCCCTCCTCCACCTCCTCCTCCGAACTACCATCCGGGCACAGCAGCAGTGCCGTCGCTAAGCGACAGCAGGCGGTGCTCAAACTGCTGAGCCTAGGCGATAAAAGGCACACCGCCCAAGAACTATTACAGGGCATCACGGCGCAGACTGATCTGTGGCTGGCACCGCTGAACCTGAAGCCAGGCATGGTTGTGTGTGACAACGGCCGTAACCTGGTGGCGGCTCTGCAACTCGGCAGACTGACACATGTGCCATGCCTGGCCCATGTGTTAAATCTGATAGTTCAGCGTTTCCTCAAGACATACCCCAATCTGTCTGATTTGCTCACGAAGGTGCGCCGCATCTGTGCGCATTTCAGGAAGTCCAGCACAGATGCTGCCACTCTCAGGGCAGCGCAGCGCCGCCTCCAACTGCCCGCTCACCGACTGTTGTGCGACGTGCCCACGAGGTGGAATTCAACACTGACCATGTTATCCAGAGTTTACCAGCAGCGCCGAGCGATTGTAGACTGCCAGATGTCAACTTCCACCAGAACTGGTAGTCAGGTCAGTCAGCTTCCTCAAGTCTACAATGAGGAGTGGACGTGGATGTCTGATATCTGTCAGGTGCTGAGTAACTTTGAGGAGTCAACACAGATGGTCAGTGGCGATGCCGCCATCATCAGCCTCACCATCCCGCTGCTTGGCCTGTTGAAAAACTCTCTGATCAGCATGAAGTCGGAAGCTTTGCGCTCGTCACAAGAGACGGGGGAAGAAGATTCCCTTGTTGATAGCCAAAGCACCCTTAGGTCTGTTTCTCAGCGCATATCGGAGGAGGTGGAGGTGGAGGAGGATGAGGAGGAAGAGGAGGAGAATGTTGGCGAGACAGAAGAGGGGACCATTGTTCAGTCCTTCACTGTTCAGCGTGTATGGGCAGAAGAAGAGGAGTTGGAGGAGTTGGAGGAGGAGGAAATGGGCAGTCAGGCCAGTGAGGGGAGTGAATTCTTGCGCGTTGGGACTCTGGCGCATATGGCAGATTTCATGCTAGGCTGCCTATCCCGTGACCCTCGCGTTCAAATAATTTATTCCAGCTCCGATTACTGGGTATTCACTCTCCTGGACCCACGGTACAAGCAAAATCTTGTGACCCTGGGGCTGGTCATATACTGCCGACGCCGAGGATTGCGGGGCCTACCTCGGTCCAGGTCTCAAAGGCCTACTATACCTCCTCCTCCTCCCACCCCTCCTCCACCTCCTCCTCCTCCGAATTACCATCCGTGGCCATGGCGCCATCAGTCGGTAGCTCTAGGCACAGCAGCAGTGCCGTCGCTAAGCGACAGCAGGCGGTGCTCAAACTGCTGAGCCTAGGCGATAAAAGGCACACCGCCCAAGAGCTATTACAGGGCATTCCACATCAAACTTGTTAACTTTGTCGCCACCCTGCTGTGTAATCCACAAACATTACTGCAACTTATTATCATTTACCGATATTATTCAGCCGCTTCTTGCGCATCTGTTTACATTCCCCTCACCCGCCATATCCCAACTATAAGAACGAACTACACTGATCTATACAAAGGTTCTTAGAAGTTCTGTTGGGAGTAGCCCTAGAGACAGGCTTGGATTGGCGAAAGCTCGCCTGGCAGCGGAGCGCCTATCCATCCCAGATCCACTTAACATAGTTTAACTACTCAGCCACCTTTAATCTACCTACTAGTTCACTGCCTTCCATAAAAATAATAATAATGACTTTATTATATAGCGCCATCATATTCGGAGCGCTTTACAAATCAAGGAAACAAATCAACTGTATGTAACAGAGCCCAACTTGTATGGAACAACAGGAGTGAGTCCCGCTCCCGCCAGAGCTTACGATTTATGAATATGGGGGTAACACGAGGTAAAAGAATATTATGGCACCATTCTTCTTAGGAATAAAAAAAAATATAATAAATGGAATTGCTGTCGCTTGAACCACTCAGCCGTCATCTTATATCACAGGTCCAGGGTGAATGGACTGCAGAGAAGTCTGGTGCTGTTGGTTGCTGGATAACAGAGGGAGGACACACAGCACGGGTATTAGAAGAGTTAAAACTTCATGCAGGTTTAATGAGTGTTATAGGCTTGCCTAAGAAATGGGTTTAAGTAGCACGTGATTTAAACTTGGAGGTTAGGTATTAGTCTGATAGTCCGGGGCAGGCAGCTTCAATAGATGGGGCACTGCTAGAGAAGTCTTGGGAACGCGAGTGGGAGGTCCGCACTAGGGTAGAGGTTAATCTTAGATCACTGCGGATCTAAGAGACCGGGTTGGGCGATTAGACTGAGAAAGAGAGGAGAGGTGTTGGGGTGCAGCATTAATATAGGCTATATGAAGGGTTATTATTTAAAAACTGTATTCGAAACGGAGACTGCAACCAGTTCACGACTGGCATGAACTGTAAGCTCATACCATGGTTCCCCTTATCAACGAGCTGTTCAGGCAGAGTTGAGGGTTTGTGTTTTCATGTGCTTCCACAAACAAACTTGTTAACTTTGTCGCCACCCTGCTGTGTAATCCACAAAAAATACTGGCAAACTTTTATCATTTACCGATATTATTTCAGCGCTTCTTGCGCATCTGTTTACATTCCCCTCACCCGCCATATCCCAAACTTATAAGAACGCTACTACACTTGATCTTATACAAAAGGTTCTTAGAAGTGCTGTTTGGGGAGTAGCCTAGAGACAGGGGCTTGGATTGGCGAAAGCTCGCCTGGCAGCGGAGCGCCAGCTCCATGCCAAGATCCAACTAACATAGTTTTAACTGCAGCACCTTTAATCTACTACTAGTTCACTGCCTCCATACATGGTCCCCTTATCAAACGAGCTGTGTCAGGCAGAATTTTGGGTTGTTTTCATGGCTTCCATGTTAACTTTGTCGCCACCCTGCTGTGTAATCCACAAAATATACTGGCAAACTTTTATCATGTACCGATATTATTTGAGCGCTTCTTGCTCACCTCCTTTGGTTCCTCTCTGACACCCATTGGTTTGAAGCCTGAGTCCAATTAGGGTATGTCGCCATGCCACTCTCTAGCCTGCTGCCGCTGCCTCTGCATGCCGTCCCCTATAGTGTCAGGGTCAATTATTGGGTGTTTTAGATGCTATCTAGCTTCATTCTGTCACTCTGTCATGGCCATGCTGTTGCCCATAATTTTGGCATAATGGTGCGATTAAGCAGCCTCAGAGGCATCCATGCATGCTGCCCCTGCTGTTTCCTGTCCATTTCCGTGGTGTTTCCATCCTTTTCTGAGGTTCCCAGGTGTTTGGCCAAGCTGTGCAGAGCCTTGGTCCCCTTGAAAAATGCTCGAGTCTCCCATTGACTTCAATGGGGCTCGTTATTCGAGACGAGCACTCGAGCATCGGGAAAAGTTTGTCTCGAATAACGAGTACCCGAGCATTTTAGTGCTCGCTCATCTCTAGTTATAACCCATATTTGTAGCTCCTGTAGGTACTCTGGGTGGTCTTACAGCCTGAATAACTTTCTACTCTTTGCAATGACCTGTCCCCTCCGCTTTGATTGACTGCTGTAAGTGTCCAACCAACATCCTGATATATCTCCTACTGCTAGAAAAGGGGAGGGGCTGTGGAGCAGCACAGTGTAGAGAGCAGAAAGCTCTTCGGGCTCTCTAGCACCCTAGTAAGAGCTGCAAAGCTGGATTATAACTTATCATTATAACACAGTACTGCCTCTACTAACAACACACACAACTTCAGGGCAGCTATCTTACACTGTTTGTAGCTTTTTTAATGTTAAAATTGCTTATACATTCCCTTTAAGTTGGGTATTTTTAGCTTCTCGTCCTCAGACGACTTGGAGGACCTACATGTTGACCTATCTACCCCTGGAGCTCAAATGTCTGGATTTTTATTCCTCATTTCCTCTACAGAGATAAACAAACGTCTCCAGTCTAAGACATAGATTCACTTGATCAATACATTCCTGTAATGTCTGGAAATTTTGATCTTTACTATTACTTTGCGTGCTTAATACAATACTCCCAGGAAAGAGCGCTTATAGATCCTCATAACAGCAACTTCAAAGACAAGTCCAAGAAAACAGATAAATGGGGTTGAATTCAATTCAAGCTCCGAAAATCCCATCTATTAAATCCAGAAAAGTTGTCTGATAATTACTTTATTGAGGGCAATTCCACATGAAATAGATTGATCCGGCCCCCGAGGAACGTATCTCATACAGAAACACAGCCCATTATAGAAGAAAACATTAAAAAATCTACGGTCTGATTAACAGTTTAATTTTTCTATAATCTATATTCTATAATCTTCAAAGAACACAGTTTTTTGTGTGTTTGTATTTCGTTTTTTTTCCTTACTCATTGAAAAAAAACCATAACTTTTTACGGTTAAAGAGACATGTAATCGGCTTGTTATCTCCAGGACAAATTTCCTAGGATACCATTTACTACTCTACGGAATGTACGGGGAAGCTGGAAAAAATTTCAAATGCTGTGAATTTGCCAAAAAAAATTTGTCATTATCTTACCAGCTTGGTTTTATACAGTTGTAAGGCCACATGCACATGAATGTATGTATTTTGCGGACCAAAAGCATTGCTGGTGTATAAGTCTGAAATAAGTGCAATTCCTGACGCAGGACCAGGGGTTGTGCCTATATTCCCCCCTTTTGCCACCTCCATGCGAAGATGGGGTGCTGGGGGAGTGCGCCCCATGGTGGAGTGGGCCTGCAAATGTGTTTCTGCCCTGCAGTTCCCAGATTATGTACAACATAGGTTCCTTAGGTTTGTACTTAATTTGAATTTGTATGTAAGTCAGAACTGTATATTTTAAAATTGTAGCTCTAGACAAAAAATGTTTTGTCCCTGTGACAATTGGATTTTCTAAATTTTGTGCTGTAATGGGACCAAGGATTATCCATAAAGCTTCATTACAGACACCTTACAGCTGATCATTGCAGTCTGGGACTATAGTAACATCCAGGGAGCTTCACCAGAGGTCACAGGGGGCAGAGGGGTCTGTCTGTAACTAGGGGTCATCTGTAAGTCGGGTGTCCTTAAGTTGGGGACCACCTGTATATATTTTCAACATAATGTTTATTGAAGGGTTTTCAAATATTTTTACAAAAACAAAAAGTGGAGGGAGACCCCCTAACCTAGAGGTCACCTCCTGCCACATCAACCATTACAGTTCAACAGTATGACAGTATAAGGGGGGAAGCAAAACAACGTGGGGGGGGGGGGGAAGGGGAGGGACAATAAAGTAATTATTAAAAAGTTACCGACATTCTCTGGACGCAGTAGTCAAGAGAGCAGTACAAATTAAGAAAATACATCCTTACAACCGAGAGCTGGTGCTACATCATATGGAGATCTATATGTTAGGAAGAGATGGGTGAGAAGAGACACATAAAAACAAGCCATTGCGCCAAACATCTACTCAGGGTGGAAGTAGATTGAGTTCTTGCAGCTATAAGGTGTTAAAATACAGAATTGTATTGGATCTCATTTATTATAGCAGTTACATCAGGTATCTTATCAGTTTTCCACACCCTAGCCAGGTCCATCCTAGTAGTCATGAGGATATGAAAGCCCTAGGCTTTGTTTAAGACTCATCTCAGCATCTCTTGCCATAAGGGGTGCAGCTTACTCCAAGACCACCATGTATGTAGTAAAGTGCCAGTCTACAATTGGCAATGCAAGCATAACAAGTATGAGGTCAGGTACATTTTGGAAAGCCTATAGGTTAAGTACCACCTATACAAAATGTTATGTAAGGCCTCCAGGTGGTTGATACAGCGGGGATTCTGCCATTGGACTTCCGAGAAGTTTTGTTTTAACTCAACTTCCCACCTAATATGATGGCGACGAGGAATGAAGCAATGCTTCATATGCCCTAGAGATACCCTTCCTGTATTTAGGAGAACAGAAATACCTAGCGTACTGTGAGACCAGGGGGGTCTTGGAGGGTTGAGCTGAAGCAGCAAATGACAGAGCTGGAGATATTTATAGAAGTCACTCTTGGGTATCAAGAATTCTTCAACCATATTGCTAAAGGGCTTCATATATATAGTAAATTTGCCCTATGACGTTCATAGGGGGAGTTAATAGGAGGAGTAAGGGAGTCCCGCGAGAAACGGGATACCCACAGCAAAGTTTTAAGGGAAGGTAACTCTTATAAAGAGGCCTGTATGGAAACGGATTTATCTGTTTCGGGCTGCCACTACACCTGGAGTTGGTCCACGAAGACCGCATAGTAATATGATTCTATACAGGGGCAACTCACACCACCTTCAGAAATAGGAGGCAATAGTGACTGATGTGACCCTGCCACATAAAGGAAATTGATCACATGCTAAGGTTACATTGCATTTCCACTGCATCTGATACGCAATGGGGGTCATTTACTAAGGGCCAGATTCGCGTTTTCCCGACGTTCTACCCAACTATTTCCGATTTGCGCCGATTTTCCCTGTATTGGCCCGGGATTTTGGCGCACACGATCGGATTGTGGCACATCGGCGCTGGCATGCATGCAACGGAAATCGGGGGCGTGACCGAACGATAATCCGACGGATTCGGAGAAACCGCCGCATATAAAAAAAAAGGTGTCGCTGGACACGCGCTTACCTTCACTTAGCCCGGCTCGGTAAACTCCAGTGCGTTCCGATGCTCTTCAGCGCAGGAGCGCCACCTGGTGGACGTTGGAGGAACTGCCTTAGTGAATCGCTGGAAGACCCGAATCCACCACAGAGAACGCGCCGCTGGATCGCGAATGGACCGGGTAAGTAAATCTGCCCCAATGTATCCTCATTGTGTGATCAAGGCTGAAACCTTTAGAATGTGTCAAAAACGCATCAAATACCACAACGCATCTCTGACACCTGTTCGGGAGAGAATTGGGGGAGATTGAGCTGCTTCAGAAACTTGTGGATGAGGCTGCTTCACTAATTGAGGGGCACTTTGAATTTTCAGTTTTTTGGGCATTTTATGTGACCTGTCCTAAAATATTTTTTAGCCACAACTACCTTACATAATAATAACCAAGGGACAAAGCCCCTTCATGACCCGTAAACTTTAAAGCGGAAAGGACTTTAATAATCGTTTTGTGAATCAGGATTGTTAGAAATATAAGACTTTGGAAACATTTCTTCTCAGTGAAATGAATCAACGACTTGAGAAGAACTTTGATAATAAGAGCGGAGTCATTTACTCACTGTACTATCAATTGTGCCGCGATTCACTAAGATCGTGCACCCGATATCCTGCATGTGTGGCTTCCCCGCTCAGGTCCGCCGGAGTTCACTGTCTTCTTCCTGCTGCATGTAAGTGCATTGGTTGTGACACAATTTGAATATTAAATCCTGCGCTCAGTCCGAATCAGTCGGATCATACGACAGCCCGCCCCCTTATTTCTGACGCATAAAAGCCGGCACAATGGCACCACAATCCGATCGTGTGCGACACATACCCCAGTTAAATACCTGTCACAGAGCCGCAAATCCCAAAATTTTCTAAAATCCGATAAAGGTGCGATCTGCAGGACCCTTAGTAAATGAGCCCCATTAAGTGTGTGTGCATCCCCAACATTACCCATCACATGTGCGGTATTATTTATCACAGTATGATGGAGGTTTCCTTCTTTTGTCTCTTTTATACATCCATCGTTGCCCCTGTCCTGTCTTTCTTAAAAATAGCAGCGGTCCATATCCCTGACTCACGTGCTACACATACTTCTGCATATATTGGCAAAGAAAATCTGGGTTTTTGCCTAAGGTGTTGGAACTATGGAGCAGAACTTTACCTCTCCAGGGTGCGCATAATGTGATATTAATATCTGTCAATCATCCCCGCTGTCATTTACACGACTCCCGTTATATTGACAGAGAAAACCAGGACACTTCCTTTTTATTTTACTAGAAATAAAATTCTTTTCGGGCTCCATAGAAGTAAAATGGCTATAAAAAAGTCACCTTATTATTCAGTGAGGCAGTTGTGATGATAAGTTTGCATAACACAGGAAAGATTTGCAAGACATATCTTTTTTTGGAAAACACAAAGTACTAAAAATAATGAGTTATTTGTGAAATGAGCAGAACACATTGAACCTGCAGTGAAATCTGCAGACTGAACAGTGGATGTTTAGTAGATACAGGCAGCATGTTATAGAGCAGGAGAAGCTGAGGAGCTGAGCAGATTGTACATAGTGTCCTATCTGCAGGCAGCATGTTATAGAGCAGGAGGAGCAAGCAGATTGAGACTTAGTTTTCTATCTGCAGGCAGCATGTTATAGAGCAGGAGAAGCTGAACAGATTGAACATAGTGTCCTACCTGCAGGCAGCATGTTATAGAGCAGGAGGAGCTGAGCAGATTGTACATAGTGTCCTATCTGCAGGCAGCATGTTATAGAGCAGGAGGAGCTAAGCAGATTGCACATAGTGTCCTATCTGCTGCCAGAAATGTTATAGAGCAGGAGGAGCTGAGCAGATTGTACATAGTGTCCTATCTACATGCAGCATGTTATAGAACAGGAGGAGCTGAGCAGATTGTACATAGTGTCCTATCTCTAGGCTGCATGTTATAGAGCAGGAGGAACTGAGCAGATTGTATCCAGCTTCCTATCTGCAGGCAGCATGTTATACAGCAGGAGGAGCTGAGCAGATTGTACATAATGTCCTATCTGCAAGCAGCATGTTATAGAGCAGGAGGAGCTGAGCAGATTGTACATAGTGTCCTATCTGCAGGCGGCATGTTATAGAGCAGGAGGAGCTGAGCATATTGTAATTAGTGTCCTATCTGCAGGGACCAAGCTATAAAGCAGGAGGAGCTGAGGCGATTGTATACAGTGCCTTATCTGCAGGCAGCATAGTATAGAGCAGGAGGAGCCGAGCAGATTCTACATAGTGTCCTATCTACAGGCAGCATGCTATAGAGCAGGAGGAGCTGAGGAGATTGTATGTAGTGTTCTTTCTGCAGGGAGCATGTTACAGAGCAGGATGAGCTGAGCAGGTTGCATATAGTGTCCTGTCTCTTGGCAGCATGTTATAGAGCAAGAGGAGAAGAGAGGATTGTACATTATGTCCTATCTACAAGCGGCAAGTTATAGAGCAAGAGGAGCTGAGCAAATTCTACACAGTGTCCTATCTGTTATAGAGCAGTAGTTGTACATATTTGTGCACCATTAGTTCTCCTTTGTTCCTTTATTTGACGGTTTCCGATAATTAAGTGTTCTACTCCTGTAATGGAAAAGAATAATGGCCACTTTAGAGGACAACAATATGTGACCCTTTCCTTACCCAGTATCATTATATACAGTATGGAGGTGTCCTGTAGGTGGTATCTCGACATCTGCAAGTACTGGAAATAACCCTAAGCGGCTCCGAGAAACACATCTGCGGAGGTCACAGCCCAATTAATGGAAGATTTACATTGTTAGATGCTTAGTTCCGAAGCTGAAAGCTTTTTTTTGCCTGTAGAAATCTATCACTTACTTAACTACTTGTTTCATCATTAGTATCTGAGGCTCATTGACTCCCTGCATCACCTTCAGGCATCATTTCTCCAGGGCACCTGCTCCTTGTACTATGTCTCCCACCATTGCTCCTTATACTTTTACTTTATTATGACTGTGACAGAGGACGTCCTATTGTAAGCTTGCAGTCACGGCTATAGAATACCTTTGGCTGTAGCACCCATCACATACCATATTTTTCAGACTATAAGGCGCACCGGATTATAAGGCGCACCATCAATAAATACCTGCTAAAACATCTAGGTTCATATATAAGGGGCACCAGATTATAAGGCGCACCAACAATAAATGCCTGCTAAAATGTCTAGGTTCATATATAAGGCGCACCGGATTATAAGGCGCACCATCAATAAATGCCTGCTAAAACGTCTAGGTTCATATATAAGGCGCACCTGATACAAGGATGAATGACCAGAAGGTGGCAGATCTGTGCACAGTTCAAGGCAGCTGTTGTCTATAAGTCCGGTTCATATATAAGGCACACTGGACTATAAGGCGCACCTTTGATTTCTGAGAAAATCAAAGGATTTTGTGGTCCTTATAGCCCGGAAAATATGGTAGTTACAGCTTGAAGGATTTTACTTCATTCATTGATGCTAAATATATACACAAATCCATCCTGTCTTGCTCATGGCAAATTGTAAGTCTGAAAGTGATAGTAATTGAAATTCCATGTGAACTATGTCTGTCCAGCGTCTCTGGTCATGTCCAAAAGCTCCTGGTCTTTCCATCTATAAGATGTTGGCCCTATATGATGCAAAAACAGATACAAATATGAATGGGGCTGTGCCACTAAAGCCACATATGCCCTTTCCATTGTATTGGGGGTCATTGGTTGATTGTAAGGGGTCCAAACAATCAATTGAGGTACCTCATAAGGAATGGAGCAGTCTAACGACTTCTTTGTATTGGGGGTCATTGTCTGATTGTCAGGGGTCCAAACAATCAACTGAGATACCTCATAAGGAATGAAGCAGTCCAACTACTTTAGGATCTCAAGTCCCATAGAAGTGAACAATGTGCAGATTGGGCATTTGAGTCTATAGTTGAGTGGTGGAGAACCTATGGCATGGGTGGCAATCAGAACCCTCTCTGTGGGCACCCAAGTAGTTACCCTAACACAGACAGGACTCAAGGCCTCCTTCTACCATCTCAGGAAGCCCAGGACATGCCATGCACCGTTCTATTTTCCAACAACTCATCCTGAGTTGCCTGAGATATTGGAGGAGCGAGAAGGTGTGGACAGAGATGGGTTACCATTGGAGCTTTAGCTCCGGGCCCCACAATTCTTCCTTTTCGGGGGACCCTGGAGGGAAGCTACAATCATACACCAACTTTCTTCATTTCTTTCAACTGTATTGGTGTCCTCAGGATACGATTGAGAGCTGTGGCAGAGCAGGTAGCAATAAGTCACTGCTTACCTTGCCATGTTGGAACTTTGCAATAATTAAGTGAGTTTTGGTTGTTGTTGGGCACATTGAGTCCTGGTTAGCAGTGACATTAGCAGTCTTGGTGGTCGGACCCCCCCAGTGATCAGACAATCCTCACCCTCAGGGGATAGACAATGTGTGTTTTGTGACACAATCCCTTTAATTAGGTAGTAGAGGAAATAATGAGCTGACAAACCATGACACATCTCTTTATAGTATATCCAGAAGGCACGAGAGCCAAACATCGGAAACGTTATCCTCTTATCCATTCATGTGTAGAACCGCTGACCTAGAAAACACTAAAATTACACAAGTTTTATAAAACGTAGGAGCTTTGCATAAATCTGAGCTTAAAACATTTACACTATACATTGAAGAGGATAATTATTCTCAGGGCCCGGCTAATGTATGGAGCCTGTGGCCACACAAGCACCAAATACCTATGTGACTTATTTTTCTTAGGACATTAGGATGGGGAGGCTCATTACACATAGTATGAATATAAATGTTAGTTGTAGACTTGAAGCCTCTCAAACAACCCTAATACAGGATCACACACCAAGAGCGTAAAGGGGTTTGCCCATAAAAGAAAGTCCTCAAATTGTTTACACAATAAAGATCATTTTTAACCCCTTACTTTACAATTTTACTATCCCTCATTGACTTGGGACTCTCTAAGCAGATACTTCATGATCCTTCTAGTGCTGTGAGATGCTGTATGCTGACAACGTGCTTAGATTGTCAGGGTACAAGGTATCACGGGTGCTCCCAAGATCCATTTCGCGGGTTGTGGCTCGCCCGTGCTCCTTGGTACCCGCTGGTGCGGCGCCGGTGCTTCTCACCTGTCTCCACTCTGTATTCCGGTCCGCGGCCCTTATGCAAGCGCCCCCGTCTCCTGGGGTGTGCGCGCCGGCTTCAGGAAAGGGCCAGCACACCATTAATTGCCATTGGCCATTTCCCAGAATGCTATTTAAACCTGCCTCTCCCATCACACCGTGCCGGATCTTCATGCCCTGTGCCTTAGAGAAAACTTTGTCTGATGCCCTGCACTGTTATTGTGATTTCCTACGCTCCTTCGCTGCCTGCCTTCACCTATTGCTACATCCCTGACTCCGATCCTGTGCTGCCCGTCCGGACCTCCAGCCTTTCCCGACTACGAGATTGCCTGCCATTCCTGTACCTCGACGTTGGCTGCCACCGCGGACAGGTCACGCCTGTGGAACGACCTGGGGGTACCATGCCACAGCAAGACCATCCTGCTTTGCAGCGGGCTCTGGTAAAGACCAGGTGCCACTTAGATTCCGGTCCCAGGTGTTGGCTTGTGTCATCATCCCCAGTGGTTCAGAGGATCCACTACCGCCGATCCTGACACAAGGTTTATATACTCTTTTATTTAGCTTCTAAATATTCTACTAGTATATGACACAGATGAGAGATGATGAGATCCATGAGGTAAATATAACACTATGACACTCTCAGCTCTGCTAACTCATCTATTACACACTCCGCACCACTATATGCCTCTCTTCTGGATAAAGACCTTATCTTTCCTTTAGCTTTTACAGTAAGTCTCTGCCCACTCCTGCTTGCCAGCAGGAAGTGCCTGTGTCGGAGCTGGTCTTATAAAGCAGTGGTGGGACAGGAGGCAGAAAGCACTGCAGTGTGCAAACAAGAGAAGCTATTCATTAGAAGAATATCATGATAGTACGAAGATTTACGGTCGTATCCAGGGACAACCAAATTTGAAAACACCAGGACTGAAAGAGACAGGTTGGAATTATATCTGTGAACTGCTGTATTTTTGTTAATAATAGCAAATTAGAGAATGTGTTATTAGAGAATTATCTTGTCTTCGTGGGAATACCCCTTTAATTGAATCTAATACTGCAATACTTTGTTAACTATGTGCATTAATACTGGCCTGGATGTCAATGTTGGCATCCGATTATATTTTGGTTCAAAAAGAGAAAAGAATGTGAGTCTAAATACCGACTACAAAAGCCCATATGCAAAATGCTTTAAAGTGACTTTCATTTTATCCTATAAGCACCGTATCTAGGCCCTCACTACAACCTCTCACATCTCATCTGATCCTTCCTCAACAAGGATTCTACAAAATTGCCGGTCTATGCTCTCATCATCTCCTGCAGCAACAGTCTTCTCTACATTATCCCATGCAACTCTGTAACACAATGAAAATGTTGTTACTGATTCTCCGCTCAAGTGCTCAGAAGAACCTCTGTCCAACTGTGTTTCTAGTACAAGTTGTCTGGAAATGTGGAACCTGAAAAGAGACAGATGTGCAAAGCATTGACACCAGTTCCCCTTTCCTTGTTGAGCTTTCAATACTAGAGTGCTTTTCTCTTTTTCTGGTTGGATACCCCTCTAAAAGGATGTCTTCCAAAACACCTTTGGCTCTCGCTTATCGCCCCAAAAAATATAAGTTGAGGGATGTTGAAGTCCAACTACTTGATACTTGTTTCCCTCAACATCTTCCATCACGGAGGGTCTAAGGGAACCCATTACATTAGATTGTCAGCCAGTACGACAAAAACATAGTCATTGGAACCCTAAATTTTCCAGACACCATCATTTCCCAGACTCTCAAATGATGGACATCATTAAGGAACCCTAAAAAACTTGGTAACTTGTAACAATCAATGGGCTTTTTTGGAAGCTATTTTTGTAATGATTTGTTTACGGCTTGAATTCTGTTTTCCCTGTTCCTTTGATGAACCTTGAAAATCCTAAAGGAATATGTATTGGCTTTATGTGTCAAGCCCTCAAAATTCCGGTCAATGGAATCAATGTAATGACAAGAGTGGCCTGAAACAGAAGGTTCTCCCATGACACAATGGGGCAGATTTACTTACCCGGTCCATTCGCGATCCAGCGGCGCGTTCTCTGTGCTGGATTCGGGTCCGGCCGGGATTTATTAAGGTAGTTCCTCCAACGTCCACCAGGTGGCGCTGCTGCGCTGAAGTTCCCTGGAACGCATTGGAATACACTGAGCCGGGCTGAGTGAAGGTAAGTGCAAGCTCCGCAACACATTTTTTGTTTTAAATGCGGCGGTTTTTCCGAATCCGTCGGGCTTTCGTTCGGCCACTCCCCCGATTTCCGTCGCGTGCATGCCAGCGCCGATGCGCCACAATCCGATCGCGTGCGCCAAAATCCCGGGGCAATTCAGGGGAAATCGGCGCAAATCGTGCCCTTGGTAAATGACCCCCAATATGACAAAAGGTGCTCTTGTTCCTTCTAGCATGTAGAGTGTTGAATACAATAAAAAATTATTGAGAAAATATTAAAATCTCTATTTTGTATTAACTATAGCTTGTATATGAGTAACACTGCTATAATAGAGGACTATGGTGCGCACAAACATGATGGTAATGGCTTTCAAGTAGGTTGTAAAATTACCGTCAACTCAGGATGGGGCTGAGTTACTGAACCGGTACATTAAATCCTGAACCGAAAGAGGAAATGAACCTTATCTATAATATGTTGCTTATTTAAATCTATGGTATAGGCTGTTGTTTTAGAGCTTCCACTTCATTAGTTCAATCTCTTTTACTCCATCCTATAAGCTGCTGCTCGTAACACACTCAGGGGTCTATTTAAAGGGTTGTTGTTTTGCACAAGTTACCAAATTTTTAGTTCAGTTCTGTACATCAAACTAAGTACTTTCAAATGATGCAGGACAGCTTGTTTGTAAATGGCCGTCCTGAAGCATATGATGAGTCACATGCTTGTGACATCAATACAGGCCCTACAGACCATTTCAACAAGCCTCCTGTCGTTGTTCTATATGGTTTCCCATGTCAACCAGAAAGCATGGCAAATGTAGATTACCCTGGGGAGCAAGGTTAAACCTCTGCTAGCAGCTAAACACCTGCAGATAACTAATTATAGTTAATTAGAGAATTGCTTATTTTTGCTTAATGCAGAGTTTGTCAAAAGTTTTTATACTTTACAGTTGTATTTTAAGCATAATGGGTCATTCATATGCTTCACTAATGTTCCTTGGCCAACCACTGCAACCACCCTCAATGGTGCCCATTTTTTTGTTCTTCTTTAAAAGAACATCTCATCAGCCCTTACTGATGCATAACTACTGTGTGCCATGTTCCTGCGATCAGTCTTACTATGATGTATATGACCTGGCATAAGCAGTGGCCTTCCACAACCTCACCTTTGTAGCAGAGTTAGGAAGTTACACAAACAGTTGTAAGCCTCCTAAAAATCTGTTTCAGTTAACCACTTACCAACATGTGACGTAAAAGTATGTCATGTGTCGGCTGCCGCTGTATGGAGAGGGCTCATGGGCTAAGCCCTCTCCATACAAGGTGGAGGTTGATGTTGTTAACTCTTTGATCGTCGCCAGCAAAGCTGCCGGTGGTGGTAAAAATCTGGCGACATATGGGCACCGCCATATTGGCTTATATCGTAGCTCCCCATGACATCATTGGGAAGCGACGATCTGTCTACATGACAAAGACCCTAGGCCAGTGGTGGCGAACCTATGGCACGGGTGCCAGAGGTGGCACTCTGAGCCCTCTCAGTGGGCACTCAGGCTGTTGCCCCATCACAGAATTCACCAGACAGGACTTGAGGGATCCTCCTGCAGGCCCAGGTACCCCAAAATGTGAAGCATCTTGGTCTACATGAGACTGCAAGAAGAGAAGGTGAGGACATGCTCTTGGCCCCACAATTTTTCATGTACAGGGAAGCTCCAATGGCAATCTGAATTTTCCCACCTTCTGTCAATGATATTAGTGTCCTCAGGACCCTTGAAAGCTGTGGTATAGCACAGAGCAAGAAGATTTTAATAATTTAATGCTAGAATTGCCGTGTTGCCACATTGCAATAAATAAGTGGGTCTGGTTTGCATTTTGGGCACTCGGTCTCTAAAAGGTTTGCCAACACTGCCCTAGGCTGTATGATTTCATAGTTCATATGGTTGAAAAAAGATGTCCATCAAGTTAAGCCTTCTGGGGTTAAAGTACCCTAGGGGGTCTGAAAAATAGTAAAAAAAAAAATTTAAATACATTTTATAAAACTAAAAATTCAAATCCCCCCCTTTCCCTATAATTGGTATGAATTTAATTAAACTGGGTGCACAGAGAGCCTCCAGAATTTTAATGACTGTGTTTCGTGTTATAAAATGACAATTGTGTATAATTAATTGATCATTAACCTTAATACAATCCTCCAAAGTCCCTTTGGCAAGTCTACCTAACAGAATGGGTGCTGTTATAAGGGCAAAGGGTGGTCTGACCAAATACTAATTTGATTAAGATTTCTCCTTTCATGAATTTTGTTAATTGATACAAATTAACTATTAACACTTTAGAGGCAGTCTTACACCTCGTTCATAGGGTTCATTCAGCCGCAAAATCGTCAGCCACCATTGACTCATGGCCAACATTGAGGTCTGTTGTACATGGTCATGGTGCACTGCGCCTGTATTCCTACCCCTATTGTGGCCACTTGGCTCCTATGGAGATGGGCAAGGTGAGGAGAGCTAAGTGACCCCCCCCCCCATCTCCATCGAGCCAAAATGGGCCACAATTTCCTACACACGTCCTTGTGCATGAAGCCTTACTGTATTTTTCAAAAGCTACAGTATTGTATTCATACCATGTGCTTTAAAAGAAAGATGGTTGAAGATCAAAGTCATATGGTTTTAACTTTTTTACATACAGTTTAAAAAATATATATATAATCAATTTCCAAGGTGGCCTGGAACATAATTGGTCATTACCATATGAGACACATTCACAAGGAATATCAAAAGGAAGAAAATGTGACAAATGTTTTTCATTTGGATTTTTAGGTCATAAAAAATGTATTTTTATGTGTATTTTTTATATATTTTTTAGATATGTATTTACATAATTGTTATTATTATTTTACTTATTATGAATTCCATGTTTTGGCTTTCCGTCCCATAACTGCCATTAGTGATATTTCCTGCATCTCTCATGTATTACGGTGGCCTGGGAGCTCCGGAAGATTCTCTTCGAATCCTTTTATGATGGCTTTGAGGGCACAGACCACCACATTCGGCTTACCATGATCTTGAGATTCTTATATTTGATCAGCTCCTTTGTTTTGATCATTTCTCGTGCAGCATCCATGATCAAGCAACTTTTTCTTTACTATCATGGAGCATGTTGGTTGATTTGCACAAATGTCATGTGTCCACATAATGATGTTCACTAACAAATAGCACGGTAGCAAATTGTTCATATCATTTTCCTTCTTTATATTGAATATAAAAATTATTTATTTATTTATTATTATTATTATTATTATTATTATTATTATTATTATTCAAATTCTGTGTTTTATTTAATGCATTATTTTTTTAATTAATATTATTATTTTAATTAAGATTTTATGTGTTGTTATTATTTTTAATTTTATTTGTGTCATACTATGGTTATGTTATTTTTTGAATGTTAATAATAATTATTATTATTATTATTATTATTATTATTATTATTATTATTATTATTATTTTATTATTATTATTATCATTATCATTATTATTATTATTATTATTATTATTATTATTATTTTATTGCTTCATTGTTGTGTTGTCATTTGTATTGCTGAGTAGTTACTTTATTATTATTATTAATTTATTTATTTTTTTATAGAGCATTATTTCCATGGTGCTGTACAATCAGTAAGAGGTTCACATACATTACATTAAGACAGAAACAAATGCAGGCACATTTTAATTTTGCTCTTTGTCTATTGTGATCGACAAAGATCGAGATAATTGTCCCCTTTTCTTGCTTTTTTAAGTATACCAGTATGTATTATTATCCACTCGGTTTTTGTTGATATTATCATTAGTTGAAGAATTACTATTGTATTTGTTCTCATTATTATTATTATTATTATTATTATTATTATTATTATTTTGTTGGTGGGGGGAGTTATTATTATTATTATTACTATTATTATTTTTGTTGGTGGGGGGAATTACTACATTATTCTTTTTATTGCTTTATTATTATTATTATTATTATTATTTAGGCATACAAGTATTATTTTGTATTGTTATCATTATTTGTATGATTATTTTATTTGGTGATTTAGATCGTATCATCACTACATGTAATTCTACAGAACAAAATGTATCCTTTTTTGCTTTTTGTCTATTTTTTTCTTACTCAAACGTTTTCCCTTTTTTTTCTTCTTTGTTTTTTCTTTTTTTTTAGGCGAATGATTAAATTCTGCAGAGGAAAAGAAAACATATTCTAGATGCGCGGTGACAGGAGTGCTGTTTGTGACCCTTTTGCTGATGACACCTTAATCACACTGTAAATTTGGGCCGAGATTGGTGCATATAGACAAGGCCTTTATTGATTTGGACATTCTAAATTCTAGTCATGCCGCACCCCGGGGACATGATTAGCTAAACACGCACACACACACAAACATCTCAAATGCCACTGAGCGCTGTAATCTTGTGTGTTGTCCACTGACCCAGACATCAGCACAAAGACATATCTTATGCAGCCAGTTGGAGCCAACTGACTTCAATTATCCCCATTACGGCATGTCAGGGAAGCAAGGCATCGTAAATACAGTGTGTTAAGCAGGCGTCGAGGCCCTGGAGCTGGGGTAATGATGCTCACATGGATATGTGAGAGAGCTTTGGAAGTAATCTCTTCTCTTCATCATTCCCCCCCGAAACATTAGTACACAGAAAACAGCATGAGTTATAGGTTTCATACAGGATTTATGTCTCCGAGCAAATACACAAAATGCTCCAATTTCAGAATTATTTCCCGACTGTACGTCGCATTTCATTTGCTCCATAAAAAAATATTAAACCCCCGACGTCCACGTCGGAAAAATTGATATTCAAGTTGTTAAACACAATGAGATTTCCGGCATAAAAGTTTAGGACGTTCGTATAATTTTTTTTGCACTAAATATGGAAATGTTGTTACGTTGCGGCAGATTGATAATTTCCTAGATTAATGTAAATCTCTCCTAGTGCCGCCACATATTATAGAGCCTTCCATAATTTGCTCAGTGGCGTAGCTATTATCTATAAAGAGTGATTTAGTTTGTTTTCTGTCTCCATGTATAATGGAGGGTATAATTGATATTTTATGATGTTTGTTGTTTAGATTTTATGTACTATCTCTTAGACTACTGATTTATACCAAGGCGATGTAGGACACAATGGAGGATTTAGTATGCAAGTCTACGTCCACACAGAATCAGATTTGGTTTTCCTCCATTTGTCCTGAACACAATGTCAGCAATACTAGTTCTCGGACTTGTGTTTCACTAATAATTGGACTTTGTCACATATAGATGAAAAAAATATGGGAAAGTGTGCTTTATCATATGCATGCCTATGGTGGGAATACAGAGAAATATCCATTCTATTTATATGTGCATTTTGTGGGCGTGGATATGAGGTCTGGTGCACCAGTGTTTGATTTCCCAGGGCCTATGGTCCCTGGACCATGCTGAAAAAACAGCTAGCACACCTCTCCCATTGACTCCTTTGGTAGACTCCATGGGCAGACTTTTTTTTCTATTGTCATTGGCACGTTAGCCTCGTTCTCCCACCGATGACAGACGGGCAGCAAACAATGGTCCATAGAACCCTAGGAACTGCACATGTTGTGTGCAGGATGCCTAAAGCCCAAAGCGAGTTCGGTCTGAGAAACTCGATCCATGCACTTGCGGTGTCTTGCGCCATAGAAGAAGCCTAAAGCGGCGATCTCTTTGTCAGGTGCTGTTTGGTGTTTTGCAACACAACTGATTTTAATTGATGCACATTGGAGCTCATTTACTAAGGGTCCGAATGCTGCACTTTCGTCGGGTTTCCCTTATATATCCGCTTTGCGCTGAATTGCCCCGGGATTTTGGCACACGTGATTGGATTGTGTTGCATCGGCGCTGGCTTTCACGCGACAGAAATCGGGGAGCGTGGCCCGCGGACTACCGACGGATTCGGAAAAACCGCAGAATTTAAAAAAGAATTTGTGTCACAAGATCAGCACTTACATGCACCGGGACGAAGAAGGTGAACTCCGGCGGACCTCGGCACAGCAGCGACACCTGCTGGATATCGGGCTCACGACCTTAGTGAATCCCGGCAGACTCAAATCAGTGTCGGACAATGCACCGCGGGATCGCAACTGGACCGGGTAAGTAAATGTGCCCCATTGTTTTAAATCTCTTTTGTGGGTATTTAAAGGAAATCAACCACTCAAAAAAAAAACCTACAAATACTCATCTCCGCATGATCATCTTGATCCGTGTGCTGTCCATCACTAGTCTTGACATTCCGGGTTCACATATAAAAGAAACTTACATCTAGCAGCATAGAGCACGGGGACAAGATGTCCGGTACTCCGGGCTGCTAATTATGCACGCCGCTCATATTACGTCACCTCACTCTCCCAGCATGGGTGAGGGCGTGCATGATTAGCAGCCCGGAGTGCCAGAAATCTTGTCCCCACTCTCCGTACTGCTAATTATAAGATTAGAGATTTTTTTAAGTGGTTGATTTCCTTTAATGAAAACTTTTATTCTTATATCGATGTGTCGTGCACTACGCATTCTCCTAATCACATTCAGGAATTCTGTGGACCCCAACACGAATGTGTTGCGATGAGACCTGGATATTGGGAAATCAATGCTGGGAAGGTCATCGAATTCCGAGCCATAGAGGGTGGTGAGATAAAAAACCTTTGGGATTAATTCATCTGTAAAAGCACTGTGCAGCAACTTACCTTACATTTCTTAGTAGACTACATGCTTGGCCAGTATGACGAGAGCCAAGCATAGTGTTCTCACTGTGCAGTGGGCAAAATACTCAATAGCCGCAGATTGATGATCAACCACACATTCTTGTACAGAGGAATAAAATTACTGCAACACTTAAACAAGAACATTGTGGTAAAAGCCAAACAACAGGTTGGGTTATTTCAAGAGGTAATATTCATTCATTTGTGTCAATTAGTTCTATTTCCAATGATTAATGAGTTTTAAAAACCAATGTAATTGTGGGAATACTCCTGTAAGTATGTCCTAATGGATGCGCACTGTACATGCATGGCTACCAATATAATGTGATATAGGAAATTACTTATTAGCTCAGACATCTCAAGCAGATCCAAAGAAGAAGCTGGTGTCGCCAGGGAGGCATCTCCCAGCAGTGGCCAATGCAAGTTATTTTTCGACTGGTCTGTCAGAGCAAGAACTGCTTATTCCCATCTCCTGTAGTTTAGCACCAATAACTGGAAATATTATATTTTTTTCAAAAAGCCCCTCCAGGCCCCTCATGAAATCTTTTAACAAGTTTAATACTTCAACATCAAGTGCAGTGGCCTTTGGAATATAAGGAAAGTCAGAAGATTTAAAGAACAGTGTGGAAGAAGAAAAATGTGTTATAGTCCAGAAAACGGTCATTCTCTACCCATTGCAAGTTCAGGAGTTTAGACGGCCTTATTAGTGATTGACAACCTTGAACCTTGCTACGGTACCAAGTTTTAAATTCTTCTAGGTATGGTTACTCAAGGGCATCAAAAATGTTAAAGGGGTTATCCGGGTATAAAAATTTATTTAGGGCCGGGCTGGGGAGGGCTATTTAAAAATAACAAATGTGTACTTACCTCCACTGTTGTCCCGCACTGAGGTCCGTCAAATCTGTGTGCCGGTTTGTTTACAGGGGCGCACAAGGAGCTTCCGGTTGGCCGGAAGCTCCAATCCGACACCATCTCCCAGCGCTTACAATGCTGAGAGATAGGGACGGATGGGAGGAGCCGGCCACATTGCAGACTGGAAGTTTCCTGTGCGTGTCTTTTGTGCCCCTGTAAACAAACAGGGGCACAAATCAAACGGACCACGGTGCAGGACATCACCTGCACCGGAGGTGGTAAGTACATGTTTATTATTTTTAAATAGCCCGCCCCTTCCCGGCCATAACCAACTTTTTATACCCGGATAACCCCTTTAAACATGCTATTAAATGGGAAAACTTGTTACAGATGCAGTGTATGAGTTAATTAATCAGGTGTGTAGTGAGGGTTATATATTAATTAGGAGCACAGTGTGGGACATGGCTGTAATCCATTGAATACTATATTTTAAATGACTGCAATATTTTAAGGGGTGCAGTATACTCACCAGGACTGTAAATAAATGAAAACAACTAAACTCAAAGTCATTAATCCCCAAAGTGAGCTTAAATAGGTTGATTTATGATTCACTAAATTTTATGGGCTTTGTAAAGTAGGCAGAGTTATCACTAAGATGGCTGACTTTGGATACTACAACTCACAGGAGCTCTCAGTTCTCAGTAACAGCTCCCCCCTTTCAGGCTCATAGTGATGAACTAACAGTCCTGCCCTGTTACCATAGTAATGGTGTGCATGTAACTGCCATCACTGAACATTTCCTCACTGAAATGGTGTTTCATCACACCACTAACCATAAATATATTACTGGGGTAACACACACCAGCATGTAATACATCCCCACTATATCATTATGACCTGTCATGTGCTGATGCCCCTATGTACATCATCATCTAGTCCCCTTGATGTAAAAAACATCTCTCACCTTGAACATACAGTCCAATGTAGAATACACTCTTCTCTCTTTAAAGGTTCTGTCTTGCGTTTGGCATGGCGCTTTCTTCCACAAACAGCTCCACACCTGATGCCAGTTTGTGCTGGTATTGCAGCTCAGCTGTGGAAAACTTGATGTAGCTGAGATGGAATACCATACATTACCTGTTTATGGCTTGAAGCAGACACATTTTTTTATATCTGAGACAATCCCTTTAAATCCTCCAACAAGCAAAGATTTCACCTGCCCTACATTTAAGCCACTCCCTGAAGCCTTCCAACATAGTCCCAAGTAAATCAATCTAGCCCTCCTATCCCTTCAGCTTCCTAACATGCAGTCCCATGTAAGTGCATCCCTCCTGTCCCTCCAGCTTGCTAACAGGCAGAACCACGTAAATGCATTCCTCCTGTCCCACAACCTCATAACATGGAGTCCAATGTGAATGCATCTTTCCAGTCCCACCAGCCTCCTAACATGCAATCCCATATAAATAAATACCTCATGTCCCAGCAGTTTTAGGCAGAGACAAAATGGAAGAAAAATGGAGACGCAGCGGAAACAAATCACAACTGAAGCTGAGTACCAACGCCAATGTGAAAGAGCCCTAAGAGAGAACTAAAAAATCTTTATAAAAAAGTTTTCCAATTAGGATATTCTCAATGCATATGACACATTATTTAGTATTGCTCCACTAGATCCGCCCAGTGGTACCAAGACCTGAAAGTTACTTGTAGATTGACCACATAATACATGATCTGCCTTGGAAGTATTTTTACTGCAGTATCCACTGGAAATGCTGTGAAAGCTGGAGATTTTCAATCAACGAAGGAGACAGTAGTCTGGCACCATCCGACCACAACGCTGCATACCCCCAGTGAAGCCCGGCAGGGGTCTTGGCAGGGTGGTTAGGCCTTCTTGCACAAATCTGTAACGCGGTGGTGCTCAGCAAAAGCAAAGACAATCCATAATGTAGAATATAGAAGACAGCGGCACTCACCAGTTCAGTGCGAAGAATTCTTTTTATTGAGGTGCGTACAGGAACAGAGCGGGGCCAGGCGACGGGCCGTTTCGCACTAGTCTAGCGCATTATCAAGCCAAATGACGTCATCATCCGGCGCCGCGCACAATATATGCGTCGGGGCCGGTCGACGGCGTCATGGTAACAGCGATACAACAATATGTATAAAAGATACACGTGAATGTGACAGTTAAAATAGATACAGTGTAACAAAGTTAAAAAAAAATCAGCATAAAACGCCGATATTAGGACCTGCTGCGGAAAGTTATAACTAAACACGGGACACAACTACTGTATGCAGGTAAAACGCCCAGTTCAGAGCATAGCCGACTACAAGGTAAGTTGGACCAAAACAAAAACTCACCGAGGGTTATACAAGGGCAGAGGTACTTACAAAAAGCAACTGTAATCGTTCCTGTCGTTCAAACCCAGGGCGCCTGTGGCATCAAACCGAATGATATACCTACTCTCCTGTCTTAGCAACTGTTTTTTCCAATCCCCACCAAGGGGATCCGCTTTGATCTGTTCAACACCTGCAAATTGTAGGACCCGTGGGTCTCCTCCATGTTGCTTTCTGACATGATCGATTAGTCGGGGCCAACCATCCCCCGTACTAATCGATTTATAATGTTCTCTAAACCTCACATATAGTTTTCGTATTGTTTTTCCAATGTAAAACAATTTGCATGGGTAGAAAATAATATACACTACATATGTGGATTTACATGAGATGAGAGATTTTCGCTGTTAGACATGTGGTATGAGAAAACCTCTTTAAAAGAAACCTACCACCACGGATCTACCTATTCAGGTAGGTCCGGCGATAGGTGCATCTAATGTATGTAAAGATTGCCCTTTTTAGGGCTAATCTGTTAAGTCCCCTGTATATTTTTTAATCTTTAATTGTGTTAATATGTAAATTTACCAAAGAGGCTACTGGGGCATGGAGTAGCCGGAGCTGAGGCTACATAGTGCGGTTACTCCACGCCCTAGTAGCCTCCTTGATCCTCCTACCAGATATCTACAACGCACAATTACAGTGCTGGCCTGTGTGTTGCGCATGCGCAGAACTCCGAGTGAAGATTTTTGGTAGGAGAATGGAGTAGCTGGAGCTGAGACTACACGGCGTGGCTACTCCCCACCCCAGTAGCCTCCTTCAGGGCCGGCTCCAGGTTTTAGTGGGCCCCTGGGCGACAGAGCCCTAGTGGGCCCCTTTATGGGCCGCCCTCCAGTAGTCACACTGCCCCCCCCATCCACGTGTACACATTCCTCCCCTCCCCCTGTATACACACTGCCCCTCCTCCCCCTGTATACACACTGCCCCTCCTCCCCCTGTATACACACTGCCCCCCTCCTGTATACACACTGTCCCACTCCTGTATACACACTGCCCCCTCCTGTATACACACTGCCCCCCCTCCTGTATACACACTGCCCCCTGCTCCTGTATACACACTGCCCCCCCTCCTGTATACACACTGCCCCCGTCCTGTATACACACTGACCCCCTCCTGTATACACACTGCCTCCCTCCTCCTGTATACACACTGCCCCCCCCCTCCTGTATACACACTGTCCCACTCCTGTATACACACTGACCCCTGTATACACACTGCCTCCCTCCTGTATACACACTGCCCCCTCCTGTATACACACTGCCCCCTCCTGTATACACACTGACCCCCTCCTGTATACACACTGACCCCCTCCTGTATACACACTGACCCCCTCCTGTATACACACTGGCCCCTGTATACACACTGCCTCCCTCCTGTATACACACTGCCCCTCCTGCATACACACTGCCCCCCTCCTGTATACACACTGCCCCCCTCCTGTATACACACTGCCCCCCTCCTGTATACACACTGACCCCCTCCTGTATACACACTGACCCCCCTCCTGTATACACACTGCCCCCTGTATACACACTGCCCCCTCCTCCTGTATACACACTGCCCCCCTCCTCCTGTATACACACTGCCCCCCCTCCTGTATACACACTGCCCCTCCTCCTGTATACACACTGACCCCCTCCTGTATACACACTGCCCCCCCTCCTGTATACCCACTGTCCCCTCCCCTCCTTTATCACACTGAGACCCTCCCGCCCCCTCCTGTATCACACACTGACCCCCCCCCGTCCTGTATCCCACACGCCAGACACACTGGCCCCCCCCTCCCTTTACACCCACTAACCTGCCGTTAACTGCCTCGGGCCCCCAACCTCCTTTCATACACCACGCTCCTTCACACCCCCCTGTCCTTATCTCCCACACCTTCCGGCGCAAGGAAACCCGCTGGGCCTAATTATCCCCCTCCCCGCCACGGCAGGGCCCTCCCTTTCCGCCCACTTTCCCCCGCCCCTCTCTCAACCTTTCCCGCCCCTCCCGCCCTTCCACCCCCCCTCAAAGAGGGGCGTCTCCACCCTTCCCACCACAGCCCTTGACCTTTTCGCCCCCCTTCTCCCCTGCCGCCTCCTGTATACACAACTGACCCCCCCTCCTGTAATACACACTGAGCCCCTCCTGTATGACACCTGACTGCCCCCCCCTCTCCCTTTTACAACCTTATCCCCTCCTGTATACACCACTACTGGCTGCTCTTTCCCCCCCTCCTGGATACCCACTATACCCCTACCCCGTGCCCACTTAACTCCCTTCCCCTTGTACCCCCTCCCCTCCCTTTATCCCCCACTTCTACCGTCGCCACACCAACACTTACCTACCATAAACCCGACTTACCCCCTTCCTCCTTATACACAAATTACCAGCTTACCGCTACTCTTACCCCCCCTGCCTGTATACACCAAACACTGACCAAACCCACTGACCCCCGGAACCCCCCCCCCCTTCCTTAATACACACACAACTGAACATACACCTCGTTGTCTTCCCCCCCCCTCCTGTTCTCCAACACCTGCCCCCCCCTCCTTATCACACCTCTGCACCCCCCCCCTCCTGTATACACACTGCCCCCCCCCCTCCTGTATACACTCACACTCTGCCCCCCCCTCCTGTATACACACCGCTCGCCCTCCCCCCCCTCCTCCTGTATACCACTGCCCCCTCCTGTATACCACACTGACCCCCCTCCCTGCCCCTGTCATGTCTCCCCCTCACCTGATGATCTCTCTCACGTGTTGTTACTGCTTTCCCCGCAGTCATGTGACCATGACATCATAAAGGTCCTTCAGCCTCTGGGGAAAGCAGTTAGTGCAAATGCTCTCATCGCGATCTGTGTCTGGAGGACACAGATCGCGATGAGAGAGTAAATCTCCCGGGTAGCGGGGCAGATGTCCTGCTGACCCGGGGAGATCCGTGGGTCCGGGTGGGCCCCTCCAGTACCCCGGGGCCCCGGCACTTGCCCAGGTTAGCCGGGTGCTGGCGCCGGGCCTGGCCTCCTTGATCCTCCTACCCAGATATCTTCAGTGTGCAGCTACTAGGAGCTGTGCGCCATCATCCGCGAAGCCTCAGCTCCGGCTTCACAGGTAGATCCTTGGTGGTAGGTTTCCTTTAAGACATAAAATAGATATAATAAAATAGCACATACTCAATGTAGCATATGAGAATTACACATAACAAATACATAGTAGCCTCCCCATAACCCTCCGATGCTTCGCTTTCTGCAAAGTTCAATGTATTTTTTGCGCCTGAGCTTGTACAAGCCTCGTCCTCTCTATAAACAATGCCATATGGATGTGTCTTTTATACTTTACATTGTACAATCCTGGCTGGAGTTGAGCAGGTTTGGTTAATGTACTTTGGCTATTCTGTACTTTACGAATGACCTCTTCAGCAGTTTTCCCATTTGTGTTAGAGCAGATGGCTTATTCTGCGCCTCTTTTATTTTAATACAAAAAGTGAAAAGATTCTTGTTAAAGTAAATTCTGATAAAATGTCTGACAAGCTGCGAAATTGTAGAGATGTTACTATATTAATAACTAATAGAACAAGACGTTAATGGAACTTGTCAGGGTCACTTGATAAATGCTCAAACCGTTCACAGAAGGCAAAATTATGCTAAGAACTTTCACTGTTTTTACAGATTCTGAATTTCTGAGGCACCAGGCATAAGTTATGTCTGAGGACCCCCTAAAGCACTCTATCGCCCCCTCATTAACCTAACTAAGGCTGTATTGACAGCCTATGAACATCAATAAAGTTTAAAGCATGTGGGAAGATGTTGGTTAGCTTCCTGATAGTCCCAAAACCAGGAGATATGGTTACATTGCACTACTGTAGGGGGCCCCTGGATCTCATGGGACCCTAGCAATTGCATTGGTTTTGTTGGGGGTAAATCCTCCCCTGTGTATTTACTTGCACTTATACATATATCCAGGGCCGCCATCAAGGGGGTTTATTGGGACCGCAGTCAGGGGCCTGGATAGGTGAAGGGGCCCGGAGTCAAAGAACCAGAATGGAGATGGCTCCAGTGTACAGGAGAGAGGACTAGCATTGCATGATATTTCTGTACCATGTTCCGGTACTGTGTTGGTTCCTGGAAAAGAATTCTCTCTGTGATGTTGCGCAGAGTAGAGTGGAGGAGAATCAGGGGCCCAAAAATTCCTGATGGCAGCCATGCATACAGTATATCGGTGCATTCACATCTTTTATTTTGTTTGTTAACTTGAATAGTGTAGTTAAAAAACTTATGTGTCATTGTAATTAATTAAATTCTAAAACCTGGTGGCAAACTAATGGGGGTCCTCCGATTTTAGAAAATCAGGGCAAGGTACACTGATAAGTCATAACATTAAAAAAAACTTGCCTAAATGTATGTAGATCTCCCTTGTTCTGACAAAAGATGGCTGATCCATTGAGATATGGATTTCTCAAATTCGGTGTCTACTGGCATCTGACTCCAAAATAGTAGTAGCAGATCCTTTAATGTCTGAGGGTTTCATGGATCAGAAATGTTTTGAGATCTTTATGCGTTGAGGTCTGAGCTATTAAATTTTTGTCAAATAATTTTTGTAATTTTTCAAAATCGTAACCAGAATTAGAATTGAGATCAATTTTACAACATGTAGCTTTTTTGTAGGATTAGACCAGAAAGTCTCATCTTTTTCAATGATGCAACCATGACCCTATCATAGATCCATGTGTAGGTACTGACCACCACAACAAACAAGTCCTGTTCTGAGATGCTAAGACCTTCTTGGTCCAATAGTTGACCCAATTCTCATGCTCTCCATTTTATGATATTCTTCTCAACTTACTTGCATTTCCATTATACTCCAACTCTAAGAGCTGACTCTTAACCTGTAGCTCATATATCCTACGTCGTTACTGACGCCATAGTCATGAGACCATCAATGTTATTCAATGCACATCTTTTTCAATGACTTTAGAGGATCCATGACCCTTTCATAGGTCCATCTGTAGGTACTGACCATCACAACAAACAAGACCTGTTCTGAGATGCTAAGACCTTTTTGGTCAAATAGTTGTCCCCATACTCATGCTCTCCATTTTGAGATATTGGGGCACATTTACTTACCCGGTCCATTCGCGTTCCAGCGGCGGCTTCTTGGACGAGCGTTCGGGTCTTCTGGCGATTCATGAAGGTCCTGTACCCGACGTCCACCAGGTGTCGCTGCTGTGCCGAGGTCCGCCGAGTTGTGTCGGAGTTCACTGATCTCTTCCTGGTGCATGTAAGTATAGAGCGTGCGACCAATTTTTTTTTTAAATGCGACGATTTTTCCGAATCCGTCGGGTTTTCATTCGACCACGCTCCCCGATTTCCGTCGCGTGCATGCCAGCTCCGATACGCCACAATCGGATCGCGAGCGCCAAAAACCCGGGGCAATTCAGGGAAAATCGGTGCAAATCGGAAATATTCGGGTAACACGTCGGGAAAACATGAATCTTAGTAAATGACCCCCATTCTTCTCAACTTACTTGCATTTCCATTATACTCCAACTCTAAGAGCTGACTCTTAACCAGTAGCCTCATATATCCTACGTCGTTACTGACGCCATAGTCAGGAGACCATCAATGTTATTCAATGCATATGTTGTTGTAAGCCACAATTTATGATGGACTTGTTAAAGTTTGACTCCCGTTATGTTTAATTGCAACATTAAGCTAATAAACATATCCATAACTCTATATTTCACTCCATCTCTTCATCCAGGAAGATGGACGTAATATTTCACAGAGAGTTTTTGAACCCGTTGTAGATGACACTACTCTGCCATGGCCTCTTCTCAACGTCCATCTGTTACCAATAATCTGTAAATGTTAAGTGCCACTAATTCAGTTGGAATGAATGTTCACAGATGGCAAATCCTTCATCTCCTGCACTTCATACAGAGATCAACAATATTTTTTCTTTTTTTGCTTACACTATCTGCCAACTGCAAATTTTGCTCGGTGCCATGATGCTTCTCTATTTGAACCATTCAAAAAATATATAATACAATAAATCCACAAAGGCACATAAACAAACAAAAAGGAGAAGTGATTATCAATCTGTTGTATCAAAATGTACATAGCACATTTTTAATGTTTTTTTTTTTTAGGGTGGGAATCTCCCAAACTGGGATCGGATCCAAAGAAGAAGAGAATATATTTTGCTTTATACTTTTGATTTTGTGCTTTTTGGCTTAAGGGCACGTAAAGAATCACGTAAAAAAATGCACAACGTATCGCCTAATGTATACACGATTAATTTTTGATTTTAATTGCATTGGGGTTTTGTTGTTTTAGTAGACGGAGTGTAGAAATTTAGGCTACAGGGAAAAATCAATGCAACTCAGGTTCAGAGCATATCCTTAGAGAACTGAAAATGAGCAATATTTTATTTATACAAGTAGTTAGCAAATAAAACGGTTATAATATCCAATCTAAAAACAAACAACGTTATGTTTGAGTAGCTAAAATATCATCATCATCAAGTTCATTTGGATATTACTTATCTCAAATCAAACTTTGCATAAAAACATTTCACCCTTTCACCCCTATATGGTCATTTTTATAAGTCCAGCAGCTAAATTGGATGAGATACCAATGAGTGACAGCAAAGGATTAAGAAAGAGAATGGTCACGGTCGGTCAGTGGTCAGGACAGGGAGCATAGCAGCATAGACAGAAAACTGCTGGTGGGTCAAGGCAGGGGGTATAGGATTATACACAGAGGATAACAGGATTGTAGACATTAACAAGCCAAGAATCAACCTAAGGAATCAGGTCGGGGAATAGGCTGAATTATATAAACCTAGGTGGGTGATGGTAATCGGGGCAACGTGTGCACACTTGATGTTTAAGAAGCCGAAAGCCTCACTGAGGAGGAGGTCAAAGCTTCAATTTCGGGTGCAAGATCGGGAAAGACCCCATGGTCGGACAGTCTGTCAGCATAATATTAGAAAATCCTAGTCCCTAAAGTAATTTCTTTGCTCACTGAACTGTTTAACGTGACTTACCGGGACAGCATAATGGCAGATACCAGGACTAAACTTTTATTGAAGCCCAAAAAAGATTCTCTTAAATCATACCGTGCAATAACCCTGCTCCACAATGATTACAAACTTATGATGGTCATCCTAGCATCATGCAAAAACACTTCAGAAAAAGATGGGATGGGTCATCCTAGCATCCTTACTTCGTCCACTCTACCTTTCATATTACACCCAACTCAGGCTGGATTTACAAATGGGGTGCCACACAGTTAAAAACATTTGATGTGTCATTGCAGCTACAGTAGCGGGTCTCGAAAATGAGAGTCAGATCGCCGTTATGTTGGGGTTAGAAGAAAAAAAGGCCTTTGAAGGTCTCCTAGCCTTTCCTGCAAGCAACACTAGGTCACAGGAATTTTGGCAAGCCTTTCCAGGATTTGGTTGACCTCTCATACAAAGGCTCAAACACTGCGATCATGATCAATGGACAAAACACCCCACAGAACCACGCAGGTTTGCCTGATCTCACCACTCCTTTTTAACCTGTCATCAGATCTCCTGCTCTACCACCTTCACGCTAAGTCTAGTTTTCGAGGCTCACAATTAGGGGCAAGGGAAATTTGGTTTCAGTTTTTGGGGATAACCTCTTCCCTCACATACCTGCGTGTACAAATTTCAAAACAGCCCTTCAAGTTGTCTACTGCAAATATAACTCCCTATATACAAAATTCTGAACAGGCAATCTCCAGATGGCAATACCTTTTCTCTTTCTTTTATAGGTACGGCCAATTTACGTAAGATGGTAGAATTCCCTGCTCATAACCCTGACACCTAAAGACATAAATAGAATTTACTATCTGTACAAGTTCATTTGGGGGAAAGACGACACCCGAGGATTGCATTTCACATCCTTCAGCAACCAAAACTTAATGGGGGACCCAACATTAGGGCATATAACTTGGCAGCCAATATGCAAATCATTCAAGATTGGATGCATAGCACTTCAATTTATATGTACATCCTCATAGACAAACACTTTGCTATAGGGCTGGGTCTGACTAACCTGTTACACACCATCTATGACCGTTTGACCACACAGACTAGAACAAACCACTTGCTAATGTCCTTAAGGCATGAGACATTAATGTACACTCTGCAGTCCGGTTAAAAGTCGGGTAAGTGCTCGGGACGCCATGCTGTGTGGGCGGCATGTCTGAAATCTGCATTTCATTCAGCACCGGCATGATTTCCACACAATGTGGTGTCCCGAACGCTAACCCGACTTCTTGCCCTCTCATATCGGTAAGATGCATTGCTGAAGTGTTACAAAAGAGTTTATTGGCCACACTAAATAAAGCAAACTTGAATCTATTTTATTCAGTTGATGCCCCTACATAAAGAGTGCTTGGTCAGGACCAGTTTTGATTGGCACTGAGGAGAGGCTTCCGTTGGCACACTCTGCCATAAAGCCACAATGGTGGAGGCTGCAGAGATTTGTGGAACTTTCTCCCATCTCCCTACTGCATCTCTGGACCTCAACCACAACGATCTTGGGATTCTTCTTCATCTCTCTCACTGAGGCTTTTCTCCCATGATCGCTTTGTTTGGCTGGACGGCCAGTTCGTGGAAGAGTTGGGGTTGAGGCCATTGTGTTGGTAGGAACCTTGAGTGCTGCAGAAATTCTTTTGAAATCTTGGCCAGATCTGTGCCTTGCCACAATTCTATCTCTGAGATCCCTGGGCAGTTCCTTAAACCTCATGAATGTAATGTGCTCTGACATGCACTGTGAGCTGTGAGGTCTTATATAGACAGGTGTGTGCCTTTCCTAATCAAATCCAATCAGTTTAATTAAACACAGTTGGACTCCACTGAAGGTGTAGAACCATCTCAAGGAGGATCATAAGGTAATAGACAGCATGTGAGTTATATATAAGTGTCACAGCAAAGGGTCTGAATACTTGACCTTTTATAATACTTATGATATTTCAGTTTTTCTCGATTAATACACTAGCAAAAATATCTAAATTTCTATTTTATTTCTATCAAGGTGTGCATAAATCAGCATAAAAAGAAGTTTTTTGATCATAATGAAAAAAAGAGTTAAAAATTTTAAGGGCTATGAATACTTTCCATACCTGCAGTATGTTCTATATGCTTTCTGTGTACAAATCAATGACGGTAGAATTTAACATGAGTCATGGAGACCCGACTGTGCAGAAGCTGGATCAAAGGGCATGCTTACACATCACCATGAATATCAAAAAACTATGGAGTTAAAGGTCATCAACCGAATGTACACTAGTCCCTGTAAACAACAGCAGTTCCATGTGAGAAGGAAAATCAAAGTTACAACACTCCTCCAACTCTATGGAGAGTGATCTCAGCCATCTAATCCTGTGGAATAAACAAACAAAGTAACATTGGTACAAGGTCGGGAAGTAAGAGGTCTCTATTAAGGCTGCCTTTCAAGTGTGTGATGACTTATAGCCATTGACAATCCACTGGGGGATTCTGGAAAATATGCAAATAAGTTTTCAAGGATATGATAAGGAAAACCACGCCTCTTTTGCTATCTTCAAAGCCAGACCCCTTAACATTCAGCATGACTTTCAAAAAGCCTAATGACATAATGGGGCACATTTACTTACCTGTCCTGTGCGATCCCCAAAAGTGCATTGTCTGACCGGAGTGCACATCTGCCGCGATTAAAGAAGATTGTGTGCCCGATTTCCTGCATGTGTCGCTTCCCCCGATCAGGTCTGCCGGAATTCACCTTCCTCTTCCTGGTGCATGTATGTGCATGAGCTTGTGACACAATTTAAATGGTAAATTCTACGCTCAGTCCGAATCTGTTGCACGAAAGCTGGCGGCCATATGCCAAAATCCGATCGCGTGCAACAGAATTCCCGAAAACCCTGAAAACATCGGAAAACCCGACGGAAATGTGGCCGCGGGACCCTTAGTATATAAGCTCCAATGTGTGATTAAAGCCAAAGCAGTAAATCTATTCTAGAAGAAAATGATTCCCAAATGTGGACAATACTGTTTCTACGTGGTTGCATCTCTTTAGTACCCTGTAGGGAACTGTTTAGCTAAATGAGAGGCTTTTGACTAGGGCCCGGGAGTAAGAAAACTTATTTCCCATAACATTGGTATAGACAGAGGCAAAACTTTGTAGACCTCCAGGTAAAATCTGTACTAGGCGACCAATTTCAATGTATGGAAAAGAGACGCAGTATAGGAACCCGAGGCTACTAGATCCATGTCTACACCCTCTACACCCCCTCAAGCTATGACCCTAAATCTGGGGACTCTGGGGACCCTAAATCTGGGGATTGGTTAGTTTCGAGTGCCTATGATTCTGGTACCATCTTATACAAGTAAGTTGTCCTTAACGGGACCAATTTATTCCTCTAGATGGTTAATCGTTGGGGATAAATACCAGGCCCCCTTACAATCAGTTGTTAGATGCTGGCAGTAGGCTCCATGTACCTATAATTTGTGGGTACCATAACTTCAGGTGTAGCTCACCTTGAAACGTGTTCCATAGAAAGTGAAGGATGTATGAATGAAGCATTTGGCTCTGTACAACCTTTGTTACGTCCCCATGGAATACTGCAAGGGTTGGATGTCGCCCCTCCCCTCCCAAAAACAATCAAAAACAAAAACAATTGATGGCTTATCCAAAGTATATACTGTAAATAGTAATATCTGGCCAAGCTCTATAAGATCCAATTACTGCATATCGAAAAACACAATAAATTTAACACATGCCGCTGTCACTTTTTTTACTTTTTGTAAATAAAACTCATACAACATCCTTCAATTATCATGGTCTCTCTATACATTTCTGTACATCTCTTCTCGCCTTCCCCTGTCAAGCATTTATTGGCTTCTTCATAAATGTTGAGATACTGAGAATCTGCCACCTGTCATTGGTGATATCTCCCAAGCGTCAGGTAATGTCAAGGGAAAGTGTCTCATATATGGAGAATCACAGCGTGTCACTTATCACACATGTCCTGTGGCATTAGCTCGCAAGCTTGCATCAGATCTCTCACGAGCGTCCGTTGTGATCAGCTCCGCTTCATTTGTGCTTGTACACATGGAAAAATCAAGAAATTAGTCTTGGTCAGATGGGTTTCCTCTAACTACACTCTATGTATATATATATTTATATAATTTACTCTCTTTAGATTTGTCCACATCTCCAGGTACCATGTGTTTTTTTTATGCTTTTTATTATCATCAGGAGAGAAGTTATCATTAATTTCTCATTGAGTGCACTGATGACACATGGTAACTTTTCATGCAGTTGACATAGAGCCAAGAGCAGACATCTCCAAATGTTTCTCCTAATCACAGCTCTCCCAAGTACTTCTCAGCTTGAGCTGATTTGCAACCTTATAATATAAGTCCCTGTCAATATTAATAAAATAACAGGACAGTCCCGTAGATGTGGAATAGCTGTTCAGTTTACACCCCTCTTTGCTGTTTGTTGAGAGGGAGCGTAACTTAATGGGGGTATAAACGGTGTATCTCAGGAACCTTGAGTAGCCCATTCGTTGTCTCTTCCTCATGATAAATAAAAAATTATAGATTGAGGCCTGGTACAGAATTTGCATTTTACCCAGTGTAACATCTGTGTTATCCTTGTCCGTGACATGTGGCTGAGGATTGGGGCTGATTGTATCTTTAGGCTTTTCTGAACAGCTGCAGTGTAACCAAAGTGTTTTAAGCTACTGTTTTTGAATCGATAAGCACCACACCAGCCTCTTTACGGCAGCATTAACTCTGGTACATTATAAGTTAACCTATTGTGATTGACACTTCCTCACATTACTCACTACTTCTTAGAGTTTCTTGCTATAGAGTTCTTCTTTGTCAGCTGAATACTTTGCTTATGACTCTCATCATTGTTTTACTGATATACTGACCTTTGGCTCTTGTTTAGACCACTCTACTGTCTTGTGATTTTGTACTATATTTTCCCTTTTTGTTGTGACCTGGATCTGGTGACTACTCTTATCTGGTTGTACTTTTTTGCCTTTGTCTCTGTGTTTTTTCCAGTCTCCAGTTACTGGACACTGCCTAAAGTGGATCAAATAAGTAGGTAGGGTAAGATTGGTGGGTTCAGAATTTGGGCTCATTGTTTTTTCTGTGCCTACTCCTCCCATTACACCAAGCTTTGAAATGTGCCTAAGCAGACTTTTGATTTGGGTGTTTGATGTTGCTATATGCAGTGGCACAATTGCCTTGAAGACCAAGCAAAGAGCTGCCATGAGACTAATGGAATGGACCCACTTAATTGACTTATACTATTCTTAATTATCAAAAATATTCTAAACTTTCTCCTACTTACACATGAGCCTGTGGCAGTGGCAGTAGTACTGACAGAGCTTTGAGCTGGCATCTGGACATTGCTGGTGGGGTCCCCTTCCTGACTAAAGTGATGGGGGCCTTGAGGTGCACACCTCTGGAGCCCTCCCCATAATATGGCTCTGGTTGCCCCCTACAATTAACGGCTCCCAGTTGCCACTAGTACCCAAGCCAACTGGATGAGTTCAACTCAGAACTTATTCCCTTTAGTGCACTACATTGCATATCCTCCCAGTTGTTATATATCTCTGTAGTTTTCTTATTTTTAATTTGTTCTTGTCTTAATGTAATGAATGTGAACCCCTTACCGATTGTACAGCACCATGGAAATAATGGTGCTCTATAAATAATATAATAATAATAATAACCACCGCTATACGGCTCTGGTGGCAAAGCTTATCATGGTGGGTGCTTGGTGATGAATCCTCACTGTTGTGAAATTATATCCTACCCCAAGGATAAGTCATCAATATCAAATACCTGGAAAATACTTTAAAGATTGGACCTATCCAGAAAATATATACTGAATAAAAGTTCCCTGTACATGGTCCTACCGAAAACTTAGCTGAAAAGTAAATTCAAAATACTTTACATGTTCAGCCATAGTTTTCTTCTTAAGCACAAGCAATTAAGAGCAAAGTTTCATGAATGCACGACTACATTGTCTAATAGCCTTCCGGAACACTAAGAACTCTTTGTTACAACTGGGTGATCCTATATTGATTTGAATAGCCTCGAGAGAATCGGTATCAAATCTGCCGCTCCGAATATGTTAATATTAATCTCGGAATTTGGGTGATTGTAATTTTAAATCTGCGCTTTTGGATTTAATTTAAGCCTTTGCACAATTCTGAGAAATCTTACATTTATATTGCATTCGCCTGAAACTTTTTTTTTAGCAATAAAGGGCATGAAAATGACAGCTGTATAATAAGTTACCTACTCTAATTACGTAGACCTTGTCTCCGTGCTGCGCTGTAGGATGCCAGTCGCAGCTAAGACTGTGTTTGCTTCTGCATAGATTCACGTTCTGCCCTGTTACAGGAGGAGAAAAAGTTTTTTTTTAAAATGTAAATGTAAATTAATACTTATGAATGGAGTAAGGACATTGTTGGAGATCCATTTTGACGATCTTTACTTTGCCAGATAAAAATTCCAGGCCCTTCTGACTTTTTCATCCAGGATTTTGTGTGCGCACATTGAAGCATTAAACAATTTAAAGAGAACTTGTCACCAGGGACCTCATTTTCACTAAAGACAGGTTACAGAAGCCCTTACAGCTGCAGTGCAAATATGTCTTTCTACCTTAAATAAACATTTACATTACAATATAATTGTGTATTATAACTGACATTGTACCCTAACAGAATCCTCTGTGTAGTCCCAGGGGTTGGGCTTTGGTTTGGATGCATTTCAAGAAACAACACATGACTTGTCTGTGCTGCACACTCCTCAGCTCTCAGCCCCCTCCTATGTGCTCCTGTACAGTTCCTCCATCTTGCTCCTTCACAGATCTCACAGCCTGGTGGGATGTCATTGGTGGGAGAGGGAAGAGCTGTACAGGAGAACAAAGAGGTGAGGAGTCTGCATCACAGACATGTCATGTGTTGGTTTTTGAAATGCATCCAAACCAAAGCCCAACCCCTGGGACTACACAAAGGATTCTGTCAGGAAGCCAGGTAAGTTATAGCACAAAATTATATTGTAATGCACATGCTTAGAGAAAGCAGAAAGGCATATGTGCAATGCGGCTGTAATGGGCTTTTGCAACCTATCTTTAGTGAAAATGAGGTCCCTGGTGACAGGTTCCCTTTAAATGACATCTCCCATCAGGATGAAGGATTGTAAGTCAAGCACACTGACATACTGGGTGTGCCCCCTTTGATAGGATCTGCTCTTCTTCTTCTATGGAGCATCAAGTTCCTCAGGGTAATTTGCATAATTTGAAAGCCTTTTTTTTTGTAAAAACCGGTGGCATAAGAAGCTAAAAGAAGAGCTGATCCTGCCAGAGGGGGCACGCATCAGTATGTCAGTGTGCTTGGTTTACAATCCTTCATTCCGGTGGTAGATTTTTACTTGGAATTTTTTAGGGGGGAAGTGAATACTGTCGGCATCTACATGTGGTGGTTGGGCAGTGCAGGTACAACTCTTGTGCCCTTTAGTATTGAGTGGACAAATATTTTAGGTCGTAGATCCACCTAACCTTTAGATATTGTTTGATGGGCTGCAGAGAAGCCAATTAGGCATTTTTACATTGCTAGCAGCTAGGCATGGCTGAGATTGGCAATGTGTGTCCATCAAGTGTCCACCTGGCCAATTGCAACCTAGGGATGCTAGGGTCGTAAATTGCTGCCTGATTGGCTTCTCTGCAGACCATGCAGGTTAGACGGAGCTGCCCAAAAGAGAACACAGAACCTAAAGTTCTGCTTTGCTCATCTCTAGTGCATATATATAACACTTCAACCAGTTTACTGAAACATAACGGCATGGTGTCATGGCTGAATTGAATATTCATAACATGGTATAGAGATCCATAAATTTCACTGAAATTCAGAAATGCCTTTAATTTTATAACCACATTTTTAGCCTTTTTTTCCCTTACTTGGATGTAATCATATATGCCAAAACGACAAGCAACAGAGTCCAAGAATGCGTCGGCACTACCAGACTAGCACTGGAAGGCAACAGACAACTAAAGCAATGGCATTCAGACCGGGTGCATGTCTCTATTCACGGGTGGTGCTCAGCCAGCAAGTGAGCAACTCATGAAAATGAAAAAAGGCAGAAAGTAGCGGCACTCACCCAAAAAGTCTTCTTTATTTAAAGCGGCGGTGCATAGGACATGGAGGTGCGGCACGCTAAAAACTCAGGCGACGGACCATTTCGTGCACTCCTGCACTTCGTCTAGCCGTAACCTAGAAGAAGCGCAGGAGTGTGCGAAACGGTCCGTCGCCGAAGTTTTTAGCGTGCCGCACCTCCATGTCCTATGCATCGCTTTAAATAAAGAACACTTTTTGGGTGAGTGCCGCTACTTTCTGTTTTTTTTTTCATTTGCATATATGCCGAAACACCTAGATACTAATAAATAGCGCAGTCATACGTTATTTTGGGCTCGCTTCAACATATCTGATAATCATATTAAGTCCCATTAATTAAATGAACTCTTTATGCAAGAGTGTAAACAAATCCCCACAATGTAATTTACATTCATAGCAATTATAAAAGACAAAATAATTGAGCCCCCCCCTTCCTCCTCGCCCCCGTTTCTATGACACAACAGAAATATGGAACTCATTACAACCTCAATAGCTGAAACATCATTGTATTCAGGCCCTGAGGGTCTTTGTGTTACCACCTGCCACTAACTGTGGCTTTAATTAGAGGATTATACTGATTATTTAATCACAGGTTACACATCAGAGTCTTGCGGGGAAGTAATAGGTTTTGCTTTATTTCTAAAATTGGTTTTATGTTTGTAACCTTGGCTGTGGTGTATGTGCTCTACTAGGATGATTCTGACAAAGCTCTTACGTGTGAATGTTGCTTATTCCCCGGAGGCTCATCACCTAATTTTTTTATTGTCATGCATCCCTGGTTTTGCCACCTGGAAATATTGCACCAACACTCCGAAAATGCTGACAATAATCTGTGCTAATGTGTTAAAATTGGAATATTTCTTATTAATTATTTTATGTGTATGAACACTTTGAAGTTGACTCCCCTATATACAACACTGCAACGCCAAGCTTTTTTGTCTTAGGTGTCTTCAACATAGCCTACTCTTACTCCTGAGAGCTATGTGGTCACATGTTTTTTACCATTGGACCAAGATTGAGGGAAATGGACTTTATTTCTGGGAAACCACCAATGAGCTACATATTAGAGTAGTCCCAGTTTTTGTGCAATCTGACCAGAGTAGGGCAAGAGACCCTTGTCGTCAAAGCGTGAAGAGAAAAGGCCAGGGTCGGAGAAGGAATCTTAGAGTACAATTTGCTTAAAGTTCCTTAGATGAGGAACCTTAGAGTGCATATTAGAGTAGTCCCAGTTTTTGAGAAATCTAAGGCAGGTCAAGAGGCCTTGGTGGTCAAAGCATGAACAGAAGAGGCCAGGGTCTGAGCAGGAACCTTACAGTACCGGAAACTTAAGGGTTCCTTAGAGTACAAACCTTAGAGTATGTATTAGAGTAGTCTGAGTTTTTATGAAATCTGACCACTGGTGGTCAAAGCATTAAGAAAAGAGGCCAGGGTCTAAGCAGGAACCTTACAGTACAGGATGCTTAAAGTTCCTTAGAGCAGGAACCTTAGAGTACATATTAGAGTAGTCCCAGTTTTTGTAAAATCTGACCAGAGTAGGTCAAGAGACCCTGGTGGTCAAAGCATGAAGAGAACAGGCCAGGGTCTGAGCAGGGACCTTAGATTACAGGAAGCTTAAAGTTCCTTGGATCAGGAACCTTATATAACTCTCTGCCTGCTTGACTTTATATAAGAAATTTACATCTCACTTGGTATGGTAGAACCATGCAGGGACATGAAAGAAACATTGGGGCTCATTTAGTAAGGGTCCGAACGCCTCACTTTTGTCGGGTTTACTGGCGATTTCCATTTTGCGCCAAATTGCCCCGGGATTTTGGTGCACACGATCGGATTGTGTCGCATTGGTGCCGGCTTGCATGCAACAGAAATGGGGGGGCAGGCCGTCGGACAACCCGACGGATTCGGAAAACACGAGGGATTTAACATTTAAAATTGTGTCGCAAGACATGCACTTACATGCACCAGAAAGAAGCAGGTGAACTCGCGGCAGGACTGGGAAAATAAATCTGGCCCATTATCTGTGTGAAGCTGCTAGGCAACATACTGGTAATTGCTCATTAGACCAATTTCCGATGACAGGTTCACTTTATGTTGCCCAGTTATCCAGACTTGCCAGTTCTAACTTTTGTGTGCCTGCGTCCGTCTCATCTTTACCATACTCATCCAGCTCCTTCCCCCCTTCCTGCAATGTGCATGAATCAGGCAGAGGAGGGGGATAATGTGGACTAGAGGAAGAATGTATGAGGAGACTGAGACACAGGCATACAGGTTGCTGCACACCCTTCCCCTCCGGTACTCACTACAAGCTGCTGGCAGAGAGCAAGGTAATCTGAAATACTTTTATAAAGTACTGAAATGATTCAGAATGCTGACAAAGTAATTTAAATAAAAAAAATATCATAGGCTATATGTCAGGATCGGAGGTAGTGGATCCTCTGTACCATCGCGGATGATGACGTAAGACGACACCTAGGACCGGAGTCTAATTGGTACATGGTTTTCACCAGAGCCTGCCGCAAAGCTCTTGCAGCTTGGTACCACGAGGTCCTCCACAGGCGCAACTTTGTCCATGGTGGAGGCTAAGGTGTAGTACAGAATCGTAAGGCAAACTCGTGGTCGGGGACAGGCAGGAGGTCGAGACAGGCAGCACAGGATCAGGGTCGGGGGATGTAGCGGTAGGTTCAGGACAGGCAGCACGGGATCGGAGTCAGGAACGGAATCGAGGTCACATCGGGAAATCAGGATGATCCCAAAGGGCATGGAACAAAGCTTTCTCTTTGGCATAGAAGCACAAAGATCTGGCAGAGGTCACAGGAAGAGGTTGAGCATCAGATGGCCATCCCCAATTATCGGTGCCCTGGCCCTTTAAATTTCAGACGGACGGCACCCGTGCACCCTAGGGGCCAGGGACCCGCATGCTGAAGTGCAGAGACCGTTGTGGAGCCTGGCTAGGTAAGTGAGGCTGCTGGCGAGAGAGGGCAAACAGAGGCACACAGGTGCGTCTGCGAACCAAAACATGGGTCACAGGAGCACCCGTGACACTATATGAACCTGTCACCAGCTAAAATGACATTTTGGATAACAGGTTCGCTTTAATAGTTAAATATTCTTTAATATGCCAAGGAGTCTTACCAGGTTGGTGCCTTCTCTGTGATTTAGACTTATTGGAATGTCAGTAAGTGGCAGGAATGATAAGGAGCCTATCCTCGATCTGTCACCTCTCCATAGTACTGTGTGTTCTCTCCAAGTCACCTCAACCACAACTATTCCAGACCCGGGTGTCAATTTAAACAATATTTAATATAACCGTGCTCCGGTAGATCACTAGTTCAAGTAATTTCTTTGAAATATAAAACCTGTTTCCTGTATTGTAGAATGTGTTGGTTTCAATTGTTCCCATCACTCTAGAATGAAGAGGATGAACCTTGTTATCATACAAGGTATAAATACTTTTACCATTCAATTAGTGAGTAGAAAGCACCACAAACACAACTGTTCTTCTCCATAAAAGACGACAAACAATGGAGAGACCTTGAAGTGGGTACTTCAGACATAATTTTGCAAAACTACCGAAAACTCTGATTTGAGGTTATCTAAGGAGAACAAGTAATTAGTTGTGCACTTTTCTTTGGATGCCTATTAGCCATCCTCGTAATTGGATTACGACACTCCGATCTGCAGCCGCCTAGCCGGCCTCACATTCCGCATGCTACAATACTGTAGGATAATTATTTTACTTGATGCTTTACGAGAAGCTTAAAGAATCCCACAATTAAGCCGCCACAATGTTTCATCTCCAGCTTAAGCAATGACTGGCAGAAGTAGGACCACCGCATCTTGTCCGCGTGATATACGAGGAGATGAAAATTGAGAATGAAAAGGTGTGATCACACGCATTACTCCGTGTCACCTCATATTTTACATTTTAAGCAGTGTCGTGTGACTTTTTCTGCCCTTTTAAAGTGTACGGTAACACATAGGGGAGCTGCGAAAATGTAGACTGCACATAATTCAGTACACTTAGAAAATATGTATCTTGAATATATGGATGGATATGGATTTTATTTCTGAGCTCACGAGAAGGGTTAACTCATGTTTAACTCTTAGCTCAACTCCTGTCAGGACTCCCCAACCAAGAAAAGGGGTAGCATCTACTTGATGAAGTGGTGGGTCAAGTATCTATCTTGCCACTTTATTCAGTGTCTATAATGGTGTTAAAAACACCATCTCCATCTCCAACTTCCATCTCCAACTTCTTCATAGACATTTTGTTGACATCTGTGCTCGCGTCTTCCTCGGTTTGTGCTGGGAGACTGAGGAGACGCTGATTTTCTAAGTGTCTCTCTTTCTTTGGAAGTGTGAACAGTGGTTTAGTTGCTGGGCTACTGTGTGAATTCACCCATCTATTGGCAGCTTTGCTCTGGATCTGAAATGGTTAGCACACTGTGACTGATGGAACTCTGATCCAATCAACTGGGTCACAGTTCTGCCCGCCTATAAAAATCTTGGGGGTTATATATCAAAAGTCTGCGCCTGTGCAGAATTTATTTCTATGCCAGCCCCTGTGAAAAGTCACCGGCTGCAGCTGATGTGCAGGCATGGGGACAGTAACACCCCGTGTTTAGGTCCACTCCCAGTCGGCCTCGCCCACCGCTCCCCCGGACACCCCCCCCCTTCACGCTCCTTCCTGTCCCACTGGGTAAATTATCATAAGCTAGCGTTTGCAATATCAGGGCTTCTACGCCACTGACGTGGCCCTGTTAAATATCCCCCCTTGTGTCCAAGTGCCTCCCCTCCCATAAAAGTTTATCTTGTCCTATTTTAAACACAGAAAGTGAGACTTCCATCTGTATTCCTGGATTATTCTGATCTCCGCTTCTGTCATTGAACATTCTGTCCTAACTGCGACTCTTTACCTCATTTTCTATATCACTTGTGATCCAGATTGTTTACCACCCGTCATTGAGTTTTTCTGTTTCCTTGTCTTGTTTCATGTCTACGTTGTGGCAAAGGAAGGAACAGTCTTAGTGGTATCCGATATCACCTGGGATACACAGAGTTCCCCATTACACAACCATTGGAGTAGTAAGAAGCAAGCTCTACCTGACACTCCATGAATAAGGGTGAATGGGACCAGGGCCGGCGCCAACACTGTGCATATCTGGACAAGTGTAAAAGATGTAAAAATGTAAAAAAATGTGAAGTTAATCATATAAACAATGAAGATTTATCAGAAGTGTCTGAGAACAGAACTATTCTACTTGCTCATGGAAACCAATCAGAGCTCAGCTTTCATTTTCCCACAGCTGTTTATAAAATTAAAGCTGAGCTCTGAGCAGTAGTGGATTATATAGGTGTTTGGGAAGCAGCCTGTGGCCCATGGCTCCTTAAGCATCCATGACCATCCATGGTGAGTCAAATGCTGACAGATAGGATTGGATATCCTATTGGATAAAATATAGGCCTCTTTGAGGCATACTTACCCTTGAACCTTCCCAATCCCCACCGTTACCCCTTCTCCCAATTACCAGAAGAAATGAACACTTACAACTGCGACGATGGATAAATAAGGCCACAGCAGCCTGTTTATTTAACAAAACATATAAACATATAAAACAGTGGGCCACATTTATCACTCGTTTTTTCTGTTGTTTTTGCACCTTTTCATTCAGGCGCACCGTTTTTGCGCCATTTTTGCGATTAAACGCCAAACTAGCCGGCGCAGCACAAATAAGCAGCTTTCCCTCATCTATCCTACCAATCCAGATGTGTGCTGCGCCTAATGATATTCATCACTTGCAACGTTTTCATTTAGGCGCAAAAACGGGCGCAAAAACACTCCAGCCCGAAGGTGGCGTTATCGGAGAAGAAAGCACTGAGCCCCTTTGCAGAACAGCTCATTTCTAGCAGCAGAGCTCAGCCACACACTGGAACATATAATAGATACATTAGATACACTGCAGACACTAGAACATATAATAGATACATTATATACACTGCAGACAGGAGCTGCAGACTCTATTTACAGTTCATCACCTTCTATTTACAAAACATTCTGCAAAACGCTGAGCTCACAGCAAGAGAGAAGAGAAGTTTGCACAAGTTTGCAGAATGTTGCAGATACGAGATACAAGTGTCCCCCATGTAATTCTGCACAGTATCACCAGTGTGTCTGAGGGGGATACTGTGCAGAATTACAGGGGTGCAGCAGGAGACCAGCACTGGGGGATCCCCTCAAGGAGAAGCCCCTGCTGAGGAGGTCACTGGGTGCAGGGTGTCACACACCTGGGTGCTGCTGTGAGTGTTATCTTCATTCTGGGCTGTGGGAGAAGCAGAGAGGAGCTTGTAGCAGGATCACATGTAACTGCCTGAATCTAACATTGCGCCTAAACTGCGCCAAAATTGCACCTAAACTGTGTTAAAGTAAAGTGATTAATAAGAGGCAGAAAATATACTTATCACAGATGGTTGTAGCTTGTGATAATTTTGGCAAAACAGTGCGCCTGAATTTAGGCGCAACTACTACACTTAGGCGCACAAAAGTGATAAATGTGGCCCAGTATATATTAACTTTATTAACAATTACAAATAAAATGCAATTAACAGACTGAATTGACAAGGCCTAAGAGGGGTATTATGCTAATACTAACCGTTACCTGTTTACCCTCGCCGCACCGTGCCGGCTCAGGAGCTGACAAATATGTCGCAGATAACCATCCCACCTGTACCCACCTCCGGGTGGGCCAGCTACCATACCCATCATTCTCCATTTCCCCTTTTGGTTATGCGCACAGCGCAAATTTTCCCAAAAGAAATCCCCCTCAAAGGCCTTATGCAGTGGGAGGCTTGTGACAATCCTCATCTGCCATAGTTGTAGGAAACTATCTTAAAATCTATCTAGTAATTTTAAAAAATTGTACCATAAATTGAGATTCCTGCTTTGTAAGTCAGAAAACCTATGTAAAAATTATGATAAATGCCCCCCTTGGGTAATTTATTACTATTAGGGTTTCTCTGCCAGAAACCTGGTGTAGACGCCAAGATATAGATGCAATTACTAGCAAACCACCAGCAATTGCGATTATTATACTCTTTACACCATCTGGGTGTGGAAAAGGAGTGTAGGGGTCATGGCCGACGTAGGAGAAGGATGGCACAGGGGGATTCTGCCCTGCATCTGCAGCTAGTGAACTTTCACAAGTGAAAAGACATAGAAATAGAAAGAGTCACGGCTGCCCTGCCGGATACATTAGGAGATACATCATACACCATCATACAATCTCCACCATATAGCAAGTGAAAAATACGGGATCTGGATATATAAAGACTAGAGGAAAGATAAGGATCTATCACCTGTCATGCACGGGGGTGTGGAAGAGTCTCTTGAGGCTAAAGTCTGTGGACTCCAAGGACCACCGTGGGAGATGATGGTACTAGCCGTAACCCAGGACCGGAATCTAAGTGGCCCACTGGTCTTCGTCAGAACCCGCCGCAAAGTGGGATGGTCTCGCTGCAGAGGGGAGCCACCAGATCGTTCCACGGTGCAACTAGGCCAGTGGTGGCAGCCAAGGTAGAGAAGCAGGGAAAAGGAACCACAGGAACGGATCACTGGAGTAGGAACTGCTGAGCCGGACACAGGAATGGACCTCGGGTAGGCAGGACCTCAGCAGGACCTCGGGTAGGCAGGACCTCAGGTAGACAGGATCTCGGCAGGACCTCGGCTAGGCAGGACCTCGGCTGGATGGCAGGACCTCTGGAAGACCACGGGGATACCGGACCGCAACAGGAACATTGGACCGCCACAAGAACACTGGACCGCCACAGGAACACAGGACCGCCACAGGAACACTGGACTGCCACAGGTATACAGGATTGCCACAGGGACACAGGAAACACAGGAAACGCTAGAACACGGAGTAAACCAGGGAACGCAGGAACACTAGGAAACACAGGAGAGTTTTCACTACAAGGATACTAACTTGAAGATCCGGCAGAGGGTGAAGGGAGGTGCCGCATTATAAAGGCATGCTGGATAAGCAACTAGGAGGACGCTGGCCCTTTAAATCAGCACGAGTTGGCGTGCTCGCACCCTAGCAGTAGGGGGGCACGGCCTGGAAGGAAGGAGGCGTGCGGCCTAAACCCCGGGCCCGAGCGGAGCCAGGAGCCTGGAGAGGTGAGTACAGGGGGGAGGAGGGGCGCAACGGAGCACTGGTGCCCCCGCGATCCGAAACATGGATCACGTGGTCACTCGTGACATCACCTAACTATTTGTCTATTGAGCTGTTTGGTATAACTAAAAATGTGGCTTTTAAGTTACATCAGATTCTTCGTCAATCCAGTCTAGACACTGATATTATTGTAAATGACAATTTAATAGATCATCTACAAAGGCAGAATTTTTGGAATCAGCGCTCCTATGTCCCAATTTCTCACTGTGTTAGATAATCTGAAATTCTCATGTTAAGAGGCTAATTCATCATTAGACTCCCCCTTTGTAATTCTGTTAGCAGAGCTGAAAAATGGGAAAAAGAAGATTAAAATTGGTAAAAGAATACAGAAAGCCGACAGAGGATGACTGGAGAAAAATGTTGTGGACGGACAAATCTAATTTGTCTATATCACAAAGATAAACATTTCCGGAATGACACAAATGAAAAAACGGTGAAGCTTTGGTGCTTTGGCAAAGTGAAGAATCTGTGCAAAAAAAAATAAATTTTAGAAGCTATCATAAAATTTGATAAAGTAACTAAAGTAAGTAGCTCCTAGCGCTAGCCTATTTTAAACGATGATAAACTGCTAGTTTTATCAGAACCCTCCCATAGGAACGATAGTACGATAGGAATGGTGGACCACGCTCAAAGTGGTCCGGCGTGTTCATGATGGGGAGGATAGAGGTGCTGGTTGTTCCCCGGATTGCCGCTCCCACTTCATAGGCCAGCGGTGACTGCCGAGCTTCACTTCCTCCTAGTCCCACCTCCTCATGAATACGCCGAACCGCTTTGTGACAGATCCTCTTTAAATGGGTTGTCTTCTAAAAACATCATCAACAAGTGCTCTACAGATTTTTTCAAAGAATTTGATTCAGACCCTCATTAAATTGATGCAAAAAAGGGGGGTCATGGAATCCCTATCCCTTCTCTTGGAGCCCTTTCCGACACAGTCTGAAACTTTTCCCAGACCGCGGCCGAATTTCTGCCCAAACTGGGAGGCTCTCAAAAAGTAGCAGTTTTCTTGGAGCTCTACGGAAACTGGGTGATCCCGAGGCTGGAGAACAAGAGATGCATTTTTCTGGGAGAATCTGTTAGGCGGTGCTCTTCCTGGAAGTCTAAAAGCTGGAATACCTGGTCCCTCCAGGCCAAGCTATGGTTCCAGGAGGGCAACTACTATTTCAGAGTCCATTGGTCTTCAGTAGACTCTACTGCCAAAACCGTTGCGTTGCGCTAGGACATGCCAGAAAGGGCTCAAGGATAGACCATGAGACCTCCACCCTCCTGGAGCTCTTTCTGGCGTGGGCTGGTGCCTTGCATCAGTTGTCGATAAATTTCCCCAACAAAACAGCCAGTGCGTATCATGTCTTCCTGCTCCCAGAATTTCAGGAATATGCCGACATTCAGCCAAGACTGTGATGAGGCTCCACAAGTCAGATAGCACTTCCAACACTTACTGGCCTCATCACAGGGACCCAAACTTGTCTCATTTCACTCACCTAGTTCATGGTCAAATGGGACTATTTCGGGGCTCTGTACTGAGATTGACAGGTCATGGCAGCGTTATCGAACATCCAGAAGTGCTTTCCGGAATGACTTGGCATCTTGCCCTGGTCATGGCAGAATACCTGCAAAAACTGTGAAGTTCTTTAAAAGTAGTTGGGTCAGGGCACCATGAAGGCACGTTTCCTGGGAGTGTTGAAGTGGAAGGACCTGTTGCCCCAGGCCAAGTCAGGGTTCCAGAAGGGAGAACTTTTTGTGAACCTCCTGATCTTGGCAGAAATTCTCCCACAATGGTGGTAAGGCACCAAACCATGCCAGAAGGGGTTAGAGGAGGTCAGAAACATGCTGTGGCTTGACACTACTAATATAATTTCTTTGAAAAGCAACATAGTCAAGTTAAATGTGGGCTTCATTGTTCTTCATAAGCATTAATTGCCTTGTTTTTGCTCCTGTGTCCGACTAGGCCAATAATTTCCTACAGTGGTCATAGCATCCCTAACATTTCTATTCCTCTTAGAACATTAAATGACAGAAAAGAGAGCATGGAAAACCACTTTAAAGGGGCTGCCCATTTTACCTTTACCTTTAATGTGTGTGTAAGTGTGGGGGGCAGGATGTTAGGTAATTTACCAATATACATCTAGTAATAGTTCTCCACCAGTTTCTTGATATGTAAAGTGAAGCCTCCTGTCTTTTATCTCATTAGTCAGACATTTCTGTCCATAAAATGGCCGCAGATGTGATCTTATCTGTCCATGAGCAATCACCCTGCCAGGACCTTATCATAGTATTCATGAATAAAAGTTCCTGGCAGGGCGATTGTTCATGTACAGTTAGAGATCACATGACCCTCCATCTGCGGACATTTTATGGTCATTAATGTCCGGCTGATGAGGTAAAAGACAGGAGGCTTCACTTTACATATCACAAAAGTGTTGAAGATTTTTTAATAGATGTATATTGGTAAATTACCTATTACCCTGCCGTCTCCACACACTTACATACACACATTACAAACATAAGGTAAAGTGGCCAACCCCTTTAAGGGTCAAGTTGAACTTGGCTACATCTGTAAATTATTTTATGTTTCCTCCACACATGGACCACGGCCAGGATTACATCACTAAACAAAGGATCCTGAGGTGCACAGAATGTGCCACCTGGAACCATCCCAAGATGTCACTTAGAGTAATGAGGCGTTTGTGTGGACATTTAAGCGAGATGTGAAGGAGACCGAAAAATTCTCATGTCTACAATTGAATAATTGATAAAAATCAACTTAGCCTAGTCCTGAAAAATGGCTCTCATAGAAATGGAGAAACCTTCTATTATTCTAAGTAGCTGCAGTACTTCCAGATTACAATACGCCCATCCATAGCTGCATCCTAATGATTTTGCTGGACAGTTTACTTGAGCATTTTGCAAATTTTTGAGAAGAGAAAAATTGATGGAAAGTATAATTTTTAAAAAAGACTTTAAACTTATTGCGTACATATATATTACCAAAACAGTGATGCGCTCATATCTACAGGACTGGAGTAGTGGAACTAAGCTGTGCCAACATATACAGGATGAGAGTAGTATTATGTACATGTATACAGGATAGGAGTAGTAGTACTGTGCTGTGCCCATATATACAGGATAGGAGTAGTAGTACTGTTCTGTGCCTATATATACAGGATAGGAGTAGTAGTACTGTGCTGTGCCTATATATACAGGATAGGAGTAGTAGTACTGTGCTGTGCCTATATATACAGGATAAGAGTAGTAGTACTGTGCTGTGCCCATATATACAGGATAGGAGTAGTATTATGTACATGTATACAGGATAGGAGTAGTAGTACTGTGCTGTGCCATATATACAGGATAGGAGTAGTATTATGTACATGTATACAGGATAGGAGTATTAGTACTGTACTGTGCCTATGTATATAGGATAGGAGCAGTAGTACTGTGCTGTGTCCATATATACAGGATAAGAGTTGCAGTACTGCACTGTGCTTATATTTACAGGTTAGGATTAGTAGTACTGTGCTTTGCCCATATATACAGAAAAAGATAAGAATTGCTGTACTTTTATATATATAAATAAAAGTCACACATAAGTGCACTTGTTATAGAGCAGGATGAGCTGAGAAGATTGTACATAGTTTCCTATCTGCAGGCAGAATGTTATAGAACAGGAGGAGCTGAGCAGATTGTACATAGTGTCCTATCTGCAGGCAGCATGTTATAGAGCAGGAGGAGCAGAGAAGATAGTACATAGTGTCCTATCAGCAGGCAGCATGTTATAGAGCAGGAGGAGCTGAGAAGATTGTACATAGTATCCTATCTACAGGCAGCATGTTATAGAGCAGGAGGAGCTGAGCAGATTGTACATAGTGTCCTATCTGCTGGCAGCATGTTCTAGAACAGGAGGAGCCGAGCAGATTGTACATAGTGTCCTATCTGCAGGCAGCATATTATAGAGCAGGAGGAGCTGAGCAGATTGTACATAGGTCCTATCTGCTGCAGCTGTTATAGCAGCAGGAGGAGCTGAGCAGATTGTACATAGTGTCCTATCTGCAGCAGCTTGTTATAGAGCAGGGAGAGCGAGAAGATTGTGACATGTTTCCTATCTGCAGCAGCTTGTTATAGAGCAGTTGTGCTGAGGCAGATTGATATAGTGTCCTGCCTGCGGGAAGCTTGTTAGAGCATGAGGAGCTGAGCAGATTGTACATAGTGTCCTATCTGCAGGCAGCATGTTAATGCTGAGGAGCTGAGCAGATTGTATATAGTGTCCTATCTACAGGATCTTATACAGCAGGGAGCTAAGCGGCATTGTATATATATCCTATCCTGCAGGCAGCGCATGTTATAGAGCAGATGCGCTGAGCAGATTGTATAGTGTCCATCGCAGCATATTAAAGAGCAGGAGGAGCTGAGCAGTTGTATATGGACCCTTTACTTCAACAATGTTATAGAACAAGAGATTGGCATAAAGTAAGTTAAGATTTTATATAACTTTAAGACTTTTGGATCCCTGCTCATTCTTTGCTTAGTCAGCATCCATATCAGTGATTACCCAGCTATCTAAGTTCGTAGGCCTTCATGCACAAAAACGGGTCACTATGTAGGACCTTCCACAAGACCTCTAAGCATTTGGGCAAGTTCTGTTACTTTCACACGTGAGAGTTCCCCTTTAAGAATGGGGATAACTGTCCGATGATCCATATAGAATCTACGTTCACTAAGAAAACCATCGCTGCTATTTACAAGAGTAGGGATATAACTATCGGCTCCAATATTATGACACTTCCACATAACTCAATATATTAGATGAGGACAGTGGAGAACGAATTATTGATTGATATCTCCGCTAAGTTGTGGTAGTGACAAGAAAAAACTGTTCTGAAGAAAGGAGTTACGACGGATCATTAGCCGTGATGCTTTACATTCTCAGGATTGATTTTGATAATGATTTTTCTGCTGTCATTTAGAATTAATGAGCTTGAGGAACCTGACAATTATGTTGTGTCTCATTCATGTTTTTCTTTTGCTGTGTATATTGAGAATTATATATAAAAAATATTTCGTATTTGTTTAATTTATGATATTTTTTTAATCACATGCATTTGAGTTCACAGTCCCCATGAATTTGGTAACGGAGAACAGGATTGGCGCGCTGTTATATTACGCGCATCTTCTACTGAGCCGTTGATTTGATTCATAAATATCAATTCATTTATAAATACAAGAGTCCGGATCTGCGGTCCTGGATGTGCGGTCAGATCATGAGTCTAATGTGGGTTTATAATTAGCGTTCCAGCTTCTAATTGTAAATGTAGAATTTACAGTGATGCTCTGTTGAGTCGGCCCGGATCTGCGGTATTTTATGGAAACGGAATCTTATTATAACAATACATTCCATACGTGTCCCATGTTTATGGGCCCCTTTGGTTCATCCATCATATGGAAAATTTTTTAGCTTACATTCTCAACTCAAGGGTTTAGAGATACCAGTGCGGTAAGGGGTTCCGAATAATATTAATATAGAACAACACCAAGGTGTTATTATTTAATTTCACATTGTTTCCCTTAATTCTTATCTTTTTTTACCTTCGTTAATTTTTTCTTCCTTTACTATCCCTTCATACCTTCCTTTCTTACCTGAACTTTTTTCCTATTCCTACTCTCCTAACTCTCTTTTTCTTACCTGTTTTTTTTCCTTCCGTTTCTATTTCCTTTCTACTTCTGTCTTCCTTAGACCAATCCCTTCTTTTCTTCTTCTTCATTCCTTCCTCTTTTCTTTCTTTTCAGTTCATCCTTCTCCCGTTATCTCTGGCTTCATTTTTCCCTCTTTCCTTCTTCCTTTCTTCGTTCCATCTCTTACCTCCCTTTCCTCTAGCTTTCATTTCTCCCTTATCCTTTCTTCTCCCGACCTTCCCTTCTTCGGACTACTATTCCTTCCTAAATTCTTTTTACATATTATCGCTTTCTTCGTTATTATTTCCTTCTTTCTACCTTCTTCCTTTTCTCTCTTCTTCTCTCTTTCATTCCTTCCGTTTTACGTCCTTCCCTTTCTCTACCTTCTCACTCTCTTTTCTCCTCCTTCCTTCCTTCCTTCCTTCCTTCCCTTCCCTAAATTCTTGCTCCTCTCTTCCTTCCTCCTTTCTACCCTTTTCCTTCTCCATCCTTCTCTTCTTTCTTCTCTCCTTCCATCTTCGATGTTACACTTAATTTTCTTTTACAGTTATGTACTCCCAACTTTTTCCCCTTTCTGCTCCAAACCTTTCAAACCTCCTCCTGATACTGATAGCCCCACCCATTTCGTCCATCATTCAGGCCCTATATTTCCAATTTACCTCACAGAGGGAACACTGTCATCTGATTACATTCATACTTCGCAGTGAACACAACCTACACTCGTGCCGTCCCTGTGCAATGGCAGCGGGCATGTACCAGGCGTTGCTGATCACTGCAATGCCCGATGTTATTTGTGTTGAACTCCAATGTGCGTATGCCCAGAAGTAAAGTGGCAGACGGAGATGACAATCAATGCACAATCACAGGGAGGACCTCATCTGTATTATTTTTCAACTTAGTCTTTTACAAATGAGCTGCGAGACATCTGATTGAATTTCTGTGTAATGTGACCCTCCAACAAACCTGCACTGGCCTGATTGTAAAATGCCTACGGACATTTCCCACTGTACTGTCCAAACTTGCTTCTCAGTACTTTTTATTCTCCTTCTTCACTACCAATCCTTCTTTCTTTTCTTGTACTTCCCATACTTTTTTTGACACATGTTAAAGGTGCAAATAATCGCCAACAACTTCCGCTTCTCGACGTCTAATCACACACAACTTTTCACCTTCCCTTTCTTCTATTCATTCCTTTGTTTACCTCTATCTCTGTTTTCCCTCCACAGTTTTTTTACCACTATTCCATCTCTCATATCTTTATTTTCCACTTCTGATCATTAGCCCTGAATCAGTGTCAAGTTATGTAAAGTGCCAGTAACATCAGGACATACACTCTTGGACGGTTGATCCCATATTTAAGTGGCCGGAAAAATGGTCTGCGAGTAAGTCATCGCTCTCATAAAAATAGAACAATTGGGTTATTTACTTACCCTTCGGTGAGTTCACAGTGCTTGTCTGACCCATATAGGATAGTATAGAATTTTTTTTTGCATTTATCATTATTTCCAGTTTGCTCTCATCTGCTTCTTGGTCCCATAGATTAACTGGACTTGACTGCTGTTTAACTTAAATGGGGGGGCATAGGACCCCTTATATCTATCAGTGGGGTTCATGCCATAGTTCTGTTACATTAAAAATTCATGGGGAGTGTAGAATAGAATAGGAGTCACAGCTTTTGCTTCATGTACGGGGTCTCCATTCCCTACTACTATCTGACGTCGGTCCCCATTGACCTTGATGTAGGGGTCGGTCTTCCCCCCTTATTCTACTATCTGGGACTAGTGTCCCCATTAGCCTTTTGTAGGGCAATCACTTCCCTATACTATCTGACTAGTGGTCCCCGTCAGCCTCATGTAGGGGCATCATTCCCTTACTACATCTGAACTAGCGTCCATTAGCTGTAGGTAGGGGTCACACTTCCCTTACTAACTATTCTGACTAGCTGGTCTCCGTCAGGCCTTCATGTAGTTGTCATCACTTCCTACTATTCTATGACTGGTGGTCCCCTTTAGCAATTCGTAGGGTCATACTATCCTTACTACTGTCGACTAGCTGGTCCCCATTAGCTTCAGGTTTACGGTCGTCTCTGTTGTGCATTGTGTCAGTTAATTCAGTATTGTTATCATTCTTGCTGCCATGGATTTTAATGGATTAACTACGTTTAACCTTAACAGGGGGCAGAACCCCCCATGATGTAATCTGGGAGCCAAGCAATAGTTCTGTTATAATTAAAGTTAATAGGGGGAATCGAATCAAATTGAGTCAAGTTTCAAAGGCAACTGTGAGCACCAACATTGAATCTTTGCTCTTCCGCTTACTACATCATACTAGCTGGTCCCATTTGCCGTCTGGAGGATCCTCACTTTCCTTACTATCTGATGGATCGGTCCCTATTAGCTGTTTAGTGGGGTCCTCCTTTCCTTACTATAGTCGATAGGCTGTTCCCCATAAGCTGATGTAGTTCCATCACTTTCCTTACTACTCTCCTACTTGCGTTGTTTACACCTCATCCTTCTATGTTAGGGTTCATCATTTCCTTACTATCGACATTAGCTGGTCCCCATCAGCCTTCAGTAGGGTCATCGCTTTCCTTACTATCTTGACTAGCTGGTCTCATTTATGTTAACCTGTCTGAACATGTCTCTATGTCTGATACCTCAGCTGAGCCTGTCATTGCTGTACCTTTAGAGCAAGAGGAGCCTAATAATTTTCCTTTAGAGGTCCTTGCTGGGGATACAGAGGAAACAGTTCCTGATTTAGAACTTTCCCAATTACAAGTATCCAGGGGAAACTTTGGTACGGAACATCTGAGAGATCCGAATCTTGTTAATGCCTGGAAAAATGTAAAAGTTATTAATGGTGTACCCCAAGAACCAGGCGTTGAATTGGTGTATCCCCATTTTATGGTACACAATGACTTGTTGTATAGGGTGAAGAAAACCCCAACTGATGTAATAGAGCAGCTTGTTGTACCGCAGTGTTTTGTAAAAACAATATTGGAGCTAGCTCATTCTCATGTATTAGGGGGACATCTAGGGGCTGAGAAAACCAGAGAACGAATTGAGAAACTTTTTCTGGCCGGGTATTTATAAAGCAGTGGATGTATTTTGTCAGTCCTGCCCGGAGTGTCAAATTAACACTCCTCAGCTGCATTTTCGCAACCCACTCATTCCCATAGAGCCACCTCCTACCACAAGGCCCCATAACATAGCCCCATAGAGCCACCTCTTACCACAGGGCTCCATAACATAGCCCCATAGAGCCACCGCCTTCCACAAGACCATTCCTGCCCCTATTCTTATATTTGAGCTCAGCAGACTCTCCGATTTTGGAGTGGAAGGGGTTAATAGAGAGGAATCACTGGATGTCTTTGAAGCTGGACCTTTTGCTCTCCCCTAGAGCTCAGCCTCCACCTGCATTCGGAATATTAGAGACTCTTGACGATTTATAGCGCAGTGAATAGGAGAAAGCATCTAATAGTCTGAAGACTCCCGCTACCGGGTTTCTCCGGAAATAAGACTTGTTTTATATTTATTTTTGCACCCAGAGAAGCACCAGATCTTATTTTCAGGGAGTGTCTTATTTTTTCATGAACAAATATTTACATTTATTGTTGAATAAATAAAATCAGCATTTATTAATATCTTATAGTCATGTGACCACAAACATCAGCAGAACCTTCTGAATCCCGTCAAGAATTTCGTGTGACTCTTTCCATGTACAACGATTTCTGGTACATTTACCGATCCTCGTATTTCTGTAACATCCTTAGAACTGTCCAAACCCTGAATTCCATCAAAAATGTATAAAGAAAGTGCAACATTTACTCAAAGTCAGTCATGTCCTCATCTTATGGTACCCTCCGGACCCTGAATTTGTAGTGACTCCATTTATTTTATAATCATTGGCCCCATCTCTCATGTTTAGTTCTTTCCATAAAAATGAGCCCTTCTTCAGGTCACCGCTTATAACATTTACAGTGATTGTGTCCCATGAATTCTTTACATTGTTGCATCCTTTTCCAGTATCTAAATGATCTACTAATCCTAATGTACAGCGCGGGAGGGGGGGAGCTGTAGTAATGGCGGCCGCTGGGTCTTATTTTCCAGGGAGGCATTATATTTCTAAGTCTGAAAAAAATGTCACTAAGGCTACATGCACACACATGGTACGGCGAGCACACAGCGGCGCTGGGGAGAGGGGGAGGGGTTGAGCATCTCCATAGAGGAACATGGCGCACGGTGCTGTATGCCGAGAAAAGATAGGACATGTCCCATCTTTTCACGGCTACGGAACGGTACAGTGCCGCACCATACCGCTCCATACAGCGCCACGTGCCCATTGCCGGCCTATTGGGGAGGTATATACATCCCCCAACGGCCGTGTGAATGAGGCCTAAGTGTATCCCGGGGGCTGAGACACATCTATGAGCACATGTAATGGTGATCCTCCAGAACTCAAGGCAGAGCCGCCGGCCGGGGCAGTCAGCCGCTAGGGCTCAGTAAGACCAAGCTCAGTGTGGAAGTTCATGTGTATTTAACTCTCGATCTACTTATTGCCTCTTGGATTTTCCTTGCACTTGTGGCATTCTTGGACATTATTAAGAAGCTTTCGGAATCGTAACTATTGGAAGATTTATTGCTGAAGAAGCCGTGATTTCTCTTCGGGTCCGGTTTCAGCTTCATCTAGAAGAGAAACTTACAGGTAGATAATTTTCTATGAGATCCCTGATATTTGCCATTTTCCAGCGCAGGTATCCATGATCTCTTCTATGTGTGTTTTTTTCATTATTTGGGGGAAATAAGTGGGTTATTCCCATAGAGATCCCAGCGCGGGGCTCACATCTACAAACTTCATTCTGCGAGGATTCGTGCCCCGGTAACTTTGTTTTATTGCCGTGGCTTATCCTAATGATGTACAACCACATGTACTAATTATCTACGGGTAAGATCTGAAAAGTTGTGTTTTCCTCAGCTTTCAGCAAATATCATTTTTTGGGTCACCCAATAAAGAGATCATTCCTTAAGCCCTTTGTACTTTTTTCAAAAGTATTTAACATCACAGAAGAATTTTTTGCTTTTCTTGGGTAACAAGGGGCTCCTGCCCGTTTCTAACATACGAGGTGCCTGCGGCTACGTACTTCAGGTGGCGAGCCGCCGCCGCCGCATGGGGTCGCAAAAGGTCGTGTACACGGGAAAATGACATAGAAATATTTCTCCTATTCCCATATATTATAGTCGGTGATAATGCATCGCCCTGCAGCTCATGTGTAAGTGCAGTAACTTCCGATCAGATTATTACAAAGAGATTATTACGACTTTGTGACCATTATCAGAAGCCTATAGACCATCCCACGCTGTAACATGAGCATCTTCTCTAATGTATAACATCAGGAGATGTAAATGATATTGGATACAAATAATAGAATCCATTATTCATGTCCCCATCACTCGCACATCACCAGCCCCGCCGCGCCGTATGAACGTAAGGAATTATTGGAAATTATTCACTCATTTACATAACAACAAACATAATACAATTCTGCAGAATGATAATAGATTTCTGCTTTGGGCGAAATCTGTGACCCATAAAATCCAGAAGATATAAGGAAAGATTGTGTTTACCATGTGCGGGAGATAAGTAACTTCTCTGCTGCTCTTATTCCTTCTTTCGTGATTATTCAATGGTTGAGGTTGATGCATCCACAGTAATGGCCAAACGGCTCCTCCATACAGCAGAATCCAGTAGGACACAAGTCCTGCTTCCCAAGGGTCATGTGACCTGCGGACAGGAGTGGATAAGACTGCCCTGGGCCAGGGCTGTATGGATATTATGGATCCTACAAGTCTGGAATCACTTCCTACATCAGGTGCTAGAAGCTTCTAGGGGTACGGAGGACGAGTCCCTTCTGCTGCTTTCAATCTGTGGTTTGAGGACCTTTGGAGGCCTTTCAAATGTCCTGAAATGTCTCCTGAGTACATGTTTATTGAGAGCAGGATCAGATGTACAAGGATTTCATGGGTGAAGGTCCTTCTCAGTATAAAATTTGGTAGGTGGTTTGGTTGGCCATGGGCCCCCTAGAAGGTTTGGGCCCCGGGCTACCACCCAAACTGCCTGTATCATAATCCACTGCCTGCAGCTCCTCGCAACGAACCTTGAACTTTAACGGGGTAAATATAATATGGGTCATATACTTACCCTAGTAAAGTTTGGGATTAATGACCAACTCATTCAAGCCAAAGCCGTCATACAGAAAAGCCCCAAAAACATGAGTAAAACTTTTTTGCAGAATAGTTACCACCATTACCCATAGATCTAGGCACCGGGACTGTGATATCTTCTTATATTGGTTATCCATGGCCTCCTGCCTTCTAAAATTGTATGATTATGCTAATGAGCCAGAAGGGCTACCCTAGCCCCTCCATGTTGTGGCTACACTTGCTCTTAGTGAGGACACTTCCTCCCTCCCACTTTGTCTTCACTGTTGCTGAGATTACAGGAAGTTCAGGGGGGAGGGGGAACCTGAATCCAACAGAGCACGGAGGGGATAGGGTAACCCTTCTAGCTCATTAGCATACTTTTAAAAGTTGATGTTAGAAGGAAGGAGGCCATGGGTACCAAATATAAGAAGATACCACAGTCCTGGTGCCTGGATCTAAGAGTAATGTCCCTGGTTTAGCGGGATGGATTTTGATGGGAGATTTCCTACCTAAAAGGTAACTTAAATCTACCCCAGCCAGAAGTGAAGCACTGGGACGGGAAGGCAAAACATCTGACCTGGCAGATGCCCCACAATAAGGTGACATTTCGGAGGGAGGAACATGTTATCATGGGGCTTTTCGACTTAAAGGGCATCTACCAGCAGAATGAAGGGTTGTATGCAAATGAGCCTGAGGCACCATTAAAACCTGTAGAGCATGGCGCCCCTCAGGCTCATTTGCATAAGTATTTCATCCTGGTGGTAGATGTCCTTTAAGGATGCATCAAATTCATAAACTTTTTGAAAAACCTACCCGTTTGACCGGAGTGATATTGAAGAAATGTTTTGATTCTTTACCAATTCCTTGTGCCTGGGGTGAGAGACACAACTCAATCACTTGCCAAAGTGGAAGTCCGCAAGAGTAAGTAAACGTAGGAACATATAGATGGTGCACATATACACCCAGGAGAACACGAGAATACTGCATCTCAGTCAGGTGGTAAATGGAGGTGAGTAGCACTTACTATGGGTGTATAACCAAGGCCACGGATTAGGAATAAAGCTCCAGTCTGACCTCCATTTTCAACTCTTTCCCAGATGAAGGACCCAAATTGTGGCCAAACCTTATTCAACTCATTAAAGTAGGAATGAACCAAGTGATTCCACCTACTAGGGGAAAAGTGTAGCCCCATCAGTGGAGTCTGGACACTACAGTATCTACAGTCTCTCTCCGTGTTTTACCACCGAGGGCTGTTAGATCCTATTCATTTTGACCGGAACAACATCTCAATCCATTTCCAACATTTTATGCATTTTATGTCCCGTGTCTCCACCATCACAACAACCTGCGGTGATAAGTTCTCACTGCTCTTACAGTAAAGAATCATGAATCCACCGATGATTATTAGAGAGGCCTCCATTGTCCACTGTAAAATATCTACAAAATGCTTTTAATTCTTGATTAATAGGTCGCCTTCAGCTATGGATGACCGATCAGTCGGGGAAAGCTTTGGTATTGGAGGTAAAGAGTCTTAGATTCGAGTCTGATTAAATGTTTTCTCAAGTCTACAAATCCTACGGATCATATACAGATATAATTACTACAAGTCATTACTCAGGCATCAGATTCTCTGTACAGGCTGTCCCCTACTTAAGAACACCCGACTTACAGACGACCCCTAGTTACAAAAGGACCTTTAGATGTTGGTAATTTACTGTACTTTAGCTTGAGGCTACAATGAATAGCTGTAACAGTCACCAAAGGGGTATTTAATGAAACTTTATAGTTAATTCTGGTTCTTATGACAACACAACATTTTTAAAATCCAGTTGTCACAGAGACCAAAAGAAATCTGGCTGGGGTTACAATTATAAAGTATACAGTTCTGACTTACATACAATTTCAACTTAAGAACAAACCTACAGAATTTAAGCTGGGGACTGCCTGTACATTGTAGCGTATATACAGTATATATACTACCAATGCCATAGTGTAATGTATATATATATACTATCAATGCCATAGTGTAATGTATATATATATATATATATATATATATATATATATATTGTAAGGCAGTGTCTGGAAAGGTCATCAATGCTGTCTATGTTCCAGCTAGGGTTTTCTCCTATGCTTGGTAAAGGGACGGCCACTGATGATTAATCCACTGATTAAACCCGAGCTGCACCATGAGAGGAGTCTCTCTGACCAGAGCCAGAGGTGCCGCTGTGTGTGATACAAGCCTGGAGGTAAAGACTGCGTTTGTTTTGTACCCTTAGCCAGAGAGGGAAAAAGCTATTGTATTAGCTGGCGCCTAGATGGGCAGGTATTTTTGTTTTGTATTTTATTTCTGTTCGTTATGAGCCTGTACAAGTGGACTTGTGACCACAACTGACAATAAAGACTGGAAGTCAAACCAATGTTTGGAACTTAAAGTTGGACTCAGCGTCTCTGTGAACTGTCTTGGCTCTCACCAGTGAGCTGAACCCCTACAGTTTGGTGTCTCGGATGCGGGCAGTTCCTTAAAGAGACAGAGACTAGTTTCAACAGAAAAATGGAGGAACTTATAAAACAGCTTTTGCAAGCTAATGTTAACCTCCTGCAGGCAAATGCCTTACAGCGACAGGTGCATGAAGAAGCCATGAAAGCCCAGCGAGAGACCAATCATCTGTTGGTGAAAGCTCAGCAGGACATTGGGCGGGAGCAGCAGCAGGTGAACAAAACTCTCCAACAGCAAATCCAAGCCTTGGCGGAGAGACCTGAGGCGCTATAAGCCCCACAGCAGGCACCCCGGCAGCTGGTGCAAAACGCCATGAGGAAAATGACCAAGGAGGATGATGTAGAGGCTTTCCTGGGCACCTTTGAGCGGATTGCTGAGAGTTCCCGGCTTCCTGAGGACCAGTGGGCAGAAGTGTTGGCCCCCTTCTTAACAGGTGAGCCCCAGAAGGCTTATTTTGACCCAAGGGTGCAGGATGCCAAAGTGTATACTAAACTCAAGGGAGAAATCCTAGCCCGACTCGGGGTTACCCTTGCTCTCCGTGCACAGAGAGTCTACACCTAAGAATACGACCCTGCCAAGCCAGCCAGGTCACAGATGTATGATCTCTTCCACCTGACCAACAAATGGCTGCAGCCAGAGGAGCTTACTGCAACCCAAGTTGTGGAGCGGGTTGTCTGTGACCGCTTTGTCCGTGTTCTACCAGCAAAAGTACAGAGATGTGTCAGGTATTCAGATCCAAAAACTGTGGATGAGCTGGTGTCCTCAGTGGAGCGCTTTACGGCTACAGAAGAGTATCTCCAGGTGCTGTGTCCCACATCCCCTAGGAACAACAAAAAACCATCACCTGGTAAGACTGTTCCTTATTCTAAAGGGGTAAAACTGCCATCTAAAGAGGGTGGGACACCGTTTTTTGGTCCTAGAGACCGGCCTACAAGTCCAAAACAGGACTCTGTGTCTAAAGCCCGGGGTCAGGTAGTCTGCTCGCGCTGCCAAGGACTGGGACATTTCGCTACTAACTGCTCAGTGCTAGGAGAACCTTTGTGTGACTTGGGAAGGCAGCGGTCCTTGTTTGCTAGACCTTCTTGTGCTGTACACATGGACAATGCATCTGAGAGACAGACCTGTGTAGTACAAATAGAAGGTTATCCTGTTTTGGCATTACTGGACTCTGGGAGTCTGGTGACTTTGGTACACGCAAGTCTGGTGGACCCTGACAAAGTCCAGACTCACCGCATGGGTGTAATTTGTATCCATGGAGATACTAAGGACTATCCCACTGCTGTGATATTGGTGGAAACTACTTGTGGGACATTAAGCCATGAAGTCGGCGTGGCTAAAAACCTGTTGCACAGTGCCACTATTGGAGGAGATTTTCCCTTATTCTGGGATTTGTGGGAGAATAAAAACAGTCCATTGTATAATGTCCATGATGATGTTAACCTGTCTGAACATGTCTCTATGTCTGATACCTCAGCTGAGCCTGTCATTGCTGTACCTTTAGAGCAAGAGGAACCTAATAATTTTCCTTTAGAGGTCCTGGCTGGGGACTCAGAGGAAACAGTTCCTGATTTAGAACTTTCCCAATTACAAGTATCCAGGGGAAACTTTGGTACGGAACAGCTGAGAGATCTGAATCTTGTTAATGCCTGGAAAAATGAAAAAAGTTATTAATGGTGTACCCCAAGAACCAGGCATTGAATTGGTGTATCCCCATTTTATGGTACACAATGGGGCACATTGACTTACCCGGTCCAGTCGCGATCCAGCGGCGGGTTCTCCGACGCTGATTCGGGTTCTGCCATGATTCACTAAGGTCCGTGCGCCGATATTCACCAGGTGTCGCTGCTGCGCCAAGGTCCGCCGGAGTTCACCTGCTTTTTTCTGGTGTATGTGAGTGCTTGATCTTGCGACACAAATGGCTTTTTAAATTCCCCGGTTTTTCCGAATCCTTCGGGTTGTCCGGTGGCCTCGCCCCCCGATTTCTGTCGCGTGAAAGTTGGCGCGATTGCGCCAAAAATCGATCGCGTGCGCCACAATCCCGTGAAATACAGCGCAAAGCGGAAATATTCGGGAAAAACCCGACGGATTCGCGGCTGCGGACCCTTAGTAAATGTGCCCCAATGACTTGTATAGGGTGAAGAAAACCCCAACTGATGTAATAGAGCAGCTTGTCGTACCGCAGTGTTTTGTAAAAACCATATTGGAGCTAGCTCATTCTCATGTATTAGGGGGACATCTGGGGGCTGAGAAAACCAGAGAACGAATTGAGAGAAACTTTTTCTGGCCGGGTATTTATAAAGCAGTGGATGTTTTTTGTCAGTCCTGCCCGGAGTGTCAAATTAACACTCCTCGGCCGCATTTTCGCAACCCACTCATTCCCCTTCCAATTATTGAAATTCCTTTTGAGCGTATTGCTATGGATCTTGTGGGTCCACTTCCTAAGTCCGCCAGGGGTCACCAACACATCTTAGTGATCCTAGACTACGCAGCCCGCTATCCACAAGCAATACCGCTCAGGAATACCTCATCTAAGGTCATAGCAAAAGAGGTGTTCCAAATGTTCACCAGGACTGGTATTCCTAAAGAAATACTCACTGACCAGGGGACACCTTTCATGTCTAAAATTACTAAAGAATTGTGCCGGTTGTTAAAAATTACACATTTACGCACCTCTGTGTATCATCCAAAAACCGATGGGCTAGTGGAAAGATTTAATGGGACACTGAAAGGCATGCTCAAAAGGGTGGTGGATAAAGACGGGAAAGACTGGGATTGTCTTCTTCCCTATTTAATGTTTTCTATAAGGGAGGTTCCACAGGCATCTACAGGGTTCTCTCCCTTTTAACTCCTTTATGGCAGACATGTACGAGGGCTCTTGGACATTGCTAAAGAGACTTGGGAGCAGGAACGCACACCACATAGAAGTGTTGTTGAGCATATAGCTCAGATGCAGGACCGCATAGCAGCAGTAATGCCAATTGTTAAAGAGCATATGCAGCGAGCTCAAGAGGCTCAGACAAGGGTCTACAATAGATCTGCTAGGGTCAGAACTTTCCAACCAGGTGATAGGGTGCTAATTCTGGTACCCACAGTAGAAAGTAAATTATTGGCAAAGTGGCAAAGTGAGGTTGCTGAAAGGGTTAATGAGGTTAATTATAAGGTATATCAACCAGGGAAAAGAAAGCCCTACCAAATATACCATGTTAACCTCATTGAACCCTGGAAAGATCGTGAGGTGCTTTGTGCCGAGCAATGTATTGCCCGAGGTTTATGTTGCTGAAACTTTATCCGCAGTTCAGAAACAAGAGGTCAGGGAGCTGCTGCAGAGGAACAGGGAAACATTCTCTGAGTTACCTGGACGTACTAACCTTATAAAGCATGATATTGTGACACAGCCAGGAGACAAGGTTAAGTTGCGCCCATATCGTGTACCCGAAGCCCAGAGACAGGCAATCTCAGAGGAAGTGAAGAAAATGTTGGACCTTGAGGTTACTGAAAAATCACAAAGCGGTTGGTCTAGCCCAATCGTTCTCATTCCCAAACCCGACGGTACCCTGAGATTTTGTAACGACTTTAGGAAGTTGAATGAAATCTCAAAATTTGATGCCTATCCTATGCCCAGGGTTGATGAATTGATAGAAAGGTTGGGTCCGGCTAGGTATGTCACTACTCTGGACCTTACTAAGGGCTATTGGCAGGTTCCATTAACTAAAGAGGCAAAGGAAAAGACTGCTTTCTCTACCCCAGACGGCCACTATCAGTATAAAGTACTCTCTTTCAGCCTACATGGTGCACCAACCACTTTTCAGAGGTTAATGGACCTAATTTTGGAGCCTCATAGAGCATATTCAGCAGCCTACCTAGATGATGTGGTTATCTTTAGCCAGAATTGGGAATCTCATCTAGGGAAGGTACAAGCAGTCTTGGATTCCTTGCGGGAGGCCGGCTTAACCGCCAACCCAAAAAAATGTAAAATTGGTCTAGAGGAGGCTAGATATTTGGGGTATAACATTGGAAGAGGAGTCATCAAACCCCAAAGTGACAAAATTGAGGCAATTAAAAACTGGCCTCAGCCTATTTCCAAAAAGCAGGTCAGAGCCTTCTTGGGCATAGCAGGTTATTACAGGAGGTTTGTGCCAAACTTTGCCACTATTGACGCTCCTCTCACAGACCTTACCAAGGGGTCAAAGTCCAACATGGTAAAGTGGAATGAGGAGGCAGAACAGGCTTTTCAGCGATTGAAGGGCGTGCTGTGTAAGAGGCCGGTATTGATTGCTCCTAACTTTAAGGAGGAGTTTATACTGCAAGCAGATGCCTCTAATGTTGGGTTAGGGGCTGTCCTTTTTCAGGTAAAAAATGGGGAAGAACACCCTGTAATGTACCTCAGCAGAAAACTAACATCTGCTGAAAAAAGTTATGCCATAATAGAAAGGGAATGCCTTGCTCTGAAGTGGGCCATTGAGTCTCTGAGATATTATCTCCTGGGCAGACAATTTAGGCTAGTCACTCACCGTTAAAATGGATGGCCCAAAATAAGGGGAAATATGCGGGAGTGACTAGATGGTTCCTTGCTCTGCAAGATTTTAAGTTTTATGTGGAACATCGTCCAGGAGCTCTACAAGGTAATGCGGAAGCGTTATCACGCGCACATTGTTTAGTGACACAAGATACTCCTCCCCACAGGTCTGAGTAGAGGGGGAGGGTATGTAAGGCAGTGGCTGGAAAGGTCATCAATGCCGTCTATGTTCCAGCTCGGTTTTTCTCCTATGCTTGGTAAAGGGACGGCCACTGATGATTAATCCAGGTTCTGGGGCTTTGGTAATGGAGCTCGTTAGCTGCACCTGGTCCAGGGCTTTAGTAACCCGAGCTGCACCATGAGAGGAGTCTCCCTGACCGGAGCTAGAGGTGCTGCTGTGTGTGATACAAGCCTGGAGGTTTTGTACCCTTAGCCAGAGAGGGAAAAAGCTATTGTATTAGCTGGCGCCTAGACGGGCAGGTATTTTTGTTTTGTATTTTATTTCTGTTCGTTATGAGCCTGTACAAGTTGGACTTGTGTTCACAACTGACAATGAAGACTGGAAGTCTAACCAATGTTTGGAACTTAAAGTTGGACTCAGGGTCTCTGTGAACTGTCTTGGCTCTCACCAGTGAGCTGAACCCCTACAATATATACTATCAATGCCATAGTGTAATATATATATACTATCAATGCCATAGTGAAGGAAATACTATCAATGCCATTCCCTCTCTTAATAATGCAAATTCAATCCGCATTTCCAGACACGGATGAAGGATTTTGTATTATTAATGTAAACTGCGACATCGTTTCATCTTCCAGCTACATAAAGTTATCATAATAGAACATAAAAATAAATGGAAGAATTCTGATCCGACTGCATCCGCGGCACATATTCATCTTCCTTGCCTTTCATTGTCTGTGCAGCTACAAATGTACCCAATGGGCAAATCTGATGGGTCTAAAGATTAATGTGAAATCCTAAAGCGTCTGTGCATCAAAGTGGAGGGATTTCTCCATCTTCCTAAAAAAAAAAAAAAAAAGGAAATGAATTGGATTCACTCTTCCCGAACTCTATATAACTCCGTATGTATGAATCCTATTATTGGAGGTTTCCTATGAAGAGCTTAATGTCAATACAGATCCGTGGATTGCACCCGAGAAGCTCATTCCACTACACAGATTCACGCTTTGATCCCTATCATTACAACATGGCTCCAAGCATCTCCTCCCATCCAATTCCAAGACTCCAATGCAAATCAACGTTGAACGTTACGGTTCCTTCCTCTGTTACTTTGTAACTCAACATAAAAATATATATAGGACCTACATGGAACCTCTCAAATCCGTCCTTTAATCTTTCACTCCATCATTTCTTATCCTCTTATGATTAACATTTCGGATACGGTAACATTTCTCGAGGAGCGCAATGGCCCTGCTAGAGGTTGACGACCACATTCACAAAGTATCGCTTAGCCAGGAGACATTACCGCGCCATAAGAAGCCTTACAGCCCATTTAATTGAATGTTAAATATGGCCCCAAATGTTTTCCATAATAGGAGTCAATTATCTTAATGTTATCTCCCGGCACATTACACTAAGAGACATATGTATGGTGCTATCTGCCGGCACATAATGTTCCCCGCAATCCGAGGGCTGTACATTCCCAGCTGTTTACTAGATACAAGCAGTTCCCACACATTTTATAGCAAAGTAATTAAGTAATTTGATGTGTAAACGTCTAATAAAAAGATGTCCTGAGGTTACTGTTACTTACAGTTTGCTTTCTGCCGGTGCCAAGTCGGCTGGTGCTATATGATCACAATCTGTTGACATTTGCTGAACGCTATGACAAGTCACGAGATGTATTTATTCACACGGAGGAGCAACCTTGGGAGTTGTGTTTACCCGCTGTTCAGATACCGGCTTTTGGCTTCGAGAAGACAGGAGCAAACAAACAGTTATTGTATAAAGATACAGAAATACAGATCTAAGGCTACAGACAAAACTAATGGGGGACCCTTTTGGTGCATCGGGGGCATCCTACCCGTGCCTAATGTAAGAGAAAAGCAAGAAAAAAAAACACTTTAAGCAAGTTTTTTTGGTTCAGTTTTTGCATATATATGGCACCATCATCTGTTGAATCAGGAAATTCCCATAGGAAATTATGGGATCCATTCTGGCATCAGTTCCCTAAATTCCTGGGGAAAGCTAATATTACATAACCGTAAATGCAGTGATTTTCTTTTTATGTGGCATTTAGTAGTTAGGCTTCTTTGAGGCTCAGTACCGACTTCCCCTATAGACTGAGATGGATTGGCGTTCCAGAAGCAACAAGCAAAGTTAAGTTGGCTACAAATAGAAGAGAAGAGAGTCTACTGCTCCCTACTACCAAGCATTAACCTGTATTGGCAATGAGGAAGATGCACAATTGCAATTCATGTTTCCCTATGTCCTCTTTTAAGTAGTTTTATTGTGTATTACAATGTATCTATCTTATATATTCGATGTACCTTCTGTTATTATGTCTGCTGTGCCGGCTGTTTCCGGTCATGTGATAACATCTGTGTTATTTAAAAATGGGATCATTGTGTGCTAAGGTTAACCATGAATAAGGGTAGAGTGTCTACCCGAAACGCGTAGGCGATTCTTTTTGACTTGCTTTGCTGACTCCGTGTGAACTTACTTTTATGTTAAGATGACAATAAAGCTTTGGATTTTTAAAAAGAACGTCAGTGGATTCTATGTCTTGGAGCCGGATCACATCATTGCCTGTTAATAGACTCCAGCCTAGCTGGAGGAACCGTGCTCGACTGGCCCACATGGGACTCCTATCACTCCAGGTGAGCTGGCTTAGATTTTCTTTCAATTTGATGCACAATTGGGGGTCCAGTGGATCTTGGTACCCAAGTTATTATTAGCCTTCATGTAGGGGCGGGTCTTTCCTTACTACTATCTGACTGTTCCTCATTAGCCTTCATGTAGGGGCGGGTCTTTCCTTACTACTATCTATGTAGGGGCGGGTCTTTCCTTACTACTATCTGACTGGTCCTCATTAACCTTCATGTAGGGGCGGGTCTTGCCTTACTGCTATCTGACTAGCTGGTCCCCATTATCCTTTATGTAGGGGCGGGTCTTTCCTTACTACTATCTGACTGGTCCTCATTACTCAGTGGAATCTTCTTATTGAGGCTTTCTCTTCAGCCGAGCTCGTTACATCTTTTACGACGTGCTGAAGAGAATTCCTGAGGGAGGGGTGGATAAGGAGGATGAGAGAGACACTGGCTTATGTGTTTGGCTGAAGAGAAATCAGCTCTCCCCTCCCTCAGGAATTCTCTTCAGTGAGGGGAACTGGATGTCCAGCTGTGGCAAGATGAAGAAATATGCTGGACACCGTCAGAGGAAAGACGTATGATGGGACTCGCATGGGGTTCCACAGACTGTGGGGACAGAGAGGAAACATATGGGGATAGTGTGTACTGTACTGTACTGATAACATAGCTTTTCAAAGATCGTTTAGTTAGTGTGGATAAATTATAGTGACAGGTTCCCTTTAATGCTCCGGCCCTTCTCGGAGGTCAGAAGGGACGGACAAGGAAAATAATAAGTTTGCTTTCAATTAAGTATCTGGATATGGGAACGAGCGCCCTGTGGATGAGCAGCATGGTATCCTGGTGGCTGTGCTTACCAGGAAGACATTTTCAGGACGGCTTAGATGTTATATGTAATGGGTTATCAGGTTCCTCTACATTTGGAGAAGTCTAAAGCTTAGATAATATCCTGTGCTAAAATATGCAAATTATTCATCAGGAACTCGTTGATTAAATCATTATTCCGTCGCAATCAAATCAGCGGCAAAATCATGTCACCTGATGAAGGCACGAGCGGCGCTCCCCTGATTACTCTGTGTCCCTTGATGCAGGAAACGTTTCCATAAAAAGGGTAAATCAGAAGCGTGCAACAATGTTTTTATTATGTGTTACTAGTCTCATGTCGTATGGAAGTGTCTGTAACATCGTAGGTAATGCACTTACTGGTACTTACAGCGGCCATCACTGCAGATCGCTATCCTGCATCTGATCATCCACAACTTAAAGGGACGAACCTCTAGGCTCCCAACACGTAGAGGAAACCACAACATTTGTGATATATTTTTTTATCCAAAATGTATTAATGACTGTGACATTTTTAGGGAATTTTCATACTTGTTGTTCTGCTTTTTTGTACGATACCTTAAAAATGTTTGCAGTGTCTTTTTCATGACACATGGGGAGAGTTTAAATAAAAAAAAAAATGTTAAAGATCTTTTGTTCATTTTTAGTTTTTTTAAACTAAAAATGACAAAATCTGGAATTTTTGGGGGGGTAATGTACAGTATATATATGTTTTTTCAAAATGACTATTATAAATAAATCCCTAGTGTGTGATGGGAATATTTATCATACGCGCCAGCGCCCACCCCTCATCCCCGAGGATACGTCCAGAGGCCCAGATCTGTATCAGCCGGGAAAAAAACGACACCTGGTCTGAGCTGTTGTCGTTTTGCATATAAACCTGTGAGTGAATATTCACAGGTTTTTAGAAAATACACAGGCACAGGGCTGCACCCCTCCTGACATGGCGTGGAGGAGGCGTCAGAACAGAAATAATATGTATCAGTGCTTTTACACTATCATATGGACAGTCCTGGGGAAACTATGACAATGTTATTTATAGTGTAGAGAGGGATTTTTTTGTATTTTATTGAGAAATATGAATGTTTATTTTTAAAGATCTATAAATAAGTTTTGTCTTTTTTTTACTTTTACTCCCCCCCCCCGAGATCATAAAAGACCTTTGGGGACATTTCCACTGTTGCCCCCCAGCGCACACATAGACAGTGAATGTGACGGCCAGCACCTGGGCCCTCACTGATCGGCTTGTGGCCCCCAAACTATGAGCTGTCACCTACAGCCAGAACTCCACCGTGTAATGAGCCTTTGTAGGATCACAGATGTCCTATAGATGACTATGATGCCCTATAGATGACTATGATGCCCTATAGATGACTATGAAGCCCTATAGATGACTATGATGCCCTATAGAAGACTGGCCAATACATGACTATGAGCCTAGAGTCTATATGTCCTATAGAGCTATGATGCCTAATGACTATGAGCCCATTAGATGACTATGATGCCCTATGATGATATGATGCCCTATAAGATGACTATGATCCTGTAGATGTCCTATAGATGCCTATGATGCCCTATACATGACTATGATGCCCTTTAGATGACTATGATGCCCTATAGAATGACTATGGATGCCCTATAGATGACTATGACCCTTAATGACTATGTCCCTATGATGACTATGATGCCCTATACATGACTATGATGCCCTATAGATGACTATGATGCCCTATAGATGACTATGATGCCCTATAGATGACTATGATGCCCTATAGATGACTATGATGTCCTATAGATGACTATGATGCCCTATAGATGACTATGATGTCCTATAGATGACTATGATGACCCTATAGATGACTATGATGCCCTATAGATGTCTATGATGTCATATAGATGACTATGATGCCCTATAGATGTCTATGATGTCCTATAGATGACTATGATGTCCTATAGATGACTATGATGCCCTATAGATGACTATGATGCCCTATAGATGTCTATGATGTCCTATAGATGACTATGATGTCCTATAGATGACTATGATGCCCTATACATGACTATGATGCCCTATACATGACTATGATGCCCTATAGATGTCTATGATGTCCTATAGATGACTATGATCCTTACATGACTATGTCCTATAGATGACTATGATCCCTATACATGACTTGATGTCCTATAGATGACGATGATGCCCTATAATCTGACTATGATGTCCTATAGATGACTATGATGCCCTATAGTATACTATGATCCGTATAGATGTCTATGATATGTCATTAGATGACTATGATGTCCTATAGATGACTATGATGTCCTATAGATGACTATGATGCCCTTTAGATGACTATGATGCCCTATACATGACTATGATGCCCTATACATGACTATGATGCCCTATAGATGACTATGATGTCCTATGATACTATGATTGCCCTATAGAGACTATGATGCCCTATAGATGACTATGATGTCCTATAGATGACTATGATGCCCTATAGATGACTATGATGTCCTAGAGATGACCTATGATGTCCTATAGATGACTATGATGCCCTATAGATGACTATGATGCCCTATAGATGACTATGATGTCCTATAGATGACTATGATGCCCTATAGATGACTATGATGCCCTATAGATGACTATGATGTCCTATAGATGACTATGATGCCCTATAGATGACTATGAGTCTATGATACTATGTGCTATAGATGACTATGTGTCCTAATAGATGACTATGATGTCCTATAGTGACTATGATGTCCTATAGATGACTATGATGTCCTATAGATGACTATGATGTCCTATAGATGACTATGATGCCCTATAGACGACTATGATGTCCTATAGATGTCGTGCTCTCTGCACAGTGTCCACCCCAAGACGTAGGACTGACCTGCGGTCTGTATTTCACCAACTTGTTCAGTACAGACAGATCATTTACAAGTGATATCTGGCTGCTCATTTCTCATATAATGTCAGTAGCAATTAACACCTTGTACACAAATATTTCAGCCTCTTCTTTGATTACAGAAATCTCTGCTCCCCCTCCCTGTTGTGTCGGTACGGGAGGGTATCGGATATGTAAACCGCATAGATTGGATAAAAAAGGAGACGGGGACACGCGCGCACGGCTCGAAGACCCGTATCACCCTAGCGTGTTTAGAGGGGCAGGGGTGAGCCCACGACCCGAAATATGACAGTTACATTGTTTACATTTTGATGTTTTCCACATTCACTAATGTCTTATACTTTATATGTGTTTATACTAATTCACGGACCCGTATTTACATATAGTCCGGTCCATTATTCATACAAAACCAATTTATTGTAAATACTATTGATTTTCTTTTATATACTTTATTTGTTTTTTTGAGAACTTTTAGCTGTAGCCATATACATATATATATATTTTTAGAGTGTACGGACCTGATGAAGGGGGCAGCTCTCCCCTGAAACGCGTTGTCCTTTTACGTACACATAAAAAGCAGCGTTTACCGAAATCACCCGTGTCATAACAACGCCCTTCGGAAAGCGCGTCCAACAGTAACCATTTTTTTTAATCCAATCTATGGGATCAGAGATAACTAAGTATTTGCCTCAGATAGGATCAGAGCTCAGGTCTCTCGGGAAAAGAGGCAGCAAGTTTGTCTCAACCTAAAGGCTGAATAGCAATATTACCCATCACAGACACATCATACTGGTAGATAGACCTGTATATATATATACAGACCTGTATATATTATATGCCTATGATAAGGGAGATTGCTATTGTGGCTTTTAGGCCAGTGACATACGGTATGTGCTTATGTTAGTATGTTGCCTCTGATACCAAGGCTCTTGTGTTTACATCATTTCTATATATGTATTGGTGTTTTAGGAGCAGTGCTGGTGCTGAGAGGACACTGTGCCCGGATACAGAAGAGGGCGTGGCACTTCCTGCTGGACAACCCCTTTAACACTGGCCATTGTGGATGGATAGGATCCTGGGTGCATACGGGAGCACGTGTCAAATAGCTCAACATGACACCTGATAATCTGTAGTGTTTGGTGATCCATCACTTACCAAGTTCCACAGGAAGAGCTTTGATTGGATTTCCTTCGAGAAGAAGATATTGTAGTTGTCTGTGGGAAATGAAAAGGCAGAACAACACTGGTAACTATAACATAAGGTAATGTGTGGCAACCGCATACGCCGCGGCGCTGTACAGAGATCAGCATACACATCCAATCCATTGGGATGACAATTATTTAATACACCCGGGACAATTGCATTATAGGTCTGGCAGGATGAGGCACATGGTGCGGCTCCAAGGGAACCTGTCGCCAGAATTTGCACCACTAAACTACCAGCCCAATCAGGCTAAGGATGAAATGTCCTTCCCTCTTTTATGTGAAATTCCACATTTTACAAACATGTTATTATTACCAAGTCAATAGTTTATGTAATAATCTCTTATTGTGCACTACATGATGTGAGCGCCAGGTGTCTACGAGGAGCAGCGAGTGCCGATAATTATCTGCACCTAAATTATGCATCAGGAAGAGTTAAATAATTCAGCATAATCGTGCGCCTAAAAACATCCCACATCCCGGCTGAGAGATAGAACGGAACACTAAGGGGACCTTAAAGTGACCCCTCACCCTGTGTCCCCAGAAAACATATGCCTCATTGTCCTTCCATGGAGAGCCGGGTATCTGCAGGAATATCTGTCTGCACCTTCAGGTCCAAAATTCTGTGTCCACTTTCTTTCTTTATTGCTCTTATTCTAAGTTTTCTTCAAACTCAAAACTGCCTTCATATAAAGTGTTTACCCCTTGATATTGCATCAGTTTTTTTTGTCATTCCAGTATTTAAAGGGAACCTGTCACCAGGGATCTCATTTTCCCTAAAGACAGGATGCAGAAGCCCATGACACCTGCGGTGCACATCTGCCTCTCTGAGTATTTGCATTACAATATAATTGTGTGTTATAACTTACTCTTGAATTCTGACAAAATCCTGGGGTAGTCACAGGGGTTGGGCTTTGGTTTGGATGCATTTCAAAAAACAACATGTGACTTGTCTGAGTTGCAGGCTGCCTCCATCTATGTGCTCCTGTACAGCTTGTCCCTCCCCCACTGATGCCAGGCTGACCAGGCTGTGACCACTAAGAAGGAGCAGGAGGAGGAGCTGTGCAGGAGCACAAAGGTGGGGGCCAAGCTCTGAGGAGGGGGTAACACAGACAAGCCACATGTTGTTTTTTGAAAACCAAAGTCCAGTCCCTGTGCCTACCCCAGGATTCTGTCAGGGTGCAAGGTAAGTTATAACGTACAATTATATTGTAATGTTGCCAATGAACCCAAGGCACTACTATAGCCCCTCTGTGATGACTTTACAGACTGTTACACTGTCTCACCCTGCCCCCTGAGATTACAACGGGAGGGCTGAGGGAGCAGGGGGAGCTAGATAACAGAGGGGCTAGGGCAGACACTCAGGCTCATTAGCATAATTGTAAAAGTTGATTTTAGAAGGATAACAAACCACAGTCCCGGTGCCTGGATCTATGAGTAATGTCCCTGGTTTATCCGGATGGATTTTGATGGGAGATGTGAACTTCTGTTCCATTCAATTCTATGTGAGTGTAAGAAAAAACCAAGCGCATGACGGAGGCATCTCTGGTCTATGAAGGAGCCGGGGATGCGGGTTATATCTGACACTCGTGTAGTATTAGATGGAGCGGCAGGACACGTGCTCAGCCTGACCATCGCTGCTCTTGTGATCTTCCGTACAAGATCAATACAACTTGGTAAACGCCTTTTACACATCGTCCCATTATCTCTCAAATCCATATCCAAGTTTCACGGTTTTATAGATATAAATCAGAAGGAGGTAAAGTATAAGCTCTGGATTATGGAGAAATAGACTATAATGATGGACATTCCCTGTAAAGTCCTAGAATCTTGTACACGGGGCCGACTCTCATTATGGACATGAAACGTTCTCCATAATTTATTCATTTCTATGATTTATTTATCACCATTATTCCCCCCCCAGCTGTCAGTCAGACGGATCATTGACTTCTCAGCCAGCGACTTCCATGAACCCAATAGACGGGGACAGGCCCAGTCCACAGTTTGGAGGTCCGGTGCCTATGGGGGCGTGTTCCATGCACAATGAGCGGACACTTTCCTCTCTTCCAGGCGACTTCTTTTATCTCGTGTTATCACATCTCCAAGACGTCTCCAGGGAAAACACTTCCCTCCAAATGGACAATGTACAGATTTCCCAGCAACGATCAAATGAACCAATTTTCTCTAAGATCGAACTAATGACTCATTAAGGAAGCCGCATCCAAACAGGAAAATGCACAATCCCCTCCGAGAAAATGAGAAAAAAAATATTCCAAGCAACTGAAAAAAACTCTGTTGACCCTCAAACTGTTTTGGAAAACCTCATGACAACATGGTGTAGGTAGGAGGGTAGTGCGAGGGCCCAGAACATAGCACAAGTCTCAGAGTAATGGGTCAGGAGACTAAGCTACGGGGTGGAAGTGGTGCCACCGCATAGACCAGACAATAGCAGCACAGGTCCCTATTTGACCTATTCCTATTGATGTGTGACCATCGCCCTTCCTTGTGGTGTCTCTGAGCACAGCGCCCACATTTATTACAGTGTACATGTATTTATAAAGTGTCTGCGCCAGTTTCTGTAATATGTGTAACTTTATATGTCCCCCAAGAAGCCATAAAAGAGCCTTCCCATTTTTTTTTTAAATTCTGGTTTTCAATCCGTGGGACTGTCCGACGGCACGCCCGCTAATTTATGTCACATGGAGGCAGCGCAACCACGCCACACGAAGGATTGCGTGCAGCACGATCCCAGCGCACACACGTCTTATAACTGTGCAAGTCCTTTTAGCCCCAAAGAAGGTGACCAGTCCAACAAAGTATGCAGCGCGTCCTTAGTAAATGAGCCCCAATAGGTTAGAAGGAGTAAGGCAAGCACGATGGGGAACATTTACTTACCCGGTCCTGGGGTGTTCACTGAAAGTGCATGGTCCGACGATGATTCACTCAAGATCGTGTGCCCAATATCTATATGACTACGAATATGGACCCCCATAGATGATGAGAACAGCAGCCCCGACCTCAGACAGTGAATGGGAGTGCTAGTGATACCTGAGTGCTGTGCTCGGCAATCTCCAACACTCCTATAGTAATAAATGGTGCGGCAGGACACAATTGGTGAGAAAGGGGAGCCCCATTTTCGGTGAGGGTTCTGGCACTCAAACCCACAGCAGTCAGATTGTTATCTCCTATAGAATAATAATAAAACTTAACAAAACCCCTTCAAGAGTTCTCAGTGGACTTAAAATGTTTGCTATCAGCCCCATTTGAGTTTGGTGATTGTAACACAGGAAAGGCTCAGTAGATTCATCTCATTTAATGAGGAGCCTTCTCAAAAGACAAAGGGGATGTATCACACGCTGTACCTCCTCATATACCCAGCGGGCGAGGGGGCGGTGCTATGCCAGGTCCGGCCTCTTATAGAATTGCGCTATAGACTGCGCCACTTCCTCTCCGCTGGCGCACCCCGTTCATGCCCAGTCTGAAAAAAGTTGGCACGAGGAATTGCGCCTTTTTCGGGATTCATTTTTTGTCATAGATGTAGGACAAAATTTAGTAAATTTAGGACCGGAGGTCGGGTGCATATGAAGCCTATAAACATAAAGTAGAAGGGCGATGTCTCTCCCGCCGCGCCTGACTTGTACCTGTGTTCTCCTATTGTACTTGGTAAACTTGTAATCTCGTTGTTTCGGAGATCCAACCAAACCAGAAGCGGAAGATGAAGGAAGAGATTATCAGGAAGGAAAGACAACGCGTTCCCCTCCAGGTGCAAGGTCTGAAAATACAAGGAGAGACGCGACATTAGAAAACAGTGAAATGGTGGTCCAGGCCAATCCTGATGAGTCGTTTGATAGGAAATTCACTTAATCATTTTTACACTTAAAGGGACATTCTACAATCAAAGAGAATTAGATAAACTGGGTTAGTGGTGGGTAAGAACATTTGTTGCCATCTCTCTCCAGCCCAGTTCACATTAGCGCTATTGCTCTTCCGTTTATCTCCACTCATCCGTTCCCTATAGGGTTACGTGTCCTGATACTAATGACTGAAAGGGAACCTGTCACCAGGGACCTCATGTTCACTACAGACAGGTTGCAGAAGCTTATTACACCTGCACATCGGCCTCTCTGCCTTTTCTAAACTTTTGCATTACAGTATAATTGTGTGTTATAACTTACTCTTGCATCCTGACAAGATCCTGGGGTAGTCACAGGGGTTGGACTTTGGTTTGGATGCATTTCAAAAAACATGTGACTTGTCCGTGTTATTCCCTCCTCATCTCTCAGCCCCCACCTTTGTTCTCCTGTATAGCTCCTCCTCCTCAGCCTGACATCAGTGGGGGTGGGAGGAGCTGTACAGGAGCACAAAGATGGAGACAGCCTGCAGCTCAGACAAGTCACTGCAATCCATCCAAACCAAAGCCCAAACCCTGTGACTACCCCAGGATTCTGTCAGGATGCAAGAGTAAGTTATAACACGCGATTATATTGTAATGCAAATGCTTAGAAAAGGCAGAGAGGCCGATGTGCGCTGCCGGTGTCTTGGGTTTTTACAACCTGTCTTTAGTGAAAATGAGGTCCCTGGTGACAGGTTCCCTTTAACATCTGTTTGTATAAGAAGTGATGCAAAGCCATTATAACAGGATTATGGGATTCCTTCCAGGACAATACGATGGATTCCTATAAGATTTGTACTATAACTAGAAGCAGCAGTGACAGAATAATGGGAATATTTCCATATATCAGCAATGGCCGATGCTGCGTTGCCCTTGATGTTGCTGGTCTAGGCTGCAGTAACAGAAGGACGTATCTATCCGCACCTGAGCCGCTGTTTCCTCCATCCGCATGAGTTACACTCCTGTCACAGCGCCATCCATTACCCTGCACTCAGGCGAGGATGTACTCAGGCTTATGTCAGGGCGCACTACTTTTCACAGTTTGCGCACCATTTATCCTTGTCACACAGTTGTTTTCCTGTGTCTACGGCTTTATCATCAACTGCGACTTGCATTTTTGGTGCAATTTTGATGATAGGAATACATGGGCTGCACAAAAACTACAAAGTATTATAAAGACAAGGAAAGGAAACGGCAGATGAAAGATCAAAACTTCCCCCATAGTTGTTACTTGTCCGCGTAGGTTTGTACACAACCTGACCCCATAGAAACCAATGGGTTAATAGAGTTTGCAACAATTCAGAAAATACTGCAGAAAATTCAGAATAACACACGTTGTAAGGTGTGTGTGGGGGGGAATCTAGACTTCATTGCACTGTAGCACTTTGTTTGGGAAGGGGCGTGGTTTGTGTCATGTGACTCCACACCTGCTATATATACATACAGGCGGTTCCCTACTTAAGAACACCCGACTTACAGACAACCCCTAGTTACAAACGAAGATTTATTGTTAATCCTGGTTCTTATGACGACCCAACATTTTTAAAATCCAATTGTCACAGAGACCAAAAAAAATAGTTTGACTGAGGTTACAATTATAAAATATACAGTTCTGACTTACATACAAATTCACATGAAGAACAAACCTACAGACCCTATCCTGTATGTAACCCGGGAACTGTCTGTATATCAGATTGTCACTATTTGTATTTAGCTTGAAGAAGGCCCCAACACAGAGCCGAAGCGTTGCTTTGAATATGGAATAAATCCACTTATGGTTTTGCACAATTCTATGTCTGGAGGCTGTTATTACCTTTGTACTAGATAGATATGAGGTAGATAGATAGATAGATAGATATGAGGTAGATAGATAGATAGATAGATAGATAGATATGAGGTAGGTAGATAGATAGATAGATAGAAGATAGATAGATAGGAGATAGATAGATAGATAGATAGGAGATAGATAGATAGATAGATAGGAGATAGATAGATAGATAGATAGATAGGAGACAGATAGATAGATAGATAGATAGATATGAGGTAGGTAGATAGATAGATAGATATGAGGTAGGTAGATAGATAGATAGATATGAGATAGATAGATAGGAGATAGATAGATAGATAGAAGATAGATAGATAGATAGATAGATAGATAGATAGGAGATAGATAGATAGATAGATAGATAGATAGATAGATAGATAGATAGATAGATAGATAGATAGATATATATTGTAAGGCAGTGGCTGGAAAGGTCATCAATGGCGTCTATGTTCCAGCTAGGGTTTTCTCCTATGCTTGGTAAAGGGACGGCCACTGATGATTAATCCAGGTTCTGGGGCTTTGGTAATGGAGCTCGTTAGCCGCACCTGGTCCAGGGCTTTAGTAACCTGCGCGTTTTCTGCGCGTGCTTTTGACGAGCAGAACTTGCATTGCACTCTGACCCATTGTAATCAATGGGTCTTTTCAGACTTGCATTTTTTTTCACGCACCTTTTTTTTTAAAGCGCATTTAAATCTCGACAAGCTCTACTTTTGCAAGTCACGCACGTGAAAAACGCACCATACAAGTCTATGGAGACGCATCAAAAACGCATCGCACTCTGAGACACACGCAAGTGCAATGCGTTTTTCACGCAGCAATTGCCATAGAAAATACAGAGCTCATCCCTGAGTCCTTTCACGTGCGTTATCTGACGTGAAAAACTGAGGCGCTGAACAAACTGACTGAAAACTGATTGCACTCTGATGCAAAATGTGCGTTTTTCACTGACCAAACCCTGATCGCACCCTGATCAGACTCTGACGTGATCTGCAACGCAAGTGTGGAAGGGGCCTTAGCTAGAGAGGGGAAAAGCCATTGGGGGGTCATTTACTAAGGGCCCAAATCGCTATTTTCCGTCGGGTTTCCTGAATATTACCGATTTGCGGCATTTTTCCCTGAATTGCCCCAGGTTTTTGGCGCACGTAATCAGATTGTGGCGCATTGGCGCCGGCATGCATGTGACTGAAATCAGGGGATGGTGGCCGTCGGGGAAAACCCAACGGATTCGGGAAAACTGCGGAATTTAAAAAAAAAGTGTCGCTTGACACTCGCTTACCTGCACCCAAGATAGGACGGTGAACTTCAGCGCAGCAGCGACACCTGGTGGACATCAGGCGCATGACCTTATTGAATCCCGGCAGACCCGAATCAGCGCCGGAGAACCCGCCGCTGGATTGCGACAGGACCGGGTAAGTAAATCTGCCCCATTGTGTTAGCTGGCGCCCAAACGGGCAGGTCTTTTGTTTTGTATTTTATTTCTGTCAGTTATGAGCCTGTACGAGTTGGACTTGTGACCACAACTGACAATAAAGACTGGAAGACAAACCAGCGTTTGGAACTAAAAGTCAGACTCAGCGTCTCTGCGCACGGCCGGCACACAACTGTGAGGGCGAGTTCACATGTTTTAAAACACATTACAACAGCTGAGATGAGGTGATTTGCCTAATTACATTAGTGTTAACACATGTGTTTTGTTAACATAGCGTTAACAAATCTAAATAGTAATGTAAATAGGCAAATCGCCTCATCTCAGCTGTTGTAATGTGTTTTAAAACGCAATGAAAAATGCAACCAAAGCGCAACGTGTGAACGCGCCCTCACGTCATAGTTGTGTGCCAGTCGGGCCGTGGGTACGGAGATGTCGCGGTTTTAAAACATCAAGAAGAGGCGCTGCAGACGGAGCTGCCGCGGACCCACTACGGACATGAAGATGGAAGCGGAGCTGCCCGGGCCGTCGGAATGGTGAGTATTGAGGGTTTTTTTTTATATACCCGAGTATAAGCCGAGTGGGGAATTTTCAGCAGTCAATATGGACCAAAATCTCTGAGGAATGCTTCCAGCACCTTGAATCTAGTCCAGAATCTGGTCCAGGGCTTTAGAAACCTGAGCTGCATCATGAGAGGAGTCCTCTGACCAGAGCTAGAGGTGCTGCTGTGTGTGATACAAGCCTGGAGGTAAAGACTGCCAATGCGTTTGTTTTGTACCCTTAGCCAGAGAGGGAAAAAGCTATTGTATTTGCTAGCGCCTAGACGGGCAGGTATTTTTGTTTTGTATTTTATTTCTGTCAGTTATGCGCCTGTACAAGTTGGACTTGTAACCACAACTGACAATAAAGACTGGAAGTCAATCCAGTGTTTGGAACTAAAAGTCTCTGTGAACTGTCTTGGCTCTCACCAGTGAGCTGAACCCCTACAGTTTGGTGGAGGATGTGGGCAGTTCCTTAAAGAGACAGAGACTTGTTTCAACAGAAAAATGGAGGAACTTATAAAACAGCTTGTGCAAGCTAATGTTAACCTCCAGCAGGCAAATGCCTTACAGCGACAGGTGCATGAAGAAGCCATGAAAGCCCAGCAAGAGACCAATCATCTGTTGGTGAAAGCTCAGCAGGACCCATAGAGCCACCTCCTACCACAAGGCCCCATAACATAGCCCCATAGAGCCACCTCTTACCACAGGGCTCCATAACATAGCCCCATAGAGCCACCGCCTTCCACAAGACCATTCCTGCCCCTATTCTTATATTTGAGCTCAGCAGACTCTCCGATTTTGGAGTGGAAGGGGTTAATAGAGAGGAATCACTGGATGTCTTTGAAGCTGGACCTTTTGCTCTCCCCTAGAGCTCAGCCTCCACCTGCATTCGGAATATTAGAGACTCTTGACGATTTATAGCGCAGTGAATAGGAGAAAGCATCTAATAGTCTGAAGACTCCCGCTACCGGGTTTCTCCGGAAATAAGACTTGTTTTATATTTATTTTTGCACCCAGAGAAGCACCAGATCTTATTTTCAGGGAGTGTCTTATTTTTTCATGAACAAATATTTACATTTATTGTTGAATAAATAAAATCAGCATTTATTAATATCTTATAGTCATGTGACCACAAACATCAGCAGAACCTTCTGAATCCCGTCAAGAATTTCGTGTGACTCTTTCCATGTACAACGATTTCTGGTACATTTACCGATCCTCGTATTTCTGTAACATCCTTAGAACTGTCCAAACCCTGAATTCCATCAAAAATGTATAAAGAAAGTGCAACATTTACTCAAAGTCAGTCATGTCCTCATCTTATGGTACCCTCCGGACCCTGAATTTGTAGTGACTCCATTTATTTTATAATCATTGGCCCCATCTCTCATGTTTAGTTCTTTCCATAAAAATGAGCCCTTCTTCAGGTCACCGCTTATAACATTTACAGTGATTGTGTCCCATGAATTCTTTACATTGTTGCATCCTTTTCCAGTATCTAAATGATCTACTAATCCTAATGTACAGCGCGGGAGGGGGGGAGCTGTAGTAATGGCGGCCGCTGGGTCTTATTTTCCAGGGAGGCCTTATATTTCTAAGTCTGAAAAAAATGTCACTAAGGCTACATGCACACACATGGTACGGCGAGCACACAGCGGCGCTGGGGAGAGGGGGAGGGGTTGAGCATCTCCATAGAGGAACATGGCGCACGGTGCTGTATGCCGAGAAAAGATAGGACATGTCCCATCTTTTCACGGCTACGGAACGGTACAGTGCCGCACCATACCGCGTGCCCATTGCCGGCCTATTGGGGAGGTATATACATACCCCAACGGCCGTGTGAATGAGGCCTAAGTGTATCCCGGGGGCTGAGGCACATCTATGAGCACATGTAATGGCGATCCTCCAGAACTCAAGGCAGAGCCGCCGGCCAGGGCAGTCAGCCGCTAGGGATCAGTAAGACCAAGCTCAGTGTGGAAGTTCATGTGTATTTAACTCTCGATCTACTTATTGCCTCTTGGATTTTCCTTGCACTTGTGGCATTCTTGGACATTATTAAGAAGCTTTCGGAATCGGAACTATTGGAAGATTTATTGCTGAAGAAGCCGGGATTTCTCTTTGAGTCCGGTTTCAGCTTCATCTAGAAGAGAAACTTACAGGTAGATAATTTTCTATGAGATCCCTGATATTTGCCATTTTCCAGCGCAGGTATCCATGATCTTTTCTATGTGTGTTTTTTTCATTATTTGGGGGAAATAAGTGGGTTATTCCCATAGAGATCCCAGCGCGGGGCTCACATCTACCAACTTCATTCTGCGAGGCCTCGTGCGCCGGTAACTTTGTTTGATTGCCTCGGTTTATCCTAATGATGTACAACCACAAGTACTACTTGTAACATCCTGAATGTTGTGTTTTCCTCTCATTGCTCCTCGTGTAGCCGCCTGATGAAGGGTCTGTGTGCCCTGAAAGCTTTCAGCAAATATCATTTTTGGGTCACCCAATAAAGGGATCATTCCTTAAGTATTTAACATCACATAATAATTTTTTGCTTTTCTTGGGTAACAAGGGGCTCCTGCCCGTTTCTAACATACAAGGTGCCTACGGCTATGTACTTCAGGTGTCGAGCCGCCGCCGCGGGGGGTTACACAAGGTCGTGTACATGTGAAAATGACAATAGAAATATTTCTCCCATATATTATAGTCGGTGATAATGCATCGCCCTGCAGCTCATGTGTAAGTGCAGTAACTTCTGATCAGATTGGATACAAATAATAGAATCCATTATTCATGTCCCCATCACTCGCACATCACCAGCGCCGCGCCGTATGAACGTAAGGAATTATTGGAAATTATTCACTCATTTGCATAACAACAAACATAATACAATTCTTCAGAATGATAATAGATTTCTGCTTTGGGCGAAATCTGTGACCCATAAAATCCAGAAGATATAAGGAAAGATTGTGTTTACCATGTGCGGGAGATAAGTAACTTCTCTGCTGCTCTTATTCCTTCTTTCGTGATTATTCAATGCTTGAGGTTGATGCATCCACAGTAATGGCCACACGGCTCCTCCATACAGCAGAATCCAGTAGGACACAAGTCCTGCTTCCCAAGGGTCATGTGACCTGCGGACAGGAGTGGATAAGACTGCCCTGGGCCAGGGCTGTATGGATATTATGGCTCCTAGAAGTCTGGAATCACTTCCTACATCTGGTGCTAGAAGCTTCTTGGGGTACGGAGGACGAGTCCCTTCTGCTGCTTTCAATCTGTGGTTTGAGAACCTTTGGAGGACCTTTCAAATGTCCTGAAATCTCTCCTGAGTACATGTTTATTGAGAGCAGGATCAGATGTACAAGGATTTCATGGGTGAAGGTCCTTCTCAGTATAAAATTTGGTAGGTGGTTTAGTTGGCCATGGGCCCCCTAGAAGGTTTGGGCCCCGGGCTACCACCCAAACTGCCTGTATCATAATCCACTGCCTGCAGCTCCTCGCAACGAACCTTGAACTTTAACGGGGTAAATATAATATGGGTCATATACTTACCCTAGTAAAGTTTGGGATTAATGACCAACTCATTCAAGCCAAAGCCGTCTTACAGAAAAGCCCCAAAAACATGAGTAAAACTTTTTTGCAGAATAGTTACCACCATTACCCATAGATCCAGGCACCGGGACTGTGATATCTTCTTATATTGGTTATCCATGGCCTCCTGCCTTCTAAAATTGTATGATTATGCTAATGAGCCAGAAGGGCTACCCTAGCCCCTCCATGTTGTGGCTACACTTGCTCTTAGTGAGGACACTTCCTCCCTCCCACTTTGTCTTCACTGCTGCTGAGACTACAGGAAGTTCAGGGGGGAGGGGGAACCTGAATCCAACAGAGCACGGAGGGGATAGGGTAACCCTTCTAGCTCATTAGCATACTTTTAAAAGTTGATATTAGAAGGAAGCAGGCCATGGGTACCAAATATAAGAAGATCCCACAGTCCTGGTGCCTGGATCTATGAGTAATGTCCCCGGTTTAGCGGGATGGATTTTGATGGGAGATTTCCTAGCTAAAAGGTAACTTAAATCTACCCCAGCCAGAAGTGAAGCACTGGGACGGGAAGGCAAAACATCTGACCTGGCAGATGCCCCACAATAAGGTGACATTTCGGAGGGAGGAACATGTTATCATGGGGCTTTTCGACTTAAAGGGCATCTACCAGCAGAATGAAGGGTTGTATGCAAATGAGCCTGAGGCACCATTAAAACCTGTAGAGCATGGCGCCCCTCAGGCTCATTTGCATAAGTATTTCATCCTGGTGGTAGATGTCCTTTAAGGATGCATCAAATTCATAAACTTTTTGAAAAACCTACCCGTTTGACCGGAGTGATATTGAAGAAATGTTTTGATTCTTTACCAATTCCTTGTGCCTGGGGTGAGAGACACAACTCAATCACTTGCCAAAGTGGAAGTCCGCAAGAGTAAGTAAACGTAGGAACATATAGATGGTGCACATATACACCCAGGAGAACACGAGAATACTGCATCTCAGTCAGGTGGTAAATGGAGGTGAGTAGCACTTACTATGGGTGTATAACCAAGGCCACGGATTAGGAATAAAGCTCCAGTCTGACCTCCATTTTCAACTCTTTCCCAGATGAAGGACCCAAATTGTGGCCAAACCTTATTCAACTCATTAAAGTAGGAATGAACCAAGTGATTCCACCTACTAGGGGAAAAGTGTAGCCCCATCAGTGGAGTCTGGACACTACAGTATCTACAGTCTCTCTCCGTGGTTTACCACCGAGGGCTGTTAGATCCTATTCATTTTGACCGGAACAACATCTCAATCCATTTCCAACGTTTTATGCATTTTATGTCCTGTGTCTCCACCATCACAACAACCTGTGGTGATAAGTTCTCACTGCTCTTACAGTAAAGAATCATGAATCCACCGATGATTATTAGAGAGGCCTCCATTGTCCACTGTAAAATATCTACAAAATGCTTTTAATTCTTGATTAATAGGTCGCCTTCAGCTATGGATGACCGATCAGTCGGGTAAAGCTTTGGTATTGGAGGTAAAGAGTCTTAGATTCGAGTCTGATGAAATGTTTTCTCGAGTCTACAAATCCTACGGATCATATACAGATATAATTACTACAAGTCATTACTCAGGCATCAGATTCTCTGTACAGGCGGTCCCCTACTTAAGAACACCCGACTTACAGATGACCCCTAGTTACAAAAGGACCTCCAGATGTTGGTAATTTACTGTACTTTAGCTCGAGGCTACAATGAATAGCTGTAACAGTCACCAAAGGGGTATTTAATGAAACTTTATTGTTATTCCTGGTTCTTATGACAACACAACATTTTTAAAATCCAGTTGTCACAGAGACCAAAAGAAATCTGGCTGGGGTTACAATTATAAAGTATACAGTTCTGACTTACATACAATTTCAACTTAAGAACAAACCTACAGAATTTAAGCTGGGGACTGCCTGTACATTGTAGCGTATATACAGTATATATACTACCAATGCCATAGTGTAATGTATATATATATACTATCAATGCCATAGTGTAATGTATATATATATATATATATATATATATATATATATATTGTAAGGCAGTGTCTGGAAAGGTCATCAATGCTGTCTATGTTCCAGCTAGGGTTTTCTCCTATGCTTGGTAAAGGGACGGCCACTGATGATTAATCCACTGATTAAACCCGAGCTGCACCATGAGAGGAGTCTCTCTGACCAGAGCCAGAGGTGCCGCTGTGTGTGATACAAGCCTGGAGGTAAAGACTGCGTTTGTTTTGTACCCTTAGCCAGAGAGGGAAAAAGCTATTGTATTAGCTGGCGCCTAGATGGGCAGGTATTTTTGTTTTGTATTTTATTTCTGTTCGTTATGAGCCTGTACAAGTGGACTTGTGACCACAACTGACAATAAAGACTGGAAGTCAAACCAATGTTTGGAACTTAAAGTTGGACTCAGCGTCTCTGTGAACTGTCTTGGCTCTCACCAGTGAGCTGAACCCCTACAGTTTGGTGTCTCGGATGCGGGCAGTTCCTTAAAGAGACAGAGACTAGTTTCAACAGAAAAATGGAGGAACTTATAAAACAGCTTTTGCAAGCTAATGTTAACCTCCTGCAGGCAAATGCCTTACAGCGACAGGTGCATGAAGAAGCCATGAAAGCCCAGCGAGAGACCAATCATCTGTTGGTGAAAGCTCAGCAGGACATTGGGCGGGAGCAGCAGCAGGTGAACAAAACTCTCCAACAGCAAATCCAAGCCTTGGCGGAGAGACCTGAGGCGCTATAAGCCCCACAGCAGGCACCCCGGCAGCTGGTGCAAAACGCCATGAGGAAAATGACCAAGGAGGATGATGTAGAGGCTTTCCTGGGCACCTTTGAGCGGATTGCTGAGAGTTCCCGGCTTCCTGAGGACCAGTGGGCAGAAGTGTTGGCCCCCTTCTTAACAGGTGAGCCCCAGAAGGCTTATTTTGACCTGAGGGTGCAGGATGCCAAAGTGTATGCTAAACTCAAGGGAGAAATCCTAGCCCGACTCGGGGTTACCCTTGCTCTCCGTGCACAGAGAGTCTACACCTAAGAATACGACCCTGCCAAGCCAGCCAGGTCACAGATGTATGATCTCTTCCACCTGACCAACAAATGGCTGCAGCCAGAGGAGCTTACTGCAACCCAAGTTGTGGAGCGGGTTGTCTGTGACTGCTTTGTCCGTGCTCTACCAGCAAAAGTACAGAGATGTGTCGGGTATTCAGATCCAAAAACTGTGGATGAGCTGGTGTCCTCAGTGGAGCGCTTTACGGCTACAGAAGAGTATCTCCAGGTGCTGTGTCCCACATCCCCTAGGAACAACAGAAAACCATCATCTGGTAAGACTGTTCCTTATTCTAAAGGGGTAAAACTGCCATCTAAAGAGGGTGGATCACCGTTTTTTGGTCCTAGAGACCGGCCTACAAGTCCAAAACAGGACTCTGTGTCTAAAGCCCGGGGTCAGGTAGTCTGCTCGCGCTGCCAAGGACTGGGACATTTTGCTACTAACTGCCCGGTGCTAGGAGAACCTATGGAGTGTGACTTGGGAAGGCATCGGTCCTTGTTTGCTAGACCTTCTTGTGCTGCACACATGGACAATGCATCTGAGAGACAGACCTGTGTAGTACAAATAGAAGGTTATCCTGTTTTGGCATTACTGAACTCTGGGAGTCTGGTGACTTTGGTACACGCAAGTCTGGTGGACCCTCACAAAGTCCAGACTCACCGCATGGGTGTAATTTGTAACCATGGAGATACTAAGGACTATCCCACTGCTGTGATATTGGTGGAAACTACTTGTGGGATATTAAGCCATGAAGTCGGCGTGGCTAAAAACCTGTTGCACAGTGCCATTATTGGAGGAGATTTTCCCTTATTCTGGGATTTGTGGGAGAATAAAAACAGCCAATTGTACAATGTCCATGATGATGTTAACCTGTCTGAACATGTCTCTATGTCTGATACCTCAGCTGAGCCTGTCATTGCTGTACCTTTAGAGCAAGAGGAACCTAATAATTTTCCTTTAGAGGTCCTGGCTGGGGACTCAGAGGAAACAGTTCCTGATTTAGAACTTTCCCAATTACAAGTATCCAGGGGAAACTTTGGTACGGAACAGCTGAGAGATCTGAATCTTGTTAATGCCTGGAAAAATGAAAAAAGTTATTAATGGTGTACCCCAAGAACCAGGCATTGAATTGGTGTATCCCCATTTTATGGTACACAATGGGGCACATTGACTTACCCGGTCCAGTCGCGATCCAGCGGCGGGTTCTCCGACGCTGATTCGGGTTCTGCCATGATTCACTAAGGTCCGTGCGCCGATATTCACCAGGTGTCGCTGCTGCGCCAAGGTCCGCCGGAGTTCACCTGCTTTTTTCTGGTGTATGTGAGTGCTTGATCTTGCGACACAAATGGCTTTTTAAATTCCCCGGTTTTTCCGAATCCTTCGGGTTGTCCGGTGGCCTCGCCCCCCGATTTCTGTCGCGTGAAAGTTGGCGCGATTGCGCCAAAAATCGATCGCGTGCGCCACAATCCCGTGAAATACAGCGCAAAGCGGAAATATTCGGGAAAAACCCGACGGATTCGCGGCTGCGGACCCTTAGTAAATGTGCCCCAATGACTTGTATAGGGTGAAGAAAACCCCAACTGATGTAATAGAGCAGCTTGTCGTACCGCAGTGTTTTGTAAAAACCATATTGGAGCTAGCTCATTCTCATGTATTAGGGGGACATCTGGGGGCTGAGAAAACCAGAGAACGAATTGAGAGAAACTTTTTCTGTCCGGGTATTTATAAAGCAGTGGATGTATTTTGTCAGTGCTGCCCAGAGTGTCAAATTAACACTCCTCGGCCGCATTTTCGCAACCCACTCATTCCCCTTCCAATTATTGAAATTCCTTTTGAGCGTATTGCTATGGATCTTGTGGGTCCACTTCCTAAGTCCGCCAGGGGTCACCAACACATCTTAGTGATCCTAGACTACGCAGCCCGCTATCCACAAGCAATACCGCTCAGGAATACCTCATCTAAGGTCATAGCAAAAGAGCTGTTCCAAATGTTCACCAGGACTGGTATTCCTAAAGAAATACTCACTGACCAGGGGACACCTTTCATGTCTAAAATTACTAAAGAATTGTGCCGGTTGTTAAAAATTACACATTTACGCAGCTCTGTGTATCATCCAAAAACCGATGGGCTAGTGGAAAGATTTAATAGGACACTGAAAGGCATGCTCAAAAGGGTGGTGGATAAAGACGGGAAAGACTGGGATTGTCTTCTTCCCTATTTAATGTTTTCTATAAGGGAGGTTCCACAGGCATCTACAGGGTTCTCTCCCTTTTAACTCCTTTATGGCAGACATGTACGAGGGCTCTTGGACATTGCTAAAGAGACTTGGGAGCAGGAACGCACACCACATAGAAGTGTTGTTGAGCATATAGCTCAGATGCAGGACCGCATAGCAGCAGTAATGCCAATTGTTAAAGAGCATATGCAGCGAGCTCAAGAGGCTCAGACAAGGGTCTACAATAGATCTGCTAGGGTCAGAACTTTCCAACCAGGTGATAGGGTGCTAATTCTGGTACCCACAGTAGAAAGTAAATTATTGGCAAAGTGGCAAAGTGAGGTTGCTGAAAGGGTTAATGAGGTTAATTATAAGGTATATCAACCAGGGAAAAGAAAGCCCTACCAAATATACCATGTTAACCTCATTGAACCCTGGAAAGATCGTGAGGTGCTTTGTGCCGAGCAATGTATTGCCCGAGGTTTATGTTGCTGAAACTTTATCCGCAGTTCAGAAACAAGAGGTCAGGGAGCTGCTGCAGAGGAACAGGGAAACATTCTCTGAGTTACCTGGACGTACTAACCTTATAAAGCATGATATTGTGACACAGCCAGGAGACAAGGTTAAGTTGTGCCCATATCATGTACCCGAAGCCCAGAGATGGGCATTCTCAGAGGAAGTGAAGAAAATGTTGGACCTTGAGGTTATTGAAAAATCACAAAGCGGTTGGTCTAGCCCAATCGTTCTCATTCCCAAACCCGACGGTACCCTGAGATTTTGTAACGACTTTAGGAAGTTGAATGAAATCTCAAAATTTGATGCCTATCCTATGCCCAGGGTTGATGAATTGATAGAAAGGTTGGGTCCGGCTAGGTATGTCACTACTCTGGACCTTACTAAGGGCTATTGGCAGGTTCCATTAACTAAAGAGGCAAAGGAAAAGACTGCTTTCTCTACCCCAGAAGGCCACTATCAGTATAAAGTACTCTCTTTCGGCCTACATGGTGCACCAGCCACTTTTCAGAGGTTAATGGACCTAATTTTGGAGCCTCATAGAGCATATTCAGCAGCCTACCTAGATGATGTGGTTATCTTTAGCCAGAATTGGGAATCTCATCTAGGGAAGGTACAAGCAGTCTTGGATTCCTTGCGGGAGGCCGGCTTAACCGCCAACCCAAAAAAATGTAAAATTGGTCTAGAGGAGGCTAGATATTTGGGGTATAACATTGGAAGAGGAGTCATCAAACCCCAAAGTGACAAAATTGAGGCAATTAAAAGCTGGCCTCAGCCTATTTCCAAAAAGCAGGTCAGAGCCTTCTTGGGCATAGCGGGTTATTACAGGAGGTTTGTGCCAAACTTTGCCACTATTGACGCTCCTCTCACAGACCTTACCAAGGGGTCAAAGTCCAACATGGTAAAGTGGAATGAGGAGGCAGAACAGGCTTTTCAGCGATTGAAGGGCGTGCTGTGTAAGAGGCCGGTATTGATTGCTCCTAACTTTAAGGAGGAGTTTATACTGCAAGCAGATGCCTCTAATGTTGGGTTAGGGGCTGTCCTTTTTCAGGTAAAAAATGGGGAAGAACACCCTGTAATGTACCTCAGCAGAAAACTAACATCTGCTGAAAAAAGTTATGCCATAATAGAAAGGGAATGCCTTGCTCTGAAGTGGGCCATTGAGTCTCTGAGATATTATCTCCTGGGCAGACAATTTAGGCTAGTCACTCACCGTTAAAATGGATGGCCCAAAATAAGGGGAAATATGCGGGAGTGACTAGATGGTTCCTTGCTCTGCAAGATTTTAAGTTTTATGTGGAACATCGTCCAGGAGCTCTACAAGGTAATGCGGAAGCGTTATCACGCGCACATTGTTTAGTGACACAAGATACTCCTCCCCACAGGTCTGAGTAGAGGGGGAGGGTATGTAAGGCAGTGGCTGGAAAGGTCATCAATGCCGTCTATGTTCCAGCTCGGTTTTTCTCCTATGCTTGGTAAAGGGACGGCCACTGATGATTAATCCAGGTTCTGGGGCTTTGGTAATGGAGCTCGTTAGCTGCACCTGGTCCAGGGCTTTAGTAACCCGAGCTGCACCATGAGAGGAGTCTCCCTGACCGGAGCTAGAGGTGCTGCTGTGTGTGATACAAGCCTGGAGGTTTTGTACCCTTAGCCAGAGAGGGAAAAAGCTATTGTATTAGCTGGCGCCTAGACGGGCAGGTATTTTTGTTTTGTATTTTATTTCTGTTCGTTATGAGCCTGTACAAGTTGGACTTGTGTTCACAACTGACAATGAAGACTGGAAGTCTAACCAATGTTTGGAACTTAAAGTTGGACTCAGGGTCTCTGTGAACTGTCTTGGCTCTCACCAGTGAGCTGAACCCCTACAATATATACTATCAATGCCATAGTGTAATATATATATACTATCAATGCCATAGTGAAGGAAATACTATCAATGCCATTCCCTCTCTTAATAATGCAAATTCAATCCGCATTTCCAGACACGGATGAAGGATTTTGTATTATTAATGTAAACTGCGACATCGTTTCATCTTCCAGCTACATAAAGTTATCATAATAGAACATAAAAATAAATGGAAGAATTCTGATCCGACTGCATCCGCGGCACATATTCATCTTCCTTGCCTTTCATTGTCTGTGCAGCTACAAATGTACCCAATGGGCAAATCTGATGGGTCTAAAGATTAATGTGAAATCCTAAAGCGTCTGTGCATCAAAGTGGAGGGATTTCTCCATCTTCCTAAAAAAAAAAAAAAAAAGGAAATGAATTGGATTCACTCTTCCCGAACTCTATATAACTCCGTATGTATGAATCCTATTATTGGAGGTTTCCTATGAAGAGCTTAAAGTCAATACAGATCCGTGGATTGCACCCGAGTAGCTCATTCCACTACACAGATTCACGCTTTGATCCCTATCATTACAACATGGCTCCAAGCATCTCCTCCCATCCAATTCCAAGACTCCGGAGTGGAATGAAAATCAACGTTGAACGTTACGGTTCCTTCCTCTGTTACTTTGTAACTCAACATAAAAATATATATAGGACCTACATGGAACCTCTCAAATCCGTCCTTTAATCTTTCACTCCATCATTTCTTATCCTCTTATGATTAACATTTCGGATACGGTAACATTTCTCGAGGAGCGCAATGGCCCTGCTAGAGGTTGACGACCACATTCACAAAGTATCGCTTAGCCAGGAGACATTACCGCGCCATAAGAAGCCTTACAGCCCATTTAATTGAATGTTAAATATGGCCCCAAATGTTTTCCATAATAGGAGTCAATTATCTTAATGTTATCTCCCGGCACATTACACTAAGAGACATATGTATGGTGCTATCTGCCGGCACATAATGTTCCCCGCAATCCGAGGGCTGTACATTCCCAGCTGTTTACTAGATACAAGCAGTTCCCACACATTTTATAGCAAAGTAATTAAGTAATTTGATGTGTAAACGTCTAATAAAAAGATGTCCTGAGGTTACTGTTACTTACAGTTTGCTTTCTGCCGGTGCCAAGTCGGCTGGTGCTATATGATCACAATCTGTTGACATTTGCTGAACGCTATGACAAGTCACGAGATGTATTTATTCACACGGAGGAGCAACCTTGGGAGTTGTGTTTACCCGCTGTTCAGATACCGGCTTTTGGCTTCGAGAAGACAGGAGCAAACAAACAGTTATTGTATAAAGATACAGAAATACAGATCTAAGGCTACAGACAAAACTAATGGGGGACCCTTTTGGTGCATCGGGGGCATCCTACCCGTGCCTAATGTAAGAGAAAAGCAAGAAAAAAAAACACTTTAAGCAAGTTTTTTTGGTTCAGTTTTTGCATATATATGGCACCATCATCTGTTGAATCAGGAAATTCCCATAGGAAATTATGGGATCCATTCTGGCATCAGTTCCCTAAATTCCTGGGGAAAGCTAATATTACATAACCGTAAATGCAGTGATTTTCTTTTTATGTGGCATTTAGTAGTTAGGCTTCTTTGAGGCTCAGTACCGACTTCCCCTATAGACTGAGATGGATTGGCGTTCCAGAAGCAACAAGCAAAGTTAAGTTGGCTACAAATAGAAGAGAAGAGAGTCTACTGCTCCCTACTACCAAGCATTAACCTGTATTGGCAATGAGGAAGATGCACAATTGCAATTCATGTTTCCCTATGTCCTCTTTTAAGTAGTTTTATTGTGTATTACAATGTATCTATCTTATATATTCGATGTACCTTCTGTTATTATGTCTGCTGTGCCGGCTGTTTCCGGTCATGTGATAACATCTGTGTTATTTAAAAATGGGATCATTGTGTGCTAAGGTTAACCATGAATAAGGGTAGAGTGTCTACCCGAAACGCGTAGGCGATTCTTTTTGACTTGCTTTGCTGACTCCGTGTGAACTTACTTTTATGTTAAGATGACAATAAAGCTTTGGATTTTTAAAAAGAACGTCAGTGGATTCTATGTCTTGGAGCCGGATCACATCATTGCCTGTTAATAGACTCCAGCCTAGCTGGAGGAACCGTGCTCGACTGGCCCACATGGGACTCCTATCACTCCAGGTGAGCTGGCTTAGATTTTATTTCACTTTGATGCACAATTGGGGGTCCAGTGGATCTTGGTACCCAAGTTATTGGGAGCAGCAGCAGGTGAACAAAACTCTCCAACAGCAAATCCAAGCCTTGGCGGAGAGACCTTAGGCGCTACAAGCCCCGCAGCAGTCACCCCGCAGCTGGTGCAAAACGCCATGAGGAAAATGACCAAGGAGGATGATGTAGAGGCCTTCCTGGGCACCTTTGAGCGGATTGCTGAGAGTTCCCGGCTTCCTGAGGACCAGTGGGCAGAAGTGTTGGCCCCCTTCTTAACAGGTGAGCCCCAGAAGGCTTATTTTGACCTGAGGGCGCAGGATGCCAAAGTGTATGCTAAACTCAAGGGAGAAATCCTAGCCGACTTGGGGTTACCCTTGCTCTCCGTGCACAGAGTCTACATCTGGGAGTATGAACCTGCCAAGCCAGCCAGGTCACAGATGTATGATCTCTTCCACCTGACCAACAAATGGCTGCAGCCAGAGGAGCTAATTGCAACCCAAGTTGTGGAGCGGGTTGTCTGTGACCGCTTTGTCCGTGCTCTACCAGCAAAAGTACAGAGATGTGTCGGATATTCAGATCCAAAAACTGTGGATGAGCTGGTGTCCACAGTGGAGCGCTTTACGGCTACAGAAGAGTATCTCCAGATGCGGGGTCCCACATCCCCCAGGAACAACAGAAAACCATCATCTGGTAAGACTGTTCCTTATTCTAAAGGAGTAAAACTGCCATCTAAAGAGGGTGGGTCACCGTCTTTTGGTCCTAGAGACCGACCTACAAGTCCAAAACAGGGCTCTGTGTCTAAAGCCCGGGGTCAGTTAGTCTGCTGGCGCTGCCAAGGACTGGGACATATCGCTGCTAACTGCCCGGTGCTAGTAGAACCTATGGAGTGTGACTTGGGAAAGCATGGGTCCTTGTTTGCTAGACCTTCTTGTGCTGCACATATGGACAGTGCATCTGAGAGACAGACCTGTGCAGTAAAAATAGAAGGTCATCCTGTTTTGCCATTGCTAGACTCTGGGAGTCTGGTGACTATGGTACATGCAAGTCTGGTGGACCCTGACAAAGTCCAGACTCACCGCATGGGTGTAATTTGTATCCATGGAGATACTGCTGTTATAATGGAAACTACTTGTGGGACATTAAGCCATGAAGTCGGCGTGGCTAAAAACCTGTTGCACGAGATTTTCCCTCATCTGGGATTTGTGGGAAAATAAAAACAGTCAATTGTATAATGTGCATGATGTTAACCTGTCTGAACATGTCTCAATGTCTGATACCTCAGCTGAGCCTGTCATTGCTGTACCTTTAGAGCAAGAGGAACCTAATAATTTTCCTTTAGAGGTCCTTGCTGGGGACTCAGAGGAAACAGTTCCTGATTTAGAACTTTCCCAATTACAAGTATCCAGGGGAAACTTTGGTACAGAACAGCTGACAGATCCGAATCTTGTCAATGCCTGGAAAAATGTGAAAGTTATTAACGGTGTACCTCAAGAACTAGGCGTTGAATTGGTGTATCCCCATTTTATGGTACACAATGACTTGTTGTATAGGGTGAAGAAAACCCCAACTGATGTAATAAAGCAGCTTGTTGTACTGCAGTGTTTTGTAAAAACCATATTGGAGCTAGCTCATTCTCATGTATTAGGGGGACATCTGGGGGCTGAAAAAAACAGAGAACGAATTGAGAGAAACTTTTTCTGGCTGGGTATTTCTAAAGCGGTCAATGTATTTTGTCAGTCCTGCCCGGAGTGTCAAATTAACTCTCCTCGGCCGCATTTTCGCAACCCACTCATTCCCCTTCCAATTATTGAAATTCCTTTTGAGCGTATTGCTATGGATCTTGTGGGTCCACTTCCTAAGTCCGCCAGGGGTCACCAACACATCTTAGTGATCCTAGACCACGCAACCCGCTATCCAGAAGCAATACCGCTCAGGAATACCTCATCTAAGGTCATAGCTAAAGAGCTGTTCCAAATGTTCACCAGGACTGGTATTCCTAAAGAAATACTCACTGACCAGGGGACACCTTTCATGTCTAAAATTACTAAAGAATTGTGCCGGTTGTTAAAAATTACACATTTACGCACCTCTGTGTATCATCCACAAACCGATGGGCTAGTGGAAAGATTTAATAGGACACTGAAAGGCATGCTAAAAAGGGTGGTGGATAAAGACGGGAAAGACTGGGATTGTCTTCTTCCCTATTTAATGTTTTCTATAAGGGAGGTTCCACAGGCATCTACAGGGTTCTCACCCTTTGAACTCCTTTATGGAAGACATGTACGAGGGCTCTTGGACATTGCTAAAGAGACTTGGGAGCAGGAACGCACACCACATAGAAGTGTTGTTGAGCATATAGCTCAGATGCAGGACCGCATAGCAGCAGTAATGCCAATTGTTAAAGAGCATATGCAGCGAGCTCAAGAGGCTCAGGCGAGGGTCTACAATAGATCTGCTAGGGTCAGAACTTTCCAACCAGGTGATAGGGTGTTAATTCTGGTACCCACAGTAGAAAGTAAATTTTTGGCAAAGTGGCAAGGGCCCTATGAGGTTGTTGAAAGGGTTAATGAGGTTAATTATAAGGTATATCAACCAGGGAAAAGAAAACCCTACCAGATATACCATGTTAACCTCATTAAACCCTGGAAAGATCGTGAGGTGCTTTGTGCCACAAAGCAGCCTCAACAGTTGCCGAGCAATGTATTGCCTGAGGTTTATGTCGCTGAAACTTTATCCGCAGTTCAGAAACAAGAGGTCAGGGAGCTGCTGCAAAGCCCATAGAGCCACCTCCTACCACAAGGCCCCATAACATAGCCCCATAGAGCCACCTCTTACCACAGGGCTCCATAACATAGCCCCATAGAGCCACCGCCTTCCACAAGACCATTCCTGCCCCTATTCTTATATTTGAGCTCAGCAGACTCTCCGATTTTGGAGTGGAAGGGGTTAATAGAGAGGAATCACTGGATGTCTTTGAAGCTGGACCTTTTGCTCTCCCCTAGAGCTCAGCCTCCACCTGCATTCGGAATATTAGAGACTCTTGACGATTTATAGCGCAGTGAATAGGAGAAAGCATCTAATAGTCTGAAGACTCCCGCTACCGGGTTTCTCCGGAAATAAGACTTGTTTTATATTTATTTTTGCACCCAGAGAAGCACCAGATCTTATTTTCAGGGAGTGTCTTATTTTTTCATGAACAAATATTTACATTTATTGTTGAATAAATAAAATCAGCATTTATTAATATCTTATAGTCATGTGACCACAAACATCAGCAGAACCTTCTGAATCCCGTCAAGAATTTCGTGTGACTCTTTCCATGTACAACGATTTCTGGTACATTTACCGATCCTCGTATTTCTGTAACATCCTTAGAACTGTCCAAACCCTGAATTCCATCAAAAATGTATAAAGAAAGTGCAACATTTACTCAAAGTCAGTCATGTCCTCATCTTATGGTACCCTCCGGACCCTGAATTTGTAGTGACTCCATTTATTTTATAATCATTGGCCCCATCTCTCATGTTTAGTTCTTTCCATAAAAATGAGCCCTTCTTCAGGTCACCGCTTATAACATTTACAGTGATTGTGTCCCATGAATTCTTTACATTGTTGCATCCTTTTCCAGTATCTAAATGATCTACTAATCCTAATGTACAGCGCGGGAGGGGGGGAGCTGTAGTAATGGCGGCCGCTGGGTCTTATTTTCCAGGGAGGCATTATATTTCTAAGTCTGAAAAAAATGTCACTAAGGCTACATGCACACACATGGTACGGCGAGCACACAGCGGCGCTGGGGAGAGGGGGAGGGGTTGAGCATCTCCATAGAGGAACATGGCGCACGGTGCTGTATGCCGAGAAAAGATAGGACATGTCCCATCTTTTCACGGCTACGGAACGGTACAGTGCCGCACCATACCGCTCCATACAGCGCCACGTGCCCATTGCCGGCCTATTGGGGAGGTATATACATCCCCCAACGGCCGTGTGAATGAGGCCTAAGTGTATCCCGGGGGCTGAGACACATCTATGAGCACATGTAATGGTGATCCTCCAGAACTCAAGGCAGAGCCGCCGGCCGGGGCAGTCAGCCGCTAGGGCTCAGTAAGACCAAGCTCAGTGTGGAAGTTCATGTGTATTTAACTCTCGATCTACTTATTGCCTCTTGGATTTTCCTTGCACTTGTGGCATTCTTGGACATTATTAAGAAGCTTTCGGAATCGTAACTATTGGAAGATTTATTGCTGAAGAAGCCGTGATTTCTCTTCGGGTCCGGTTTCAGCTTCATCTAGAAGAGAAACTTACAGGTAGATAATTTTCTATGAGATCCCTGATATTTGCCATTTTCCAGCGCAGGTATCCATGATCTCTTCTATGTGTGTTTTTTTCATTATTTGGGGGAAATAAGTGGGTTATTCCCATAGAGATCCCAGCGCGGGGCTCACATCTACAAACTTCATTCTGCGAGGATTCGTGCCCCGGTAACTTTGTTTTATTGCCGTGGCTTATCCTAATGATGTACAACCACATGTACTAATTATCTACGGGTAAGATCTGAAAAGTTGTGTTTTCCTCAGCTTTCAGCAAATATCATTTTTTGGGTCACCCAATAAAGAGATCATTCCTTAAGCCCTTTGTACTTTTTTCAAAAGTATTTAACATCACAGAAGAATTTTTTGCTTTTCTTGGGTAACAAGGGGCTCCTGCCCGTTTCTAACATACGAGGTGCCTGCGGCTACGTACTTCAGGTGGCGAGCCGCCGCCGCCGCATGGGGTCGCAAAAGGTCGTGTACACGGGAAAATGACATAGAAATATTTCTCCTATTCCCATATATTATAGTCGGTGATAATGCATCGCCCTGCAGCTCATGTGTAAGTGCAGTAACTTCCGATCAGATTATTACAAAGAGATTATTACGACTTTGTGACCATTATCAGAAGCCTATAGACCATCCCACGCTGTAACATGAGCATCTTCTCTAATGTATAACATCAGGAGATGTAAATGATATTGGATACAAATAATAGAATCCATTATTCATGTCCCCATCACTCGCACATCACCAGCCCCGCCGCGCCGTATGAACGTAAGGAATTATTGGAAATTATTCACTCATTTACATAACAACAAACATAATACAATTCTGCAGAATGATAATAGATTTCTGCTTTGGGCGAAATCTGTGACCCATAAAATCCAGAAGATATAAGGAAAGATTGTGTTTACCATGTGCGGGAGATAAGTAACTTCTCTGCTGCTCTTATTCCTTCTTTCGTGATTATTCAATGGTTGAGGTTGATGCATCCACAGTAATGGCCAAACGGCTCCTCCATACAGCAGAATCCAGTAGGACACAAGTCCTGCTTCCCAAGGGTCATGTGACCTGCGGACAGGAGTGGATAAGACTGCCCTGGGCCAGGGCTGTATGGATATTATGGATCCTACAAGTCTGGAATCACTTCCTACATCAGGTGCTAGAAGCTTCTAGGGGTACGGAGGACGAGTCCCTTCTGCTGCTTTCAATCTGTGGTTTGAGGACCTTTGGAGGCCTTTCAAATGTCCTGAAATGTCTCCTGAGTACATGTTTATTGAGAGCAGGATCAGATGTACAAGGATTTCATGGGTGAAGGTCCTTCTCAGTATAAAATTTGGTAGGTGGTTTGGTTGGCCATGGGCCCCCTAGAAGGTTTGGGCCCCGGGCTACCACCCAAACTGCCTGTATCATAATCCACTGCCTGCAGCTCCTCGCAACGAACCTTGAACTTTAACGGGGTAAATATAATATGGGTCATATACTTACCCTAGTAAAGTTTGGGATTAATGACCAACTCATTCAAGCCAAAGCCGTCATACAGAAAAGCCCCAAAAACATGAGTAAAACTTTTTTGCAGAATAGTTACCACCATTACCCATAGATCTAGGCACCGGGACTGTGATATCTTCTTATATTGGTTATCCATGGCCTCCTGCCTTCTAAAATTGTATGATTATGCTAATGAGCCAGAAGGGCTACCCTAGCCCCTCCATGTTGTGGCTACACTTGCTCTTAGTGAGGACACTTCCTCCCTCCCACTTTGTCTTCACTGTTGCTGAGATTACAGGAAGTTCAGGGGGGAGGGGGAACCTGAATCCAACAGAGCACGGAGGGGATAGGGTAACCCTTCTAGCTCATTAGCATACTTTTAAAAGTTGATGTTAGAAGGAAGGAGGCCATGGGTACCAAATATAAGAAGATACCACAGTCCTGGTGCCTGGATCTAAGAGTAATGTCCCTGGTTTAGCGGGATGGATTTTGATGGGAGATTTCCTACCTAAAAGGTAACTTAAATCTACCCCAGCCAGAAGTGAAGCACTGGGACGGGAAGGCAAAACATCTGACCTGGCAGATGCCCCACAATAAGGTGACATTTCGGAGGGAGGAACATGTTATCATGGGGCTTTTCGACTTAAAGGGCATCTACCAGCAGAATGAAGGGTTGTATGCAAATGAGCCTGAGGCACCATTAAAACCTGTAGAGCATGGCGCCCCTCAGGCTCATTTGCATAAGTATTTCATCCTGGTGGTAGATGTCCTTTAAGGATGCATCAAATTCATAAACTTTTTGAAAAACCTACCCGTTTGACCGGAGTGATATTGAAGAAATGTTTTGATTCTTTACCAATTCCTTGTGCCTGGGGTGAGAGACACAACTCAATCACTTGCCAAAGTGGAAGTCCGCAAGAGTAAGTAAACGTAGGAACATATAGATGGTGCACATATACACCCAGGAGAACACGAGAATACTGCATCTCAGTCAGGTGGTAAATGGAGGTGAGTAGCACTTACTATGGGTGTATAACCAAGGCCACGGATTAGGAATAAAGCTCCAGTCTGACCTCCATTTTCAACTCTTTCCCAGATGAAGGACCCAAATTGTGGCCAAACCTTATTCAACTCATTAAAGTAGGAATGAACCAAGTGATTCCACCTACTAGGGGAAAAGTGTAGCCCCATCAGTGGAGTCTGGACACTACAGTATCTACAGTCTCTCTCCGTGTTTTACCACCGAGGGCTGTTAGATCCTATTCATTTTGACCGGAACAACATCTCAATCCATTTCCAACATTTTATGCATTTTATGTCCCGTGTCTCCACCATCACAACAACCTGCGGTGATAAGTTCTCACTGCTCTTACAGTAAAGAATCATGAATCCACCGATGATTATTAGAGAGGCCTCCATTGTCCACTGTAAAATATCTACAAAATGCTTTTAATTCTTGATTAATAGGTCGCCTTCAGCTATGGATGACCGATCAGTCGGGGAAAGCTTTGGTATTGGAGGTAAAGAGTCTTAGATTCGAGTCTGATTAAATGTTTTCTCAAGTCTACAAATCCTACGGATCATATACAGATATAATTACTACAAGTCATTACTCAGGCATCAGATTCTCTGTACAGGCTGTCCCCTACTTAAGAACACCCGACTTACAGACGACCCCTAGTTACAAAAGGACCTTTAGATGTTGGTAATTTACTGTACTTTAGCTTGAGGCTACAATGAATAGCTGTAACAGTCACCAAAGGGGTATTTAATGAAACTTTATAGTTAATTCTGGTTCTTATGACAACACAACATTTTTAAAATCCAGTTGTCACAGAGACCAAAAGAAATCTGGCTGGGGTTACAATTATAAAGTATACAGTTCTGACTTACATACAATTTCAACTTAAGAACAAACCTACAGAATTTAAGCTGGGGACTGCCTGTACATTGTAGCGTATATACAGTATATATACTACCAATGCCATAGTGTAATGTATATATATATACTATCAATGCCATAGTGTAATGTATATATATATATATATATATATATATATATATATATTGTAAGGCAGTGTCTGGAAAGGTCATCAATGCTGTCTATGTTCCAGCTAGGGTTTTCTCCTATGCTTGGTAAAGGGACGGCCACTGATGATTAATCCACTGATTAAACCCGAGCTGCACCATGAGAGGAGTCTCTCTGACCAGAGCCAGAGGTGCCGCTGTGTGTGATACAAGCCTGGAGGTAAAGACTGCGTTTGTTTTGTACCCTTAGCCAGAGAGGGAAAAAGCTATTGTATTAGCTGGCGCCTAGATGGGCAGGTATTTTTGTTTTGTATTTTATTTCTGTTCGTTATGAGCCTGTACAAGTGGACTTGTGACCACAACTGACAATAAAGACTGGAAGTCAAACCAATGTTTGGAACTTAAAGTTGGACTCAGCGTCTCTGTGAACTGTCTTGGCTCTCACCAGTGAGCTGAACCCCTACAGTTTGGTGTCTCGGATGCGGGCAGTTCCTTAAAGAGACAGAGACTAGTTTCAACAGAAAAATGGAGGAACTTATAAAACAGCTTTTGCAAGCTAATGTTAACCTCCTGCAGGCAAATGCCTTACAGCGACAGGTGCATGAAGAAGCCATGAAAGCCCAGCGAGAGACCAATCATCTGTTGGTGAAAGCTCAGCAGGACATTGGGCGGGAGCAGCAGCAGGTGAACAAAACTCTCCAACAGCAAATCCAAGCCTTGGCGGAGAGACCTGAGGCGCTATAAGCCCCACAGCAGGCACCCCGGCAGCTGGTGCAAAACGCCATGAGGAAAATGACCAAGGAGGATGATGTAGAGGCTTTCCTGGGCACCTTTGAGCGGATTGCTGAGAGTTCCCGGCTTCCTGAGGACCAGTGGGCAGAAGTGTTGGCCCCCTTCTTAACAGGTGAGCCCCAGAAGGCTTATTTTGACCCAAGGGTGCAGGATGCCAAAGTGTATACTAAACTCAAGGGAGAAATCCTAGCCCGACTCGGGGTTACCCTTGCTCTCCGTGCACAGAGAGTCTACACCTAAGAATACGACCCTGCCAAGCCAGCCAGGTCACAGATGTATGATCTCTTCCACCTGACCAACAAATGGCTGCAGCCAGAGGAGCTTACTGCAACCCAAGTTGTGGAGCGGGTTGTCTGTGACCGCTTTGTCCGTGTTCTACCAGCAAAAGTACAGAGATGTGTCAGGTATTCAGATCCAAAAACTGTGGATGAGCTGGTGTCCTCAGTGGAGCGCTTTACGGCTACAGAAGAGTATCTCCAGGTGCTGTGTCCCACATCCCCTAGGAACAACAAAAAACCATCACCTGGTAAGACTGTTCCTTATTCTAAAGGGGTAAAACTGCCATCTAAAGAGGGTGGGACACCGTTTTTTGGTCCTAGAGACCGGCCTACAAGTCCAAAACAGGACTCTGTGTCTAAAGCCCGGGGTCAGGTAGTCTGCTCGCGCTGCCAAGGACTGGGACATTTCGCTACTAACTGCTCAGTGCTAGGAGAACCTTTGTGTGACTTGGGAAGGCAGCGGTCCTTGTTTGCTAGACCTTCTTGTGCTGTACACATGGACAATGCATCTGAGAGACAGACCTGTGTAGTACAAATAGAAGGTTATCCTGTTTTGGCATTACTGGACTCTGGGAGTCTGGTGACTTTGGTACACGCAAGTCTGGTGGACCCTGACAAAGTCCAGACTCACCGCATGGGTGTAATTTGTATCCATGGAGATACTAAGGACTATCCCACTGCTGTGATATTGGTGGAAACTACTTGTGGGACATTAAGCCATGAAGTCGGCGTGGCTAAAAACCTGTTGCACAGTGCCACTATTGGAGGAGATTTTCCCTTATTCTGGGATTTGTGGGAGAATAAAAACAGTCCATTGTATAATGTCCATGATGATGTTAACCTGTCTGAACATGTCTCTATGTCTGATACCTCAGCTGAGCCTGTCATTGCTGTACCTTTAGAGCAAGAGGAACCTAATAATTTTCCTTTAGAGGTCCTGGCTGGGGACTCAGAGGAAACAGTTCCTGATTTAGAACTTTCCCAATTACAAGTATCCAGGGGAAACTTTGGTACGGAACAGCTGAGAGATCTGAATCTTGTTAATGCCTGGAAAAATGAAAAAAGTTATTAATGGTGTACCCCAAGAACCAGGCATTGAATTGGTGTATCCCCATTTTATGGTACACAATGGGGCACATTGACTTACCCGGTCCAGTCGCGATCCAGCGGCGGGTTCTCCGACGCTGATTCGGGTTCTGCCATGATTCACTAAGGTCCGTGCGCCGATATTCACCAGGTGTCGCTGCTGCGCCAAGGTCCGCCGGAGTTCACCTGCTTTTTTCTGGTGTATGTGAGTGCTTGATCTTGCGACACAAATGGCTTTTTAAATTCCCCGGTTTTTCCGAATCCTTCGGGTTGTCCGGTGGCCTCGCCCCCCGATTTCTGTCGCGTGAAAGTTGGCGCGATTGCGCCAAAAATCGATCGCGTGCGCCACAATCCCGTGAAATACAGCGCAAAGCGGAAATATTCGGGAAAAACCCGACGGATTCGCGGCTGCGGACCCTTAGTAAATGTGCCCCAATGACTTGTATAGGGTGAAGAAAACCCCAACTGATGTAATAGAGCAGCTTGTCGTACCGCAGTGTTTTGTAAAAACCATATTGGAGCTAGCTCATTCTCATGTATTAGGGGGACATCTGGGGGCTGAGAAAACCAGAGAACGAATTGAGAGAAACTTTTTCTGGCCGGGTATTTATAAAGCAGTGGATGTTTTTTGTCAGTCCTGCCCGGAGTGTCAAATTAACACTCCTCGGCCGCATTTTCGCAACCCACTCATTCCCCTTCCAATTATTGAAATTCCTTTTGAGCGTATTGCTATGGATCTTGTGGGTCCACTTCCTAAGTCCGCCAGGGGTCACCAACACATCTTAGTGATCCTAGACTACGCAGCCCGCTATCCACAAGCAATACCGCTCAGGAATACCTCATCTAAGGTCATAGCAAAAGAGGTGTTCCAAATGTTCACCAGGACTGGTATTCCTAAAGAAATACTCACTGACCAGGGGACACCTTTCATGTCTAAAATTACTAAAGAATTGTGCCGGTTGTTAAAAATTACACATTTACGCACCTCTGTGTATCATCCAAAAACCGATGGGCTAGTGGAAAGATTTAATGGGACACTGAAAGGCATGCTCAAAAGGGTGGTGGATAAAGACGGGAAAGACTGGGATTGTCTTCTTCCCTATTTAATGTTTTCTATAAGGGAGGTTCCACAGGCATCTACAGGGTTCTCTCCCTTTTAACTCCTTTATGGCAGACATGTACGAGGGCTCTTGGACATTGCTAAAGAGACTTGGGAGCAGGAACGCACACCACATAGAAGTGTTGTTGAGCATATAGCTCAGATGCAGGACCGCATAGCAGCAGTAATGCCAATTGTTAAAGAGCATATGCAGCGAGCTCAAGAGGCTCAGACAAGGGTCTACAATAGATCTGCTAGGGTCAGAACTTTCCAACCAGGTGATAGGGTGCTAATTCTGGTACCCACAGTAGAAAGTAAATTATTGGCAAAGTGGCAAAGTGAGGTTGCTGAAAGGGTTAATGAGGTTAATTATAAGGTATATCAACCAGGGAAAAGAAAGCCCTACCAAATATACCATGTTAACCTCATTGAACCCTGGAAAGATCGTGAGGTGCTTTGTGCCGAGCAATGTATTGCCCGAGGTTTATGTTGCTGAAACTTTATCCGCAGTTCAGAAACAAGAGGTCAGGGAGCTGCTGCAGAGGAACAGGGAAACATTCTCTGAGTTACCTGGACGTACTAACCTTATAAAGCATGATATTGTGACACAGCCAGGAGACAAGGTTAAGTTGCGCCCATATCGTGTACCCGAAGCCCAGAGACAGGCAATCTCAGAGGAAGTGAAGAAAATGTTGGACCTTGAGGTTACTGAAAAATCACAAAGCGGTTGGTCTAGCCCAATCGTTCTCATTCCCAAACCCGACGGTACCCTGAGATTTTGTAACGACTTTAGGAAGTTGAATGAAATCTCAAAATTTGATGCCTATCCTATGCCCAGGGTTGATGAATTGATAGAAAGGTTGGGTCCGGCTAGGTATGTCACTACTCTGGACCTTACTAAGGGCTATTGGCAGGTTCCATTAACTAAAGAGGCAAAGGAAAAGACTGCTTTCTCTACCCCAGACGGCCACTATCAGTATAAAGTACTCTCTTTCAGCCTACATGGTGCACCAACCACTTTTCAGAGGTTAATGGACCTAATTTTGGAGCCTCATAGAGCATATTCAGCAGCCTACCTAGATGATGTGGTTATCTTTAGCCAGAATTGGGAATCTCATCTAGGGAAGGTACAAGCAGTCTTGGATTCCTTGCGGGAGGCCGGCTTAACCGCCAACCCAAAAAAATGTAAAATTGGTCTAGAGGAGGCTAGATATTTGGGGTATAACATTGGAAGAGGAGTCATCAAACCCCAAAGTGACAAAATTGAGGCAATTAAAAACTGGCCTCAGCCTATTTCCAAAAAGCAGGTCAGAGCCTTCTTGGGCATAGCAGGTTATTACAGGAGGTTTGTGCCAAACTTTGCCACTATTGACGCTCCTCTCACAGACCTTACCAAGGGGTCAAAGTCCAACATGGTAAAGTGGAATGAGGAGGCAGAACAGGCTTTTCAGCGATTGAAGGGCGTGCTGTGTAAGAGGCCGGTATTGATTGCTCCTAACTTTAAGGAGGAGTTTATACTGCAAGCAGATGCCTCTAATGTTGGGTTAGGGGCTGTCCTTTTTCAGGTAAAAAATGGGGAAGAACACCCTGTAATGTACCTCAGCAGAAAACTAACATCTGCTGAAAAAAGTTATGCCATAATAGAAAGGGAATGCCTTGCTCTGAAGTGGGCCATTGAGTCTCTGAGATATTATCTCCTGGGCAGACAATTTAGGCTAGTCACTCACCGTTAAAATGGATGGCCCAAAATAAGGGGAAATATGCGGGAGTGACTAGATGGTTCCTTGCTCTGCAAGATTTTAAGTTTTATGTGGAACATCGTCCAGGAGCTCTACAAGGTAATGCGGAAGCGTTATCACGCGCACATTGTTTAGTGACACAAGATACTCCTCCCCACAGGTCTGAGTAGAGGGGGAGGGTATGTAAGGCAGTGGCTGGAAAGGTCATCAATGCCGTCTATGTTCCAGCTCGGTTTTTCTCCTATGCTTGGTAAAGGGACGGCCACTGATGATTAATCCAGGTTCTGGGGCTTTGGTAATGGAGCTCGTTAGCTGCACCTGGTCCAGGGCTTTAGTAACCCGAGCTGCACCATGAGAGGAGTCTCCCTGACCGGAGCTAGAGGTGCTGCTGTGTGTGATACAAGCCTGGAGGTTTTGTACCCTTAGCCAGAGAGGGAAAAAGCTATTGTATTAGCTGGCGCCTAGACGGGCAGGTATTTTTGTTTTGTATTTTATTTCTGTTCGTTATGAGCCTGTACAAGTTGGACTTGTGTTCACAACTGACAATGAAGACTGGAAGTCTAACCAATGTTTGGAACTTAAAGTTGGACTCAGGGTCTCTGTGAACTGTCTTGGCTCTCACCAGTGAGCTGAACCCCTACAATATATACTATCAATGCCATAGTGTAATATATATATACTATCAATGCCATAGTGAAGGAAATACTATCAATGCCATTCCCTCTCTTAATAATGCAAATTCAATCCGCATTTCCAGACACGGATGAAGGATTTTGTATTATTAATGTAAACTGCGACATCGTTTCATCTTCCAGCTACATAAAGTTATCATAATAGAACATAAAAATAAATGGAAGAATTCTGATCCGACTGCATCCGCGGCACATATTCATCTTCCTTGCCTTTCATTGTCTGTGCAGCTACAAATGTACCCAATGGGCAAATCTGATGGGTCTAAAGATTAATGTGAAATCCTAAAGCGTCTGTGCATCAAAGTGGAGGGATTTCTCCATCTTCCTAAAAAAAAAAAAAAAAAGGAAATGAATTGGATTCACTCTTCCCGAACTCTATATAACTCCGTATGTATGAATCCTATTATTGGAGGTTTCCTATGAAGAGCTTAATGTCAATACAGATCCGTGGATTGCACCCGAGAAGCTCATTCCACTACACAGATTCACGCTTTGATCCCTATCATTACAACATGGCTCCAAGCATCTCCTCCCATCCAATTCCAAGACTCCAATGCAAATCAACGTTGAACGTTACGGTTCCTTCCTCTGTTACTTTGTAACTCAACATAAAAATATATATAGGACCTACATGGAACCTCTCAAATCCGTCCTTTAATCTTTCACTCCATCATTTCTTATCCTCTTATGATTAACATTTCGGATACGGTAACATTTCTCGAGGAGCGCAATGGCCCTGCTAGAGGTTGACGACCACATTCACAAAGTATCGCTTAGCCAGGAGACATTACCGCGCCATAAGAAGCCTTACAGCCCATTTAATTGAATGTTAAATATGGCCCCAAATGTTTTCCATAATAGGAGTCAATTATCTTAATGTTATCTCCCGGCACATTACACTAAGAGACATATGTATGGTGCTATCTGCCGGCACATAATGTTCCCCGCAATCCGAGGGCTGTACATTCCCAGCTGTTTACTAGATACAAGCAGTTCCCACACATTTTATAGCAAAGTAATTAAGTAATTTGATGTGTAAACGTCTAATAAAAAGATGTCCTGAGGTTACTGTTACTTACAGTTTGCTTTCTGCCGGTGCCAAGTCGGCTGGTGCTATATGATCACAATCTGTTGACATTTGCTGAACGCTATGACAAGTCACGAGATGTATTTATTCACACGGAGGAGCAACCTTGGGAGTTGTGTTTACCCGCTGTTCAGATACCGGCTTTTGGCTTCGAGAAGACAGGAGCAAACAAACAGTTATTGTATAAAGATACAGAAATACAGATCTAAGGCTACAGACAAAACTAATGGGGGACCCTTTTGGTGCATCGGGGGCATCCTACCCGTGCCTAATGTAAGAGAAAAGCAAGAAAAAAAAACACTTTAAGCAAGTTTTTTTGGTTCAGTTTTTGCATATATATGGCACCATCATCTGTTGAATCAGGAAATTCCCATAGGAAATTATGGGATCCATTCTGGCATCAGTTCCCTAAATTCCTGGGGAAAGCTAATATTACATAACCGTAAATGCAGTGATTTTCTTTTTATGTGGCATTTAGTAGTTAGGCTTCTTTGAGGCTCAGTACCGACTTCCCCTATAGACTGAGATGGATTGGCGTTCCAGAAGCAACAAGCAAAGTTAAGTTGGCTACAAATAGAAGAGAAGAGAGTCTACTGCTCCCTACTACCAAGCATTAACCTGTATTGGCAATGAGGAAGATGCACAATTGCAATTCATGTTTCCCTATGTCCTCTTTTAAGTAGTTTTATTGTGTATTACAATGTATCTATCTTATATATTCGATGTACCTTCTGTTATTATGTCTGCTGTGCCGGCTGTTTCCGGTCATGTGATAACATCTGTGTTATTTAAAAATGGGATCATTGTGTGCTAAGGTTAACCATGAATAAGGGTAGAGTGTCTACCCGAAACGCGTAGGCGATTCTTTTTGACTTGCTTTGCTGACTCCGTGTGAACTTACTTTTATGTTAAGATGACAATAAAGCTTTGGATTTTTAAAAAGAACGTCAGTGGATTCTATGTCTTGGAGCCGGATCACATCATTGCCTGTTAATAGACTCCAGCCTAGCTGGAGGAACCGTGCTCGACTGGCCCACATGGGACTCCTATCACTCCAGGTGAGCTGGCTTAGATTTTCTTTCAATTTGATGCACAATTGGGGGTCCAGTGGATCTTGGTACCCAAGTTATTTATAGAGCAGGAGGAGCTGAGCAGATTGTACATAGTGTCCTATCTGCAGGCAGCATGTTATAGTGCATGAGGAGCTGAGCAGATTGTATATAGTGTCCTATCTACAGGATATTATACAGCAGGAGGAGCTAAGCGGATTGTATATAGTATCCTATCTGCAGGCAGCATGTTATAGAGCAGGATGCGCTGAGCAGATTGTATATAGTGTCCTATCTGCAGCATATTAAAGAGCAGGAGGAGCTGAGCAGATTGTATATGGACCCTTTACTTCAAGCATGTTATAGAACAAGAGATTGGCATAAAGTAAGTTAAGATTTTATATAACTTAAGACTTTTGGATCCCTGCTCATTCTTTGCTTAGTCAGCATCCATATCAGTGATTACCAGCTATCTATTTCGTAGGCTTATGCACAAAAACGTGCACTATGTAGGACCTTCCACAAGACTCCTAAGCATTTGGGCAAGTTCTGTACTTTCACAGTGAGAGTTCCCCTTTAAGAATGGCGGATAACTGTCCGATGATCCATATAGAATGTATACGTTCACAGAAGATAAACCATCCTGCTATTTACAAAGTAGGGATATAAATATCCGGCTCCAATATTATGACACTTCCACATATGATCCAATATATTAGATGAGACAGTGGAGATACAGAATTATTGATTGATTATCTCCGCTAAGTTGTGGTAGTGACAGAGAAAAACTGTTCTGAAGAAAGGATTTACGACGGATCATTAGCTGTGATGCATTACATTCTCAGGGATTGAATTTTGATAATGATTTATCTGCTGTCATTTAGAATTAATGAGCTTTGAGGAACCTGACATTATGTTGTGTTCATTCATGTTTTCTCTCTTTGCTGTTGTATTAGAGAATTATATATAAAAAAATATTTCGTATTTGTTTAATTTATGATATTTTTTTTAATCACATGCAGTTTGAGTTCACCAGTCCCATGAATTTGGTAACGGAGAACATGTGGCGCGCTGTTATTATCATGACCGGTCGCATCTTCTACTTACCTATAAGTAATAAATTATCATTTATAAATACAAATGAGTCACGGTCCTGCGGTCCTGGATGTGCGGCAGATCAATGAGTATAATGTGGTTTATAATTAGCCGATTCCATGATTCTAAATTGTAAATGAGAATTTTACATGGATGCTCTGTTGAGTCGGCCCGGACTGCGGTACTTTTATGGAGACAAGGAATCTTATTATAACAGATACATTCATTACGGTCCATGTTTATGGGCCTTTGGGTTCTATCCATCATATGATTTAGGCTGTACATTCTCAACTCAAGGTTATGCAGAATACAGTGCGGTAGGTTCCTGCATATATTAATATAGAACCAACACAAAGGTGTTTAATTATTTAATTTCACATTGTTTTCCCTTAATTCTATTTTTTTTACCTTCCTTTAATCTTTTCTTCCTTTACTCATCCCCTTCATACCTTCCTTTCTTCCTGACTTTTTTCCTTTCCTCTCTCCCTTACTCTCTTCTTTCTTACCTGTTTTTTCTTCCTTCCTTTTCCCTTTCCTTTCTACCTTCTGTCATTCCTTTAGTCCATATCTCCCTTCTTTTCTTCCTTCTTCCCTTCCTTCCTTCCTTCCTTCCTTTCTTCTTTCCATCTCTTCCTCCCTTTCCTCTTGCTTTCATTTCTTCCCTCTCTTCCTTCCTTCCTTTCTTCTTTCCATCTCTTCCTCCCTTTCCTCTAGCTTTCATTTCTTCCCTCTCTTCCTTCTTTCCTCCCTACCCTCTCTTTCTTCCTGACCTCTATTCCTTCCTACATTTCCTTTTTTACATATTTCTGCTTTCTTCTTTTATTCCTTTCCTTCTCTTCCTTCTTTCCTTCTCTCCTTCTTCCCTCTCTTCATTCCTTCCCTTTCTTACGTCCTTCCCTTTCTTACTTCCTTCACTCTCTTTTCCTTCCTTCCTTCCTTCCTTCCTTCCTTCCTTCCCTAAATTCATTGCTTCCCTCTCTTCCTTCTTTACCCTTTTCCTTCCTTCCATCCTTCTCTTCTTTCTTTTCTCCTTCAATCCTCCGCTGTTACACTTAATTTTCTTTTATACATTTTCATTGTACTCCCACACTTTTTCCCCTTCTGCTTCCAAACTTCAAACCCATCCCTTATACTGATAGCCCCACCCATTCTTCCATCATTCAGGCCCTCATTTCCAATCTTACATCATAGAGGGAACCTGTCATCTGATTACATCTCATACATTCGCAGTGAACACAACTACACTGCCGTGCCCGTCCCCTGTGCAATGAGCAGCGGAGCATGTACCAGGCCGTTGCTGTATCACTGCACATGCGCCGGATGTTAGTTGTGTTGAACTCCAATGTGCGTCTGCCCTGAAGTAAAGGGCAGAACGGAGATGACAAATCAATGCACAATCACAGGGAGGACCTCATCTGTATATATTTTCCAACTTAGCTTTTTACAAAATGAAGCTGCAGACATCTATGATTGTATTCTGTGTAATGTGACCTCCAACAACCTGCCACTGGCCTGATATGTAAAATGCTACTGACAGTTTCCCCTGTATGTCCAAACCTTCTCTCAGTACTTTTATCTCTCCTTCTTCACTACCAACCTTCCTATCTTTTCTTTTACTTCCCCAATACTTTTTTTTTGACACATGTAAAAGGTGCAAATAATCGCCAACAAAACTTCCGCTTCTCAGACGTATGAACCATCACAACTTTTTCACCTTCCCTTTCTTCTTACTCTTCCTGTGTTTACCTCTTCTCCTTTTTCCACTCCCACAGTTTTTACCACTATTCCCATCTCTCATTCTTTACTTCCACTTCTGATCATTAGCCATTGAATCATGTAATTATGTAAAAGTGCCAGTAACATCAGACATACACTCATTGGAGGGTGATCCTCACTATTTAAGTGGCACCGGAAATAATAGTCTGCTGTACGTCCATCCTCTCATAAAAATAGAACAATGGGGTATATTTACTTACCCTTCCGTGGAGTTCACAGTGCATTGTCTGACCATAATAGGTATAGAATTTTTTTTTTGCATTGTATCAGTTATTTCCAGTTTGCTCTCTCTCTCTCTTGGTCCCATAGATTTTAAATGGACTGACTGCTGTTTAACTTAAATGGGGGGCATAGGACCCCTTATATATAATCAGTGGGAGTCTATGCCATAGTTCTGTTACATTAAAATTAATGGGGGTAAGTGTAGAATAGGAAATAGAGTCAAGTTTTAGCCTTCATGTAGGGGCATCACTTCCCTTACTACTATCTGACTAGCTGGTCCCCATTAGCCTTTATGTAGGGGCGGGTCTTCCCTTACTACTATCTGACTAGCTGGTCCCCATTAGCCTTTATGTAGGGGCATCACTTCCCTTACTACTATCTGACTAGCTGGTCCCCGTCAGCCTTCATGTAGGGGCATCACTTCCCTTACTACTATCTGACTAGCTGGTCCCCATTAGCCTTTATGTAGGGGCATCACTTCCCTTACTACTATCTGACTAGCTGGTCTCCGTCAGCCTTCATGTAGGGTCATCACTTCCCTTACTACTATCTGACTAGGTGGTCCCCTTTAGCAATTATGTAGGGTCATCACTATCCTTACTACTGTCGACTAGCTGGTCCCCATTAGCCTTCATGTACGGTCGTCTCTTTTTGCATTGTGTCAGTTAACTTCAGTATTGTTATCATTCTTGCTGCCATAGATTTTAAATGGATTAACTACTGTTTAACTTAAATAGGGGGCAGAAGACCCCCATATATGTAATCAGTGGGAGCCTAAGCCATAGTTCTGTTATATTAAAGTTAATAGGGGGAATAGAAAATTGAGTCAAGTTTCAAAGGCAACTGTTGAAGGCACCAAATTGAATCTTTGCCTCTCCCTTACTACTATCTTACTAGCTGGTCCCCATTTGCCTTCATGTAGGATCATCACTTTCCTTACTATCTGACTAGATGGTCCCTATTAGCTTTTATGTGGGGTCCTCTCTCTCCTTACTATCTGACTAGCTGGTCCCCATTAGCCTTTATGTAGTTCCATCACTTTCCTTACTACTATCTTACTAGCTGGTTTACATCAGCCTTCATGTAGGGTCATCACTTTCCTTACTATCGGATTAGCTGGTCCCCATCAGCCTTCATGTAGGGTCATCGCTTTCCTTACTATCTGACTAGCTGGTCCTCATTTTCTTTTATTTAGGGTCATCACTTTCCTTACTACCATCTGACTAGCTGGTTTCCATTAGCATTCATGTCAGGGCGGGTCTTACCTTACTACTATCTGACTAGCTGGTCCCCATTAACATTCATGTGCGGGAGGGTCTTTCCTTACTACTATCTGACTAGCTGTTCCCCATTAGCCTTCATGTATGGTCATTGCTTTCCTTACTATTATCTGACTAGCTGGTCCGCATTAGCCTTCATGTAGGGGCGGGTCTTTCCTTACTACTATCTGACTGGTCCTCATTAGCCTTCATGTAGGGGCGGGTCTTTCCTTACTACTATCTGACTGGTCCTCATTAGCCTTCATGTAGGGGCGGGTTCTTTCCTACTACTATCTGACTGTCCATAGCCTTCCATGTAGGGTGCGGTCTTTCCTTACTACTATCTGACTGGTCCTCATTAGTCCTATGTAGGGGCGGGTCTTTCCTACTATTATCTGACTGCTGGTCCCCCCGGGAGCCTCATTGCCCTTCATGTAGGGGCGGTCTTTCCTTACTACTATCTGACTGTCCTCATTAGCCTTCCATGTAGGGGTCTTTCCTTACTACTATCTGACTGGTCCTCATTAGCCTTCATTAGGCGGGTCTTTCCTTACTACTACTGACTGGCCTCATTAACTTCATTAGGGGCGTCTTGCTACTCTATCTGCTAGCTGGTCCCCATTATCCTTTATGTAGGGGCGGGTCTTTCCTTACTACTATCTGACTGGTCCTCATTAGCCTTCATGTAGGGGCGGGTCTTTCCTTACTACTATCTGACTGGTCCTCATTAGCCTTCATGTAGGGGCGGGTCTTTCCTTACTACTCTGACTGGTCCTCATTATCCTCATGTAGGGGCGGGTCTTCCTTACTACTATCTGACTGGTCCTCATTAGCCTTCATGTAGGGGCGGGTCTTTCCTTACTACTATCGACTGGTCCTCATTAGCCTTCATGTATGGGCGGGTCTTTCCTTACTACTATCGACTGGTCCTCATTGCCTTCATTAGGGCGGGTCTTTCCTTACTACTATCTGACTGGTCCCCATTGCCTTCATGTAGGGGGCGGGTCTTTCCTTACTACTATCTGACTGGTCCTCATTAGCCTTCATGTAGGGGCGGGTCTTTCCTTACTACTATCTGACTGTTCCTCATTAGCCTTCATGTAGGGGCGGGTCTTTCCTTACTACTATCTGACTGTCCAGTAGCCTTCATGTAGGGGCGGTCTTTCCTTACTACTATCTGACTGGTCCTCATTAGCCTTCATGTAGGGCGGGTCTTACATACTGGATTATCTGACTAGCTGGTCCCCCCCCCCCGGGCCGCAACCAAACGCCCCCCCCCCCCCCCCCTCATTAGCCTTCATGTAGGGCGGTCTTTCTTACTACTATCTGACTGGTCTCTCATTAGCCTTCATGTAGTGGGTCTTTCCTTACTACTATCTGACTGGTCCTCATTAGCCCTTCATTTTATGGCGGGTCTTTCCTTACTACTATCTGACTGGTCCTCATTAACCTTCATTTAGGGGCGTCTTCTACTGCTATCTGACTGGTCCCCATTATCCTTATGTAGGGGCGGGTCTTTCCTTACTACATCTGACTGGTCCTCATAGCCTTCATGTAGGGGCGGGTCTTTCCTACTACTATCTGACTGGTCCTCATTAGCCTTCATGTAGGGGCGGGTCTTTCCTTACTACTATCTGACTGGTCCTCATTAGCCTTCATGTAGGGGCGGGTCTTTCCTTACTACTATCTGACTGGTCCTCATTAGCCTTCATGTAGGGGCGGGTCTTTCCTTACTACTATCTGACTGGTCCTCATTAGCCTTCATGTAGGGGCGGGTCTTTCCTTACTACTATCTGACTGGTCCTCATTAGCCTTCATGTTAGGCGGGTCTTTCCTTACTACTATCTGACTGGTCCCCATTGCCTTCATGTAGGGGCGGGTCTTTCCTACTACTATATGACTGGTCCTCATTAGCCTTCATGAGGGGCGGGTCTTTCCTTACTACTATCTGACTGTTCCTCATTAGCCTTCATGTAGGGGCGGGTCTTTCCTTACTACTATCTGACTGGTCCTCATTAACCTTCATGTAGGGGCGGGTCTTGCCTTACTGCTATCTGACTAGCTGGTCCCCATTATCCTTTATGTAGGGGCGGGTCTTTCCTTACTACTATCTGACTGGTCCTCATTAGCCCTTCATTTTATGTGCGGGTCCTTTCCTTACTACTACTGGACTGGTCCTCATTAAACCTTCATGTAGGGGCGGGTCTTGCCTTACTGCTATCTGACTAGCTGGTCCCCATTATCCTTTATGTAGGGGCGGGTCTTTCCTTACTACTATCTGACTGGTCCTCATTAGCCTTCATGTAGGGGCGGGTCTTTCCTTACTACTATCTGACTGGTCCTCATTAGCCTTCATGTAGGGGCGGGTCTTTCCTTACTACTATCTGACTGGTCCTCATTAGCCTTCATGTAGGGGCGGGTCTTTCCTTACTACTATCTGACTGGTCCTCATTAGCCTTCATGTAGGGCGGGTCTTTCCTACTACTATCTGACTGGTCCTCATTAGCCTTCATGTAGGGCGGGTCTTTCCTTACTACTATCTGACTGGTCCTCATTAGCCTTCATAGGGGCGGGTCTTTCCTTACTACTATCTGACTGGTCCCCATTAGCCTTCCATGTAGGGGGCGGGTCCTTTCCTTACTACTATTGACTGGTCCTCATTAGCCTTCATGGGGGGCGGTCTTTCCTACTACTATCACTGTTCCTCATTAGCCTTCATTTAGGGCGGGTCTTTCTTACTACTATCTGACTGGTCCTCATTAACCTTCATGTAGGGGCGGGTCTTGCCTTACTGCATCTGACTAGCTGGTCCCCATTATCCTTGTAGTTAGGGGCGGGTCTTTCCTTACTACTATCTGACTGGTCCTCATTGCTTCATGTAGGGCGGGTCTTTCCTTACTACTATCTGACTGGTCCTCATTAGCCTTCATGTAGGGGCGGGTCTTTCCTTACTACTATCTGACTGGTCCTCATTAGCCTTCATGTAGGGGCGGGTCTTTCCTTACTACTATCTGACTGGTCCTCATTAGCCTTCATGTAGGGGCGGGTCTTTCCTTACTACATCTGACTGGTCCTCATTGCCTTCATGTGGGGCGGGTCTTTCCTTACTACTATCTGACTGGTCCTCATTAGCCTTCATGTAGGGGCGGGTCTTTCCTTACTACTATCTGACTGGTCCACATAAGTCTTCGTATGTTCATATCTTACTTTTGATAATGTTTCCACCTGAATTTTGTGTACTACGTTGCCTCACATGGACTATATAAATAATTCATCATTTGTCCGGTCTGCAGATGTCCATCAACTTGCCGGTAATTACAGTATTTTTAGTGCTTTAGTAATGATGAGTCAATGTAACATTATTCAACTCATAATATTAAAAATATATTCTGATTGCTCTCTCATCATTGTTCTTTTCCCGACACTGCGGAGCTACAACGTAACAAAACAATCAGTGCATGCTACTCATCAGATGTATGCGTCGTCTCGCCGGCTCTAAAGCGATGGAGCTAACGGCTAATTGGTTGCTTTGGGTCGATGCTGATTTCCTCTTTGTTATTTAATAATCCCAGAAATCATAAAAAAGCACAAAATATATGATCTCAGGGAAAATCACTGGAACTGGTTATGATGATGACAGAAGTTATTACATAAGATAACTGATGGGAATCGCTAACATGAAAATGGACAACTTAAAGGGGGTTTCATTAAAATGTTGAAATATGACCTGACATATAAAATGCATAATATATAGGCAAAAAAATTACAAAGAATATATGTCAATGTCTATTTCCTATAGCTTTTAGACAACTATTTTACAAAATTATCCAGAGACTGCACATTTGCAATTGCCCTCATCAGTCCATGTCCCCAGGGGCTGACAATATAATTTTCCTATCTCACACACACACCAGGATGGTTTAACAAGAAACAATTAACCTATTAGTATGGTATTGTAGTGTGGGGAAAACCCAAGGAACTTCACATGGAGAACATGTCAACAGTGGAAATGAAGATTTTGGTAGGTTGGGGGATACCAGGCAGGAACAGTAACCATAGTTCATGTAATTCTACACTGTAGGGGACACAGATAAAGTTCACATTACATGTAGTGTACATGCTAAGGACTCTATATGATGGTAAAGTGTGCAGGGCTCTGAGGCAATGGGGTACAAGGGGCCCTGCAAATGGACCTCACCAATAAGCAAAATGTCCACTATCCTTTGGACATAGGATGGCCTCTTGTGGGTCTGTGAAATCTAAAATACCTTCCATACCAATAATTGTGCCACAAAGGAGCCTTTACAAAATCTAACTTTATGTCCACAAACCGATGACACATTTCAGATATTATCAGCTTTTTATGGATATGCAAATTAGCCTGGAAGTGCAATGGGGGCGCACTGTTGGTAACCTAGAGCACTTACGATTGGCTGTTGGTAAACGGGACCAACCTTCAATGGACTTTCAGACTGATTTGCATATACATAAAAAGATGAATATTTAAGCATTACTTCATCAGTTTGAGGCCAAAAAAGGTCTATTTCCTATGACATGCTCCTTGTCAGGGTCAGAGGTAGTGGACCCACTGAACCACCGCGAGTGATGACGTAAGCTGACAACTGGTTTTCACCAGAGCCCGCCGCAAAGTGGGTTGGACTTGCTGCGGCAGGATACCACCAGGTCACTCCACAGGCACAACTTTGCATCGCGGTAGTGGCTAAGGCAAGGTACAAAATCGGTAGACAGAGGCATAGTCATGGAAGTCAGAAACAGGAATCAAGGTCACAACTGGAAATACTATAAACACAGGAACAAAGAGTGGAAAGCTTTCTCTGAGACACAAGGCACAAAGATCCGGCAGGGAACACAAGAGGAGGTTGGCTATTTATCATACGGCTGGCCCACACCAATCATCGGAACACAGGCCCTTTAACTCTTACAGAGCCGACACGCGCATGGCCTAGGAGGCGGGGACGCAAGCGTAGGAGCATTGGGGCTACCGCTGGAGCAAGGGAAGGTGAGAGGGGCTCCGGCCAGGCTCCAGGGACATACTGAGGCACATGGGTGCGCCTAAGACCTGGGACATGAGTTGCAGGAGCACCCGTGACACCCCTGTATGGCACTGCTATTTGTTTGGGAGGCATTTTGACCTCTCATTTTCCCTTTAAATATATGTAATGTATATTTTATTGACTATTCACATGCCGCTTTTTAGTAAATATTATCCTACAATGTAGCTCACAGGATCTTGCTGTCCTTACAAGGTAGATAATCTATATTTGGAATTTCAGTAAGGAATGAAAAACATGAAGTCATCTCTTACCTATTACTCTAGAGTCTTATTTATTCACAACTTTATGTGTGAGATGGTTTTACTATGCACTTTGAAGTCCGACTACTCATGCAAACCGAACAAAAACACTTTCATCTCCTGAGGGGTTTTCAGAAGAAACGTCGAGGACCAAGATTCTACAAAATCATAGAAAATCAGGGAATATTTGGACTGTCATATATCCGGATGGGTCTGCACATGTAATGTATAGGAAGCCATGACAAAGGAATACGGATGAAGGGATGTAAATAATTAATTTACTTAAAGAAAAATAAGCAAAAAAAAGTAAAAGTCATCAAAAACGAGAACAGTAAATTATTTGTTACTCTCTATAGACCCCAAGGCTAAAACACATACTTTACATGCTTTCAGCTTTCAACTTTGACATATAACTATTAGTCTATTATAGAGGTTCTCAAGAAAAAGCCATGCGAAGGTTGACAAGCTGTTCTTAGGCTACACTTATCCTCCCTAAAACATCATTATTGCACTACAAAAATGGAGAATGTATATGAAATGTATTGCAAAGCTTAAGTGATGGTCCACTCTCCGCAAATAATTGATATTGGCTGCATAATGAAAAGTTATACAACTTTACAAAGTTTTCTAGATCTCTGCTTGCTGTCATTTTATAGGAAGCTTCATCGTTGACTTCTTGTGGATAAGTACCGGTCCTTGGTCATGTGATGTCACACAGATGCACAACTTATTATTTTTTTGGCCATGTGATGCCATACAGGTGCACGGCTCATTGTATCCCTGTTAATGTGATGTCACACAGATGCACAACTTATTATTTTCCTGGTCATGTGATGTCACACAGGAGCACAGCTTGTTATATCTCTGGTCATATCACACCGGTCCACGGCTTGTCACAGCTGGTCATGTGATGTCCCACAGGTACATGGCTTGTCACAGCTGGTCATGTGATGTCACAACGGTGCACAGCTTTTTATATCACATAGCTCTGATTACTATAACGGGATGTGCACCTGTGTGATAATAATAATTATCTTAATTTATATAGCCGCATCAAATTCCATAGCACTATTCAGATAGGAGGGGGTGACACAATGGGGCCGACACCATCTTAAAATGTATTCTCTGTTACGATGGTTTTAGGAAAATAAGACAAGTAGAAATGACAGGATTTGATCTATCAGCTCGGTTTACCTTAACTGGAAAGGTCCTCAATATTTTTAGCACTGGGAAAATTCTTTAAAATACCATCAGTTTTCTAGAGCGATTTACTGGCTAGAAATAGAAACACTGTGAAATTGTCTTTGTTAGATCGCTACAGGCCAAAGAGTATCAGGAGATTTCATTATTCGTTACATCTCTGGATTTCCCACAGATTTCATAGCTAATTTTTTTCCTCTATAGATAAACATGAAAATCTTTTGCAAATGAATCAGAAATTTCACAGTGATTTTCTCTCCGGTGATTGAATCGCTTCACTCGTCCTCGCATCCTCAGAGATTCTGAAGACATTTTTAAGCTTCTCAATGCATTTTCTGTAATGTTCTAAAAAAGTCTACGTGTAGCCCTCACCTCGGGTGGCTAATGGTTAATGGTTACAGGAGATGGACCAGTAAAGCACATAGATCAAACTCTTCCAGTATATATTGTAAATCTTCTCAAGGTCTTACTGATTTTTATTTGTAAATTTGTAGATCTCAAAACTTTTTTTTGAAGACCACAGAGTGACCACAGAAGGGAAATCTTGGTTGCTTTTTTTACAAGTTCTAAGCCCAAATTTTGTTTTCTTAAATTATGACTTCAATTTATGGTGGAAAGAAGCCATTTTTAAATGTTGGACTTGGATCAGGTTGATTTGATTCGACTCTGATTGGGTATCACATGGTCGGTTTTCCATGGCAGAATGCACCAATTATACTTCTCTCTGATGACACAGATAGTAATGAGCAGATGATCGGAGTGGAGCAGTTTTGACATCTGACTCTATGCCGCTACACATCAATTGGTCCCTAGTCTGAGGAAGATACCTACAATTACCCAGTACCTTGTACTCCGTAAAGCCGACTAAAAGCAACCTAACACCATGCACTGGAAATGGGGCTCAAATTTGGGGTTTTACAATAATTGTAGTCATGACCATAGGTTGTCATGGCACCCATGCAGGAACGTAACTACAGGGGTAGCAGCCATAGCAGCTGCTATGAGGCCCCAAAGTGTCAGGGGCTCCCAGCATCTAGGGTATTATTTGTGTATATTCCGTATCTCTGTATATGGCATTGCATGTATTTGTGCATTTTTTGTATGTGTGCATATATGTGATGTGTATATGAAGTATATGTGATGTGTATATGCTGTATTTTCGGTCTGTATGTTTGCGTGTATTTGTGTATTTTTTGTATGTGTGCGTATATGTGATTTGTATATGACGCATGGGTGTACTCCATATAGTACTGAATGTTTGTGTGTATATGCTGTATGTATGTATATATGGTGTGTATATACTGTGTGTGAATGTAACTCACATGTATGAGTATACAAATATGTATATTTTTTAAGGGGGAAGGGGGTCCCTATTCAGAAGTTTGCTTCTCCTAGTTACGACCCTGCACCCATAAACACATTCAATCAGGCTTTGATTTTTTCCTTGAATCTTCCAACAACAAACCACAAATCTCTGTGTGGCTCCAACCTAAAAGATGAAGTGAATGACAAACATGTGAATACGGATATGTTCAGTGGTGGCCGTTGGTTGAAGCCTACTGAATGGTTATTGTTGTAGAAAATAATTTAGTGGTTTTGGATGTTCAATCTCTTTACCATTAGGATTTAAAGAAGGGTAAATGACCCTTTAATACATGTATATGGTAAAATGAGACATTTAAAAATACAACAGCAATTGGTCCAATGAGTTATGGTAAATGCCTAGGGTATATACATTGATCTTTGTGTTATCTCACATCAACATCGGCTTCAAGCTTGTTTACAATGGTGAAAGATAGAATGTGGTAGAACAACCATGGAGGTGGAGGCTTGTAATCTTTACAGAGCAGCTTCATCCATAGATCTAATCATGGATATGCCCCCACAGTGTGATGGATTGGGGTAAGGGTCTGGCCAGCACAGTAGACATTGATCAACAATGGACATCCCCGGAAGTGTTCATTTCTCATCATTGAACATTCAATTGCTACATTGAAATATTACAGAACTCAATAGTATAAAGGACCATTCATCACCATACAATTGTTAAATACATTGTAATTTACTTAAAGTAGAAATAAAAAGACAACACATAACAGCAAAAGTTTAGATGTTTCAGGAATAACTAAGCACAAATGATTATTTATTATTATTTATTTATAGAGCGCCATTATTTCCATGGCAATGTACAATCAATAATGGGATCCCATACATTACATTAATACAAAAAATACAATCATCAGGAAGTGGAAGAAGGACCCTGTCCCTGGGGGCTCGTAATCTCTATGGTGATGCTAATAATGATAATGCTAAATGATAATGTATCCTAAATGATAATGAATCTCCATTGATCCCTGGTGATAACAGACACCTCCCACTCTGGAAGGTACCTAAACATTTTAAGTTCCAAGCCTACTTCCTAAGGAGGTGTTCATCTCACTTTCTTTTGACCTAGGATGAATTTTGCCTTATTTTATGATTTGTATTCATTGTTGTCTGTCTTGACCATTGCCTGGATTCATAATTATGCATTAACTGTCCCTGCCCTGACATTGGCGTGTAAATAAACTATTTTCATGTTTGTCCTCCCAAAGCAACATACCGATGTCTTTTGACCTGCCTCATTCAGCTGTGACCAGTTACATAGTTACATAGTTTAAACGGTTAAAAAAAAAAACAGACGTCCATCAAGTTCAACCAAGAAAGGGATTGCATGAGGAAGGGATTTAGAGGAAACAAATCTATATAACATAATGTTATTTAGGTGTAAGAAGGCATCTAGACCCTTCTTGAAGCTCTCTGCTGTCCCTGCTGTGACCAGCGCCTGAGGCAGGCTATTCCACAGAGTGACAGTTCTCATAGTAAAAAAGCCCTGTCGCCTCTGGGGATTAAACCTTGTTTTCTCCAGATGGAGACAATGCCCCCTTGTCTTTTGATTTCATTTAACCTGGAATAACTTTCAACCATATTTTTGTATAGACCATTCATATATTTATACAAATTAATTATCTTAGTTGTCTCTTTTCCAGACTAAATAAATCTAGTTGTTTTAATATTTCCTCATAACTGAGAACCTCCATACCCCTTATCAGTTTTGTGGCTCTACGTTGTACCCTCTAGGACCTACTTTTTATGGACCATGCCCAGAACTCAACAGCATATTCCAAGTGAGGTCAAACCAATTCCTTGTACAGTAGTAATATTATATCCCTATCCCGAGTGTCCTTACTACTTTTGTCACAATTATTTCAAGATTTAGTGGCCTGGTGGTTTATCTCCACACCCAAGTCCAGATTTTGCTTTAGGAGTTAAAGAATGAAAACATGGTGGCCACTTACACCAGGTCTAAAATTACCCCACTGGTAAAAACAACATTGTGTAGGAAGCTTTCAAAGCCTAACAAACTAAAACTTAAGGAAAATTTTCATATTATGGGTGGTGTCCTTGCCTACTAGTGCACCTAACTAGGGCAAACTTTTTAACAAATGTTGACCACTTTAGTAAAGGAAAGGGTGCAACAGAAGGCAAGGCCACACCCCTGGGGCACAGAGAAGCTAATTTTCATAAAGATAGAATGAGATTTTTTTCCAAAATGACATATTGCTTCTAAAAATAAGATGTATGTCTAAAAAGCTTATAAATAAGTGTGGTGATCTGGGAATCGGTAGCCTCCATTTTATCCAAGAATGAAGAAAGTTTCCCTAAAATAAGGAAAATCATCATCTACCTCATTCGGATTTGCCGTGTTCTAGATCAATACTCCATGATATAAGGCTGGGCTGGATGATCAGTAAGTAATTTTACCGAGCAGATATTAACTTCTCTGGTGGTTATGAATGCAGAATTTTAAATGAAGGAAAGGCATAGGCACTTAATTCATTGACTCACATGTCAAGCTATTGTGCAACTCAATTAAGTATCACCAGATGGTTTGGAGATTTATTGGAATGGAGAATGGATATTGAAGTGAGTTCTAAATTGAGAAATGAATATTTGTATGTCAAATCCCCTGTTTTCATTCCTTAGCTGAAGTGTCTTAGTCCATGATTGAGCAGAATGATAGATTATCGCCTCTGGCAATGACTGACTTATTCAATATTGGTTGGGGTGCGTCAAATCTTTGAAGAATGATCTGCATGTGGTGGTTTTTTATATAAGGCACTAGAATGTATAGAATAGATTATAATATATGGAATATGTGTAGAAAAGCACCCAGGCCTCTCCTAAACTTGTACAATGTAACAGCCATTACAACAACCTGGGTAAATGAGATGCATAGTCTTACAGTAAAGAATCCCCATTCTTAATGTAGTGGATGTCCTACTGCCAGCCCCAAGTAGTATACAGCCAGCCACAAGTAGAATGCAGCCAGCCCCCATGTAGTATACAGCCAGCCCCCATGTACTATACAGCCAGCTCCAAGTAGTATACAGCCAGCCCCCATGTACTATACAAACAGCCCCCATGCAGTATACAGCCAGCCCCCATACAGTATACAGCCAGCCCCCATACAGTATACAGCCAGCCCCCATACACTATACAGCCAGCACCCATACACTATACAGCCAGCACCCATACAGTATACGGCCAGCCCCCACACAGTATTCGGCCAGCCCCCTGCCAAGTGCATAAAAAAAAAACGTAATACTTGCCCCCGATCCCGGGCGGCGGCTCCCGGTGGCTTCTGTCTTTTTTCTTCTCTAGCCGGCAGTCGCGTCCATGCGACCTGCCCGCGGGCGCACACTATGATGCGGTGATGATATCAGCGGGGACACCGCCGCATCATAGTGTGCGTCTACCAGCAAGTCGCATGGACGCAACTCTGCCGGCTAGAGAAGAAAGAAGAGAGAAGAAAGAAGAGAGAAGAAAGCAGAGATAAGAAAGAAGAGAGAAGAGGAGCTGCTGGGAACCACGCCCAAGATCGCTAGCAGCGCCAAAGATTCATGATTCATAACAACATTTTGGGATTTCAATAGGCAAAAAAAGACAAAATGCGGCACTCATCTAGAAAAGTCTTCTTTATTGAATGTCAGCCATAGGTCAGGGAGGCACTAACGTCGGCCTTGCTGTACCACCATTGACATTTTGGGATTTCACACATTATTAGCGGCTTTATAGAAATCAAATAACCCTCTGTCACGGAAATGACATGCTGCTTCGACACGTGACTTAAGGTGCGACTGTATGGGTTAATTTGCACGCTCAGCTCTCTAGCAGTCATCTTGTCACACCACTGGACATGCACGCTCAGCGCTCTAGCAGTCACACACTTTACAAGGCCATGGTTTGCAGAGCATAAAGGGACCAAAATTAAAGAGAAAGCTTTAATTACAAAAGGTGTTCAGTGCTTCCAAAAAGATGTTAAAATAAAAGAATTACAAAATAAAATGACACACAACATGGCAAAACAGTTGAAAAATATCAGAAACTTACAAATTAAAGAAATTCCTGATTTGCTGGAGGTGGGTGAAATATGGAACACCCCAGCTTGTCCGACAGCCTCCATGGCATCAACCCTGTACTCTACTGCATCTTATTGTTTTATATGTTCAGTTTAGTTCAGGTTTCAGAACCTCCCATTGATGAATTAGTCTTTCAGGATTGGAGAAAGTGTTAATAAGGGGAAGTGTCCAGGAATATTTAAACAGTTACTTTGTTTCCAAGTCTTGACGCAGGAGTGGGGGGAAGAGGTGACCAAGTGTTCAGACCAGTCTGTTGCACGCGATGGGATTGTGTTGCACATGATTTCGGTGCATCGGCACCGGCTTTCATACGACAGAAATCGGGGAGCGGGCCGTTGAACGATCCGAATGATTCGGACAGATTTGAATATTTGAACAGTTTCTTTGTTTCCAAGTCTTGATGCGGGAGTGGGGGGGAAGAGGTGACCAAGAGTCTTTTGGGGTCTGAAAAGACCAATCTTCAGATTAGAGTTTACCAGGCTGTAAAAAACTCCAAGATGTCATAAAAAGCTGCCTGGACACTTCAAAAGATGTCAATTATAGTTCAACAAGTCTACACTTAAAATAATATAAATATAAAATAATAATATACATTTTTCCATGTCACCCTTGTAGTCTGTTTTTAAGAAAACATATAAAATTAAGTTATCAGTGGTGGTAGGCCAATTTTCATGAAATAGTCACAAATCCTCTCCTGGACCAGGAAATGTGACTTATTTTACCCCTTTGGCCAACTCCACACCAAGTGGGCATGTAAATGCAATTACAGCAAATCCTGGCGGTGGGGTGGGCCTTTGCAATAGTTATAGCCTGTGCCGGGAACTGGAGCAGGTTTTATTTCAATTATATGCCAGGCAGGACCTTGCATAGAATTTCCCAGTCTCAAGCTGGCCGCAGAATAAATATCGGAAGGCTGAGGCCTCTAGATATATCTGCAAGGACTGGAAGGATGGGGTTTACATAAATTCCCTTCTATGTCTTTTGTTAGATATGACCCCAGTGTTGCAACGGTGCTTAGCTAGTCATTATAGTATAAAATATTTTCTGATATATATATATATATATAACAATAAATTAGAGGCTTGACATGAAGCTGCTGAGCCCCACTGAAAACCTGAACTATAATGTTTTTTTTTTTTAAATTTTACTGGCCCCATTGTATATGGAAGAGACATCACATGGGCCCCTATTGCAATGAGGCTTGGGTCCGACCTCACCCACTGCCCGCCAAGTTATGCCCCTGCCCCAAATTACATAATGGGCTACCTTAAGGTAGAAAATCTTTGAAAAGTACAGATACGCAGACATGAGCTCATATTCCATTCACTTAGTAGACACTTGTACGGTACAGTAGTACATTTTATGAGTTGTGTTGCCCATAATGTAATATGCTCTGTCTCTCGAATTTGGTAGTAACTATGTTGGCAGGATTATTAAAGTTAATGAATTGAAATTGCATCTCTACAGGTTCTATCCTTCTTACTATTGCTGTACATGTGTTTCTGGATCATAAATCTGATGTTTCATAGATGACTTTTTTCAGGCTGTTGAACATTTAAGGCTTATACAGGAGAGAGGAAATTTTAGGAACAAGTTTAACAAAAAAAATGGATTTACTGGATATAGGAGGCAGTTACCGTTCAACTAGTAAAATGAATTTAAAATGATCATTTTTTTATTTTATTTCCAAGCTACCATATATACTCGAGTATAAGCCGACCCGAGTATAAGCCGAGACCCCTAATTTTACCACCAAAAACTGGGAAAACCTATTGACTCGAGTATAAGCCGAGGGTGTAGTATACAGCCGGCCCCCCCATGTAGTATACAGCCAGCCAGCCCCATGTAGCATACAGCCAGCCAGCCAGTCCCCCCATGTAGCATACAGCCAGCCCCCCCATGTAGCATACAGCCAGCCAGCCCCCCCATGTAGCATACAGCCAGCCAGCCCCCCCAATGTAGTATACAGTCATCCAGCCCCCCCAATGTAGTATACAGTCAGCCAGCCCCCCCCCAATGTAGTATACAGCCAGGCAGCCCCCCCCAATGTAGTATACAGCCAGGCAGCCCCCCCAATGTAGTATACAGCCAGGCAGCCCCCCCCCAATTGAGTATACAGCCAGGCAGCCCCCCCCCCCCAATGTAGTATACAGCCAGGCAGACCCCCCCCCCCTCCAATGTAGTATACAGCCAGGCAGACCCCCCCCCCCCCCCAATGTAGTATACAGGCAGCCCCCTGTCAAAAAAAATAAAAAACTTAATACTCACCCTCCGGTGTCCGGATCGTTGGTGCGGGTCCCGATGTTCAACGCGGGGCTCCCGATCTTCGGCGCGGGTCCCGGCGGCTCCTCTTCTCTCGCCGGCAGCATCGCGTCCATGCGATCTTCGGCGGGCACACACTATGATGCGGCGGTGTCGCCGCTGATGACGTCATCAGCGGAGACACCGCCGCATCATAGTGTGCGCCCGCCGCAGATCGCATGGACGCGATGCTGCCGGCGAGACAGCAGAGAAGAAAGAAGAGGAGCCGCCGAGACCCGCGCCGAAGATCGGGAGCCTCGCGCTGAACATCGGGACCGCGGCAACGATCTGGACCGGAGGGTGAGTATTACGTTTTTTATTTTTTACTTGACTCGTGTATAGCCGAGGGGAGTTTTTTCAGCACATTTTTTGTGCGAAAACTCGGCTTATACACGAGTAATACGGTAATTTTATAATCGGCTGGTAATGTATTTCCATCAAACCAATTTTTTTCGGAAAAAAAAATCAAATTGGCAAAACCTGATACCCGTTATTCGAATGAAGTTTTTATTTTAACATTATAATGCTCATTTTTGGTAATGTTTATTTCTGATTTCTACAGCATAGCTTAATAAAAGAAATAAAATCCTGGGTTTTTCAGCTGACTACAAGTTATGATAATTGTCTGACACTTTCCGTTCTGTATTCTTTACTTATTATTTTTCCCTACTTCCTCCCCAGACACAATCTCAGGTCAGCACAGATGTTTCTTCATTGCTTCTCTTCTGTTTGTCCTCCTTAAAGGGGTATTTCCAAATGGGCTTTAACATTTACTTCAATTCATTTGCCATATATAAACATTTCTTCAATTGGATGTTATTAAACAAAAAATGTTTCTGTGAATTCTCATAATGTATAATGCTTTCCCTTAGAAACCAGATAGCTTCCTTGGATATGACCACCACACATTTCGGCAGCAGTGGCCAGACATGCGCTATTGAGTCCTGTCCAAAGCATTTGGCTTCAGCGTCATTACCACAGGCGGCTGTACATTTCATATACAAAAACTTTTGTTTCTTTATGCAATCCCTCCAGCAGAAGTGGTCGTATCCAAGGAGTACATTTAAGAGAAATTATCTTCACACAGGTTAAAAAAATGTAATAACATATAATTGAAGAAATGTTTATGTTGGCAGATTAATGAAACTGAATGTGAGTGCCCAAAATGAATAACCCTTTAAGCATCGCCGGATTCCCAACATTCCTCTTTCTATACTGTAATTTGCTATGTGAGTCGATCATGGTGCGGTGAGACAAGGGGCACATTTATTACCCGGTCACTCACTAAACTATTTGAGTTCACTATTGTCCCACATCTAGTTTTCTCTTGATTTTGCACTAAAAAGAACATCCAAACTGCTTGTACATGTATTGATAAAGTGTCTGCGCTAGTTTGTGTTTTGCGTGCTGCTGTCCAACAAGAGAGAAAACATGTGCAGCAAAGGGGAGAGTTACTGCTTGACAGCCCGTGTGCCACACTTCTGCAGTATGAACAAAGTGCACGGGAAAAAAATGGTGCACTCTGTGGGAGCAGTGCAGGGGCACCAATTCATGGAGAACGTGCTCCACATTCCTGAATTGGTACCCTCTACAGACAAACTGCCACAGAAAGTTTGCACTATATTGCTAAATGTGGGGAATCGCTCACAAACTTTCCAAATTTGGAGGCGCAGATTATCAGGTTGATACTTCAAAAGTTTAATGCAGAACCAACTGATACCAAGGCACAGATCAACGTTTGTGCTGTTGAGGAATCTTTAGATTAGTTGGATTATCAGGTATTCTATCTTACAGATCATTTCTAAGGGTGGAGAATCTTATTTTAGAATTCAGAATAAATTATTAATTACACAAACTATATGTTGTGTTTTAAGGCAGCACATCACACCAATCTTTGTTTTTATCCCACATGGACTACACTGATAGCAGCACTCCAACTGGTTTCCTAGATGAACCGCAAATAAAACAGGACCTCAAACATTCAGTAGATGACAACTACATTTTGATGAATCTGGTTCTAAAAGTGTTAAATAGTCTATCAATGCCCAAATCTATACTCCAAATTACCCCCCCCCCAAATATTAAAAAATCTTCCATTATTATTTAACTGTGCCTTTTTATGAATCCTGCTGTTATGGATCCCCCTAAAAAAGAGGTTTTCAAAATATTCCAATAGTCTGAAGTGATTTGCGGGCATTACCAGATTCCCTCCTGGTCTGGCACCAGCACATTCATACATCCTCTGCCACACTTCTGTAGCACACACTGACTGTTCCAGCCTGTCTTCTGGTCACCGACATTATGTCTCATTCTCATCCAGTTCAGCAATCAAAAAGGAGGCTGGAGCAGTCTGAGGTGGTGCCCTCACTCACATGGGCCATGGTACCACATGTAGCCACTGGTGCACAGGACCTAAAGAACAGGTGAGCAACTGGCGCGAAGAAGAGCCAGTGACTTGGCAGCTATTTTGTTTGAAACAGTCAGTGGTGCAGAAGTCATGGGGTGGTTGTAGGTATGCAACCCAGATGAGCTAATTTGAAACATTTTTTAAAAATTCTTTTTCAGGGATCAAAACAGCAGCATTCATGAGAAAGACTAATTGGATGTAGAACAGGACAGTGATTTTACTTAGGGGGAAGATTCAACGAGTGATAGATTTCCTCAAGTGAATGCCAAGTGGGGCAACTCTAGAACTAGTCCTTTCATACGCCCAAAGGGGTCCAAGGGTCCATATGGGGTCATCACTGGTGGCCATCACCAGCTTTCCCACTGAGACTAGAAGTGTAGGGGTCACAAGACATGCTGCGGCTCATCAGTAGGTACCATGAGTTGGAGTAGGGCAGTTATAGTAAGTTTTTTTTTGCTTCCAACTGACCCTTTCACAATGTTTTTTTTCAGGATTCCACAAAAATCCTATCTTATCCTATATTACAACTATACAGTGTACAGTATAGCGTTTTTCATTAACTGGTTGATCGGGAACACCAAGTTAAACCCCACAAATCTATACGATAGTTAATCGCCAAATTCTCAGAGAATATTATAGAACAATGATTAGAAAACAGAATATTAGTGACAAAAATACCATATTAGTAAAAAAATGACAAGTACCACCAATTCCGACCTGACATTCTTCAGCCGCAGGATCTGATCTCAAGTTCAATCAATGACTAAGATGCCAGCACCCAAGACTTGTTCCTACAGATGTTATTTGTGATGATCTTTGACAGAACGATAGAGGTAGAGTTTCTCTCTTATAATCCAATATGGAGAATTGATTTTCATTTGGAATTTTCGTCACACAAAAAGCCCCTTTGATAACTTCCCATCTAATATCACAGGGAAGTGCACAGAGATATTATGTCATCCTGGCAGTTCACTTGTTCTGAACTATATGATGACAATTACATTGACCTTTTGAAATCCCTATGTTCTCAGCTGGAAAAGTCGAGAATAGTTAAAAAATTCCCGCTTGGCAGAATAAATGCCACTGAAATGACTGATTTACTGTGTTACTATGGCTATTACTCTCCCCGGGCTGATCAGTGAGGTGAATGAAGTTTTTATTGTTTAACCCATTGTTACCCACTGCTTGCCAATTTTATTTTATGGGCTAAAGAAGCCCTTATGGTCTAATCTCTATGGGGCTTAAAAACATTGAGCCTTATTACAAGAATGTTCCCAATTTCAATTTAAGGCATGATATTAAAGAAATCTTCCGGCAAAATCCATCATGATAAACCAGGACATTACTCAGAGATCCAGGCACGTGGACTGTGGTAATCATCTTATATGTGTTATCTATGGCCCTCTAAAAGTATGAATGTGTCCAGGGGGTGTAACCAGAGCCCCACGGTGCCGTAGCTTGATAGGCTGTTACACTTTGCAGGAGCACTTCCCACTCTCACTGTGTGTGACTGCAGCAGCAGGCAGGGGAGGGGGGGAATCTACAACACAAAGGGGCTCTGGGAATGCCCCAAAGCCCTTCTTGCTCATTAGCATAATTACACAAGTTTTAGAAGGCAGAAGCAATGTATAACAATATAAGAAGATTACCACAGTCCCGGTGTTGATCTTGAGTAAGTGTCCTTGGTTGTCCTGATGGATTTTGATGGTAGATTTTCGCCACATGAATGTACCCATGAAGTCTATTACTACTTTAAGGGGTTTAACTTATACATATGAGAAATGTGGCCCACTTGTTATAGCAAAAAAAATTCTTGTTCAGACCCCAAGTTTAATTGCATAAGGTTTAATGTCGCCCAGTGGCCTCCTGAAACCTGTAGCCAATCCTGGTACTCACATTTTAAAAAACATTAGGTAAGTGGCCAACCCCTTTTAAAGCCAATTTTTTTTTAAGTGAACACCACTTTGTCTCTTTTTTAACTGTTTCCAAAATAAAATCCATTAAATCATTTTTAAAAAATGTGAAAAATCGTATCTATGCAAATTATAAAAAATCATATTAGTACTGAAAACAAAATATCCACAGTGGGCCAAAAAGGAGCACATCATCTTACGCCGTATGTTATCACAGTAGATGAAAATTGCCCCCTACGTTGTACTTCACCTTTAACGACAGCTCATTTCGGAATAAAGCTCCTTTTTAGCCATGAAAACTAACAATGATCTATGTGTCTTTCTTCTCCCAGTTATGCGCCGCACTAAACATCATAATGCAGTTTATGAGATAAAATGTATATAATTAGATTCACATTTCTGCTTTTACTGCGCCATCTATCACATCTACACGACGGCAGACAACCAATGCGCCGCATCTTCACCTGTGTTTATTTTTTGAGGCAAACAATTTTTTCAAGGTAAAAAAAAAAGAAAGAAAGAAAATAAAAAATGATATTTTTCTAATGTCCTGTAGGTCTCGTATATAGCGGTTCTTTCCCCTTCTGCGTCCTGGCATGTTATAAAATATAGTTATCATATGATATATGGAGCACGATGTTTCCATGTTTATAGCACGGATGGAGGTATGAGCGGATGGGCTCAAGTGGAAATGTATTATCTGCCGAGAGAGGCAGAGGAATAGTATAACCTAAAACAACACATCTGATAAAAAGCAATGTACTGTATATTAGATTGATTCATCACTGAGCCGCACGCATTACTTATGTTTCTATCCATGTTTCATGTTAGAATGATGTAGAACGTCACGGTCACACCAGGGAGACAGCACAGCAAAACACAACTATAATCACAGAGAACAACAATTTTTTTGTACTATTTTATTACTTAATGCTAATAAAAAAGTGATCACCGGTCAAAGAACTTTGAAAATGGCCGCCACCTAGACCGGTTGGAGAGGATTTTTAGATTTGTCCACCAGCTTCCATGTCTCCTACAAGACACTTTATAGGTTTGATGTTCTCTAATTACAGTTTTTATCTAATGAACTTCCTGGTGCACAATGGGGTGGCCATGGTTATTTGAGCTCTATTTTCACCATAACCCTAAAAGGCATAACCACAAGAGGTAGAAGACAGAACTGTTGATCAGCGCCCTCCCCAGTTAAAAGCAACGAGTAGCATTCATATCCCCACTTTACCTCTTCCCATTCCCATGGCCTCTTCCTGTCAAGAAACACAGTCTAATCTAACCGGGGTCATTGTGATTATTGACTAAAAGAGCTATATGACTATTGTTAAAAGGGGGGGGGGGTGGTGGCAGTGTGACTACTGGCTAAAATAAGGGGTCTGTGACTATTTGATACATAGTGGGGCACTATGACTATTTGCTACTGGGGGCACTTTGACTATATTGCTTTTGTAAGGGCACTGTAACTATTATCATTAGGGGAATAATACTCACTTTACCTCTTCCCATTCCCATGGCCTCTTCCTGTCAAAGAAAAGACAGTCAAATTACCGGGGTCATTATGACTATTTTCTAAAAGGGGTCTGTGACTATTTGATACTGTGGGGCACTATGACTATTGGCTACTGGAGGCACTTTGACTATTGGCTGCTGTTACTGAACTGTAACTATTGGCTACTAGGGGAAACTGGGTATAAGCTGTGGGAATTAAGACTGTTCACACTGTGGGGCACTGTGGCTCGCTATTGTGGAGCGCTGTGATTATTGGGTTACGTGTGTCACTGACTAAATTGATGACTGTGGGGCACTGATTTAACATTGGCTACTGTACTAATGTATGATGAACCTTACATTTTTGTGTTGCGAAATCTACAGACAAGTTGGGACAATATTGTATATAGGCTAGGTCTTCACCAAGGAAGTCTCCCGAATTGTGTCACAAAAGAACCAACTCATCAATCGACTACCAACCCCAATGAAAACCTGAACACATACGGTACAAAAAAGTAAATATCTGCACATAGCTTTATGAGATTATAATTAGATATCAACAAAACACAAACACTTTTGTTACTGCGAAAATTCCATAAATATAGTCCAACTGGAAATTACCACACAAGGTAAACTTTCATATCTACACTAGTCTCCTTAATATTCCAAAAACTACCTAAGGAAAAATTAATGATGACCCAAATAAAGTGCAAGTGCCTAATTGTTATTCACAAGCAGTTAGGGAGAATATCCCCTGTACCCCATTATATGGAGTTGTAACAAATACCACTTGAAAATTATTAAGTCTTACCCATGGTGGTAAATTAAGTCAGTGGGCAGGGCAGGGGTTGTAGTTTAGGAATATTAAGGAGACTAGTTTAGATAGAAGTATACCTTGTGTGGTGGTTTCCAGTTGGAATATATGTAGGGGAATTTTCCGGACCCTTTATTTAAAACATACAAAAGTGTTTGCGTTTTGTGGATGTTTTATTAATCTCAATTAAGTGTCAAATAAGTAACTTTCTTGAGATACCTTTCACCCCTCCCGTCTCCATTGAAAGATAACAGCCACGCCCGGCTAGGTCATGGTGTGGTGAGCCACTGTGTGCTCACAACACCATGAGTGGTGCCATAGGCCACTAAGGGGGCTGTGAAAATGGGCAGTTTAACATCCACCTCCCATATGGTCAGTGCATGGACCCTCACTCTTGCTTCTACAAAGCAAAACATTCAATAGCTAAAAGACTTCCTCAGATGCAAATATCCCTCTAGAATCATATAGACCAAATGCAATAGACTAGATCAGTTCCTTTCTTTTTTACATGGTTCATCTTTAAAATTCCTGATCACCACAACTTCGAATATCGTTCCAAAATTTTTGTGGTAAGGCAATGCCTTCATCCCATAATAGATCCGAGGTCGTGAAGTAGGTACTCTTATTATTATTGTAACTTCCGGCCAAGACGTCCCTCTATCCGCAGTTGCAAAATAGGTGGTGGTTAATCTATTGTGTTTCTTGTGGGTGAACGTGGCTTAGGTTCTCCTGTATTTGGATTTACGAGCTCCATGCTGCAGTGCGGCCCTGTCCAGCAAGGGCTACTAGCCTGATGGAAAGCTTCTGATGGAGGCGTATCCGGGAACTGCCTTATATACCTGCCTAGTGTCATCAGACCTTGCTGGTTATTCTTATTTTGATTTCTAGTGCTATTGTTTTGTTTGCTCTTCAGTGTTATATTGACCTCTGTTACACTTACAGACCATTTTTTTTGCTTACGATTCTGTACTTTTGCTGCCATCTTGTTTTTGGCACAGTTTTGCCCAACTCCGTCTGTATCTTTCATTGTCCCTCAGTGTTACCCCGACTTTCCCTGTATCAGACTCGTGTCGGTTTTCTCTTATATCCAAAATTCCTGTAAACTGTCTGCTCACCAGACTAGTAAGTATTCCTGTCCCTTGTGAGGGTCACTCAGGGACCTTTAGTTAGGTTCCTGATAGTGAGTTTGCCGTTGTCAGGGCGTCTTATCTGCTGCAGGCAATGCCTTAGCCCGCAGGAACTTTGCACGGTGAGTTTCGCCACCCTTAACCTTGTCTGACAACTAGCACCAAGTCTGGTTGAGGTTGCGCTGTTGCTAGGCAGGTTCACTACTGTTATGCTTTATTAAGTGAATCTGCATTCGTTTTCACTCTAAGGTCTCCAACAAAGCAACTAATGCCACAAACATGACCCTAAGTTGAATTAGTTCTCTATCAGCTAGTCCCATCATATTTGGCTTGGAGTTTTGGGAAAAAATTAGGTAATATTCTATGATAAAACTTAAGAACTGAGGGTGTGGCATCTGTATTGTTTCTTGAGGAAGGAGAGGAATAAGGTTGAGATCTGCAGGTAAGTGTTATTATAACACCTTGAAAAATTCACCCTGCAAACAATGGGAGCAGTGATTGCATCTGTGAGTTCACGGTTAATAAGAGATGACCTACTGACTCGTAGGGAGCTGATGAGTAAGGAATACCACCAAGCTCACAAACCACTGTGTTTTCTTAAGGAGAGACAGAAGAGAACTGCTTTTACAAAGGAACATTCATGCAGAGATTGCAAATCAATAAACCGTAAAAAGAAGCTGCTACTTACCAGCCCTACAACGCTCAATGTCATGGCTGATTCATTTAGAAATAAAGGCTAAAAGAGTTCATAAAAAATAAATTCTCAACTTATTTTTTCAATTTTTTATAAATGTATATTGTATTTTAATTGTATTTATTTAGAATTTTGAACACTATGGGGGACATTTACTTACCCGTCGGCAGGGAGTTCATGAAGTGCATAGTCCGCAATCATGCACTGTGCCGCGAATCACTAAGATCGTGTGATCCCGATATCCTGCACGTGTCGCTTCCCCGCTCAGGTCCGCCGGAGTTCACCTTCTTTTCCTGGTGTATGTAAGCATTGTAATGCGACACAATTAGAAAGTTAAATCCCTTGCTCAGTCTGAATCCGTCGGATCTCCCACGGCACGTCCCCTGATTCTGTCGCATGAAAGCCAGTGCAGCTGTGCCACAATCCGATCACGTGAAACGCAATCTCCTGTTAAAATACCTTCCACTGCTGTGCAAAACCGCCAAAAACAACGGAAAGTCAGCCAAAGTGCGATCTGCAGACCCTTAGTAATAGCCCCTGTGATTGTATTTAAAAAATAATACTATATATATGGTCGGACTGGCCCATTACTGTACAGATTCTTTTTGGGGGCCTCCTCCATAGCACAATAATGAGTCTCAAAAGATTACCCAATGAAGGCTACTATGCTCTAATGCAGTGATGGGCAACCTTTTGAGCTTGGTGTGTCAAAATTCACCAAAAAACGAGACATAAATCAGGGGTGTCCCTTGAGAAAAAACAAACATAATTTTGTGATATTTATAGTTTAAATAACAAACATGTATAATTATTTAACTTCTAGGGTACTTTAAACGCTAGTTGTCTAATTGATCCTACCATGTACTACAGTTTGGCAGTGTATGGGGATTTCCCACATATCCTATTACTTTGTGCAAATCGCACATTGTATAGTCGTTACAATCAGACACGTGTGGAAATGCTTATAACCTGCAAACTTTGTCATGAAAGTTCACAGGTTATAGCGAGGGTGCAGGCGCCACTGTCCACATCTCCTTCATGAGGAGCAAAATAATCGCAATGTCTGGCGGTTTTGCAAGGCATTGTGATATTTCAGGGCTTGTACGTCACAAAACTGACACACAGTCCAGATGTCTTCTATCATACAGTACACTGACCTTACTCACTGTATGATGTCTTTATGTATGATGAGAGTGTGTTGTCCTCCTCATCCCATGCTGGGAGATGGTCATGTAGAGGTGACCTACTACACAAACTCCCCCCAGCACAACTATCAGGAGCTGCAGAGGAGTTTTCGGGAGTTGATGCCGGTCACCTCTCCTGGTGCTGAGCCCGAGATGATACCTGTGCTGACTGGAGACACCGAGGCACAGCTCACACAGGGGGAGGGGCCGACCGGTGGAATGAGAGGAGGAGGAAGTGCTGTGAGCTCAGTGCATGACAATCTCTCAGCCTCCCGCTACTTCACCTGGCCGTTGTAGGGCCGAGATGAAACCTAACTCTCTGGTGGCCACGTGTCACTGAAAATGGCTAGGCGTGTGTCAGCACTGACACGGGTGTCATAGGTTAGCCATCACTGCTCTTAATGGAAACCCAGACTGACCCTGCATACAAGAACCTAAGTGGTCGTGGGAAACAGTTATTTGGAGATGATGACCATAAAACATCATCAGAGAAATTCTGGAAACCCGACAGAATCGCGGTTCGCGGACCTTAGTAAATGAGCCCAATCAGTTCATGCTCTCTCCCTCGATGACTCCATCACAAATTTTTATTGTATTTGCTATTTTACTGTTAAAGAACCGATGACACTATCATAAGTCTTAGATTTTGTTTAACACTTTTTGGATTGATCACTAGAAAATCGCCTTGTTTTATTCCAGATTCTGGTTGATCTAGTTTTCTTGCCTTTGAAAATGAAAAAAAGAGAATTCCTAAACATAGGTGATCTCACGAAAATAATTTATACTTTAGTATCTAGTGTTGAAAAATATAAATTTTTTTATTGCAGCCTTTGTTACAGCAATCATGTGACTTTTCACCCGCCAAAACAATATAGAAAACATGTCAGACCTCTCCGGTGTGTCCATACGCTCAGATAGTAGCGCTGGATTCTGGATTTATGTTAAGTTATGAAAATGATGGAATTCCTGCAGATTGCATACTATATTCAGACATTCAAACCAATTTTTGAACATACGAATATAATAAAAATTGTGTTACATGTTTCTGTTCTGTAAGATCACTTTTCACTAGTTAGTTTAGTAGTATGTCATAGGCACGATTCGATGTAGGTAAAACTGTAACATAATGTTGTAAACAGTTACAGGGTACACATAGATCAGAATATTCGTATGCCTTTATCAGGCATTACAACCACACATTTCAACATAAATGAAACACTGGTGAGATAATAATAAAATACTTCCTGTTCAATAGAGATCAATTTTACTTATTATTTTAGTATTGTCACAGGCAGAATACAATGTAGTGAGAACAGCCATATAACAAACACCTTTCATCAGAAATATAAAAAATTGTGTACGTATTCACTAGCCATTATTAATGAGACTTCTGTTCTGTAGAGATCACTTTTCAACTCGTTATCTTAGGATTATTAACAGGCAAGATTACACTGACAGTAAGTAAGTATACATCAGCTGGACGCACAATAGATAACATGATCAGACATATGTAAGGGGTTTTCACAAAATCACTTGCATCTGGATCCTCCCTCTCTATGACTGTTCTAGCAAAAACTGACTACTCAAGGAAAAGCTGAATGCCATGAGAAACCGGAAGCAGGAGGTAGAGAACAGGAGCAGCTGAGGATTTACACTCAATTATGAGTCTGTTAGGGGCATACAATGTGGCGTTTGCATTGGGTTACAAATGTAATGCAAACGCGGAGTGGAGCAGCTTTGTCTTATCCCATCTGTGTTCCAGAAAAATGCACCAGGTTTAACCATGTACATAACCGGGTGCTGGTTACCAGTCACAGCAGTCATTGGAAACGTTGTGATGCGATCAGGCCACAGCCCCGCCCACGGGATTGGAAACATTATACACGCAAAACCAATGTGAAGGCATCCGCCAAAGACCCTCACCGTAGCCGAAAAAAAAAAAAAAAACAATTAAAGATCTTTCAATACTGTCACAGCGCTAACGATATGGTTGGGTGGGACATATCAATTAAAAAAAAATATTGTGCTGAATTTGTCTAGCGGCGAGAGAGCGAGCGAGCGCATAGCGAGATGAGCGCCGAGCGACAGCGAGGCTGAGCTAGCGAGCGTGAGCGAGCTTAGCGAGCGAGCGAGCGAGCAGAGCGAGAGAGGCGCCGAGCGAGCGAGGGAGCGAGCGCCGAGCGAGCGCGAGCGCAGCGAGCGGAGCGGGAGCGAGCGGAGAGAGCGAGCGAGGCGAGCGAGCGAAGCGAGCGCAGGAGCGAGGAGCGCCGGAGCGAGCGAGGAGCGAGCGAGCGAGCGAGAGAGGCGTAGCGAGCGCGAGCGAGCGAGCGAGCCGAGCGAGAGAGGCGCGAGCGAGCGCAGAGCGAGCGAGAGTCGAGCGAGAGAGCGAGGCGAGAGCCGAGCGAGCGATCGAGCGAGCCGCCGAGAGAGCGAGCGAGCGAGGAGCGGAGAGAGAGCGAGAGCCGAGCGATGCGAGCGAGCAGCGGGCGAGAGAAGCGAGCAGGCGAGCGAGCGAGAGAGCGCCAGCGAGCGAGGAGCGAGCGAGGCCGAGCGAGCGAGAGAGCGAGCGGGAGGGAGCGGAGAGAGCGCGAGAGCGAGCGCCGAGCGAGCGAGCGAGCAGAGCAGCGGCGAGCGAGCGAGCGAGCGAGCGAGCGAGCGAGCGCAGCGCTGAGCTAGCGCGTCCGAGCGAGCGAGCGAGCGAGCGGAGCGCGCAGAGCGCCGGGCAGGCGAGCGAGCAGCGCGACGAGCGCGCGAAGGCGAGCGAGGGAGCGAGCGGCCGAGCGAGATCCTAGCGAGCGAGCGAGAGGAGGGAGCGAGCGAGAGAGAGGCGAGCGGAGCGGAGCGGCGAGCGAGCGAGCGACGCAGAGCGAGCGTAGTCGCCGGAGTCGAAGAGCAGGAGCTGGAGCGAGCGAGCGGAAGCGAGGCGTAGCGAGAGAGCGAGCGAGCGAGCGCCGAGCGAGCGTGGAGCGAGCGCCGAGCGAGCGAGGAGCGAGCGAGCGAGCGAGCGAGCGCGAAGCGAGGAGCGAGCGAGCGAGCGGCGAGCGCCGAGCGGAGCAGCGAGCGAGAGAGCGGAGAGAGCGAGCGCCGAGGAGCGAGCGAGCGAGCGAGCGAGCCGGGGCGAGCGAGCGAGCGAGGCGGAGAGCAGAGCGAGCGAAGCGCCGACAAGCGCGCGAGCGAGCGAGTCGAGGAAGCGCGAGCGAGCGAGCGAGCGAGCGAGCGCCGAAGCGAGGGAGAGAGCGCCGAGCGAGCGGCGGCCTGAGCGAGCGAGCGAGCGGAGCGACGCGCATGAGCGAGCGCGGCATAGCGAGCGCGCGCCGAGCGTAGCGAGCGAGCAGCGAGCGACGAGGCCGGAGCGAGCAGGTAGAGAGGCAGGCGAGCGCGCGAGCGAGCGCCGAGCGAGGAGCGAGGAGCGAGCGAGCGAGCGAACGAAGCGCCGAGCGAGCGAGGCCGAGCGAGCGAGCGAGCGAGCGAGCGAGCGCAGAGAGATCGCCGAGCGCCGAGCAGCTAGCGCCGACGCGAGAGCGAGCGAGCGAAGGCAGCTAGCGAGCGGAGCGAGCGGGCTATCGATCCATCTTATCTTTATCGAGATATCGATGTCCTGATCGATACGATTCGTATCTCCTATTATCTAGCTATTCTATCATCATATCTATTATATTACCAAAACAGAAAAGTCCAAGGAGCACACACAAACCTCGTATTTGAAGTTGGGGGCAGCACCTTAGGGCTGGGCCATAAGTCCTCTAGTTAGGATGTAGATTGTAGAGAAAACGGGGCAGCCAGCAGGGCAGGCAGCAGCACTCCAGAAATAGGTGAAGAATTGAAAAAAGGTTTGCTTTAGTTCCCCATAGTGAGAGTAACAGAACAGCGACCGTTCGGCCCTAGATAAAAGAAGGATGAGGGGAGAAGAGCCGGGGCACGCCCGGATGAGGGGGGCAAGCCTGGAAAACAGGGAACAGGGGGGAGGAGAGAGAGACGACAGGCAGCGACGAGCGAGCGAGCGCCGAGGAGCGAGCGGGAGCGAGATCAGCGAGCGAGCGAGCGCCGGAGCGAGGGAGCAGCGAGCGATGGAGCGAGCGCCGAGGCGAGCGAGCGAGCGCCGAGCTAGGAGCGCAGAGAGAGCGAGAGCGAACGAGCGAGCGAGTCGCGAGCGCCGAGCGAGAGAGCGAGCGAGCGAGCGAAGACGAGCGAGCGACGGAGCGCCGAGCGAGAGAGCGACGAGCGAGCGCCGAGCGAGAGAGCGAGCGAGAGAGCGGCCGAAGGCGAGCGAGCGAGCGAGGGAGCGAGGAGCGACGAGCGAGGAGCGAGGCGAGCGAGCGAGCGAGGAGCGCAGAGCGAGAGATGAGGCGAGCGAGCGCCGAGCGAGCGCCGAGCGAGCGAGCGCCGAGCGAGCAGAAGGCGCCGCGATGAGAGCGAGCGAGAGAGCGAGCGAGAGAGCGAGGAGGCGCAGAGAGAGAGGAGCGAGCGAGCGAGAGCCGAGCGGGAGAGTGAGCGAGCGAGCGAGAGTGATCTAGCGAGAGCCGAGCCGAGAGAGAGAGCGAGCGAGCGGACGAGATGAGAGAGCAGGAGAGCGCGAGAGAGAGAAGAGTAGAGAGAGAGAGAGAGCGAGAGCCGAGAGAGGAGACGAGAGAGAGAGAGAAGAGAGAGGAGAGAGAAGGAATGAGGAGAGAGAATACAATGAGAGAGAGAGAGATGAGAGAGAGACGAGGAGAGAGAGGAGAACAGAGAAGAGAGAAGAGAAGTAGAGACGAGAAGAGAAGAGATAGATACGAGAGAGCAAGGGGGAGAGAGCAGAAGACGAGAGAGAAGCAGAGAGAGAGAGACGAGACGCAAGAGAGAGAGGAGATGGAGAGAGAGAGAGAGAGAAAGAGACGAACAGAGAGAGAGAGAGGGAAGAGAGAGAGACGAGAGAGAGAGAGAGAGAGAAGAGAGAGAGCGAGAGAGAGAGATGAGAGAGAGGAGAGAGAGGAGAGAAAGAGAGAAGCGAGAGGAATGAAAGAGAAGAGATGCGAGGGAGAGAAGAGAAGAGAGAGAAGCGAGAGATAGAGAAGGGAACGAGCAGAGGAGAACGAGAGAGAGACGCGCAGGGAGAAGAGAGAGACAGCAAAGAGTAGCCGACGAGCAGACGAAAGAAGAGAGGAGAGAGGGAGAGAGCGCAGAGAGCAGAGAGCGAGAGAGAGACGAGAGAGAGAGGAGAGACGCAGAGAGAGAGAGAGAGAATGAGAGAGAGAGAGAGAGAGAGAGAGAGAGAGATAAGAGAAGAGAGCACGGAGGAGCGAGAGAAGAGAGAGACGAGAGAGAAGAGAGAGAGAGAGAGAGCAGCGAGACGAGAGAGAAGAGAGAGAGAGAGATCAAGAGACAGAGAACGAGAGAGAGGAGAGAGGAGAGACGAGAGAAGAGAAGGAGAGATAGAGAGATAGGCGAAGAGAGAGAGAGATAGAGAGAGATAGAAGAGAGAGACAGATGATAGAGATAGACGAGAAGATGAGAGAGCGATAGAGATAGATAGATGAGAAGAGATCGAGATAGAGTAGTAGAAGGAAGATAGATATATATATAGACTATAGCGATATATATCGAATCGATCGATATAGCTATATATACTATAGATCCTATGACCTAGATTGATAGGAATATCATAGTCTAACTAAAGCACTATATCAATCTATCTATCTATCTATCTATAGACGATCTATATATCATAGATATCATACTATTCATTATATATCTATCTATCTATACTATCTATATACAGCTATATATATCCATCTATCTATCTCCTATCTCCTTATATCTAGCTATCTATCTATCGACTAATATATATCTATCTCCTATCATCTATCTCCTATCTATCTCCTAACTTCCTATCTATCTATCTATACTATATCATTATCTATCTATTATCTTATCTCCTATCTCCTTATATCTATCTTATCTATGATCTATCTCCTATCTCCCTAATTATCTATCTATCTATCTATCTATTAGAGATGAGCGAACATGCTCGTCCGAGCTTGATGCTCGGTCGAGCATTAGGGTACTCGAAACTGCTCGTTACTCGGACGAATACTTCGCCCGCTCGAGAAAATGGCAGCTCCCGCCGTTTTGCTTTTTGGCGGCCAGAAACAGAGCCAATCACAAGCCAGGAGACTCTGCACTCCACCCAGCATGACGTGGTACCCTTACACGTCGATAGCAGTGGTTGGCTGGCCAGATCAGGTGACCCTGGGATAGACTAGCCGCTGGCCGCGCTGCTCGGATCATTCTGTCTCTGGATGCCGCTAGGGAGAGAGCTGCTGCTGGTCAGGGAAAGCGTTAGGGTGTTCTATTAGCTTACTGTTAGGCAGGAGTGATTCTACAAGAACCCAACAGCCCTTCTTAGGGCTACAATAACGTTCTACTTTTTTTATTTTAATTTGCATCTTTTACCATTTTGTGAGGAATTAGCAGGGGGACTTGCTACCGTTGTGTTTAGCTCTTAGTGACACACATATCCATAGCAAAGACCGAAGTGGGAAAATTCAGTAGGGGTTGGATTTCTATTAGGCAATAACTCAGTGTCATCTCATCTGGCATAGTAGTGTGCTTCCTTTGATACTTGGCTAGAAAATAGCCATAGGAGAATACAAACAGCTTCTTGAAGCCTACAGTAGCGTTCTATATATTTGATTTCTGGTTGATCTGCTGGTGGCTGTAGTTTCTGCAGTGCATGTACTTGCCAATTCTGAGCAATTTGTAGTGAGACTTGCGACCGCTGTGTTCTGCGCTTAGTGGCGCACATATCCATAGCAAAGGCTGAAGTGGGAAAATTCAGTAGGGGTTGGATTTCTATTAGGCAATAACTCTTGCGCGTTGGGTACTCTGGGCCATTATTGCAGATTTCATGCTAGGCTGCCTATCCCGTGACCCTCGCCGTTCAAAGAATGTATTCCACACGCATTACTGGTATCACTCTCCGGGACCCACAGGTACAAGACATCCCTGGAGAGAAAGGAAAGGAGGTGGAAAATGCAATACCAGCCAGGCCCTGGTGCACAAGCTGAAACAATATTTCCTTCGGACAGCGCTAGCGGCAGAAGTGCGTAGTTCTGCGGGAACAGTCGCCGAGGGAGATGGGCGAGCAGGCAGTCTGGTACCAGCACTGGCAAAGGAGTTCGCTTTACAAGCCTTTTGCCAGCTATGTCACACCGCAGACACTGTCACTCTGTCCCCAGTCTCGGCAGACAATAGGCTGATCTTTAAGAAAGATGTGAGGGGAGTACGTTAGCTGACCATATCCATCGTCCTAAATGATCCACACAGATCCTACAACTACTGGTTTCCAAGCTGGACATTGGCACGAAACTGGCGCTGTAGCCTGGGTTTTTTTTAGGTTCTTGCCTGCCCTGCCGCAAGCGTGGTTTCCAGAGGGTTTTCATGACAGCTGGTGCATACATCACCGATAAGCGTACACCCTTGTGACCTGCAGCGCTGACATCGACGCGTATTAAGATGAATAAAGCGCTGCCGGCATTTTCTGCATAATTTCCAATCTCCACAGGTTGAGAGGGAAGCCTCAACCTGAATAATTTAATGCATCCTCCTCCTCAGTTTTCCTACCTTCTCCTCCCTTTGTACACTAAACACAGGAAACTGGCTTTTTTGGACAGGCGCCCATGCTCCTAGGCTATAGTCTTTAACATTTAATTTTTTGGAGGGCCACGAACCCGGTCCTCTTTTAAACAATTTTTTGGAGAGTGCACACTACGGCGCTACAATCTTATTCAATGTTTCTGGAGGGCCCACCTACCTGCTCCTCTGGTTTGGAAACTTTTTTGGACTGTCCACATACAGGCACTCAATCTATTCAATTTGTTCTGAGGGCCAACCTACATGCTCCTCTGGTTTTGAAATTTTTTTGGACTGCACATACAGGCACTATCCCAATTTAAATTGTCTCCATAGCAGCCTCACACGCTTTGTCTCCTGTTCACCTCCAAAGTTCGTCATATAGCTGCCTCCATAATCGCCCCTTACTCACACGAGGTGTGTCACGCGAATTTGGGTGTTTTCATGGATTCCACATCAAAGTGTTAACACTTTGTCGCCACCATGCTGTGTAATCCACAAATATACTGGCAAACTGTTCCATTACGATATTATTTCAGCGTTCTTGCCGCATCTGTTTACTTCCCCTCACCCGCAGTATCCCAAAACTTATAAGAACGCTACTACACCTTATTTTGGTGGAGGCTGACCGAGTTGACCAAGGGCTGGTTCATATACTGCCGCGCACAGAGATTGCGGGGCCTACCTCGGTCCGGTCTCAAAGGCCTACTAGACCTCCCCTCCACACCCCTCCTCACCTCCTCTCCTCCGAATTACCATCCGTGGGCATGGGGCCACAGTCGTGTAGCTCTAGGCACAGCCGCAGTTGCCGTCGCTAAGCGACCAGCGGCAGTGCCTCAAACTGTGATGCCAGCGATTAAAGGCACACCGCCCAAGAGTATACAGGCCATTCCACATTAACAACTGTGTTAATTTGTCGCACACCCTGCTGTGTAATCCACAAAATAACTGGCACAACTTGTATCATTTACCGATTTATTCAGCGCTGTCTGCCGCATCTGTTTACATTCCCCTCACCCGGCATATCCTAAACTATAAGAACGCTACTACACTTGATCTTATACAAAAGGTTCTTAGAAGTGCTGTTTGGGGATAGTAGCCTAGAGCGGGCTTGGGTTGCGAAAGCTCGCCTGGCAGCGGAGCGCCAGCTCCATCCTCAAAGATCACTAACATAGTTTTAACTGCAGCACTTTAATCTTACTACTAGTCATTGCCTCCAACATGGTCCCTTATCAAACGAGCTGTGTCAGCAGAATTTTGGGTTGTTTTCATGGCTTCCACTCAAACTTGTTAACTTTGTCACCACCCTGCTGTTTAATCCAAAAAATATACTGCGCAAACTTTTATCCATTTACCGATATTTATGTGAGCGCTTCTTGCTCACCCCTTTGGTTCCTCCGCCACCATTGGTTTTAAGCCTGAGTCCATTTTGGGTATGTTGCCACGACATCCTAGCCTATGCAGCCGAGCCTGTCTGCAGCCGCCCCTATAGTTTCAGGGTCATTAGTGGATGTTTAGAGACTAATAGCTTCATTCTGTCACTCTTCTGGCCATGTCGTGCAATAATTTTGGCATAATGGTGCGTTTTAAGCAGCCTCAGAGGCATCAGCATCTTCCCCTTGCTGTTTCCTGTCCATTTCCGTGGTGTTGTCCATCCTATTTCTGAGTTTTCCAGGGTGTGCCAGCTTCCTGCAGAGCTTGGTCCCATTGAAAATACTCGGTCTGACTTCATGGGGCTCGTTTATTCGAGACGAGCGCTGAAGCATCGGAAAAGTTTCGTCTCGAATAAGAGTACCGCGCATTTTGTGCTCCCATCTCTAGTGAGGATCCCTTGCTTTGCTCAGGTAGCGCTGCTAGCCCTTCTGAGTAAATAGGAAAGATTGGAAGAAGTATGCTGTATTCTTAAATTCTTTTCCTGGTCAGATTGATCATCACCTGCAAATGGGACAAAACTCAAGTTTGACAGAGCAGAGGAAAATAAGAAAATAAATAGATTAAGAATGAATGGCCAGACGGGGGGGTTATCTTGACAGATGTAAGGACGCATATAGGGGGGTTGGACTATTAATTTTCAGGAATAATGATAGGCTATTTTTTTTTCCCTTTCCTATTAGCTCAGCCCCTACCTCCTCTTCTCCACTCGGGTGGTTGGGTGTTGTAGTATTTTCCTTTACTGGATTGCATAGTTTTGCAGTTTATAGTTAGACTGGTGATGTGGGGTTTTGGTATAATCAGGCTAGTATACATAATATCTTTCTATTTTGATATCGTGCTGTGATACCGTTAATGTTATATTCTGATCATGTATGTAGAATGTAGGTATTTTTGATATGTGACATAAAGATTTATTTAAAAAAAGACATAATAAAATCATTTACATTAAATAAAAACATGCTTCTGAACTAGCCATCTACTCATCTAATATACAAAGTTCAAAGTCAATGGACTGCAGAAAGCCTGGAGCTTTGATATCTGGTGTTTGCCAGATTTTCAACAGAGGAGAGGACCCGCGAGGGATAGTAAAAAGAGAGTTGAAACTTCAGCAGTTTAGCGAGTGCGATAGGCTTGCCTAAAGAGTTGGTTTTTAAGAGCACGTTTGAAGCTTCGGAACTTAGGTAATATAAGTTTGATATTCTGAGACGGGGGCTTCTAGAGAATTGGTGTCAGCTGGAAAAGTCCTTGGAGAGTGGGTGTGAGAGTTTGAATTAAGGTAGAGATTATCTAACATCACTGCCAATCGAAGAGCATCTCCAGGTGATAGCTGAGATGATTGGTGATGGTTTACTATTTTAAATTTATTCAAAAGAAACGGGCAACCAGTGCAATGTCTGCACCAACTGTAGATACGTCTGTGTAGATTTTGTCTGAAGAAATCATGGATGCGCACTGAGAAATAAGGTTAGGAGTGGAGAGAAGATTATGAGTGGGACCAAGTAGTAAGGAATTTACGTCAGTCTAGTAGAGAGTGAATTCAATGCAACAATTAGCATTTAAGACATTCCATGTAAGAAATGGGTGTATTTTGGAGATGTTCTAGTCTGAGAGGAAATGTGCAAGAGAACAAAAGAAGAAATTGAATACACGGTTGCAAATAAGAGTTATTTGACTGTAAGGGACCAAGGATTATCCATACAGTTTCATTACAGAGACCTTACAGCGTATCTTTGCAGTCGTGGACTATACTGAAAGCATCCAGAGGGGTCTGCCTGTAAACTAGGGTTGTCTGTTAAGTCGGTTCCTTAAGTATGGGAGACCACCTGTATACACATTTCTGGCAGATATGCAGCTCAGCCTAATTGATTCAGGGTTAGTTGGGCTTTAATATTAAAACAAAATCATGAGCGCTATGGGTCCGCTTTGGAAGGAAGTACTCCATTTCTTTAAGTATTTACAACGTGATGTTTGACTTTAGTGTGAGTGTAAACTATGAAGCGGGGAATTGTTGTGAGCTTCAATGGGAATCAATGGTTAAACATGAACATATGTATTATGTTATTAAGTCCACGCATCAGCACTTAGCCTGTGAGTTGCACTTTCTGAAAGCTGCTGAATGGCAGATTACCTGTAAAATATTCAGTGTGGTATGACCAAATTACATACCAATTATGGATATTACAGTGTAATACTAACTTGTTGTATTGTGCTTCTCAACTGATTGTTTGTGTAACTCATTCTACGTAAATTGAATGTTGTGTGTTTATGCAAGTATCTGAGCACTGATAATGATTATCAGATCAGCTAGCTGTAATATCAATGTTGATGTGTTAATTTTAAGCCAAGGCTCCCTACAGGGGAATAGGTGTTCTCCCTACTTTTAGACTGCCTTTTCATCTAAGTGGAAGCGACGAGAATATCCATATTCACACGTTTTGTGTGCCATGTTTTGCTATCAGCTTCAAAGAATTGTACAAAGAACTTGTCAGTGCTTCTGGTGCGATAATATATGTATGTATACAGTGAATCTCTTTCAAGTGTAGTCGCAGGCTGGTTAGCTTCCTGGTATAGGGACTAAATGTGGGCATGTCAGCCTTATAAGTCTCACAGTGATGAAATATTAGGAGACCTGACTTCGTAGATGACTTTGAAGACCATTATATACTCGAGTATAGCCGTAGTTTTCAGCAAAAAAAAAAAAAGGAGAAAAAAAAAAAAACTTTGTGCTCAAAAACCCTAACTCGGTCGTTATTACTCGAGTCCAACTAAAAACATAAAGACAACAACTCACCTTTCTGACGTACCATAGGTCCTCTCTGTCTGAGATTTTTTTCACTACAGGGGCGGGGCAGGCCTGTAGTCATCACCCGGGGGTTGGGCCGAGGCTGTAGCTACGGGTCGGCAGACTATATCTGGAGGCTGTAACCACTGCATTTCCCACCCTCGGTGCTTATCTCGATCACATAGGTTGTTCCCAGTTTTTTGTGTTGAAATTAGGGTCTCGGCTTATACTCGGGTGCTGATCTCGAGTATATCGGTACTTGAATAAAGGAAACCGTAACATTTTTTGCCTTTACTATGTATTATACAGGTAATTGTTAAGTAACAATTACCCTTTAATATAAGTTACTAGATATGAATAAAACTGACCATATTCACCAAACAAGCTTGAGTAGGGACTTATAGGTTTGTGGTAAATAATAATATTGAAGTAAATTTCCTGGGCCACTCCAATGATCTATATCATGGTCCACACAGGGTCGAACGGGGGACCTATAAAGGACCAACCAGTAAAATTGATTTGGGACCCACCTACTGCTACATGGGGGAATATTAAATTTACTGTAAATACTCGAGTATAAGCAATTTTTTCAGCACAAAAAAGGTCTCATACTCATTTTGTTTTTAGTCTAATAAAAAAGCAAATGTGTATCATCTTCATACCGCAACCCCCCCCCCCCCCGGCAGGTCCTCTCTTTCCGTCTATGCATCGCAGACGGAGGCATGATGAAAGAAGGGACCTTCCGGGGCTACATACTGGGGGCATGAGCTGCAGCATATACTAGGCTTTTAACTTTAGTTAATAGTTTTTCCAGTTCCTTTTGTGTTAAATAGGTACCTGGCTATGCTTTGAGTAGCGTTACATTTTAGGTCAGACTGAAAAATGTTGGTCCCCTCGTTCCCCTCTTAATTTGCACCCTTCGCTTCCCCCCCTCTAATTATTGGGCCACCTTGTATCTAACCCTCTATGTGTATCGTCCTTTTATCACACCCCTTGTTTTGTAACCGCTCATCTCCTCCTCTCTTATTTGAGCCCCCTGTTGTATCTCCCCCTTTTTCGTCTGATCTAATGTGCGTCTAATTGTGATCCCTTATCTTATCTTGCTGCAGCTCATCTCCCTTTTATTTTGTCACCCTGTATGTTCCCCCTCATTTGTACCCCCCCCTCCTCATATTGTGGTCCCCTGGTATACCCCTCATCACCCTCTTATTCAACCCACTCTCAATTTCTCCCTATCTTGTTTCCTCCCCTCATCTAATGCTCTGCCTCTCATTTAGTGATTTTCTCATCTTCAATGAGGTTGCCCCCTGTGTAATCTCCTCTTTATTGTGGGCCCCCCTTTCATACTCCCTCTCATTTTGTACCCCTTCATTTCCTCCCTCTTTTGTTTGCCCCCTGAGATATATCCCCCTTCATTGTGGGACCCCTTGATCTTCCGGCTACCCCTTTCACCCCACCCTCTTACATTTAGCCACTCACCTCGTCCTCTAATGTATGACCTTGTAATTTTCCCCTATTATTGTGAGGCCCCTGGATCTCCCGCTCTTCCTCTTCCCTCTTGTTTTTTCCGACCCACTCTCAACTCCATCTTAATTGTGGCCCATATTTTGTTAGCCCTCTGCATTCCTGGGCTCCCCTCTGATTTTCTCCTTTTGTTGTGGTCCCCCTACTCTCCCTCTTTTATAATGTGAGCCCCCTCTTATCTCTGCCCAATGTTTTTGGTGGGGCTCCTCTCTCCTCTTGTAGAATAGTTAAAAAACGAAAAACGAACCCATTCTCACCTTACCACATCTCCACAGCAATTCCCTCTTCTTCTTGCTGTGCACTCAATCAAGGTGATGATATCTTCATATCGTGGTCCTGCTGACCTCCTGCACATAGGCAGTTAGGAGAGGCAACAATGATGAGGAAGAGAGCTCACAGTCGTCTCGATCCTCATTTCTTTACACTCCATCGGGCACCCAGACTGAAAGTCCCGAACACGAAAAGGGTTGTGAGCCTGTGCGACCTAGGGAGCGGAAGTTGGAAATGGCTAGGAGGACCAGAAGTCTCAATAGCGAGGTTGCTGTGCGCCCACGGGATGCTTTCACCGGCACACACGTGTGGACAGTCCGACCCTGCGCTCTGCACCATCAGGAACCATTACCCACAATCCTAGAATCTTTTTTAAGGGGCACAAGGGCCAGGTAGTGATTGATTTCCTCTTGACACTCTAGTAATTTTGTTTCCATGTCGTTCACATAGTCATATATGTTCTCATAAAATTAGTACTGCAATACAGAGATCTTGACTTCAATTAAATTAAGTCGATGTTAAAAATATACAGTATTACAGACTTATGTCTTTAATATGTAAGCACCTGGGGGCTTTGTTCTATCCTTGTGGTAATAACAAGAAATGTATAAACTATGCAGCGTCGTCTACAATCAATGTTGTAATTTCTAACAACACACTCACCATATGAAGTCTAGGACGACTCCTCAACACCCCCCATTATCGTACCTACACTTTTTGATATTTGTGTGTGCGTACCCCCTGCAGTCCCACTATGTAGAAACTGAAGGTAACACTAACACAAGTGGGGATCTCAGCTTATAAATGGAGATTAATCAATACTAAGGACACCCACTGGACTCTTGTGTAAAAAGTTGTATAAAAAGAGCGAGAATGGTCTCTGTCTCCTACAGGCTGATTGCAAAGTGCTGCATGAGAGCTGAGAACCACAAAGTCTGGAAGCGGCAAAAACAACTGATAGTTGTTTTTGCCGTTGTTTCGGTCAGGTTTTCTAGGTCAGGTTTGATCTGTTTGGTTAGAAACTTGGACAAAGCAGGACTTTCTTGTTAATCTGGTTTGTGTTGTAATTCTCTTATAACGAAGAAAAGAAAGTTTTTTTGTGCACAGGTCACGTTTTGTTTTTTGAAACTCTTGTTCAACCCTCTCCATACAGACATGTGAAGTCTTGGCGTACATATTGTGGGTGGTTTCTACCATACTACCACAGCCATACAAAGCTCTGGTCACGCCATACAGAAGGTTGCAACAGCAATCGATAACGCCTTCTGTGTACGGTTTGTCCATCCCAAGACATCAAGGGTCTTTAGTAAAAAATCATGGGTATGACACTCACGAAAAATTATATGTTCCAAAAGTGTTTTTGTACCATATCAATCCACTCCATTCATATGACAATATAGTCTAGTTGACCTTCATTCAGATACGGCATTGTGTAAAAGTATATACAGGATAATTCTACAAGGTGTTTTGGCATGCATCAGATAAATATACGATACAAGCGGGTTTGTTGCACACTGCTTGCTGACTGATCTGGTCACTTTGGGTCTTGGTACTAAACCCAAAGGACGGTGGTGGTAGTTATGGCCGTATATGGTAGGATAGATCAGATAAACACGGTTACAGTTCCGTACGGAGTAAGAAATAATGCTAGCAGTTGTCATATGCACACCGCTTTACTCTTACCTAGAGCTGCTTGTGATATAAAAATAAATAAACATAAAAGCATTTGTATAATTGGTAGGTTGCCGCGTCCCGAAAGTTCCTGATCTTATCAATATATAATATATGGTTATTTCTGTCATTGTGTAACCAGCGCTTATATGAAACACATACGCGCCCCCACTCTGTCTCACATGCAACATGCTTTTTTGCGCATTGTGCATATGCAGGATAAAATCTTATCAAAACGTTGATCGAAGAGGTCCCCCCCCCCCCTGTACAATTCCCACCAATGGTATTTAATGTACACTCATCACTTCTGTAAAAGTGATATTTAACACCACTCCTATGCCAAAGTTTTTAGGTTATTAGCATTATACATACCAAATAATAATGGGCAGTTCTCATTTGAGAAAAGTGCAAGTCCGTAACATTTAGCGAAGAATTCACTCCCCTCACTGGCCTGACTGTCCATTTCCTCCTCCTCCAACTCCTCCAACTCCTCTTCTTCTGCCCATACACTCTGAACAGTGAAGGACTCAACAATGGTCCCCTCTTGTGTCTCGCCAACATTCTCCTCCTCTTCCTCCTCATCCTCCTCCACCTCCACCTCCTCCGATATGCGCTGAGAAACAGACCTTTGTTTTTATAAATCTTTTCATTGATGTTTTTATATGTATTTTTTTTTATCTTTTTTATTATTATGTGATTTGTCACATCCTGACTGATCCTGACTGACCGTATATACTCGAGTATAAGCCGACCCGAGTATAAGCCGAGACCCCTAATTCTTCCACCAAAAACTGGGAAAACCTATTGACTCGAGTATAAGCCGAGGGTGCAGTATGCAGCCAGCCAGCCATCTGCGGCGGTCGCACACTATGATGTGGCGGTGTCGCCGCTGATGACGTCATCAGCGGCGACACCGCCGCATCATAGTGTGCGCCCGCCGCAGATCGCATGGATGCGACTCTGCCGGCGAGAGAGCAGAGAAGAAAGAAGAGGAGCCGCCGGGACCCGCGCCGAAGATCGGGAGCCGCGCACTGAACATCGGGACCCGCGCCAACGATCCGGACACCGGAGGGTGAGTATTAAGTTTTTATTTTTTACTTGACTCGTGTATAAGCCGAGGGGAGTTTTTTCAGCACATTTTTTGTGCTGAAAAACTCGGCTTATACACGAGTATATACGGTTATATACGGTTCACAAATCTAATGAAAAGGCACAAATTTACCAATAATTTGATATGCTAATTAGTAAGAATTTTATTTTACAATCTTTTAATCTTTCAACAATTTTTTTAAATAGATTTTGAATACTTTTTGATAATTATTAGGAAACAATTTTTTTACAGTCTTTTAATCTTTTATCAATATTTTTAAATAGATTTTTTAAATATTGTTTTATTATTATGACTTATATATATTTAGTGATTCATAATGTCCTGACTAATAATAGAGATGGGGGGGGGGGGGTAATTTATTATTAGTCATCTGTTCTTCTTGGCTGGTGTCATTCATCAAAATGACAGAATACACATTTTTCACAAATCTACTAAATTTAGCAAAAATTCAAAGAAAAGGGACTTAAAGGGTTTCACTTACAGGGAATCTTCCATCAAAATCCATCAAGATCAAAGAGGGACACTTACTCATACATCCAGGCACTGGGACTGTGGTAATATTCTAATATTTGTTGTGTCCATGGCCTCCTTCCTTCTAAAATCAGCTTCTAAAATTAAGCTAATGAGCCTGAAGGGCTCTGAGAGGAATTACCTGGTACCATGCTGCAACTTAACAGGAGCAGTGCCCCCGCCCCCCCAATGTGTGAGATTACAGGAGACAGAGTGGTGGTGGGATTGGGGGGGGGGGGAATGGTCGGGTGAGATCTGCTCCTGCACAATGCAGCAGCCAGTGAAGCAACAGCGTGGAGGGGCTCTGTTAATGCCCCCCCAATACAACTTAGCAGGCTCATTAGCATCATTTTAAAAGTTCATATAAGAAGGAAGGAGGCCATGGATAACAAGTATAAGAAGATTACCACGGTCACAGTGCCTGGATCTATGAGTAAGTGTCCCTGGTTTATTATGCTTGATTATGATCATAGATTTCCTTTAACACATACTTATTGGACTATTTTAAGTGGCCTTGGCATGTTTTGTGCACCAATTTTAATTAGGCAAAATTTAGAAATCTCTAGATGCTACACCCACATCTCTCGTTGAAAATAATTAAATCTGTAAGATGTAATTATTTGGATGCTAGAGTTCTGTATTATGAATTCGGAGATATAGAGAGGTAAAGGTCAGCCCTATGAAGTTCTGTGTTATAACTTTATAGGCGAAGGGAGGTATATACCTATGGATTTCTGTTGTATAAATTCAGGTGAATACAGAGGTGCAGTACTACACAATGGAATTCTGTATTATACATTTGGAGGTATACAGAGGTACAGTATAGTACAGCCCTATGGAGTTTTGTATTATGAAGTTTTGTATTATGGTCAAACTCAACTTTTGTATTATGGTACAACTCAAATTATTATGGGCTCTTTAATCGCTTTTCCCTTAATAAATCATGAGATTTTAATGACTATGATATATTCTACAACTGATATAAGATCAGACAGTGGTACACAAGTACCATATACACTCGAGTATAAGCCAACCAGAATATAAGCCTAGGTACATAATCTTACCACAGAAACCTGGGAAAGCCTATTGACTCCAGTAAAAGCCTAGGAGGGGAAATGCATTGGCCACAGCCTCCCCCAAGTGTATAGCTATTCAGGCACCTGTGCACCAGTATATAGCCAGCTGGTGCCTTTTCCCCCATTATGTAGCCAGCCCCCTAGTCCCAGTATGTAGCCAAGCAGAAAACCTACCCCCAGTATATAGCTAACCAGCCCCTGTCCCCAGTATATAGCCAACCCCTGCCCCAGTATATAGCCAGCCATCCCCAAGTATAAAGGAAGCCCTCAGTATAAAGTCAGCAAGCCTCCAGTATATAGCCTGCCCCTAGTATACAGCCAGCCAGCCTGCTCCCCCAGTATATAGTGAGCCAGCCTGCCCCCAGTGTGCCCAGCACATGAAAAGAGAAAGTCAATGCTCACTGTTCCAACTCCCCCCTCGGAGGTGGGACGTTGTGGGGCACAGGCTATGATGACAGCCGCCGCAGGGATCTAGTTGCATTTTGCTTTTGGTTGGCAAAGTGTACACAGGCTGTCCCCTACTTAAGGACAACTGACTTACAGACAACCCCTAGTTACAGATGGACCTCTCTGCCCTCTGTGACCTCTGGTGAAGTCTCTGGATGCTATTAGTTTAGTCCCGGGCTGCAATGATCGGCTGTAAAGTGTCTGTAATGAAGTTTTATTGATAATCATTCCCATGGGAGCACAAAATTTTGAAAATCCAAGTGTCACTGGGACAAAAAGAAATTTTTTCTGGAGTTACAATTATAAACTAAATTCAACTTAAGGAAAACCCTATAGAACCTACTGTGTCTTGTACATAACTTGGGGAATGCCTGTACAGTATAAAGGCTGGGGAAGTAAGAATTCGCCTTACGAAAACTTTGCCAACAATGGCCTCCTTGCAGGCATGTTGAGACTGACAGCCATTGATGCTCCACTAGGCGGATTCTGGGAAATATGCAAATACATTTTCCAGGATGGGATGAGGAAAATATTGCCGTGTAGCTACAATGTAAAGCACTCCCCTTAACATCAAGAATGACTTTGAACATATGTACATATATAGTCAGTGGAAGCAATAAAGCAGATTAAGTATATATTGGTTTGCTTATTTAAAAAGAACTATTTATTAATGGCAGGTTTACAATTTATTTTTGGATCCTATTTCAAAATTCATGTATAACTTTAAATTTCATGGATGTGTTACATGTTTCAACTAAGTTTATTCAATAAAGTTAAAGGATTTTTTTTCTGTGAAGGTGGCAGATTGTCCCTCTGCTGTATGTAGTAATCGCCTATCATCGAAAGAAATAAAATGACACAAATAAATATGGAAATGTATGGAAAACGCATGTTTCTTCCACTTTGATGATTACTACCAGCAATGCAGAAAGACCAACAGCTAAATTGGCCCCCCTGCTGTACCATGAAGTCCTCAAGTGCACTAAAATTCCAGCTTTCAGCGCATGCACCCCCCCCCCCCCCCATTATATTGTACTCTACATTAAACGAACATCCCCCACAAAATATCAACACACTCGTACAGACCATGTCCTCCAAATGCATCATTAAGAAGAAACTTAGTTAAGAATTCTCAGACTTATTACCCTAAGGGGTCTTGTAGCTGGAATATAACAATTCTGAGCCACAGGTAAGTTAATGACATGTGATGTTGGACTGGCATAAAAAGGAAATTGAATTATGAAAAGGACACGGCTGAGCCCCAGGAGACCCACAACTAATGAATTGTACACGGTATCCTCCACCTTGATGGACTTTTTTCAATTTTGTCGAGTATTTTAATGTTTACAATTGGATGATTTCATCATACACTCGTGGGACACATTTAGAGGAGCTTGTCATGCTTATCCCCTTGAGATATTACCTCCCGCTCTGCATGTGAAAAAAAGATTTGATACATAAAAAAAAGAGTTTCATGTATTCTTTAACACCTGATTAAAAAGAATTTTAGATACATGCTCAAAAAGATTACCACAAAGGGAAACAAAAACTCACTTGGTAAATAATTACTACTCCAGCATTGCAGATCCAGAGATCCTGGACAGCCATGTTGAGTTGTCCTGTGCCATACACACACAAACACATTGGGGCACATTTACTAAGGGCTTTGTGCTGCTTTGTGATGCACTTTTTTCAGACTGTGCCCTATCTTCAATGTTAAAATGGCTTGCACAGGTACCATATATACCCATGTATATGCCGAATTTTTCAGCACAAAAAATGTGCTGAAAAACCTCACCTCACAGCTGGCAGGGACGTGGCCATGTTATCTTCCTGGCCAGCGCATACTATGACATCATCAGCGATCGCATCATAGTATGCGCCGGCCAAGAAGATAACATGGCCGTGTCCCTGCCAGCTGTACGGAAGACGGAAGAAAGAAGAGGAGCCGTGGGGAAAAGAGAAGAGGAGCCAGACCGACATCGGGAGCTGTGCTGAGCATCAAGGCCGCTGGAGGGTGAGTATATACATTTTTATTTTTAAGCGCTGGCTGTATACTACAGGGGGCAGGCTGGGCTGGCTGTATACTATAGGGGGCTGGCTGGTTTTATACTACATGGGGGCTGTGTGGATATATACTACTGGGAGCTGGCTGGCTATTTACTAATGGGGGCTTGCTCACTATAAAATTAGGGGTCTCGGCTTATACTCGAGTATATACGGTATCTAAGTAGTGGGCGCGCTGCGATTGTGTCGCACGCGACCCTTTTTGTGGGACAGCTGTGCTGGCTTCCATGCGACACAGATTGGGGGGGGTGCTTTCGGATGATCATAATTATTCGTACTGAGTGTGGGATTTAACTTTTAAATTGTGTTGCAAGCTATAGCACTAAGATGCACCACTAAAAAGATGGTGAACTCTGTCGGACCTGAGCGGTGAAGCGACACATTCATGATATTGTGGGCACGACCTTGGTGCATTATAGTTGGACAATGCACTTTCGGTGAACTCCGGTGAGGGGGTAAATAAATGTGCCCCATTGACCTAAGTGGTCTGATGCCATGCATACAAATAATACTACTTACCTCCAATCCAAATACAAGCGACACATACCCCTATGACTTTTCTAATCCTTGTAATTAGGCAAAATATTAAATCACCAGTTGGCCAATGACCATGAATAACCCATCAGAATTTCTTCACGTAAAATCAATGGCTAATATGCTCCTGCTTGTTTTAGTAATAACTGAACCAGATTTTCTGATTAACAGTCTGAATAAGGGGATCATTAGGAAGGGGTCCATATATTGCTAATGTCAGTTACCTAGAGGTCCTAAAACAGTATGGATTTACATTTGTACTGGGATTGTACTGGGATACATCTGTATTGGGATTATCCATTAGACAGAAATGTACACTCACCGGCCACTTTATTAGGTACACCTGTCCAACTGCTCGTTAACACTTAATTTTTAATCAGCCAATCACATGGCGGCAACTCAGTGCATTTAGGCATGTAGACATGGTCAAGACAATCTCCTGCAGTTCAAACCGAGCATCAGTATGGGGAAGAAAGGTGATTTGAGTGCCTTTGAACGTGGCATGGTTGTTGGTGCCAGAAGGGCTGGTCTGAGTATTTCAGAAACTGCTGATCTACTGGGATTTTCACGCACAACCATCTCTAGGGTTTACAGAGAATGGTCCGAAAAAGAAAAAACATCCAGTGAGCGGCAGTTCTGTGGGCGGAAATGCCTTGTTGATGCCAGAGGTCAGAGGAGAATGGGCAGACTGGTTCGAGCTGATAGAAAGGCAACAGTGACTCAAATCGCCACCCGTTACAACCAAGGTAGGCAGAAGAGCATCTCTGAACGCACAGTACGTCGAACTTTGAGGCAGATGGGCTACAGCAGCAGAAGACCACACCGGGTGCCACTCCTTTCAGCTAAGAACAGGAAACTGAGGCTACAATTTGCACAAGCTCATCGAAATTGGACAGTAGAAGATTGGAAAAACGTTGCCTGGTCTGATGAGTCTCGATTTCTGCTGCGACATTCGGATGGTAGGGTCAGAATTTGGCGTCAACAACATGAAAGCATGGATCCATCCTGCCTTGTATCAACGGTTCAGGCTGGTGGTGGTGGTGTCATGGTGTGGGGAATATTTTCTTGGCACTCTTTGGGCCCCTTGGTACCAATTAAGCATCGTTTCAACGCCACAGCCTACCTGAGTATTGTTGCTGACCATGTCCATCCCTTTATGACCACAATGTACCCAACATCTGATGGCTATTTTCAGCAGGATAATGCGCCATGTCATAAAGCTGGAATCATCTCAGACTGGTTTCTTGAACATGACAATGAGTTCACTGTACTCAAATGGCCTCCACAGTCACCAGATCTCAATCCAATAGAGCATCTTTGGGATGTGGTGGAACAGGAGATTCGCATCATGGATGTGTAGCCGACAAATCTGCGGCAACTGTGTGATGCCATCATGTCAATATGGACCAAAATCTATGAGGAATGCTTCCAGCAGCTTGTTGAATCTATGCCACGAAGTTGGGAGTAGACATATTGGCGCCAATCTAATATAGCATAAATTTATACTTGATCCAAGTTCACAAGAACATGTACAGCCCATGGAAACGGGATGCATGTTTTCCTGATCCCACAGACTGCTCACCTTGAACAGGATAGGAGTCCTGCGTGATACAGAAATATGATGCAAGTACTCGCTGTCTGCCGATAGCGTTAGACTGTAGCAGTTTGGCCTGCAGACAGGGAATCCTTGCATTATATTTCTGTATAATGCAAGGACTCCTGTGCAAGGTGTGCAAACCATGGAATAGGGCCAACTTAGGGGTCCGTTTCACAGGCGAGCAGCCAGCCTTATTTAGACTAAAACTCGGCATATGTATCGCAATCACTTTTGACTGTCTGATCTATTTTTACACCACCCATTAGTTCACTTACTTTGCACCAGAATGCTGCTGAAAGAAATTTGCCACAATTTTGGCAAACATGTTGACACATGCCCTTTTTTCTAAGCTGCACCCAATTCCCCATGAGCCATGTCCCCATCTCAGAAAAATAAAAAAGCGCTTAAAATAAATAATCAACGTTAAACAAAACATTTAACCACTTTTTTGTGTGTTCTTTTGGCACAAATAAAGCCAAAATTCTGCTTCATTTAGCTCAGTAGATCTCCCCTATTATCTTCTGAAACTATACATACATAGGTGGCATCAATTATAGGGTAAATAAAAATACCAAATTGCCATAGACCCATCGATGTGTTCAATGGCGTAAAGAAAACAAAGCAAACCCCCTCCCTGCCAACACACACACTTGGTTACATTACAAGCATCTCCTGCTTTTAGATACAAAGAGGTTAAATTTCACCCATAGGGCTGGCCAAAAAAAAACTAAAACAGTTTGCTTGCTTTCTTTGGGCAGGTGTGAATAATCAGTTACATTATCCATCCTACATCTCAGGGGAATATTTTCGACTGCCGAGTAAATAACTACATAGAAACACTACCTTACTTTTAAAACTCAAGGCGATTATTAAATGCTGAGCTGAAATATGGGCCTTTGGATTTTTTTTTAGATATTTCCTGGGAGATTAATTCTAGGGGCTGTTTCTTTGCAGTTTCGCTATAAATCTTCCATAAATCTTAACCGCTTCATTCCTACGGAGCGCGGCGGCTCTCGGGGAAGATGTTGATAGCTACCTATTAATCAGGCCGGTTTTTGTCTTAATAAACTGATGGGTGTCTCTGACTAAGCTATGACAAAGGGGGAGGTGGTCGCATGTGCCAAGATGGAGCCCCACGTTCGCTCCTCTCAATTAAATAGAAGGTGCCTTTCAAGGAATGTAACGCTGCTCAGTAAACATGCTCGGAAAAACCGGTGCCAAAAAGCTTCAGACTTCCTGCAGTAGGGACATCACGGTCTATTTGAGTTCTGTGTTTGCATGACCTGAATTGATTATCCTGCCTGGTAATTTGTTGACTTGCTTAACATCCTAAATGTGTGGTGGGCGCACTTAACAAGTAGGCAAGAGCACAAGCTATTTAAAGCAGATTGCCGGCATGTATCCTTTGAGGAAGAACACCTGAACGTCATTAAAAGGACAGACTCAGTAGGTCCTGATTGGCATGGGTTTCATGTCACGCAAAGTTGGCAATACGTCACCTCGTGTTCTGGCAGTCGGAAGATCTGGACTACTTCAAGATGGCAGCAATGTTTCCACTCAGTGTTTAACAACCACAAACACACCAACACTCGCAATGTAAATCTGTCCATATGTTTGATGAGTGTTGGTCACCAAAATAGTTTTTTAATGCGCCTTTGGATAATTAATGTTCTGTACAGGCAGTCCCCAGGTTACATACAAGATAGGTTCCGTAGGTTTGTTCTTGAGTTTAATTTGTATGTCGAAACCATATATTTTATAATTTTTGGTCTTTGTGACAATTGGATTTTAAAAATGTCGAATTTTCATAAGAACCAGGATTAACAATAAATTACAGACACTTTTAGCAATTGTTATAGCTATTCGTTGTAGCATAAGGCTAAAGTACAGTAAATTACCAACATCCAGAGGTCCGTTTGTAACTAGGGGTCTTCTGTAAGTCGGTTTTTTCTTTAAGTAGGGGACCGCCTGTATTCGTAAATATAAGTTATCGTCTTTATATAACTCATGGTGAATCTGCATGGTGGACTCCATCTGTGTTTCACAATCCAAATGGCTCCTCATATAGTTAAAGAAATACATAACTTGGGTTCTGCCATCTTAGATGACATACAATATAGTAGCATCTGACTGTTGATTGGTCTAGTATGTGAAAACCAATTCACTTAACCATTAATATGAATGCATAGTCTCCAGGACTTCTCCAGAGCTGCACCAATTTTTCTGAAATGCCCTACCCCATACTAATACTCAACTACCAAACAAGCTTCAAACGTGGTCTTCAAACCCATCTCTTCAGGCGGGCTTATCACATTGTTTAAAAGGATGTAACCCACCCTGTGTCCTCCTCCCATCTGCAAGAACCAGATACCAACCTACAGGCTATTCGGTCCTATTCACCTTGGACTCTGTATATTAGATGGTGTCTGATGACTAGTAATGTGCCCAAAGGATCGAACACCCGTCGTAAAATTCCACCAATTAGCTCTGTTACCCATATCCACTAGGAGACTCCAACCGCTTAGTAAATACAGGGAAATTTCACCAGTTGGGAGCTGTATAGCAGGTCTGAACTAGTGGAGTTTTTTTCCTATAGTTTTTTCCTATAATAAATCTCCCCCCCGCGAGACAGCAGAGAAGAAAGAAGAGGAGCCGCCGAGACCCGCGCCGAAGATCGGGAGCCTCGCGCTGAACATCGGGACCCGCGGCAACGATCCGGACACCGGAGGGTGAGTATTACGTTTTTTATTTTTTACTTGACTCGTGTATAAGCCGAGGGGAGTTTTTTCAGCACATTTTTTGTGCTGAAAAACTCGGCTTATACACGAGTATATACGGTAATTTTATAATCGGCTGGTAATGTATTTCCATCAAACCAATTTTTTTCGGAAAAAAATCAAAAATTGGCAAATACCTGATACCCGTTATTCGAATGAAGTTTTTATTTTAACATTATAATGCTCATTTTTGGTAATGTTTATTTCTGATTTCTACAGCATAGCTTAATAAAAGAAATAAAATCCTGGGTTTTTCACGCTGACTACAAGTTATGATAATTGTCTGACACTTTCCGTTCTGTATTCTTTACTTATTATTTTTTCCCTACTTCCTCCCCAGACACAATCTCAGGTCAGCACAAGATGTTTCTTCATTGCTTCTCTTCCTGTTTGTTCCTCACTTAAAGGGGTATTTCCAAATGGGCTTTAACATTTACTTCAATTCATTTGCCATATATAAACATTTCTTCAATTGGATGTTATTAAAAAAAATGTTTCTGTGTGAATTTCTCATAAATGTAGTCATGCTTTCCCTTAGAAACCAGATAGCTTCCTTGGATATGACCACCACACATTTCGGCAGCAGTGGCCAGACATGCGCTATTGAGTCCTGTCCAAAGCATTTGGCTTCAGCGTTCATTACCACAGGACGGCTGTACATTTCATATACAAAAACCTTTTGTTTCTTTATGCAATCCCTCCAGCAGAAGTGGTCGTATCCAAGGAGTACATTTAAGAGAAATTATCTTCACACAGGTAAAAAAAATGTAATAACATATAATTGAAGAAATGTTTATGTATGGCAGATTAATGAAACTGAATGTGAGTGCCCAGAAATGAATACCCCTTTAAGCATCGCCAGGATTCCCAACATTCCTCTTTCTATACTGTAATTTGCTATGTGAGTCGATCATGGTGCGGTGAGACAAAGGGGCACATTTACTTACCCGGTCACTCACTAAACTATTTGAGTTCACTATTGTCCCACATCTAGTTTTCTGTCTGATTTTGCACTAAAAAGAACATCCAAACTGCTTGTACATGTATTGATAAAGTGTCTGCGCTAGTTTTGTGTTTTGCGGCTGCTCTGTGTCCAACAAGAGAGAAAACATGTGCAGCAAAAGGGGAGAGTTACTGCTTAGACAGCCCGTGTGCCACACTTCTGCAGTATGAACAAAGTGCACGGGAAAAAAATGGTGCACTCTGTGGGAGCAGTGCAGGGGGCACCAGATTCATGGAGAACGTGCTCCACAATTCCTGAATCTGTACCCTCTACAGACAAACTGCACACAGAAAGTTTGCACTATATTTGCTAAATGTGGGGAATCGCTTCACAAACTTTCCAAATTTGGAGGGCAGATTATCAGGTTGATACTTCAAAAGTTTAATGCAGAACCAACTGATACCAAGGGCACAGATCACGTTTGTGCTGTTGAGGAATCTTTAGATTAGTTGGATTATCAGGTATTCTATCTTACAGAATTCATTTCTAAGGGTGGAGAATCTTTATTTAGACATTCAGAATAAATTATTAATTACACAAACTATATGTTGTGTTTTAAGGCAGCACATCACACCAATCTTTGTTTTTATCCCACATTGGACTACACTGATAGCAGCACTCAACTGGTTCCTATGATGAACCGCAAATAAAACAGGACCTCAAACATTCAGTAGATGACAACTACATTTTGATGAATCTGGTTCTAAAAGGTTAAAATAGTCTATCAATGCCCAAATCTATCACTCCAAATTACCCCCCCCCCAAATATTAAAAAAGATCTTCCATTATTAATTTAACTGTGCCTTTTTTATGAATCCTGCTGTTATGGATCCCCCTAAAAAAGAGGTTTTCAAAATATTCCAATTAGTCTGAAGTGATTTGCGGGGCATTACCAGATTCCCTCCTGGTTCTGGCACCAGCACATTCTATACATCCTCTGCCACACTTCTGTAGCACACACTGACTGTTCCAGCCTGTCTTCTGTCACCGACATTATTGTCTCATTCTCATCCAGTTCTAGCAATCAAAAAGGAGGCTGGAGCAGTCTGAGGTGGTGCCCTCACTCACATGGGCCATGTACACCATGTAGCCACTGGTGCACAGGACCTAAAGAACAGGTGAGCAACTGGCGGAGAAGAAGCCAGTGACTTGGGCAGGCTGAAACAGTCAGTGGGTTGCTGAAGTCCATGGGGTGGTGTAGGTAATGCAAGCCCAGATGAGCTAATTTGAACATTTTTTAAAAATTCTTTTTCAGGGAGATCAAAAACAGCAGCATTCGTGAGAAAGACATAATTGGATTAGTCAGAACAGGACAGTGATTTTACTTAGGGGGGAAGATTTCAACGAGTGATAGATTTCCTCAAGTGAATGCACAAGTGTAGGGCAAACTCTAGAACTAGTTCCTTTCATACGCCCAAAGGGGTCCAAGGTCCATATGGGGGTCATCACTGGTGGCCATCACCAGCTTTCCCAGCTGAGCTAGAAGTGTAAGGGGTCACAAGACATGCTGCGGCTCATCAGTAGGTACCATGAGCTGGAGTGGGGTAGTTATAGTAATTTTTTTTTGCTTCCAACTGACCCTTTCACAATGTTTTTTTTCAGGATTCCACAAAAATCCTATATTATCCTATATTACAACTATACAGTGTACAGTATAGCGTTTCTTTCATTAACTTGGTTGATCGGGAACACCAAGTTAAACCCCACAAATCTAATACAGATAGTTAATCGCCAAATTCTCAGAGAATATTATAGAACAATGATTAGAAAACAGAATATTAGTGACAAAAATACCATATTAGTAACAAAAATGACCAGTACCACCAATTCCGACCTGACATTCTTCCAGCCGCAGGATCGTGATCTCAAGTTCAATCAATGACTAAGATGCCAGCACCAAGACTTGTTCCTACAGATGTTATTTGTGATGATCTTTGACAGAACGATAGAGGTAGAGTTTCTCTTCTTAGAAATCCAATATGGAGAATTGATTTTCATTTGGAATTTTCGTCACACAAAAAGCCCCTTTGATAACTTCCCATCTAATATCACTAGGGGAAGTGCACAGGATATATTATGTCATCCTGGCAGTTCACTTGTTCTGAACTATATGATGACAATTACATTGACCTTTTGAAATCCCTATGTTCTCAGCTGGAAAAGTCGAGAATAGTTAAAAATTCCCGGCTTGGCAGAATAAATGCCACTGAAATGACTGATTTACTGTGTTACTATGGCTATTACTCTCCCCGGGCTGATCAGTGAGGTGAATGAAGGTTTTTATTGTTTAACCCATTGTTACCCACTGCTGCCAATTTTATTTTATGGGCTAAAGAAGCCCTTTATGGTCTAATCTCTAATGGAGGCTTAAAAACATTGAGCCTTATTACAGAATGTTCCCAATTTTCAATTTAAGGCATGATATTAAAGAAAATCTTCCGGCAAAATCCATCATGATAAACCAGGGACATTACTCAGAGATCCAGGCACCGTGACTGTGGTAATCATCTTATATGTGTTATCTATGGCCCTCTAAAAGTATGAATGGTTCCAGGGGGTGTAACCAGAGCCCCACCGTGCAGTAGCTTGATAGGCTGTTACACTTTGCAGGAGCACTTCCCACTCTCACTGTGTGTGACTGCAGCAGGCAGAGGGAGGGGGGAATCTACAACACAAAGGGGCTCTGGGAATGCCCCCAAAGCCCTTCTTGCTCATTAGCATAATTACACAAGTTTTAGAAGGCAGAAGGCAATGTATAACAAATATAAGAAGATTACCACAGTCCCGGTGTCTGGATCTATGAGTAAGTGTCCTTGGTTTGTCCTGATGGATTTTGATGGTAGATTTTCGCCACATGAAATGTACCCATGAAGTCTATTACTACTTTAAGGGGTTTAACTTATACATATGAGAAATGTGGCCCACTTGTTATAGCAAAAAAAATTCTTGTTCAGACCCCAAGGTTTAATTGCATAAGGTTTAATGTCGCCCAGTGGCCTCCTGAAACCTGTAGCCAATCCTGGTTACTCACATTTTAAAAAACATTAGGTAAAGTGGCCAACCCCTTTTAAAGCCAATTTTTTTTTAAGTGAACACCACTTTGTCTCTTTTTTACTGTTTCCAAAATAAAAATCCAATTAATCATTTTTAAAAAATTGTGAAAAATCGTATCTATGCAAATTATAAAAAATCATATTAGTACTGGTAAAACAAAATATCCACAGTGGGCCCAAAATAGGAGCCTACATCATCTTACCGTATGTTATCATCACAGTAGATGAAAATTGCCCCCTACGTTGTACTTCACCTTTAAACGCAGCTCATTTCGGAATAAAGCTCCTTTTTAGCCATGAAAAACTAACAATGATCTATGTGTCTTATCTTCTCCCAGTTATGCGCCGCACGTAAAACATCATAATGCAGTTTATGAGATAAAATGTATATAATTAGATTCACATTTCTGCTTTTACTGCGCCATCTATCACATCTACACGACGGCAGACACAATGCGCCGCAATCTTCACCTTGTTTATTTTTTGAGGCAAACAATTTTTCAAGGTAAAAAAAAAAGAAAGAAAGAAAATAAAATGATATTTTTCTAATGTCCTGTAGGTCTCGTATATAGCGGTTCTTTCCCCTTCTGCGTCCTGGCATGTTATGAAAAATAGTTATCATATGATATATGGAGCACGATGTTTCCATGTTTATAGCACAGGATGGAGGTATGAAGCGGATGGGCTCAAGTGGAAAATGTATTATCTGCCGAGATGCAGAGGAATAGTAATAACCTAAAACAACACATCTGATAAAAAGCAATGTACTGTATATTAGATGATTCATCACTGAGCCGCACGCATTACTTATGTTCTATCCATGTTTCATGTAGAATGATGGAGACGTCACGGTCACACCAGGGAGACAGCACAGCAAAACACAACTATAATCACAGAGAACAACAATTTTTTTTGTACTATTTTTATTACTTTAGTGCTAATAGAAAAAGTGATCACCGTGTCAAAGAACTTTGAAAATGGCCGCCACCAGCTTTCATGTCTCCTACAAGACACTTTATAGGCTTTGATGTTCTCTAATTACAGTTTTTATGCTAATGAACTTCCTGGTGCACAATGGGTGTGGCCAGGTCTATTGAGCTCCTATTTTCAGCATAACCCTAAAAGGCATAACCCAAAGAGGTAGAAGCCAGACTGTGATCTAGCGCCCTCCCCAGTTAAAAGCACAGGAGCATTCATATCCCCACTTTACCTCTTCCCATTCCCATGGCCTCTTCCTGTCAAGAAACACAGTCTAATCTACCGGGGTCATTGTGACTATTTTCTAAAAGTGGTCATTGTGATTATTGACTAAAAGAGAGCTATGTGACTATTGGTTAAAAGGGGAGGGGGGTGGCAGTGTGACTACTGGCTAAAATAAGGGGTCTGTGACTATTTGATACATAGTGGGGCACTATGACTATTTGCTACTGGGGGCACTTTGACTATATTGATAAATCGGGATCGGTCGGCATGCACACGACGGAAATCGGGGGTCGCGGGACACACACGCTTACCTTCACCAAGTATAGGCTTGTGCACTCCGGCGGGTCTCGGCGGACTTCAGCGCAGCAGCGACACCTGGTGGATGTCGGGGGAACTGCCTTAGTGAGTCGCCGGAAGACCCGAATCCACCGCAGAGAATGGGCAGGGTAAGTAAATCTGCCCCACTGTGTGCTCACCACACCATGAGTGGTGCCATAGGCCGCTAAGGGGGTTATGGAAATTGTGCAGTTGTATGACCAGCTCCCATATGGTCAAGTGCAAGGGCCTCACTCTTGGTTCTACAAGGCAAAAAATTCAATAGCTAAAGACTCCCTCATATGCACATATCCCTCTAGAATCATAATGCAAATAGAATAGATCCAGTTTCTTTCTAATTTAATGGTTCATCTTTAAAATTCCATGATCACCACAACTTCGAACATTGGTTCCAAAATTGTCATGGCAAGGGAATGCCTTCATCCCATAATAGATCTTGAGGTTGTGAAGTAGGTACTCTTATTATTATTGTACCATCCGTGACAAGAGTTTCTTGTGGGTAAACTATGGCTAAGGTTTCTCCTGTGTTTGGATTTACTGAGCTACATCCTGCTGCCTGCAGTGCAGCTCTGTCCAGCAAGAGTTACTAGCCTGATGGAGGTGTATCCAGGAAATGCCTTATATACCTAGTGTCATCAGACCTTGCTAGTTATTCTTATTTTGGTTTCTAGTGCTATTGTCTTGTTTGCTCTTCTGTGTTATTTGACCTCTGTTACACTTACAGACCATTCTATTTGCTATATAATTCCGTCCCTTTGCTGCCATCTTGTTTTTGGCCCAGTTTTGCCCAACTCCACTTGTCTGTCTGTATCTTTTAATTGTCCTTCAGTATTACTCCGCTTTCCCTGTCTCAGACTCCTATCGGTTTCTAGTGTATCAGTGTGAACACTGGTCTATATCCAAATTCCTGTAACCTGTCTGCTCCACCAGACTAAGTAAGTCTCCCCTGTCACCTTGTGAGGTCACTCAGGGACCTTTAGTTAGGTTCCTGATAGTGAGTTTGCCCTTGTCAGGGCGTCTTATCTGCTACAGGCAATGCCTTAGCCCGCAGGAACTTTGCACGGTGAGTTCGCCACCCTTAACCTTGTCTGACAACTGGCACCAAGTGTGGTTGAGGTTGCGCTGTTGCTAGGCAGGTTCACTACTGTTATGCTTTATTAAGTGAATCTGCATTCGTTTTCACTCTAAGGTCTCCAACAAAGCAACATAATGCCACAAACATAGACCCTAAGTTGAATTAGTTCTCTATCTGCTAGTCCTCATCATATTTGGCTTGGAGTTTTGGGAAAAAATTAGGTAATTCTATGATAAAACTTAAGAACATGAGGTGTGGCATCTGTATTGTTTCTTGAGGAAGGAGAGGAATAAGGTTGAAGATCTGCAGGTAAGGTGTTATTATAACACCTTGAAAAATTCACCCTGCAAACAATGGGAGCAGTGATTGCATCTGTGATTCACGGTTAATAAGAGATGACCTACTGACTCGTAGGGAGCTGAGTAAGGAATACCACCAAGCATCACTAAACCACTGTGTTTTCTTAAGGGAGAGACAGAGAACATGCTTTTACAAAGGAACATTCATGCAGAGATTGCAAATCAATAAACCTGTGAAAAGAAGCTGCTACTTACCAGCTCTACAACGCTCAATGTCATGGCTGATTCATTTTAGAAATAAAGGCTAAAAAGAGGGTTTTTTTATAAATGTATTATTGTATTTTAATTGTATTTTATTTTGAATTTTGAACACTATGGGGGACATTTACTTACTCGTCCGGAGGAGTTCACTGAAAGTGCATTGTCCGACAATCATGCACTGTGCCGCGAATCACTAAGATTGTGCTCCCGATATCCTGCACGTGTCGCTTCCCCGCTCAGGTCCGCCGGAGTTCACCTTCTAGTTCCTGGAGCATGTAAGTGCATTGTAATGCGACACAATTTGAAAGTTAAATCCCTTGCTCAGTCTGAATCCGTCGGATCTTCCCACGGCACGTCCCCTGATTTCTGTTGCATGAAAGCCAGCGCAGCTGTGCCACAATCCAATCGCGTGAAACGCAATCTCCTGTTAAATACCTGCCACTACTGTGCAAAACCGTTGAAAACGTCGGAAAGGCTGACAAAAATGCGATCCGCAGACCCTTAGTAAATAAGCCCCTGTGAGTTGTATTTAAAACAAATAATACTATATAGGGTTGGACTGGCCCATTACTGTGCGGATTCTTTTTGGGGGCCTCCTCCATAGCACAATAATGAGTCTCATGAAGGCTACTATGGTCTAATGGAAACCCAGACTGACCCTGCATACAAGAGCCTAAGTGGTCGTGGGAAACAGTTATTTTGGATATGATGATCATAAAACATCATCAGGAGAAGACAATGGGGCAGATTTACTTACCTGTCGCGATCCCCATGGTACGTTGTCCGACGAGGATTCTGGTTTGCCGCGATTCACTAAGGTTGTGTGTCCAATTTCCTTCATGTGTTGCTTCCCTGCTAAGATCCCCTGGATCCACGGTTTGTCCGAATTGTCGGCACGCCCCCCAATTTCTGTTGCATGCAAGCCAGCGCAATGCACCACAATCTGATCGCGTGCGCCAAAAACCTGGGGCAATTCGTCGCAAAAAGGAAATATTCGGGAAACCCAACAGAATCGCGGTCCGCGGACCCTTAGTAAATGAGCCCCAATCAGTTCATGCTCTCTTCCCTCGATGACTCCATCACAAATCTTTATTGTATTTGCTATTTTACTGTTAAAGAACCAGACTGACCGTTTATAAGTCTTAGATTTTGTTTAACGCTTTTTGGATTGATCATGTGACAAATCGCCTCGGTTTTATTCCAGATTCTGGTTTGATTCTAGTTTTCTATGCCTTTGAAAATGAAAAAAAGAGAATTCCTAAACATAGGTGATCTCACGAAAATAATTTATACTTTAGTATCTAGTGTTGAAAATAGACATTTTTTTTATTGCAGCCTTGTTACAGCAATCAATGTGACTTTTTCATTGCCAAAAACAAGATAGAGAAAGATGTCAGCCTCTCCCGGTGTGTCCATACTCTCAGATAGTAGCGCTGTATTCTGGATTTATTTCAAGTTATGAAAATAATGGAACTCCCTGCAGATTGCATACTTATATTCAGACATTCAAACCATATTTTTGAACATAATAATATAAATAAAAAATTGTGTTACATGTTTCTGTTCTGTAAAGATCAATTTTCACTAGTTATTTTAGTATTGTCATAGGCACGATTTCAATGATAGGTAAAAAGCTGTAAACAGTTATAGGATAACATATGATCAGAATATTTGTACGCATTTATTCAGGCATTACAACCACACATTTCAACATAAATGAAACACTGTGGTGGAGATAATAATAGAATACTTCCTGTTCAATAGAGATCAATTTTTACTTATTACTTTAGTATTGTCACAGGCAAGAATACAATCGTAGGTGATAACTATAACATAAAGCTGCCATCAAATAACACAGAGTCAAACATAGGATCAGAATATATAGACATTCCTTTGTTCAGCCATTATAACAACACCTTTCATCAGAAATAATAAAAAATTGTGTTACGTATTTCACTATTGCCAATGATTATCTGATACTTCCTGTTCTATAAAGATCACTTTTCACTCGTTATCTTAGTATTATTACAGGCAAGATTACACTGACAGGTAAGAAGTATAACATCAAGCTGGACGCAAATACCACATGATCAGACATATGTAAGGGGTTATTCACACAAATCACTTGCATCTGGATCCTCCCTCTCTATGACTGTTCTAGCAATAACTGACTACTCAAGGAAAAGCTGAATGCCAGGAGAAACCTGGAAGCAGGAGAAGCTGAGGTTAGTTACACTCAATTACGAGTCGGTTAGGGGCATTCACATGAGACATTTGCATTGTGTTTACAAATGTAATGCAAATGCCTGGAGGCGGGGCTTGGTCTTATCCTATCTGTATTTTCATTGAAATGCATGTGATTGGCAACAAGCACCCAGTGTTTTACAATATGCACATGCAAAACACCGGGTGCTGGATACCAGTTGCATGCGCTTCAATGGAAACGCTGATGCGATCCGACCGAGCCCCGCCCCCGGGCGTTTGAATTATATTTGTATATGCAATCCAAACGCCACATGTGAATGCACATTAGTAATACCTTTTCCATATCGAAAAAAAAAAAAAAACTTCTACTAATACCTTGGCACAAAGCAGCAATATTTGTTGGGTGGTCTGTACATTAATCAATTAAAAACATTTCTTGGTGAATTGTAATGCTAATAATATATTATTATTATTTTGCACCAGGATATATACGGCAGATGTTACATCCCAGGCTTTACCTGCAGTGAAGATTTTTCATTTCAGTTTTGACCATTGTATAAAGAAAAGACCATAATCTTCTGACCTTTAGAATCTTTCCCAGATAAAAATATTTCATATTTCTGTTCTCTCCAGTCTTTCCCTCCGGCTGTAAACCTTCTTATTACAGTTTTATTTATACATAATAGACAATGTCATGGTGGTAATGACAGGATGGAGCCGGGCCCATCACTCACTTTTACAGCACATTGCTCTGTTTGCTGGAGTTATGTCTTGGACCCGGCTATTGTTGAAATAAATAAAACTAACAAGAAAAGATGCAAGTACCGGAAAGCGGGAGAGGAAGATCAGGAGAGACAAGGATGTTTTGGGTCAGTGCTATATTTAATGGTGGTCCAATGACCCCACAAGTAAAACCAGCCTTGTGCTAAGTACTTCATAGTCTCCTCCACCAACCATGAGACAACTGAGAAATGGAGATAAAGACTGCAGAAAATGGCTCAAACATGTAGATCTTGATATATATATATACACTCACCGGTCACTTTATTAGGTACACCATGCTAGTAACGGGTTGGACCCCCTTTTGCCTTCAGAACTGCCTCAATTCTTCATGGCATAGATTCAACAAGGTGCTGGAAGCATTCCTCAGAGATTTTGGTCCACCACCAAATCCCGTTCCACCACATCCCAAAGATGCTCTATGGGATTGAGATCTGGTGACTGTGGAGACCATTTGAGTACAGTGCCTTCATTGTCATGTTCAAGAAACCAGTCTGAGATGATTCCAGCTTTATGACATGGCGCATTATCCTGCTGAAAGTAGCCATCAGATGTTGGATACATTGTGGTCATAAAGGGATGGACATGGTCAGCAACAATACTCAGGTAGGCTGTGGCGTTGCAACGATGCTCAATTGGTACCAAGGTGCCCAAAGAGTGCCAAGAAAATATTCCCCACACCATGACCACTCCCCACCACCACCAGCCTGAACCGTTGATACAAGGCAAGATGGATCCATGCTTTCATGTTGTTGACGCCAAATTCTGACCCTACCATCCGAATGTCGCAGCAGAAATCGAGACTCCTCAGACCAGACAACGTTTTTCCAATCTTCTACTGTCCAATTTCGATGAGCTTGTGCAAATTGTAGCCTCAGTTTCCTGTTCTTAGCTGACAGGAGTGGCACCCGGTGTGGTCTTCTGCTGCTGTAGCCCATCTGCCTCAAAGTTCGACGTACTGTGCGTTCAGAGATGCTCTTCTGCTTGCCTTAGTTGTAACGGGTGGCGATTTGAGTCACTGTTGCCTTTCTATCAGCTCGAACCAGTCTGCCCATTCTCCTCTGACCTCTGGCATCAACAAGGCATTTCTGCCCACAGAACTGCCACTCACTGGATGTTTTTTTCTTTTTTGGACTATTCTCTGTAAACCCTAGAGATGGTTGTGCGTGAAAATCCTAGTAGATCAGCAGTTTCTGAAATACTCAGACCAGCCCTTCTGGCACCAACAACCATGCCTTTGTTCAAAGGCATCAAATCACCTTTCTTCCCCATACTGATGCTTGGTTTGAACTGCAGGAGATTGTCTTGACCATGTCTACATGCCTAAATGCACTGAGTTGCCGCCATGTGATTGGCTGATTAGAAATTAAGTGTTAACGAACAGTTGGACAGGTGTACCTAATAAAGTGGCCGGTGAGTGTATATAGTGCGTGCTCGCAATGTAGTTGCAATTCTTGGCTGTGCGCCAGGAATTGAGACTATGTCATGTTCGTACAACATGAACATCTTTGATAAATGCCCCCAGTGTTATTCCATTTATGTCTCATTAATAGTGATCAGCAGTCCTGTTCAGGTTCACCAAGTGTTACCCATTGCAGGTGTTAACACTTTAAATGCCACCTTTAACGGAACGGGCCCACTCCTATTGGTGATGGCACCTATTGCAGTGTTAAAGGGAACCTTTCACTACATTTTGCACAAATACAGCTAGTGACTGGTTCCCATAAAGCCCTATTAACTAACTGATGCCCTTCTTTTACCAAAAAATGGTTTCCCTTGCATCCCCATAAATCAACTTTATTTAGTATTACCTGGTAACAGAGGGGTGTCCTGCTCAGCCATATGCTTCCTTACTATTCAGCAGTTCATGTCATGGGACCAGGGTGATGTCATCGAAGGTCCTATATCCTTTACATATCCTAACATTACAAAATGTTACCCATGTATGTATATGATCACATTAAATCACAGCAGACTCCATGAGCTTCTACTTCTCTCCATCCTCCATGGAGGCTGCTGTGTTTTTATGTGATCAGATACATGCATGGGGTACAGTTCGCTAATTTTAGGAGGCTAAATGACCGTAAATGATGTCACTCTGGTGAATGAATGTAACACAAGGCACCGTGTAAAACAATTTAGGTATATATGTCTGTAGTTGAATAATAGTTGACAGTTGTTAAGTACAAGGAGGCAGAGCAGGGATTTGAAGAGATACAGAGCTGTCATTTTAATAATGGGACGTGGTTCACTGCGAGCCTGAGAGAGAGAAGAGTCACAGCCAGGAGACATGAGTCAGGAAGGCTAATCTGCATATCAGAAAAAGGGCTGTAATTGAAGTACAGCGCCTCACTGGCAGCAGATTTCAGGTGATATGGGGAGGACTTGTAACCTTTAATCAGCAGGGATTGCTATTCAGGGTTGAAAATTCTGGCAGATCTTTTTTAACAATACTAGGGGAAGTAGCGGTGTGCACACTGCATTTAAAGGACATCTATCACCAGGGTCAAGGTTTGTAATCCAGGCACACTTACATGCTGGTGTGTTCCCCCTCTGACTCCTCGTGCCCTGGTTTTTACTATAAAAGGCTTTTGAAATTATGCAAATGTTAAAGGATCTAGATGTTAGAGGGGCCAGGAGCCCCTCAGGCTTCTTTGCATAATTTTTATAGTCTTTTTTTCTTAAAACTAAGGGTATAGGATGCTTAAAGGAAACCTACCATTTCAAATGGTAGGTTTAAGTTGTAAACACCGAGCACCAGCTCAGGGTGAGCTGGTGCCGGTGCTTAGTTTCGTTAGTGTTAAAACCGCAGTATCGCGGTTTTAACACTTTTTAAACTTTATAGCATAAACTGCTTCGGCGCTGCGTGCGCACGATCGTGCGCGCGCCTACATAGGAAATGCCGCAGGCGTTGCGGCCGCACGGTCGCGCGCAGCGCCGAAGCGGCTTCTGCTATAAAGTTTAAAAAGTGTTAAAACCGCGATACCGCGGTTTTAACACTAACGAAACTAAGCACCGGCACCAGCTCACCCTGAGCTGGTGCTCGGTGTTTACAGCTTAAACCTACCATTTGAAATGGTAGGTTTCCTTTAAAGAAGAGCAGTTCCCGCCAGAGGGGGCACACATCAGTATGTCAGTGTGCTTGGTGTACAGTCCTTCATACTGGTGGTAGATGTCCTTTAAAGGGTGAATATCCGAAATGAGTACAAAACTGATCTTGGGTGCTACTGGTGGGGGTGACCGAGAATTTCTGGCTGATGTCCGGGTTTAGGGTTCAGTAGGAGTCCACTAAATAAAAAGGTAAAGTTGCCCTGCATTGTGAGTACACTTAGTTGTCTTCATATAAAGTAGTTTGTACAAACGTTTTATGTGAGTATAGTAAACAGTGATGGCAAAGTAAGAATGCTTCCAAATATAGGAGTAGTACAAATTGACTATGCCCTCCATCACCCAACGTCATTAATAACTATAGTCAGCAGTCCTGACATAGACATCTGCCAGTCTGTCTGGGATTACATGTAGAGCCAGAAGGAGAGATCTGTGTTTAGATGTGTGGAACAACCTCCCTGCCAAGTCCCTACATGAAAGTTTATCTCTAAGAATGAAGTCAAAGTTTAGTGACACCAAACATGAATTTGAATGAGATCACTTTTTTGCATTTTACTAATTGCTAAAATTACACTAATAACTTGTGTTTTTGTTGTTTTGCAGCATTCCTCGCTCTCCTCCCTCCGATTTTTGCTCAGTATTCTGCATGTTAGGGAAATGTTAATAATCATTTATCCTGTCATACGAGTCAGCGGACTGTCAGTTTACTTTAGAAGAAAGAAAAGTGAAAAACAAGCTGGTACCTGTCAGGTGCAGAAGTATGTACCCCCCCCCCCCTCCCTTTTGTATCCCGGCGCTGTATTTCTTTTTTGTCTTTTACCAACCTTTGTATCTGCTGTGTTAACAAAGCCGAAGACATTAGCCCTGATACCACACACAGCTCAGACGACTTTGAAGCCTCCACCAATCTCAGCATGTCCCCGGGAGCCAGCGTATCTGATCTGGATTTCATGTGAAGTCCTGAGGGTATTAGATTTTAATTGACACTAGGTATTTCGCCACGCTGTATGAAATCTTGTCCCATTGCCAGGTTACTTTAAGTGCTTTTTAATGAATCAATTGCATTTTGATGATCCTGCACACACAACTTGGTATTACTTCCCAATCAGTGAAATAAGGAAGTGTATTTAACTCTTAATGTAGCGTGGAGGCGAATAGTTCATCCAGACGCATGTACAGGGGGCCACGAAGGTTTCAGTGATAACAAAAATGGAAAACAAAAATTGCTACACAGCTCAGTGGTTACAGACTATAATAATAGTCACATACAGTATATTATGTAGGAATGAGGATAGTGGTCATTACTTAATACAATGACTAGGTACTACAGCTGTACTTAGGTTTGTAAGACACTGGAACAGCAATTTAGTGTAGTAGTCATACATCTAACATACATATTAAAGTGAAGCTCCGTATTACAGATATGTCTACGTCTTCCTCAATTAGCACTAGTAGATTGAGGACAAGCTGACTGTTCCTGTGAGTCACTCGTCCGGCAGTGTGAACTAGGCTCGTGTAGCTTTCTATTGTATTTACCACCATTTTTAGCCGGTGTTAGGTTCCAATAGACCAGCGATGGCGAACCTATGGCACGCGTGCCACAGACGGCACGCGAAGCCGTTTCTGTTGGCACGCGTACCGTCGCCGGTAAGCCTCTGCCCGCTGCCCGTAAAAGTTTGTCTATGTGAGCGGCGGAACTACGCGCCGCTCCATAGACAACTGCAGAGTTTTCGCGCATGCGCAGTATTTATTGCTGACTGACAGGGAGCGCTGACTGAATTTCCGCTCCCTTAGAACCAGGGGCGCACCTGCGCCCGCCTATGCTGCCTCCCGCCAGTCCGCCTATGCTGCGCCGGAAATCCCCACCCGTACTACGTGCGCCCGCCTGCCGGCCAGCCTGTGCCGCCACCATGGCTGACACCCCATGCATGCCGGCTGGCAAATCCTCTTTCCCGCTCTGCTCTGCTCCCTCCCGGTCCGCTCCGCTCCCTCCCTCCCGGTCCGCTCAGCTCTGCTCCCTCCCGGTCTGCTTCGCACTGCTCTGCTCCCTCCCTGTCCGCACTGCTCTGCTTACTCTGTCCCGTTCCGCTCCGCTCCCCCCTCTCCTCCGCTCCGTAGCCCCCCTCTCCTCCGCTCCGCTCCCCCCTCTCCTCCGCTCTGTAGCCCCCCTCTCCTCCGCTCTGTAGCCCCCCTCTCCTCCGCTCAGTTCCCCAACCTCCGCTCCAGGTGGGAGTGCAGAATGCATACAGCGTAACCTGCATGCATTCCTGGAGAACCTTCCTGTAGAATAAAAGAAAATAAAGTAAGTTTATCTGTGTATATGTATGTAATGTGTGTATGTTATGTCTATGTGTATGTAATGTGTATATGTATGTGATGTGCATATGTGGGTGTATATGTATGTATGTATGTGATGTGTTTATATGTGTATACATATACACACACACACACACACACACACATATATACATATATTCTGTATCTATTTTATACCACATGGCGACATGCTGTATGCATTTTATACCACATGGCGACATACTGTATGCATTTTATACCACATGGCGACAAGCTGTATGCATTTTATACCACATGGCGACAAGCTGTATGCATTTTATACCACATGGCGACAAGCTGTATGCATTTTATACCACATGGCGACATTCTGTATGCATTTTATACTACAAAGCGGTACGCTGTTGATAGTGTTTTTATTGTAATACAAAAGATTGTAACGTTTGAGCTATGTTTTCTTAATTAAAACCTTGTTATTCTAGTTACATTTTTGTGGTGGCACTTCGCTTCAAGTCAGAAGGGTTTGGGTTGCATTTTGGGCACTCGGCCTCTAAAAGGTTCGCCATCACTGCAATAGACTATGCTATGTTGATTTTAAAAACACCCTTGTCAGCATTCTGAATCATTTCAGTAGTTTATAATAGTTTATTTTACATTACCTTGCTCCCTGCCAGCAGCGTGTGGTGAGTCCTAGGAGGAAGAGGGGGCAGCTGCAGCCTGTGTGTGCCTGTGTCAGTCTCCTCCACACTCCTGCAGCTCTCTCCCCCTCCCCACTTCCTGTCCTGTGCATTGAGCAAGCACGGGAGGGAGGGGGATGGTGTGGAGGAGATGGAGAATGCATGAGGAGACACAGGCTGCAGCTGCTCCTCCCCTGGGACTCACCACACACTGCTGGAAAATGCATTTTTCAAATCAGTATATCATAGACTATTAGAACTTGTTACCAACTTAAAACTGACACTCCTGGTGACAGGTTCACTTTAACACCTTGTGACTGTGAGTGCCTGCTCCTACCAACTGGTGAAGAGCTCATCCTCCCTAAACTAAGCTCTCACTTCACCATTTGCTGGTCAAATTAATTTGGTATCTTTGTTTGGTGTCTGCTGTAGTTTGTTTTTGCATTTCACCTGGTTCTTGATCTCTGGTTCTGTTTTGCTGACTTTTCTTCTTTCTTGGCAATATGGCTCTTGTTTGCTCTTCCTGTAGTGACTCTGGACCATTAGCCTTCCCAAGTTCTGTTTTCCATTTGTTTGTCCTATTTTGTTTGTGCCCAGCGACCTAGGGAATGGCACCCAGTAATTGGCCACCAGTTAAGGTGGACACAATGGGCACATTTACTTTCCTGGTCATTCGCGATCCCGCGGCGCGTTGCCGACGTTGCCTCGGAGCTTGCCGGGATTCACTAAGGTCAGGCGCCCGATATCCAGCAGGTGTCGCTGCTGTCCTGAAGTCCGCCGGAGTTCACCTTCTTCGTTCTGGTGCATGCAAGTGCTGATCTTGCGACACAAATTCTTTTTTTTAACTCCGCAGTTTTTCCGAATCCGTCGGGTTGTCCGATTTCTGTCTCGTGAAAGCCAGCGTCGATGCAACACAATCCAATCGCATGCACCAAAATCCCCGGGCAATTCAGCGCAAAACAGACATATTCGGGAAACCCGACAAAAGTGCGGCGTTCGGACCCTTAGTAAATGAGCCCCTATAAGTAGGTAGGTGATCACCATCTGTCTGTCTTTCCTGTGTCCAGGGGCCCCATAAAAACAGATACCTTAACTGCTTACTATCATTGTGTTGCCTATTTATGTCCTGAGTAATGGGTCAACTTCCTTAATGGGTCATTTGAATAGGTAGTAGATGGTTCATGTCTTGGTTCACCATGGGCTTAATCCTCTCCTATCCAGCTCTCTACCCACTACCGGTACCAAACTAGCCTTGTGAACGATGTCAACTCTTTAGATGTCACGGTCATAATGACCATAGCATCTAAATGAGTTACAATGTAGAGGTAAGTAAATTACACACATCTGCCGACTGCCTACATTGTGATCACGAGGTGTGATTTGTGGATGAAGACATCAAGGGGCCTAATGAAGGCTCACAGTTCTGTCCTTTGTTCGTTAGACCCAACGCAAAGTTGGCTCTAATAGGCTGCCTGTCAGAAATATGGACAGTGTATAATAAGCCTCACTATATGAGTAGCCAAGTATATCATACAATTGGTCAAATGAATATATGTTTAAGGCCCCATGTTGGACTAATTAAAACTATGAGAGAAAAACTTAATACATAAAAAATAATAAAAATGTTGAAAGAAATTAAAAATGTAAAATTAAAAAATATATATTAGGTACCACCATGTAACAACCTGACCTATACGTTAAAGTTATTTATTTTTTTAATAATCTCTGATTGTGTAACCACAAAAATAAAAAAAAACACAAATTGGGCGAAAATTTGGTAATAAATTTGGTGCCTCCACTATTCTGCTGGTCTGTAGGATAAACTTATCATTTTATTTATGCCACATGTTGAACACTGTAAATTAACAATGTAAAAAAAATGTCAGCCTTAACTTTTTTCCCAGTTTTTCTCCCAATTAGTGGTTAAAATCAATGAATTCCCGAAATGTCACTATTTAAAGAATTCAACTCAACCACTAAAACTAAGAAAACTTAAGTTACTTTTTGAAAAGCAAAGATGTAAATTTTTTTTCTAAAGTGCTTGGATTTTTTTTGGGCTTGTAACAAACTAGTTGCTAAAAAGTAGTACACTTCATAGTTACCAAAAGTTTCTCCCAACTCATTGGAAATGCACAGTTTTTAACCAGTTTTTAACTGAATGTGTAACCAATGCAGGGCCAGATTAAGGTGCGTGGGGTATCTGGGACACAAAATCTGATGGGGGCCCCCATTGAATGTAGTCGAGACAGGGTACAGTATTCTCTATATACAGCCCCCAGTAATCACTATATACAACCCCCTGTAATCACTATATACAGCCCCCTGACAATAACTATATACAGCTCCCAGTAATCACTATATACATCCCCCCAGCAATAATTATATACACCCCCCAGGAATCACTATATACACCCCTCAGCAAAAACTATATACAGCCCCCCAGCAATAACTATATACAGCCCCTAATAATCATTATATACAGCCCCACAGCATTAACTTTGTACAGTCCCCCCAGCATGAACTGTATACAGCTCCCCAGCATAAACTATATACAGCCGCCCAACATATACTGTATACAGTTCCCCAGCATTAACTGTAAATAGACCCCAGCATTAACTATATACAGCCCCCTAGCATTAACTATATACAGCCCCCTCCAGCCTTAACTATATACAGTTCCCCCTAAGATAATAAAACTTTACCTTCTCCTGCTCCCTCGCTGCGACTTCCTCCTCTTCCGGCAGGTCAGACGCCTGGTGCTGGCGTTGCAGTGTGTGATGTCACTGCACCGTCTGCGCCCGATGCTCCCGGACTACCTCCGTGCTACGCTCACACATCAATGGTGAGTAGGGAAAGTTGTTTCCTCGCTCTGCCATAAACCCAAATCTGCCGGCAGGATTACTGGCAGTTCAGCACATGTCTAGTGGGTGATACAGCGACTATGTGACCGCCCGAATCACCCACATTGTAAACAATTGGTGGGGGTCCAACCTATAATCAGGCCCTGAGTCTACTTCTCATTGTATGTACCTTGTACTCATAACCATAATCTGCCAACCCATGTGTAGCCTGTAAAGTATGTAATGTGTATGTCAAACTGTATTATGTTGTACCGTAGCATACATATTCATGTATGTATATATGTATGTAACTATTAACTTTGAGCAAGTACGCAACAAGCAAACTAGTCTTGAATATGTAACATTGTTCATAATTGTAGTGTAATGCATATATATGATGTGCCTCTCGTTAAGGATTTATGTAACCGTATCCATAACACGTAGGTTTATCGCTAACCGCATGTAACATTATGCCTGGACACAAAAGAATTTCCCCTTAGTGATCAATAAAGTCTTAACATATTGAGGGAGATGTAACAATGTGACGCAGGGTCCGCCAGTGCAAACACAGACAACACTAGCAAACACAGCCACAATGTGCAAGGGCTATTTCCAGCCAGGACCCAAATGGGTCGTTTTATCACCTATAAGGAAAATAGCCAACAGCTTAGGTTTTAGGGCTGCATTAGTGTAATTTCATGAAAATTACTCAACTAAACAGCAAAACGGAGGAGGTGTAATTTTATTAACTTTTTTGTAAGATAATACAAAATAGTAATAGAATATTAATTGTAACTCAAACAACTGTGACTGATGCTGCCCCCAAACTGATAGGCTGGATGGTCTTGTGTCTACTGCAAATGAAAAATAAAATTAAAAAAATATTAAAAAGCAATTTTTCAGCTAACTGAAGGATCATTTGCAGAATTTCCTAGTTGATGCGATGCTCTATTGAATCTGGTAATTTAAAACAGAATTTATTTTAGGAGGAAGAGTGAATCATGAGGAGATTCTTGTTAAACACAAAGTGAAATAATTTAACTTCTTACAAACTGGAATTATTAAAGGGGTTGTTCAAGAAGTATTTTTAAAAATCTAGCATTTAAATGCTGTCCTCCACTAGTCTTGACACATCGGGATCACCTAGAAAAGAAACTTACAATTAGCAGCACGGAGCACGGGGACAAGATGTCCGGTGCTCCGGGCTGCTAATTATCCATACAGCGAGAGGGAGGTGACGTCATGATAGATGCCTCCCTCTCCCATGTTGGAGAGGAAGGTGATGTCACAAAGGGGAGTGCATAATTAGCACTTTGGGCTTGGGCTGCCAATTGTAAGTTTATTTTATAGGTGATCCCAGCTTGTCAAGATTGGTGAAGAACAACATTAGGATCAACATCAAGAGGAGTGTAGGTGAGTATCTGTGAGTATATGTTTGTTACATAATGTAAATTACATTACGTAATGGTCAGTCCACAGAATAAGCCACAAATACATTTTCATCGATTACCTGTCTTGCCCATGGTAACCAATTCAGAGTATGATTTGCTTAAATAAGTAGTACAATGACCACAAGAATCAATGTGCAATGTAGTCTCAACCCTAGTAATCGGTTTGTCCTGTAGAGTTGCATAGAGGAAGGGTGGCTGAGGGGGCCCAGAGACCCAAAACAGCACATTAGCAGGATGTGTATCCTAGAGTCACTTGTGCACAATTTGATCTAGTGGGAACTCCAAACTTCAGTTATGGACTCCAGTTTATGATCATCAATAAATTGTCCTAACCGTCGCATCTAGAGGAAGTCTTAAATGGCAGCTCACAAGGTGAGTCAAAAGTCCCAGAACACCCTTAATTTTGGATACAAAATCAGAAAACACATACATGAATATACCGGCAAGTAATGACTTATGTGAATATACCAGCAAGTAATAACATATGTGAATATACCAGCAAGTAATGGGTGAGGGGCCTATCTTGTAGGTTATGTCCAGGATGTGGCTTCAATCTTAAAAGCAGCCATATTGAATCAACAGCAAGTCATGTGACCATAATTAAATAAATTGGAAATAAATTGCTCAGATTTTGGATTCAGTGCCTTCAGCTTTGTGTTCAGCAAATTGTGGACATTGGGGCACATTTTCAAAGGGCTTTGTGCTGCATTTTTGATGGACTTTGCACATTCTTTCAGGTGAAAACATCTTGCACAGGTAATTAAGGAGTGTCCATGCCACTATTGTGTCGCACACAGCCCTTTTTTGGCGCACCTGTGCTAGCCCCCTTTCCGACACAAATTAAGGGGAATTACGGCACTCGGTCCGACTGTGTCGCACACCCAATGTTAAAAATGCACCATAAAAAAGTTGGTGAACTCTGTGGGGCCAGTGCAAGGAAGCGACAAGGAAGAGGTTCATGATTTCTGGTGCACGATCTTAATGAAGGTGTCACATCAAGCATTATACACAGGCAGAGCCTCTGTATCACAGAGAATGTTCCTGGTTGTTGTTGCAAATTTCTGTGTTAATAATTTTTTTGAACCACAAGACACATTCGAAGACAATTCAGGTCCTTTTTTTATATGTTACGTGACCATCTTCCCATTGGAAAAAACTTGGCACTAGCCTAAAACATAGGTCCCCTGACCCAATACTTATATTCAGAAATATAATTTTCTCTTTTGCTCTGAAATTAATGGGTGTCCTGAGACTTTTGGCTCGCCCTGTATACTATTTGTAATGGTACCATAGATGACGAGTTCTTATTTGCCTTTATTAGAAAATACTGTACTTGCTTATAGAGTCTATGGTGCTGATGCCAGGATCTCACCAGGGGACTGGGACGTGTCATTTGCTATCGCTGTCCTAAGTCTTTCTATTAGAACTTAGGTGGCAATTATTGGATAAAAGTACAAATCAAAGTTAGGAAACCTACTGATCCTGGTACAATCAGCACGCCAGGCCAATAATATAGCCGCCAGACGTTACTGCTGTGCTCCTTTCTAATATCTTTACCAACCACTCGGCAATTACAATGCGACAGTGGGAGATGTGGCAGCAAAGACTGTAATAATCAAATATTCATAGCAGATCCAGCCAAATGCCATCCCCCGAGCCTAGAACACAGCATGATCTGGGCCAGGACACAGCTCGGAGAGGACAAGGACAGAAAGATTGCATTATCATTTCTTGTAAGGACTTGGACTCTAGAGGCACTATAGGTGACATCTTCTAACCTGGTTCTGAGCCAGACAATTCTGCTGCCCACGGGCGCATGAGACGGATATGAACAAAATATATTAACCCCTTAACAACCAGGCCCTTTTTCGTTTTTCCGTTTTCATTTTCCACTCCCCACCTTCAAAAATCTGTACATTTTTTTATTTTTTCATGAACAGAGATCTGAGAGGGCTTGTCTTCTGTGTAATATATTGCACGATATTTATTATTCCATGCCATGTACTGGGAAGCAGGAAGAAAAATTCCAAATGCAGTGAAATTGGTGAAAAAAAACGCATTTGCAACATTTACTTGTGGGCTTGGTTTTTGCAAATTTTAATATGTAAATTATTGCACGTATCGGGCTTGCATGGAGTGAGCTCAGAGTTTTTTTCAGAATGAGTTGATGTTATTACTATTGCCATTTCTTTTAATATATGAGACATTTTACTTTGCATAGTGTTTTTTTTTTCTTTTTTTGATAGGATGGAAGAAAATATTGTTTTGCGTCATTCATTATGAAAGTTGTTCATTCCAATTATTCTTACTTTTTTATTTTTTTTATCTTTCCATCTCAAAAATTTTTTTTATAATTTTTTTTTTCCCAATGGCTAAAAATGTTTCCAACATAATCAAACAAGTCATCGAGTGCCAGCTGAAATGTACAGAGGCTCTCTGCGGGTTAACAGGTTGCTCCTTTGTTGTATGTGTTGTAATTAAAAACATTGGCACTCAATCCCATTTCTAGTGGCCAGAACAGTAAATTACCGATCATACGGCAACTATGTCAGACCATTCTGCGTGTCAGTATTGATTTGTAGAGGTGAATCTCCAAAGTCTTTAACTGTCGAAAAAAATACAGGCAGCTGACAATTGGAGATGTAACTTGTGAATGTGTAGCCGGCAGCAACTCAGAGGGCAAAAATGCAAACAGAAAATCTTATTTTAAAACTGCAATTTTTAGAAATTCTAACAAATAATTATGTTCCGAGTCACCGATTTCCTGTTTCAATTTGCAATTATTTGTAGAAGTACGAGACTTGTAATTTACTGTAAGGTCTGTAGAATAAATATTAAATAAAGAAAATATTTAGGGATATGTACAAAATAAAGTTATTTATAAGGGGGTTTTGGTTTAGGGTACACCTGCGGCCTTGTAGCGACACCAAATGTCCAAAGTTCTACATAGACAATTGTAAGGTTATCGGCTGCCGTGGATGGAGTTTCATTTGCCGTTTCTGCACTATGCAGCCATAATATCATATTTCCCGTGGTCCAAACTTATACCAATGATGCTCTCTAAAGTTCAATTTTCTCAAGTATTTATGAAAAAATATCTTGAATGGTTTCCCCAACTCTGAAAAATCCCTAATAAGTGGGAAAGAGGTTCCAGAATAAAATAAAATTCTAGAATAAAATAAAAGAAAGTATTTTGACTTCTAGTTTCAGCTTCACGCCCCACTTCAGGCAGGAGGAGGAGGGAGTCATGTTACTTATTACAGCCAATCAGTGCCAGGCTTGGACCACTTTTGGCCTCAATGGAAGTAACATCTTATGGTTCGAAGAGGCCAAAGAAATGCCATAGTGGGTCAAGGACGGAGGTGCAGAAGACTGGAAGTACTAGGGTGGCGCAGAGCCAGAGAAAGGTAAGTGGACTTTCTTTTTCACAGGTAAGTGGACTTTCCTGGAAAATTCCTTTAAGTATGACGACTTTAGCATAGACACCCGACTAATGTATGTGTGTAGAGGCCCACTGACTACCAAATTGTACATACCAAGAATTATCTTTCACATAGCCAGACACCTTTATTCCCCTCACCTCACTAAAAAGTGTTGAGGGTATATGGGGTATCAGAGAATTTGTATATTTACAGTAAAAGCCATTAAAAAATTTTTTTTTTAGGAGAAAACGGATAGTCGGGGGATATTTCCTCCTGTATGGATACAGTGCTAATTAAAAACAGAAATTGGTCCAAAGAATAATGTGCCTCACATGAGTATCCAGTGCAGTATAACATTATATAATATCCGACCCCTCCGCTCTGATATTATCAGCACTCTCATCCATATGTCTTGTCTATTCCAGCTCTAGTTCACGCATTGCACTGACAATGAGTTGCAATTCCAGTGGATCCAATTAGGATCCACTCACTAAGAAGAGCCGGCTCTTCTGGCTCCTGAACGACTCCCTATTACATGTATAATAGGGAGCCGAAGTTCAGCCGGTCACCCCATTCCACATCACTTTTAACCCAATTGAATCAGGTTATAGGGACATAGTAAGTCGGTTAGGCGGGGTTAAGTGAGCCAGCTCTCAAAAATGAGCGACACATCACTACTACCTGTTGAATGACAGCAAGAAAAGATCTTGAAAACCGTAAAAAATTGATACAGAAATTATATTGGAGAATTGTATGGGGTGCCACAAGCTGTCAACCAGCTGCCTAAAGGATCTTAGTGAGTGTTATTTTAATGAACAATCATGCCGTTTACGCTCAGGGTATTAAGTGTAGACAACTCGTAGCAAACTCTAGGAAAATAGAATAAGTATCAGGTCCCATCAGCAATAAAAAGAAATCTGTTCATACAGTCCATTAAAGCATAACTACACAACCGAGCTCATACACCACGTAACCAAGTAAGGGAAAATACATTACTTTATTGCTGGCCATTTAGCATTATTAAAAACTATAAACATGCAATCCCCCACGTATACATATTAAAGCTGATATTCACCTCGGGGGCCCCTTTATGGCTCGGAAGTCTAAACAATACTGGATGTATCATAGAAAATTAGCACCGTACATCTAGCTTCCAATTACTAACATACTGTACATACTGCTATAATGGCTACACACAGATTGGGTAGGGTTGTAATTCAGTGCTGTTCTTCTCCATATGGGGCTGAATAGATTGTGCTGAGATATCCACAGGGTGCTAATGAATATGGGTTATATCATTTCACATTAAGTTAAAGGGTTTTTCCAAGATTTTCCTACTTAGTTCCCTGTAGAGCACCACCTTGACTTCAGGTTGTGTGTGGTATTGCAACCTAACTCCCTTCATTTCAAAAAAGTTCTACACAATACTACACAAAATACATGGACAGGTGTGAAGCAGCCATGAGTGTATCATTCTATATAATGCCTTTAAAGGGGTTGTTCAACTCAAATAAAGGGGAGCTTTCATGCAGCTTTTTGGAAACTAGGAACCCTTTAACTAACTTACCTGGTGTAATATCAAAGCCATCATTTCTTCTGAGTGCAGTATGTGACTGAGAAGGTGTTGGTTTGCTTCTATATTGGGACTATTGAACCACAACCAACTCGTCGACAACTCAGCTCAGTTAACTTGAGTGATGGCCGATCCTGTCAGCCGCTGGAGGCGGCGTCCAAGAACTATTTTTTATATTCTGCCCAGTTCTTGGGAAGAGACTCATACCCACCCGAATGCTGATACTCATAACCCTCCATTCAGCGTTCGGAGGGGTATGTGTAATGTCCATGCCTAAATGTCGCTCTATCCTCAGTTTGCAGAATATGTGGCGTTGATTTGTGTGTGAACTGTGGCTTCGTTATTGTGTTTGGATTAACTGAGACACACCCTGCTCCTTGCATTTTAGTCCTGCCCAGCAAGGGTTACTAGCCTTATGGACAGTTCCCCCAGTGTGTTGCTGGAGGCGTGTCCGGGAACTGACTTATATACCTGCCTATTCCCATCATACCTGGCTGGTTATTTTTAGTCTTGTCTTATCTGTGTATGTAGTTCAAGTCTTACCTGTGTATCTAGTGCTCTTGCTATCTTGTTTGCTATTCTGTGTTTTGTATCCGATTCTGTACCATCCAACCAGCCATCTTGGTTTTGACCCAGTTTGTTTGTCTCCGCTTGTCTGCCTGTATCTGAACCTGACCTGTATATTACCCATTTCATCGACCTGACCTGTATATAACCCCCTTGATCTTGACTTTACCTGTGTATATCCCGCCTGTGGTCCTGTGTTTTCCTGCTTTCCGTGTCGCAAACCTGTGTTAGTATTCTGTGCACCAGTGTGAACACTGGTCTATAGCTGTATTCCGGTTACCTGTCCGTTCCACCATCCAGCAGCTGCCAGAGGAAGTAAGCCTTCCTGTCATCTTGTAAGGTCACTCAGGGACTGTCAGTTAGGTTCCTGATAGTGGGTTCGCCCTTGTCAGGGCGGTTTATCTGTTTTAGGCAGGACCTTAGCGGGGTGAGTTCACCACCACTTACCTAGTCTGACAGCTAGCGCCAAGGCTTGTTGTGGTTGCACGGTTTGCTGGACAGGTACTGACAGTATGAGTCTCTTCCCAAGGTCAAGCTATGTGAGTGTGTCCATTCATGAACTTTGAATTACGCTAGATTACTAGCGATTTATTAAACTAACTATTTGGAATTCCTATACTCACATTGCATGTGATCAGACAATTAAGGAACATCCCTGAAATGGTAACACCCACTTGTCAACTTAAGTTATTTTAAGTTAGTTGGAATAACAGTGAAACGGCACAATGTAGAGTCTTAAGAAAAGAATCACGTACTGTATAACAGTTTTGATTCTTCAAACTTACGTCTCAGATTGTAGCAATAGCAAGGGATGATGGGGGCAAGAACTACACTAAAATGTGTTTCACTGCGCTTAGAGCTAGAATCCGGGAACATGAACTTGGCTCTGACCCTCGTCCTCTCCATTTCTTATTTACCAGGCCGAATAATGATGCCTAAACCTCCAGACCCACACACAACCATTATGAATTCTGGCATTCTGTCAGGTATATAAAAGTTTTGAAGATGGTCAGAAGGTGAGGAGATGGAGCCGTCCGAAGGAGTAACCGTTCGGTTTCTCGGTGCACATTTAGAAGCTCAGCAAGTTATGTTGTACTGTTCACAGAATCATTGATTGACACATTGGATATTGAACTGTGTGGGTTTTGAAGCAAACTTTATGTGAACCAAGACCACAGGGAACTGGTACCAGCATACCATTTGCATCTTGTTAAAATATCCAAGAGATGTCCATGTGCCTGAAGCCTTTCAGAATTTGTTTTTGAGTTATCTAAATTCTACATTTTCAAAGGTGAAAACTAGAGATGAGCGAACATACTCGTCCGAGCTTGATGCTCGGTCGAGCATTAGCGTACTCGAAACTGCTCGTTGCTCGGACGAATACTTCACCCGCTCGAGAAAATGGCATCTCCCGCCGTTTTGCTTTTTGGCGGCCAGAAACAGAGCCAATAACAAGCCAGGAGACTCTGCACTCCACCCAGCATGACGTGGTACCCTTACACGTCGATAGCAGTGGTTGGCTGGCCTGATCAGGTGACCCTGGAATAGACTAGCCGCTGCCCGCGCTGCTCGGATCATTCTGTGTCTGGATGCCGCTAGGGAGAGAGCTGCTGCTGCTGCAGGGATAGCGTTAGGGTGTTATATTAGCTTACTGTTAGGTAGGAGTGAGTCTACAAGAACCCAACAGCCCTTCTTAGGCCTACAATAACGTTATACTTTTTTTTTTTTTGTTTGCTTGTGGCTGGGCTTGCTGGCACTAGTAGTGCGCTAGTACCATATTGTGAGGAATTTGCAGGGGGACTTGCTACCGTTGTGCTTTAGCTCTTAGTAACGCATATCCTCCTCAAACACCGAAGTGGGACAATTTATTAGGGTTTGAGTAGAATTAGGCAGATTCGCTGATTTTTTTTTTTTTTTGCTGTATTTCATTTTAAGGCTCAAACTCATCTTGCAAAGCAGTGTGCTCTCATTGGTAGGCTACAAATAGCCATAGGAGAACCCCAACGGCTTACTTAGGCCTACAATAGCGTTATAATTTTCCTTTTTTTGTTTTGCTTGTGGCTGGGCTTGCTGGCACTAGTAGTGCAGCTAGTACATTACTGTGAGAAATTTGCTGGGAGACCTGCGACCGTTGTGTTTAGCTCTTAGTGACACGCTATCCACCTCAAACACCGAAGTGGGACAATTATTGGGGTTTGAGTGAATTAGCAGAGTCTGCTGATTTTTATTTTTTTTTACCTTTATTTCATTTTATGCTCAAACTCATCTTGCAAAGCACAAATCCGTTGTTGTGCTGTCAGTGTAGTTAGAAACTAGCCATAGCAATAGGATAGCATCGTTTTTTTTTTTCAAGTTTACACTTTAATTTGGAAAATGTTTAACCCGAGGGCTAGGGGTGAGGACGAGGGCTTTGGACGTGGGCGTCCACTACTGCAGGGGTCAGAGGCCGTGGTCCTGGGCGGGGTGAGACCAACACTGCTGATGGGGAGCAGGGAACGCCGCAGAGGTCACCCCTAGGTTCTACATGTCTCAAGTTACTGGGACTCGTGGTAGAGCACTGTTGAATGCCGACAACAGTGCGAATAGGTGATGTCGTGGATTCGGACAATGCTTCTAGCCATTTGTCCACCAGTCAGTCTTCCACGCAGTCCACCCATGTCACGAAATAGGCACTCGATCCGCTCCTCCCCCCAGCTGCCCCTCCCACCAAAATTTGGCATTTGAACCGGCATCTCTGAGGACTGTTTCTGGACCCTTCCCACATCACAAACCACTTGTCCTGCTGCTGCTGAGCTATTTTCCGATGCCAGGTTTTCCACCATCGCAGTCTGGGGTGATGATGACATTATTCACGTAGTGGAAGAAGTGGTGTAAAGAGTTTCGGACGATGAGGAGACACGTGTGTCAACAGTGGTGAAGTTGTTGTCAGGCAGGAAGTCCGAGGGGGGAGCAGACGAGGGATCGGAGGATGATGAGGTGACAGACCAAGCTGGGTTGGTAGGCCGGGTGAACACAGTCTCTGAGACGGAGGAGGAGTCCTATAGCAGAACAGGTTGGAAGCTGCAGTGGTGGGGCAGGCGAGAGGCAGGGCCAGAGCTGGTGCATCAGCGCCAAATGTTGCCCGTAGTCAAGCTCCCTTGGCAGGCTAGATTTTCAGTAATCGGAGGTTCTTCAAAGAAACACTATGACCGACGGACTGTGGTGTGCAACCTTTGCCAAACCAGGATCAGCAGGGGTTCCACCATACTAGCTTAAACTACTCCACCAGTTAAGCCGCACATCTAATGCTAAACACCCCACTCATGCACCAAGCCCGTTCACACCTCTGCCGGGCACACCACTCACGCTCCTTCCCTGTGCATCTGCTATCAGCCCCCTGCCCAGGACCCCGGCCCAAACACCTCCCGTGCGAAAACCCTCTTCGCCCCACGATCCTCCACAGCATCCACCAGCGTCAGCTCTCCATACCCCAGACGCTGGAGCGCAAAAGGAGGTATAGCGCAACCCACCCAACACCCCAAGCCCTCAACGTCCACATCTCCAAGTTGCTTAAGCTGGAGATTGTTGCCCTATAGGCTGGTAGAGACCGAGGCCTTTTCGAACCTCATGGCGGCGGCCGCCCTCGGTTTATTCGTCCCCAGCCTCCCACTACTTTTCCAATGTGCCGTCCCCAGCCCTGCACAAGCACGTGCAGAGAACAATCCTCCGTGCCCTGACCAACGCCGTTTCTGACAAGTCCACCTGACCACGGACCGTAACGAGTGCTGCCGGGCAGGGCCACTAATATCGTGACGGACATTGGGTGTAACTTGGTGGAGGCTGGACCGAGTCTGACCCTGGGGCTGGTCATATACTGCCGACGCGAGGAGTGCGGGGCCTACTCGGTCCAGGTCTCAAAGCCACTATGCCTCCTCCTCCCCACCCCTCCCTCACCTCCTCCTCTGAATTACCATCCGTGGGCATGGCGCCATCAGTCGGTAGCTCTAGGCACAGCAGCAGTTGCCATCGCTAAGCGACAGCAGGCGTGTGCTCAAACTGCTGAGCCTAGGCGATAAAAGGACACCGCCCAAGAGTCATTACAGGGCATCACTGATCTTCTGGCACCGCTGAACCTGAAGCCAGGCATGGTTGTGTTGTACAACGCCCGTAACCTGGTGGCAGCTCTGCAACTCGGCGACTGACACATGTGCCATGCCGGCCCATGTGTAAATCTCATAGTTCAGCGTTTCCTCAAGACATACCCCAATCGTCAGATTTGCCACGAAGGTGCGCCGCAGTCGTGCGCATTTCAGGAAGTCCAGCACAGATGCTGCCCTCTCTCGTGGCAGCGCAGCGCCGCCTCCAACTGCCCGCTCACCGATGTTGGCGACGTCCCACGAGGTGGAATTCAACACAACCATTTTCCAGAGTTTACCAGCAGCGCAGAGCGATGTAGACTGCCAGATGTCAACTTCACCAGAACTGGTAGTCAGGTCAGTCAGTTCCTCAAGTCTACATGAGGATGGACGTGGATGTCTGATATCTGTCAGGTGCTGATACTTTGAGGAGTCAAACAGATGGTCAGTGGTGATGCCGCCACATCAGCCTCACCATCCCGCTGCTTGGCCTGTTAAACTCTCTGGTCAGCATGAAGTCGGAAGCTTTGCGCTCGTCACAAGAGACGGGGGAAGAAGATTCCCTTGCTGATAGCCAGCAGCACCCTTAGGTCTGTTACTCACGCATATCGAGGAGGTGGAGGAGGATGAGGAGGAAGAGGAGGAATGTTGCGATACAGAAGAGGGGACCATTGTTCAGTCCTTCACTGTTCAGCGTGTATGGGCAAGAAGAAGAGGAGGTGGAGGAGGAGGAAATGGAACAGTAAGGCCAGTGAGGGGAGTGAATTCTTGCGCGTGGGACTCGGCGCATATGCAAGATTTCACTGCTAAGTGCCTATCCCGTGACCTCGCGTTCAAGAATTATTCCAGCACCGATTCTGGGTATTCACTCTCCTGGACCCGCGTACAAGCAAATCTTTCCACTATCATCCCTGGAGAGGAACGGAGTGTGAGAATGCATGAATACCACAGCAGCCCTGATGCACAAGCTGAAAACAGTATTTCCCTTCTGACAGCGCTAGCGGCAGAGGGCGTACTTTGCGGGACAAGTACGAGGGAGGGTAGGCGACCAGGCAGCTTGTCCAGCACTGGCAGGGGTACAGCTTTACAAGGCCCTTTGCCAGTTTTATGTCACCCCAGCAAGACACTGTCACCGTCCCCAGTCTCGGCAGAAGTAGGGCTGATCTTTTACAGAAAGATGGTGAGGGAGTACGTAAACTGACCATACCATCGTCCTAAATGATCACACAGCTCCCTACAACTACTGGGTTTAAAAGCTGACATGGGCACAACTACTGGCGCGTACGCCTTGGAGGTTCTTGCTGCCCTGCTGCCGCTAGCGTGTGGTCCGAGCGGGTCTTTCAGTGCAGCTGGTGGCACATCACCGATAAGCGTACACGCCTGTCGACTGACAGCCGCTGAAGGCTGACGCTTGTCAAGATGTAATAAAGCCCTGATTTCTCCACTTTCCATTCTCCACCAGTGAAAGAAGCTGAACCTGAATAATGTATGGCACTCCTCTCCTCATTGTCCTCCCCCATTCCTTCTTCTCTCCTCTTGTACATCTAAAGCAGAGTGAATACTGTGTCTATTTTTTGCCAGGGCCAAATCTCTGGGTATAGTACTCATGTATTTAATTTTTCTGGAGTGCCAACTACCCTCCTCTGTTTTAAAACAATTTTTGGGAGTGCCACATACAGGCACTCAATCTATGTAATTTTTCTGGAGGACTCGCTCCTGCCTCTGGTTGAAACGTTTTTGACTGCCACATACAGGCACTCAATCTATGTAATTTTCTGGAGGGCCAGCTACCTGCTCTCTGGTTGAAACTTTTTTGGACTGCACATACAGGCACATCCAAATTAAATGTCTCCATAGCAAGCCTCCACAAGTCGTCTTTTAAGCTGCCTTCACAACGTTGTCTCCATTGCTACCTCCCACGTCATCGCCATAGCTTGCCTCCAAAGTACTCCATATGCTGCCTCCATACATGGTCCCCTATCAAACAGCTGTGTCAGGCAGAATTTGGATTGTTTTTCATGGCTTCCATGTTAACTTTGTCGCCCCCTGCTGTGGATAATCCACAAAATATACTGGCAAACTTTTAACATTACCGATATTATTCAGGCTTCTTGCCGATCTGTTTGCATTCCCCTCACCCGCCAGAAACCCAACTTATAGAACGTACACACTTGATCTTATACAAAGGTTCTAGAAGTGCTGTTGGGGGAGTAGCCTAGAGACAGGGGCTTATTGGCGAAAGCCGCCTGGCGCGGAGCGCCAGCTCCATCCCAAGATCCAACTAACATAGTTTAACTGCACAACCTTTAATCTACTACTAGTCACTGCGTCCATACATGGGTCCCCTTATCAACGAGCTGTGTCAGGCAGAATTTGGGTTGTTTCACATGCGCTCCACATCAAACTTGTTAACTTTGTCGCCACCCTCGCTGAGTAATCCAAAATATACTGGCAAACTTTATATCATTCACCAATTTATTTCACGCGCTTCTTTCGCATCTTTTTACATTCCCCTCACCCCACAGAACCCAAACTTATAAGAACGCTACTACACTTGATCTTATACAAAAGGTTTCTTAGAAGTGCTGTTTGGGGAGTAGCCTAGAGACAGGGGCTTGGTGGCAAAGCTCGCCTGGCAGTGGAGCGCCGCTCCATCCCAAGATCCTATAACATAGTTTAAACTGCAGCACCTTTAATCTACTACTAGTTCACTGCCTCCATACATGGTCCCCTTACAAACGAGCTGTTCAGGCAGAGAATTTTGGTTGTTTTCATGGCTTCCACATCAAACTTGTTAACTTTGTCGCCACCCTGCTTGTAATCCACAAAATATACTGGCAAACTTTATCATTTACCAATATTATTTCAGCGCTTCTTTCGCATCTGTTTACATTCATTCCCTCACCCTCCAGAACCCAACTTATAAGAACGCTACTACACTTGATCTTATACAAAAAGGTTCTTAGAAGTGCTGTTTGGGGAGTAGCCTAGAGACAGGGGCTGGATTGGCGAAAGCTCGCCTGGCAGCGGAGCGCCAGCTCCATCCCAAGATCCAACTACATAGTTTTAAACAATGCAGACCTTTAATCTACTACTAGTTTACTGCCTCCATACATGGTCCCCTTATCAAACGAGCTGTGTCAGGCAGAATTTTGGGTTTCATGGCTTCCTCATCAAAACTTGTTAACTTTGTCGCCACCCTGCTGTGTAATCCACAAAATATACTGGCAAACTTTATCATTTACCGATATTTGAGCGCTTCTTGTCACCTCCTTTGGTTCCTCTCTGCCCCATTGGTTTTAAGCCTGAGTCCATTTGGGGTATGTTGCCAAGACACTCTCTAGCCTGCCGCTGCAAGGCCGCTGCCGCTGCTTAGTCCCCCCTATCTTTCAGGGTCAATTATTGGATGTTTTAGATGCTATCTAGCCTCATTCGGTCACTCTGTCATTGCCATGCTGTTGCCCATACTTTTGGCATAATGGTGCGATTAAGCAGCCTCAGAGGCATCCATGCATGCTGCCCCTGCTGTTTCCTGTCCATTTCCGTGGTGTTTCCATCCTTTTCTGAGGTTCCCAGGTGCTTGGCCAAGCTTCCCTGTGCAGATCCTTGGTCCCCTTGAAAAATGCTCGAGTCTCCCATTGACTTCAATGGGGCTCGTTATTCGAGACGAGCACTTGAGCATCGGGAAAAGTTCGTCTCGAATAACGAGTACCCGAGCATTTTAGTGCTCGCTCATCTCTAGTGAAAACCTCTTACACCAGCCAAAAAAATCTAAATGATGTGGACATTTTCATTGATGAGAATACCCTCTAATTTCCTTAAAGGGAACCTGCTAGCAGAAATTGACCAAATAAACCACTACCGGTATGTTGTCAAGCAGATTAATACCTTTTAGATCATGTTTCATGACCAGGGGTTGTGGCAACATTTGGAAAATAAACGTTAAAGTCACGGAGGCGGAGACATAATAACTGAAGTCAAGCTCTCTTAAGAAATTTAACGTGGAAGTAACCACATTCTATATAGATGAAGCATGGGCCCAGGCATCTGAACAAACCACAACTTCACCTAAAGGGAACTATAGCTCCTGTGTTTTGCCACTCTACTTCAAACTTTGGAAGGTTCCATACCTTTTTTTGCTCCCACATGTATTTGTCTTCAAACCAGATAACCTTCTTTCTTGGCCTGTTGATCCTGTTTTAGATTACTTTATTGCTTCTTCAATCCTTATTCTCCAATCATTAACTATTCTGGAGACTCAAACCTGGAGACCCTTTTAAAATTAAGAATCCTGTAACTTCATAGCCCTCTTCAAGACAGCACCAAACCACTTGTATCTCCACTCTTATGGTAAAAAATATAACACTGTGACTGTATTATGTCTTTGTTGTGCTAAAACCTTCATCATTTGTTGAATAAATGCAGTGGAGCACAACATTGGGGCTCATTTACTAAGGGCTCCGCGGGCGCACTTTCGATTGGGTTTTTCCATTTTGCGCCGAATTCTGCTGGGATTTTGGCGCACGCGATCGGATTTTGCCCAATCGCGCTGGCTTTCACCCGACGGAAATCGGGAGGGGGGGGGGTGTTTCGGACAACCCGGCAGATTCGGAAAAACCAAGGAATTTAAAAAACAAAATGTGTCGCAAGATCAAGCACTTACATGCACCAAGAAGAAGCAGGTGAACTCCGGCGGACCTCCGTGCAGCAGCGACACGTACTGGGGCGCACAACCTTAGTGAATCCCGGCAGAACCCGAATCCATGTCGGACAATGCGCCGCGGGACCGCGACTGCACCGGGTAAGTAAATGTGCCCCATTGTCTATTATTCTATTTGTGAAGATGCTACCACAAAGCTGCTTACAAGTATTCCATACTGAGTATTGCGGATTCCAGTCCCCCAACCCAGACTTTAACCACAAGTTCAGGTTGGGTTTTTGGCTCAAATCCCTCTCCCACTTCCCCCTGCTGTTAACACTTGCCGACGGTGCTAAGATTTTCCGAGTGGAGGAGGTGAGCTTTCTGGCTTGGCTGAACCTGAACTTGAACTAGTCCACTCAAATCTACTTACAAGGATACATATACTAAAGGCATATGGCTTTAAAGGGCATCGACCACCAGGATGAAGGACTGTATGCAAATGAGCCCGAGGGACTCCAGGCTGCATAGGTGTTAATGGAGCCTGGAGCCCATCAGGCTCATTTGCATACAGTCTTTCATCCTGGTGGTAGATGTCCTTTAATTTGAAGGATTAAAAGTTGTCCATCATTTTCTGGTAAGTGTGGTGCTATTTTTAAAGGAATACAGCCATGTCTTTCTACTGGACTACCATGTGGACTATGCACATGGAACCCGCGATCCTGTGGTGTATTTCTTTTGGATTGATGCTTCAAAATGTTTCTAATTCTCGATGAAATATCATATAATAGACTAAAGCGCAAACAGCTAAAAACAGGTCTGTAAACATACTATAGTAATATATTCATATTTCCACAATGTATACCTATAAAATTTTATACATAATAAATCAATCAAACTCCATACATAAAATCAGATTACAAAGACAGCAAAACAGAGAACACTGGCCAATAAATATCCAGAAAATTGCTTACATCTCGCATGAGAATAAACAGAAATTAATAGAGCATAGAGAAACTAAATTATTCCCCTAAATTGTAAATCAATAATAAAGTGCTGCAGAGCTTCATCTATAACCTGGGAATCAATCCGCAATATAAAGCTTAGCATGGCGGAGGAAAGTTATCCGAAGGCAAAAGCCGGATGAGATGAAGGTGAAGGGAAGGATTGCCAAGTCCTATCCCAAGCTCGGAGGTGTTCTGCTTAATTATACGGTAGTTATGATTAGCATAATATTTAATAGAAATTATGATTTATTTTTATATATTCTTATTGAGATACCTACCTACAGTAAATGTTTTCTTAGAAGCCGCTTGGTTGCCCTAAAAGAGTTGAATGTCCTTTTATTACTGAATAAATGTATCTCCTTCAGCTGTCAAGTAGTTAATAGCATTTATGCAGTATTACCCCTACAATCAGCCTTTTGAAGGGCAACCACAAAACTGAACATTTTGTTAAATAACCAGAAACACCGTCAACACAAGTATTATGCCTCTATAAAAGTCACCCTGCTTCCACATGGTAGCCAGAAGTCCCAGCACCCCCACAGGGTAGCCAGTATGAACAATACACCACATGGTTGCCAGTAGTCAAAGCACTCCCACACAATAGCCAATATTCACAGCACCATCTCACAGTATTCAGTTGTCACAGCGCCCCCACATGGTATCCAGTAATCTAAGTGCCATCACAAGGTAGCTAGTAGCCACAGTGCCCCCACACGATAGCCAGTAGTCACAGCACTCTCACGCAATAGCCAGTAGTCACAGAGCCGCCACACAGTATTCAGTTGTCACGGTGCCCTGATATAGTATCCAGTAGTCATAGTGCCTGCACACGGTTGCCAGTAGACACAGCATTCCCACATGGTAACCAGTAGTCACAGTGCCCCCACAAAATAGCCAGTAGTCACCGTGCCCCCAAACCATAGCCAGTAGTGACAGTGCCCCCACATGGTAGCCGGTAATCTCAGTGCCCACACAAGGTAGCTAGTACCCATAGTGCCCCCACACGGTAGTCTGTGGCCACAGTACCTCCACACAATAGCCAGTAATTACAGGGCCATCACTGTCCCCCCTCCTGCCCCCCTTCCCTTATGCGTCAAGGAACCCTAGCTCCCCATGTTGCTCTTCCAACTATCGCAACTAAAGTCCGGATGACACAAGGTCACGAGTTGGATTTGACCTGAAAAGGTGCTTTAGCATTATAGGTTCTTAGCTTGACAGTTCCGCTGTGTGTACTTTGTTTCTGCCACTGGCTTTGTTATACAACTTGGAAATAATGATTATATTGATTTGATATTGATATTGATTTTATTACAGAGCAACTGGGAAAGTAGGAGGTGAGAGCCACAATATGGGGGGCAACAATGTGAGGTGGAGCTGGGGGCACGCTATCGGGGGGCCACAATATAAGGGTGAGCTTAGGGAGGCAGAATGTAAGGGGGTCACAGTGTAAGGGGCAGCAAGCAAAGCACAACATGGGAGGAAAATGTGGGCTTACTTTCCAAATCCTGAAAGTTTACTTTTTTGCCATCACCAACGTTCAGGAACCAAGGTTAGAAGATCCAAAGGAGCATTTGTGTTTCCTGAAATCCTCTTTCAAAGACACTTAGCTAAATAGAAGCTGAAAAATATATTCTGTGTCAGTGTCACTCATTTGTTCACAAAATATTGATGCATCCTTTAGAGCCGATGATATTTTTAGACATGATGTTTGAGGGAGCGGCGGCCTGACATCCCTGTCACTTTTAGTTGATTAATGTAAGTACTGAGTAGTTTCTGAACCATGGCTTTGTGCAGAAGGAAACTTTTAGCAAAGCTTTGGTGGTGAGAGATTACTAAAATATTCTGTATATATTCTAGTTTTGAACAGGGTTCATGTTGGAAGCCAAGACTTTTGCATAGACTTTCTGTACATGGAGGTCCTGGGGTAAGGTGCAGCCATGTTCTTCAATGAGGTGAAGAAAGAACAATGAAATTCAACATTCTTCCTTCTGTCACTGATGAGGCCACTAAACGGCCCAGGGGTCATGTGACCAGCACATCTGTAGGTGTCAACAATACACCAGACCTCCCAGTGGAAGGAACAGGGGCTGTGGGAGGTTTTTTCACCTCCCTATTTCTGACGCTCAGGCATTTTAGACCATGACCTGAGGAATTCATTGATGGAGCATAAACTTTAGGATTTTGGCCAAAACTTTTTCACTAAATATAGTCAAGACCAGCAGTGAAGGAGGAAAATTACAAAGGGGGCCATGTTGGTACATAAGCATGAGAGAGAAGCCATAATAAAAAAAAAAAATCCATGATGGGTAACAGGAATGAGAGGAGGAGCTATGCTGGAGTCCGGGATTGAGATGAGAAGCCATGCTGGAGACCAGGAATAAGATAAGGATCCATGCTGAAGGACCAAAATTTAGAGCGATACTAACCTGGGAACCAGGAATAATGTAGGAAACCATGCTACAGACTAAAAACAAAGGGAAAGTCATGATGAGGACCATTAATGATGGACTCCTTCTGAACTAGGAACTCGACAGCTCAGAATGATGGCTAAGCAAGAGTAGTGTGTACTAAAACCCACATAACATACATTATTTAGGGCCTTTGGGGCTCAAATGTCAGCATTGTAATGCTGTATAAAACTATGCAACTGGACAAGGAAATACCATAGACTCTATATGGAGATGTCCAAGTGGGCCAGTTGGGTCGTGTACCACTTGGGTGTTCAGTGAGCCATAGACTCCATATGGAGACGTCCCAGTGAGCCACTCGTGATAAAAATTTACCCAAATTACCAATGTATTTATTCTGCTGTATTGAACACTTGTGACCAGAAAGAACAGAAGAAAAGAAGACACCACATCTAGGACTTTTATGACCTACATCCAACCTACCACAGCATACCAAGGAGGACACGGCTGGGACCATGTCACAGTGGTACATAGTCTACCATAGATTGGACCACTGTTTCCATTGACTCTCTGCAGTGGTACGAAATGGAATCTATTGAGTGTCAGGTCTACAACGATCACAAATATTCTGTGTGTACCACAAATATTAACTACAGGTTTTTTTACAGAAGAAAAAAATTAAGAAAATCGGAATCTGCCCAACATTTGCTGAACCTGACTGCTTCAGGGCCATGTAGACCTGCTTTTAATTCTCAATACATCCCATCATGTAACAAGGATATCATTCATTGGCACTTCAGAGATCTGTATCACAGGGATATGTAAAGAAAGAATAGAACAGCCCTACGTTGGGTCTTTTCATTACTGCACATGTTGATGTTTTTGTAACATCGCTTTCCCCATCTGCAGTCAGATCCTGGAGTCAGTCACATCCCATTGTATATTATGACTGGCATATTCATTGGTCTTTTTCCAGTGAAAGGGTAAAAGGCTCATGAAATCATCTAAGAATGCACTGAAAACATAGAACTTCTATCAATCATTCCACGGCTTCTCTGTGTGTAGGTGTAGAAAGCTCATTGAACTTATCAAAAGGAGAGCTCTTCTCTCTACTCCCTAAGAAACACTGGACTTAAAGAGAAAGTACCATCTGAATGTTTTACTTATCGAAATCAGATGCGGATGCAGGCATTTTTATTTTAATTTTTTTTAAATTGTTCCTTCTGCTTTAGTACAAAATTAGAGAGAACCTTTTGCCATCTAATTTCCCCAACTAAATTGATAGTGGGGCAGATTTACTTACCCGGTCCATTCGCGATCCAGCGGCGCGCTCTCTGCGGTGGATTCGGGTCTTCCGGCAGTTCCCCCGACGTTCACCAGGTGTCGCTGCTGCGCTGAAGTCCGACGAGGTCCGCCGGAGTTCACGATCCTACTCTTGGTGAAGGTAAGTGTGTGACCAGCGACACTTTTTATTTTAAAATGCGGTGGTTTTTCCGAATCCGTCGGGTTTTCGTTCGGCCACGTCCCCCGATTTCCGTCGCGTGCATGCCGGCGCCACAATCCGATCGTGTGCGCCAAAATCCCGAGGCAATACAGGGAAAATCGTCGCAAAACAGAAAACCCGCCGGAAAACACAAATCGGGCCCTTAGTAAATGACCCTCAGTATCTCCCAATTCAGGACTTACACTTCAATACTTGGGTGTAAGGTGTCTTTTTTGTGGGACAAGCTAACATTTTCATTGATACCTTTTTGATCACTTATTATTCAAATTTTTATGGCTGGAAAAGTGGTAAAAAAAATCTATGTTTTAGGCATTTTGTTCAATTACGCCAATCACATGGGACTCTTTTTTATGTTTTGTTAGATTGGGCATTGTGGGATTTAGCTATAGCTAACATTTTCATGAATTTATTAGTTCAATAATTTATATTATTCTAAGGAAATGTGGATTATTTACATTTTTGTGCTTTTTAATTTTTTTTATTTTTTAAGCATTTTTGCATTTTTTTTCCACTACTTTTTAGGCCCACTAGGATGTTTGAAACCCTGGGGGTCTGATTACTAATACAGTGGGGCTCATTTACTAAGGGTTCACGGTCCGCACTATGGTCGGAATACCCGACAATTTCCGATGTGGGCCGCATTTAGAAGGGGTTTTTGGTGTGCTCGATCAGATTTTGGCGCCAACGTTCATGCGACAGCCATGGAAGAAGAAGCGACATATGCAGGAAATTGGACGCACGATCTTAGTGATTTGCGGCAGCTCTGAATCCTTGTCGGACAACGCACCTCGGGGATCGCTACGGGACGGGTAAGTAAATGTAACTGAATACAGGCAGTCCCTGGGTTACGTACAGGATAGGTTCTGTAGGTTTGTTCTTAAGTTGAATTTGTAAGTCGGATTATGTATATTTAATAAGTGTAAATCCAGACAAAATGTTTATTGGTCCCTGTGACAATTAGATTAAAAAAAATTTGGGGTAACAAGGGAGCAAGGATTAACAATAAAGCTTTGTTGCAGACACCGTGGATTCCAAATAACTTTTCCAAAAATTCCAAATGACTTTGCAGGGAGCCTTTAAGAAGCTCCTGGTAGTCGTTACAATTGATGATTGATGAATCGTTACAATAGGCACCTCCCTATGATGTCACGAGTCCGATCATGGCAACTAACAGGTTAACTACAGCAATTGATGCCAACCAGAGAAAGTTAACGGGCCGTTCATTTCCTCTACGATTCCTCTAGACAATTATGAATACATTAACAATTTTCTAGAACAAGGGAGGATGTGGATGGATCATGTCTGATGGGAAACGTTCAAAAAAATCAATGGTAACACCCCCTTGTCAAATTATCATACATATTTTAGTGGAATCCAAGATCACAGTCATCAGAACACAGTTATAAGAAACCATGTTACCAAATACTGTAGTTATTTCATAACATGTCATTATAGGTGATAGATCCTCCTTATTGGGTGGTTCCTTGTAAGGTCTATGGATGTGTATTTGATGTACAAAATATATAAAGTCTAAAGTAGGAAAGCAAAGCAGATTGGTGGGAGTCTGACGTCTTCCACCTTCACTTAGGATTCTTCTTATTCACCAGTAACATTGCTTAATTGCAGCAAGGGAATTGGGCGGCAATACCAAGCACAGCCACAATAAAATGTATGGCACTGTACTAGATGAGAAGTAAAGACTCGTCTGAAGGCTTCTGTCTATTGAAATAGCTGATCAATATTGGTACCAAGTGTCTGACCTCAACCAATCTGAATTTGAATTGGTCATGTCCTGGAAAATCCCTTTAAACAATTTATATAATATGGATCTATGAGAAAGGGAAAAACAAACAGTGCAAGAAAATCTTAATATTTCATCTATCGATTGTGGTTTAGCTGAAGTATTGAGCAGCTCGTACTGTGTGCTGGTGACTCAGTATAATGTCTCTGTATTTTATCACTTATTGTATGGAGACTTGGCCGCTCTCCCTTAGGAGCGTATGGATGTTCCGTTTATCCTTTCCACACTGCGCTTCCATTTCCATTTCTCTCACAGGGAGATATATTCCTTTGAACATAATCAGGTTGGATATTGTCTTTGCTCGGCACCTGAGAGAAATGAAGCCTAATAGCAAAAATCAGTAACTAGGAGATGGCCACAAGTCAGTTATGAGGAAATATGAGGCAATATGACCCAAGCGACATCTCAGCTGCCGGGAGGACATGAAGCTTCCGAGGAAATCAATGCACAATAATATCCATCTCTAACACAAAAGCTGCGTCCATGGAAGTTTGAAAACATGAGCATAGACAATTCTCCTGCATCTCCACATCTAGGTACCAAATGTCAAACGGGGTTCACCATAGACCCAAAAGGCATTCAAATTTATAAAAAAGATGGCTACTGTGCCCAAAAATAGTGCCCTAATTTTAGACATTCATGGTCTGAATTACACATTCATTTCTGTGCAGGAAACCATTTGTTTAAGGTTCTGCTCACATATAGCTTTTTGGTAGCAGATTCTCTTTTGGCTACAAAGAATCGGTCCCCCATTCGTTTCAATGGGAAGCAGAGTGAAATAGCTAGTTTTTTCCAAATTTGTTAGTTGCTGCATTTTTCTAATGTCTTGTTGTGTCTTTAGGAGCATGAATTCTTATAAACCCTCCACCGCAATCACTTCAACAAACTAGGGAGGATCTATTAACACATTGGGGCTTATGATTGCACTTTCATTATTTTTTCGGGATTTGCTAGGCTTTGACAGGTATTTAACAGGTGTCTGCACTGGGATTGTGTTGCACGCGATTGGTTTTTGGCGCAGCTGCGCTGGCTTCCATGCAACACAAATTGGGGGGGGGGGCGTTCGGTCGGACGATCCGACTGATTCGGACTGAGTGCTGGATTTAACATACAAATTGTGTCACAAGACAATGCACTTACATGCACCGGGAAGAAGATGGTGAACTATGTCGAATCTGAGCGGGGAAGGGACACATGCAGGATATCAGGCGCACAATCTCGGACAACGCACTTTCTCCGCGGACCTTAGTAAATGTGCCCCATTGTCTGGTTTAATTTACTATTTTTTGAGATGTGTCTTGTGAGATGTGTCTTGAGACTGGGACAAATAATTCTCAAATGGAACAAATAAATCTCAACTGAGACAAATATTTATCATCTGCGACAAATATTTCTCAACTGGGACAACTAATATTCAAGTGGGACAAATACGTCTCATCTGGGACAAATATTTTTCAACCGCGACAAATATGTCTCAACTGGGATAAATATGTCTCAACTGGGACAAATATGTCTGAAGGAGGCTCCAGCCTCCTGATGAATCCCAGAGGGCAGCTGTGATGCACTGCTTTGGCAGGGCACTTCTATGCCAAGTCTGACCTGAGGTAAAATTGTGCCCTAGGGTCCACCGTCGGCTGCACCTCCCTTTACACTCTAGTGGGTGTTGAGGGGGCGTAAAGGGGGAAATAGGCGTAATTTGTGGCTGTGCAGACCTGTTGAATTAAAACAGTTGTCCGGGTGGGTGCTGGCGGGTGTTAAATGTTTAAATTCCACTGAGAATGATGTCATTGGGGAAGGATGATGCTCCCCAAAATAACAGCTCCCTGTGCCACCAGCATGTCGTTTCCCTCCATGAATCATTTAAATTCACATTCTCTTCTGTGCACTCTTATGGACCAATAAAGTGTTTTACATTCACATGTGAGGTGTCTCCATACTCGTAAGAAATGGCACAAAAAAAATCTAAAATGTGTTTTCTCTTTTTATCTGACACGAGAGTCTATATTTTAGAGCTAAATAAACATTTTATTGTCAAAATTTAAACATTCCCTATAGCACCTCCATTTTGTCTTTTTTCCATGTGAGATGATTAAAGGGTTAACTAGCTTACCAAAGGTTATTTTGAATAGTCGTTGGGGCACAATTTTAAAATGGGGTCATTTGTTGGAAGGTTCTTATAACTAGAACTTTTAAAATTCCTTTAAATGTGTCCTCTAAAATAATTGAATCTGAAATTTCCTTGAAAATGTGCAAAATCGCTCTTCAATTTTTAAGCCTCTTAATGTCCTAATAAAAAAAAGAAAAGAAAAAAAATTTTGTCAGCCTAAAGCAAACATATGGTGAATGTTAATCAGTAACCAATTAGGGTGGTTAGACTAATTGTTTGACAAGCAGAAGATTTTGAAATGAGAAAACTGCATTTTTATCAAAATGTTCAGCACATTTCCATTTTTTATAAATAAGTGCAAAACTTTGTGCTCTTAGGAACCTTCAGTGCTGCAGAAAATCTTTTGTAACCTAGCCCAGATCTGTGCCTTGCCACAATTTTTTCTCTGGGCTCCCTGGGCAGTTTCTTAGACCTCATGATTCTTGCGTTCCCTGACATGCACTGTGAGGTCTTATATAGATAGGTGTATGCCTTTCCTAATCAAGTACAATCAGCTTAATTAAACACAAGGGAGCTCCAATGAAGGAGTAGAACCATCTCAAGGAGGATCAGAAAGAAATGGAAAGCATGTGACTTACCGGTAAATAGGAATGTTACATCAAAAGGGGCTAAATATTTTTGACCATGTGATCTTTTAGTTTTACTTGTTTAATAGATTAACAAAAATATCAGGTTTTTTTTTTCTGCCATGATGTGATGCAGAGTGCACATTAATGAGCAAAAAAGATAACTTTTTTGATTTTACCAATCGGCTGCAATGAGACAAAGAGTGAAAAATTTAAAGTGGTCTTAATGCTTTCTGTACACACTGTACGTTCCACTGTAAACACACATTACGAAAACACATGAGGTAAAGTGGCCAACCCCTTTAAATAACCCACTTTTTAAGAATTTGAGTGGTACCAACCACTGAATCCCCTTCAGTGATGAAATAATATGTGGAAAACTATTCTTTGATCATTTCTGTGATTTATTCTCTCTTAAAGGTACAATGCAGAATTATTATTCAACTCTATTAAATTAGCCATTTTTCATATTACAAAGGGTGAAATCTCGTTTATTTACCAATTACATCTAAAAGAGAAATAACAATGTAGCTAAATGTTACTAGTTCACAAAACAAAACATGGTGACACTACGAACAAATGTATCTATATAGAACATTGAAGCAATATGTCCAAATTAAACGAAGAACCTAAAAGTAACAAAGTAGCATGAGAGCAGATGGGGAACCCTGGAGCATCAACTAATTATTAGGTGTGAAAAATATTTTGGATGCATCAATAGGAATATCTTTACATTTTCCTATAATTAGAGTCAGAACTAATGACGCCTTGTATTCACGGAGGGAGCAGATTTGTTCTATAATAATGTGGATGTTACAAGATGCGGAACCTTTGTTGTCCCCTCGCCGCTAATTATCCGTTGCCCTCCGTGTCTCTGTTCTTCAGCTATTTTCTGGCTTGTCACCATGTTTGTGTCTAGGAGGCTGCGCTCTCCTATGTAATCTTCACAATAAGCTGCGGCAGGCAGACACTGGTCATCACCAATCAGACTAGAGGACATTTATGTGCAGATATTTCCCCACAGGCAGACTCTATTATGTGATTAAGGCAGTTATTCATGCTCTATACGGCACTTGCTGAGTGATGGAAAACTGGTCTGGCCCGGTACAGTATCATCCGAGAGCTACTTAAAGGTGTGGAAATAGAAACCTTTCTAATTGACTGAAAATTCGGTGTACTATGGATCTGTTGTGACTGGCCTCTCATCTCCGCGCTGAAATACATTTGGCAACCTGATTCCTTCTCGCGGTGCGATAATCATCTACTTCTGCTTACTTCCCTACCGCCGCGATCAGCACTGATTTAATTAACTAGAATTAGAGATATGTTTCCATATTAGCTAAACAGCACATCCTATGCCATTGGAGAAGGTAAACAGAAGCAAAAATGGTATCATTAACAAAGCCCACAGCCACGCACTTCTATTGTTTGTTAGAGATGAGCGGATCCCGAACCCGGCCTTCGCGTCCACTCATCGCTATTTGATTGTCATCACATTGGGGGCATATATAAAGACTAGACGTGAGTAGTGATGAGTAGACCCATCAGTATTCATGCCTTGTAGGTTTGTGGACCCAAATCCAAACAACCATGATCGGTGCTAACCATTAAAATGTGTAGGCTCACCCATGGGTAACACAAGCAATTGGTACCGATTGTGGGTTTTGTCCTTTACATGTGCAGCCTATGACACGTAATTGCCGGTAATCTTGTCGTTGCGCATGACGTCACGAAGAGCTAATATCCTCAGGAAAATGGTGCCACACAGGTACGGCTGCCAATTACAGGCTTTGCATGGGGTATGTAAAGGATAACATCAGTATCGGTGCCAACATCATTCACAGGTTTAATGGGTGGGAGGGTGAACCAAACCCCGACTTATGACTGAAGTCCGGGTTCAGGTTCTGCAGTCCCAATGTTCGGTACAATCCTGAATATTGTGGTTTAGGTCCACTCATCACTAGAGATGAGTCAATCATCCAAGATTCACTTCAACAAAGCTTCGACAAATTCTTGATTAACCGGCCCCACAAATCCTGAATCTGGTTCCCGCTGTAATCCTGTCCTGTGGTAATAAAAAGATGCTGAGTACTGAGAAGTGATCCTCACAGAACAGGAAGTATGATGACGTTAAGATGATCAATGGCAAGAGGTAAAGATTTCAGTTTCAAAAGTATAAACAGCAACAGCAACAATAACAAAATATTTACCATCATTTTTTTACCAAAAAAATCGATGCAAACAATTGGTCATTTTGTAATGTTACATTCCCAAACAAGACTGGTCTGTGGTTTATTTTCCATGGATTTTCCCGAATTCAACCATGGGAAATAAATTGCAAACATAGAATGGTTTTTACATTGGCTAAGCCTTAGACATGGTAAGAGGTAGACCTTCACAGCATAAGCTGACCCACGCTGGCTTGAAAACTGAAGAAAAGATCTCGGTTTGACCACATCTCATCTGTGGTACATTGCTGCACATTCAATGCCGCAGTGGCTAATCCATTACAGGAATGTGCCACAAGCACCTGGCCTAAGGTTATATCTGGTTGTCTTTTTATGGTGATTATGTTATGTATGGGACAAATTTTTCCAAGGTGCTGTGCACCAGTTATCTGTCGGACTTTGCACTTTCTTTTCCAGTGCAAACTGCTGGCACAGGTATTTAAGAAGTGTCCGCGCCACAATTTTGTTGCACGCGAACCCTTTTGTGGCGTGGCTGCACTGGGCATCATGCGACACACATTTCTGCACAGAAGGAGGCGTTCCAGTGCTCCATCAGACCTTGCGCTAGATTAAACATGCACGGTCCGACAGAAAAGTGTTGCACGCCCAATGTTAAAGATGACCCCAAAAAAGTGGTTCCCTCTGTTGGATCAGTGCACGGGGTGCCAGTTTCAGGAAGAACGGGAGCCAGAAATCCTGAATACGCAGTGCAGTTTGCACTGTTGTTAGCAGATGGGCCCCTATGTGTGTGATTTAACTCCAAAGACTCCGAAACAGGACACCCCTATAGTCATTTACCTGCTGCTATTAGTGTGTGGCTGCTCTATGATAACAGATACATTGGGGGTTATTTATCATTGTTATTTTGGCATACAAAAAGTCTCAAAAAAGTCGTATTGAGGTTTTTTGGGACTTTTCACTGAGAAAAAGTCTCACAGGGCTGTGAGACAGAACCACTGCTAGTGCAATGCCAGATTCATGACTTTTGCAACAGGTCTCATAAAAAGTCTCTTAGTCACTCTAGACCCCTGCTGATAGTTTTTATGCATTTTGAGACATTTTTGGGATTTTCTGAAAAAAAATCCCATACAGAAAGTAGACCGTAAGAACTTTTATTAAAAAGCCAAAGCCACTTGATGAGCAGCAGAGCTCCAAAACTAGACATAGAACTGTCCCAAGGAGCCGCCTAATGATAAATAACCCCCATTGTTTCTAAGTCGAATTAGGGCAGATAAAAGACGATGATTACTCCATCACTAGTCATTGCTCATAAATCCCACACATCAGTACGTCCAATCTCATCGTATGACATCTACATCTCGCTGATTTAAGGCATCATAAATAAAGCAGCGATGCAACGGATGGTATAAAATCCGGTATTTCTATTCTTTCTTGTTTTAGAATGAAATCACATTCCAGAATTTGATTCTTTTCTGTTTGTTTTACGGTATTGAATTCCATCTCGGTCTCCGTGTGATTGGGTGCCCTCGCCAGTCTTTGTATGATATAGGAGGGCGCGCTCGTATATCTCTGACAGTCTTTGTTAAGTATACCTTGGCAAAGGTTCAGGTGAAATGAAGGAGAAAGGCATTATTTGCCTTCCCTATAAATATCAGCAGAGCCTTTAAAATATGACTCTGTGACATGTATTTTGTTACTTGCCGGAGTATCTGCAGCTTCCTTACGCCCCGCACTGTCAGCCCGGGATAACTTATTGTCTGCCTGCCATTTTACCCGCACTTCCCAATTATTCCTTCTGCTTTCTCCTTTCATTCATTTCTTTGGGTGATTTAGGGCCTGTGTGTTCCACTAAGCGAAGTGAAGAAAGTGGAGACTATAGGATAAAGCAAAAAAGGATCTGAACAGAGGGAACCTTGACATTGTGATTTATCTCTTCCCATAATGGCTTGGTAGTGGAGACATTGAGCAGGAGATACATGAATCACAAAGTGCAAACTCCCTCCCGGTCCCTCCTCTTCTTTTCGTTAAATGGGATTTTGCTCTTGCACTTTCTTTCATATCTTAAGATTTTCCTTTAAGTCCAAGGTTGATTTAATGGTGGTAATTTATGGCTAGTATACATTGTGCATTGTGAATGGCTGCTAAGCTTCACCTCTGTTGTTTTCCATGACCTTGCGATTGTCATGCTTTGGAGTGCCTTTAATTGTATGGCTATATATAGGGATGTCAACATATAGACTACGGAAAACAATGGAAATGGATGTTACTTGGAATTGGGTCTTTGGCGTCTAATGGGGCACATTCATGTACCACGTAGACACCATTATTATCAATGATACATGTGAAGTTGTCCTGTTTGACTTGGTCAATAGCTTCAGGCAGTTTCCATTGTGTTTCCCAGGCTCCTTTAGCACCAACAACTTTAATATGAACATGATAGGCCATTGGTAGATATAAATGAGCCTATTTGGGTTGCAAATTCGGGTTTGGCTGCCTTACCCAGACATATTGCCGGAATGGTGGCAGAATAGCCAATCTGGCAAATTGACTTTCCTAACAACTAGCCGTGGCTATGTTTGGCCAAGGGGACAGCTTTCTCAACAATCACAGACATGATTAGTTGCTAGGGGTGTCAATTTTCCAGATTTGGCTGTTTGTTACCAAGTCACCAATATGCTGACATCAGGTGGCTGAACCTGAATGCCTAACACGACCATCAACTCATCTCAACGCAACTCATCTCTACTCATTAGTAGTTGAATGGTGGGTGTACGACACCTGATATGTAACAAACGAGAAAAGAGATGTGCATAGACGATAAATTAAACTTTATTGATGTGTACGACACCTAGCATCTCACTGACCAGGAAGAGTATAGCATAATCCTAGTTCATTGGCTGGACATTGGATATTCTACAGATGTGATCCGACCATAGTGTGTAACCACCGCTATGCACGTTTGACAGGTGACAAGCCACTGACCCATAAACTACTAATGATCTATCCTCTGGATTGGTCGTAAGTGGTATTGGAGATGACCAAAGGTCCACTTTAAATCAGCCCTGCTTAGTTGCATTGAGTTTTGCTGGTTCTGATAATGGAGATCTAACTGGAGTAGGAAGTCCCACAAGCAATTCACCTTGTGGGAAAACTATGCAAAGAGCTCTCCTCTAGAATGTGGACTATCTTGAAGGGGAGGTAAATTGTGAACTACCCCTTTAAATGGTTTGACAATTCCAAAGTAAAAGGATTTCCATGTTTTACCACTGTCTGTTACACCAATCATGAGACCTACATGTTCTTCACTAATAACCGCTAGTCATAAAGTGGAGGTCACCTCAGGCAGTAGGAGACACATCCCAGTATTACATGCAGGAGGACACTCCATTATTGTATTACAATCCACTATAATGGACCATGACATGTGCATCTTTGTGAATAGAAAAATCACAGAAACTGGGTCCCGAGAAAAATCAATAGATACTTTTTTAGACGTTTTTACTTTATAATAATTCTTTATTTATATAGCGCACACAGATTACGCAGCGCTGCACAAGCATGTCAAATTGGTCCCTGTCCCCATGGGGCTCACAATCTAAACAACCTAACAGTATGTTTTGAAGTGTGGGAGGAAACCGGAGTACCCGGAGGAAACCCACGCAAACACGGAGAGAACATACAAACTCTTTGCAGATGTTGACCTGGGTGGGATTCGAACCCAGGACCCCAGTGCTGCAAGGCAGATGTGCTACTCACTCAGCCACCGTGCCGCCCTCATTATGAGCACTACTTTATGAACATCCTCAGTATTTTGTAGCTCAGGACGTCAATGGTAAAACATCTCGCCTGCATATTCCTATTAAATTCTACTCTGACGTGTGTTATTGTGGTTAAAGGATTTTCTAGACTTTTATTTATTTCCATTTTGGTAACAATAGTGTTCTGTTGTGCTTTTTGTAAGAGTACCTGGCTCCAAATTTCCACATTTTTCGAGTTTGGCTAAGGAACAGTACCAAACACAGAATCTGCTTTTATGGTCACTTATGGTGTTTGACATAGACCATTACTGTGGCTGCTGAGCTTGACAGACATAGGGCTCCGGTAATTGAAGTTTGGGATAGAAGCCTATTTCTCATGTTTCCCCAAATTATGTGTGATACAGACATTACCTTTTATTTTTAGAAGAAAAGGTTGTTGGAGTAATGCAAGCGTTATTATTAGAGATGAGCGAACATGCTCGTCCGAGCTTGATGCTCGTTCGAGCATTAAGGTACTCGAGACGGCTCGTTGCTCGGACGAGTATTTCCCCTGCTCGAGATCGAGCATTAATTAAAAAAAACACAGTGTTATAACAATGAAGAATAGAATAAAAACAGTGAACAAGTGAACACAGGATCCATTTAATGAAAAACACAGTGAAGAAACCAGTGAAGAATAGATTACAGATGTTCGGCACATCTGCTTACTTGTCGGAAGATACCGGCGGAACGGTGCGAACAAAATAGCATGTGAAAACAATATTATGTTGTGAGAAGACATTGCAGAACACGGTGAGCAGGACGGAGACACAGGGAGCAGCCAGAGACACCGGGGAGCAGCACGGAACTGGGCAGCAGCACGGCAGGACATGGCGGCAGCGGCAGCACGGAGACATGGGGCACGGAGACATGGGGCACGAGACATGGGCACGGAGAGCAGCGGGGACCAGGAGACATGGGGCCTCCACTCAGGCTCCTTTCTTTAACTTAACTTTTTCCATAACTCCTAATGAGGTAGCGGGGCACGGGAGAGACAGAGGGGCACGGAAATGGGGCACGAGACATGGGCACGGAGAGCAGCGGGGCACGGAGACATGGGGCATCGAGAGACATGGGCACGGAGGACAGCGGGGCACGGAGACATCAGGGGCACGGAGACATGGGCACGGAGGACAGCGGGGCACGGAGAGCACGGGGCACGGAGACATGAGGGCAAGCCGGCAGACAGAGACCTTCGGCAGCGGCACGGAGACATCAGGGAGCGGCACGGAGACATCGCCCTCCCCCCCCACCCTGTGCACGGAACATCGGTGGCACGGAGACATCGAGGGGCACGGAGAACTCGGGGCACGGAGCACATCGGGGCACGGAGACAATCGAGGGGCACGGAGACCGAGCACGAGCGAGGGGCACGGAGACTCGAGGGGCACGGAGACATCGAGGGGCACGGAGACATCGAGGGGCACGGAGATATCGAGGGGCACGGAGACATCGAGGGGCACGGAGACATCGGGGAGACTTCAGTGGAAGAAGAGCAGCGGATCCCGGGACAGCGTATCTCCCGACAAGTAAGCAGATGTGCAGAACATCTGTAATCTATTCTTCACTGTGTTTTTCACTTAAATGATCCTGTGTTCACTGTTTTTATTCTATTCTTCACTGTTCTTCACATCTGTTAACTTGTCGGGAGATAATATACGCGCGGAACAGTGAAGAATAGATTGCAGATGTTTGCATACATCTGATAACTTATCAGAAGACATTCTTTTTCAATTAATTAACACATTTTATTCCCGAACCATGGTCCCTTTGAAAAATGCTCGTGTCTCCCATTGACTTCAATGGGGCTCGTTATTCGAGACGAGCACTCGAGCATCTGGAAAAGTTCGTCTCGAATAACGAGCACTCGAGCATTTTAGTGCTCGCTCATCTCTAGTTATTATGTTTCATATTGAGGAGTTGGAGTTGTAGCTCCCGGTGTTGCCCGGGATAGTAAGTAACTGCTCTTAGCTATAACAAAATAGAATGGGTTATCAAAAAAAAAATTACATGTATCTATCGCTCTCTGTGTCTCTTTATCTCCAACTGTCTCAGTGTGTGTGTCTCTCTCTCTGTCTCAGTGTGTGTGTCTCTCTCTCTGTCTGTGTGTGTGTGACTCTCTCTCTAACTGTCTCTGAGTGTCTTTCACTATCTTTGATTGTCTCTGTGTGTGTCTCTCTCTCTCTGACAGTCCCTGAGTGTGCCTCTCTCTGACAGTCTCTGTGTGTGTCTTTCTCTGACAGTCGCTGTGTCTCTCTCTCTGACTGTCTCTGTGTCTCTCTCTTACTGTCTCTGTGTGTTTTTCTCTCTCCGACAGTCTGTGTGTTTCTTTCTCTTACAGTCTCTGTGTGTCTCTCTCTGACAGTCTCTGTGTGTCTCTCTGTCTGACAGTCTGTGTGTGTGTGTCTCTCTCTTACAGTCTCTGTATGTCTCTATCTCTTACAGTCTCTGTATGTCTCTCTCTCTTACAGTCTGTGTGTGTGTCTCTCTGACAGTCTCTGTTTCTCTCTCTATCAGTCTCTATGTGTCTCTCTCTTTAACAGTCGATGTGTGTGTCTCCCTCTTACAGTTTCTGTGTGTGTGTCTCTCTGACAGTCTCTATGTGTGTCTTTCTCTCTCTGACAGTCTCTGTGTGTGTCTCTCTCTAACTGTATCTGTGTCTCTCTCTGACTGTCTCTGTGTCTCTTTCTCTCTGACTATCACTATGTCTCTCTCTCTCTGGCTCTCTCTCTGACACTCTTTGTGTGTCTCTCTCTCTGACAGTCTCTGTGTCTATCGGAAGATTCTATCAGAAGGGTCTCAGAGCTGAACTGTTCTAGTTGCCCATGACCATTTGTAGAACAGCAACCAATCACGGCTCAGCTGCTAGCTGCCACGTCAGCAGACAATGGCTCCTGTACACGGTGGGTGATAAGTGGATTTTGGAAAGCACTGGGTGAAAATCTCGGCTCAAAACCGGGTCTATGATGTTCCCTGAGCCAGTTTTCTATCCGACTTTTCATGTTCTTTTCAGTGCAAACTGCTTGTACATATGTTTATGAAGTTTTGGTGATACATTTGCACCGCGGCTGTACTGTACTGTACCCGACATGACACAAAATTCTACACTGAATGGGGCGTCCCGGTGCTCAGTCAGAAGGTGTGCCACATTTATAATGCAAAGTCCATGTTGAAGGTGCACCAAAAAAAGTTGGTGCACTCTTTTGGAGCAGTGCAGGGGGTGCCAGATTTATGCAGAATGGGCACCGCAATTCATGAATATGCTGCACCCTGCACACTACACAGGCAAACTGCACCTAGTACAGTTTACGCTTTTTGGATTTAACCCCTTCCCGACATGTGACGTAATAGTGCGTCACATGTCGGGTCCCGGTACATGGAGAGGGCTCGCGGGTCGAGCCCTCTCCATAGCCGGTAAGTCTTTGCTGCATATTGCAGCAAAGGCTTACCGGTAACACCCGCGATTGGTGCCGGCGGGTGTTTTACCGCTGATCGCCGCCGGCAAAGGTGCGCGGGCACCGCCATCTTTCCGTGGATCGTCGCTCCCTGTGACGTCATCGGGGAGCGGCCATCCATCGCCATGGTAGCTTCGGGTCTCACGAAGACCCAAAGCTACTTCGGGTTAACCCATTCATTACAATGTGCTGTCAGCACATTGTAATGTATGAGTAGTAAAATCCCCATATACTGCCATACTGTAGTATGGCAGTATATGATAGGATCGTACAGACACCCTAGGGTTAAAGTACCCTAGGGAGTCTGAAAAATAGTAAAAATAAAAATAAAAAATTATAATAAAAAAACGTAAAAATTCAAATCACCCCCCTTTCCCTAGAATTGATATAAATATAAATAAACAGTAAAAATCATAAACACATTAGGTATCGCCGCATCCGAAAATGCCCGATCTATCAAAATATGATAACGATTTTTCACTGCGTTTAACCCCGTAACGGAAAATCGCAACCAAAGTCAAAAATGGCACTTTTTTGCCATTTAAAAAAAAAATTAAAAATTCTATAAAGTGAACAAAAGGTCGTACAGTCCTAAAAATGATAACATTGTAAACGTCGTCAAAATCCGCAAAAAACGGCACCACTCACAGCTCCGGGCACCAAAGTATGAAAAAGTTATTAGCGCCAGAAGATGGCAAAATCCCCCCAAAAAAATTTGTACAGGAGGTTTTAATTTTTTTAAATGTATGAAAACATTATAAAACCTACACAAATTTGGTATCCCCATAATCGTACCAACCCAAAGAATAAAGTAGACATGTCATTTGGGGCGTACAGTGAAATCCGTAAAATCCAAGCCCACAAGAATACGGCACAAATGCGTTTTTTTACCAATTTCACTGCATTTGGAATTTTTTTCCCGCTTCTCAGTACACGACATGGAATATTAAATACCACCATTTTAAAGTGTAATTTGTTATGTAGAAAATAAGTTGTCACACAGCTCTGTACATGGAAAAATAAAAAAGTTACAGACTTTTGAATGTGGGGAGTGAAAAATGAAAACGCTAAATCGAAAAAGGGCCGCGGCGGGAAGGGGTTAATGTGGGGCATCATTTTCCATACATTGGCCCACATTTATCAAACACAGTGCAAACGGTACCAGGTGCAGTTTACGTAGAGTGCAACAGGTTCATGAATTGTGGTGCACGGTCTTCCTTAAAGGAGCTACCACCAGGATGAAGGATTGTAAACCAAGCATACTGATATACTGGCGTCTTCTCCCCCCCCCCCCCCCCCCCCCCCCCCCCCCGGCAGGATTTGCTCTTCTTTTAACTTCTTCTGCCCTGGTTTTTTTAAAAAAAAATTCAATTATGCAAATAAGCTCCAGGCTTCATAGGAGTTAATGGAGCCTGGAGCCCCTCAGGCTCATTTGCATAATTAAAAAAAAAACCTTTTTCTTAAAAACAAGGGCATAAGAAGTTAAAAGATCCTGCCAGAGGAGGCACACACCAGTATGTCTGTATGTTTGGTTTACAATCCTTCATCTGCTGATGTCCTTTAATCTTGCGCCCCCTGCACTGCTCTGGGAATGTGCACCATTTTTCTTGGTCACTTTGTTCATGCTGTATAATTGTGGTGCACGTCAGTAATAGATGTGACGCAAACTCCGACTAAGCACAAACTCTCCCCTTTAAGGTGCACATCTTTTCTGTCTTGTCGGACACGGCGCAGCCGCGACACAAAATTGGCGCAGACACTTTATAAATACATGCACAGGCAGTTTGCACGTTCTTTCTAGTGCAAAGTCCGACAGAAAAGTGGCGCAAGCCCAATGGTGTTGCAGGTATTCCGTGATAAGGGTTAATCCTAATACTGTATAATACTAACATCAGCAGTGGAAACATGAAATTCCCTGAACAGTGAGAATAATTAAGAATCTTAATTATAAAGGGTCGTCATCATTTCTAATTTGGTCCCAACTGAGTCCTAGAATATTCCAGTGTATCGCTACGTGTTTCTTTATTATATAGTCAGTTCTTCATGGTTTCATATAAAACAGAAAGGTTCCCCATAGCTGTATTCCTGAGCATCAAATTGGGGGAAAATAAGACAGTATAGGATTTCCACTCTTTAATGGGAACACACAAGTAAAACCAGCCTTGTAGAGGGCACATTCCAAATGATCCGTCATTTTAGAGGATAATCTGTTTTTATATTATTGCACTTAGGGGCGTAGCATAGAAATCATAAAAGTCAGGTATGGGCACCAAAAAATATATAATAATTCAATACTGGTGCAGGGTGTTCGTTTATCTGGCGTAATTGGCGCTGCTCTGGGAAGACAAAAAACTGGCGCAGACACCATGATTCTACTACTGAACCTAAACTCTAAACTGAATGGGGCAGATTTACTTATCCGGTCCATTCGCAATCCAGCAGCGCGTTCTCTGCGCTGGATTCGGGTCTTCCGGCGATTCACTAAGGTAGTTCCTCCGACGTCCACCAGGTGCGCTGAAGAGCATCGGAACGCACTGGAGTTCACCGAGCCATCCTGGATGAAGGTAAGTGCGTGTCCCGCAACACTTTTTTTTTTTTAAATGCGGCGGTTTCTCCGAATCCATCGGGTTATCGTTCGGCCACGCCCCCCCCCCTTCATTTCCGTCGCGTGCATGCCGGCGCCTATGCGCCACAATCCGATCTCGTGCGCCAAAATCCCGGGGCAATACTGGGAAAATCGTCGCAAATCCGAAATATTCGGGTAACACGTCGGGAAAACACGAATCGGGCCCTTAGTAAATGACCCCCAATGTGTATTATTTCTAAATAATAATCCTATATATGAAGACCAATATTACCAAAAATATAACTGTCCCAGGCCCAAGTATTACTGCCGTACTGTTACTAACACCATAATACAGGTGTACAAGACTGAGATATTAGTGCCACACCATAGCCACTAGCATCACCACCACAATATAACCACTGCCTAGAGATGAGCGAACATGCTCGTCCGAGCTTGATGCTCGTTCGAGCACTCGACCGAGCATCAAGCTCGGACGAGCATGTTCGCTCATCTCTATTCATAATGCATAAAAGCAAATGGTAGATTTCCTTTAAGTTATCCTTTGGATTGTAAATTCTTTATATGGGAAAGCAGGACCGGCTGTATTGGTTGTACAAAATCACCGCTGAAATTCCTTTAACCCCTTTCTGACTTGTTAGTGGGGTGTTTTTTTTTTTTTTAAAAGCCCCCATTTAGGAACTAAGAAGTTTTTTTATTACATTTTTATATATTATTAATACTACATCCAAAAACATTCTTTGTATTCCAGGTATAGCTCTTTATGCAGAGGTACTAAATATTTTTTTCATGCCCCTATCACTCTCATTGGGGCACATTTACTCACACGGTCCCTGCGTGATCCCCAATCAGGACTATCCAACGAGGATGAACTCTGCCGCGCTTCATGAAGATTGTGCACCCGATATCCTGCATGTGTCGCTTCCCCGCTCAGGTCCGACAGAGTTCACCTTCTTCTTCCCGGTGTATATAAGCGCTTGGCTAGCGACACAATTTGTCCAACAGCCCGCCCCCAATTTGTGTCACATGAAAGCCGGCGATATTGCGCAAAAACCTGATCGTGTGTGCCAAAAACCCCTTTTAAATCCCTATTCCAGCAGCACAAAACGGAAATCGTCGGGATGTCTGACGAAAGTGCCACGGGGCCCTTAGTAAATGAGCCCCACTGAGTAAGGTTGGATGTTTCACGATGCTTAAACCGAGATAGGTCAAAAGATAAAGGGTCTAGACTGGCTTCTCCTACTCTAGAGCACACTGCCTGCAGATAGGACACTATAGGGGAAATTCATAATATGGCTTATACTGTATAGATCTCCCTGTCCCGTCAGTTTCTGCTTGCAGATAGGACACTATGTACAATCCACTCAACTCCTCCTGCTCTATAACATTCTGCCTACAGATAGGCGATATGTACTATCTGCTCATCTCCTCCTGCTCTATAACATGCTGCCTGCAAATAGGACATTATGTACAATCTGCTCAGCTCCTCCTGCTCTATAACATGCCGCCTGCAGATAGGACACTATATACAATCTGCTCAGCTCCTGCTGCTCTATAACATGCTGCCTACAGATAGGACACTTTGTACAATCTGCTCAGCTCTTCCTGCTCTATAACATGCTGCCTGCAGAAAGGACACTATGTACTATCTGCTCATCTCCTCCTGCTCTATAACATGCTGACTGCAGATAGGACACCATGTACAATATGCCCAGCTCCTCCTGCTCTATAACATGCTGCCTGCAGATAGGACCCTATGTACAATCTGCTCAGCTCCTCCTGCTCTATAACCTGCTACCTGCAAATAGGACACTATGTATAAACTGATCAGCTCCTCCTGCTCTATAAAATGCTGCCTGCGGATAGAACACTATGTAAAATCTGCTCAGCTCCTACTGCTCTATAACATGCAGCCTGCGGATAGGACACTATGTACAAGCTGCTCATCTCCTCCTGCTCTATAACATGCTGCCTGCAGATAGGACACTATGTCCAATCTGCTCAGCTCCTCCAGCTCTATAACATGCTGCCTGCAGATAGGACACTATGTACAATCAGCTCAGCTCCTCCTGTTCTATAACATGCTGCCTGCATACAGGACACTATGTCCAATCTGCTCAGCTCCTCCTGCTCTATACATTGTCGCTTGCTGCTGTTTGAATCTGTGCTGCTCAATCTAAAGTTGCCAAAGTCTCGAAGCCACAACAAAGTTCTATTCCAATGTAAATTGCCTCTTTAATATGACAAAGATACAAGATAGAACAAGATTGACTGAACTATTCACTTGTGTCTTCATTCATCTAGTATTATCCTTCTGAACCCTGAATGCTTACAGGAGGATTGATCATGGTTTTATCATGAATGATTTGTTTCCATGGCTCCGGGGCATCATTAAAGGCTAATTACAGGTTGTGATGAGGCTCCTCTTCATCTCCGATAGGTGAACTTCTCCCTTCATGTATATCTTTACCTTTTGTGAACTACAAGAATATATTATGGGATCTTGTTATTAGCAGAATTACTACCTTTACTACAAGAGGCTTTCAGGAAAAGCACTTTGCGGGGTTCTTCATAGTGAATATCATTGCCCATTGCCCTCTGAGACCATTAGAGAAGATTCCTTATTGTTCTAAAGACATTCAAGCAACTTATCATTTTTCATATCCGAACATCAAACTTTAGCTTATTGTTATATTATATTTTCACATAATATTCCATACCTCATATCAGTGGTGCTGGAGTCTTGCAAATTCCTCCAAATCCCCCATTAAAAAGATTTGACCCCTGTAAATGTATGTGAATTAGCCCAAACCAGCCAATGGGGTGGGGGGGTGGGGTTAACCTTTTATTTTCCCTGGGGGTGTGTCTCTGTTGGCTCTTTGAAAAAAAAAGTCACCACCCTCTTGGCTTAGTTTGCATATAATTTGCATATAAACCTCCAGGGGAGATATATTTGAATGGGTATTAACCAAAACTTTTTTTTGTAAAAAGACTTAACTTTCTATTCAATTAAAGGGGGATTACATATTCCGGCTCCGTGACTCTTTTCCATAATTCTGTATGAGTGGGTAATTCCTGAGAACATTTTCATATGGCCTGATGATCAACCAAGCCATTTCTAGCAGTACCGGATGTACTATACAGGTATCACCTCAATGTTATGGTCAGGATCAGAAGTAACTTAATTCCTGACCATTAAAACCCCTTAGATGCCTTGACTAAGGCTGACTGGCAGCTAAGTGGTTGGATGAAGATAGAACGCTCCCCTCTCCTGTGACATGACTGGAGGACACAGATTTGTGTGGATGCCTCTGCCCACATGTAATTATAGGAAACTCTTTTCGGGAGATGACTCTGAATCATATGGGAAAGTGTTGTGGGCATGCTCTTTGACCTGTGCAACAGTTACTGTGCACGGAGGGGTAGGAAATGCTGTATTAAATATGGATCCTAAGAACGTTCACACAATGGGGCAGATATACTTACCCGGTCCTGTCGCGATCCCCACTGTGCGTTGTCCAATGAGGATTCGGGTCAGCCGCGATTCACTAAGGTCGTGCGTCCAATTTCCTGCATGTGTCGCATCCCCACTGAGGTCCCCGGAGTTCACCTTCTTCTTCCCGGTGCATGTGAGTGCTGATCTTGCGACACAATTTAGTTTTTAAATTCCGTGGTTTGTCCGAATCTGTGGGGTTGTCCGACGGCCACGGCCCCCGATTTCTGTCGCATGGAAGCCGGCGCCGATGCGCCACAATCTGATCGCTTGCCAAAAAACCCGGGGTAATTCATCGCAAAAATGAAATATTCGGGAAACCCGACAGAATCGAGGTCCGCAGACCCTTAGTAAATGTGCCCCATAGGGTTGAGTTGAGCCGAATCGCAAAGTTCAGCCCCTACCAAACTTCACAGCTTTCTGTTAGCAGGACTTGTCCAAGTTCTGCTCTACTACTGCACCATTAACGCCTGTGATTGGTAGTGGTGATCTGATGCTGCAGGGCGACGCCATTTCGAGGAGATGGCCACTCCCCATAAAGGTTGCCGTGCAACTTTGCCAACAGCATTAAAACAGTTAACACTCTCAATTGGTGCCAGCACCCATCAGGGGTGTTACTGGTAGTGGTTTGAACCTGAAATTTAAGGTTTACTCTTCACTATTCACACATATCAGTTGTGTACAGCCAGCAGTTTCTTACCGAAGCCAACTCACCATATGACCTATTAAATTGCCCAATGCAACTATGGGGGACCTATGGAGAATATAGCTAGGTTTTAACAAGCTTCTGTATAGATTCCATGTATTTTGCCACTGGGGCCGGCGCCAGAACTGGGCATACCTGGGCAAGTGCCAGGGCCCAGAGCTGCTGGTGGGGGGACCACTTAAGGCTGTACATGAGGAATCCATGGTGGTGAGGGGGCTGTATCTAATAAATCCATAGGGTGTTAGGGGGCTTTTATAAAATAACCATGAGGGGGCTGTTTGGTATGATAAAATAGGGAACAGGAGTTTTGTAATACCAATTTGTAATGGTATCACACGGGTTCACTGCAAAAAGGTCTACTGAGGCTCTGTCGCCAAGGGGCCTACTGAAACCTGGAGCTGACCCTGGCTGTCACTGTTGATACAACAATATAGGCAACACTACTGATACAGCTGATCTCATATACAGGAAACCTTCCAGGACCTTTTAAAGGTCCTATAAAGTTCCTTTTACTGTAGCAGGGAATTGGAGGGAAGCCAGAAGACCCATTTTTTCTCTATGAAGTACACTTGCTCCTGGTATCCTGGTACTAGTGGGAACGAGGCACAATTTTCATGCTGCCCTGGACCTATTCTAGTCTTAGAAACTTGTTTCCTGCATTCACAGGATTTCCCAGAACAGACTTCTAATCATTGGACTGAACTGACTTGCTTTATCCAAGTGCACGGTGCAAGGTTCCGAACTCGCTCTTGAACAACTGGCCTTATTCTGCCCCTAGTTCTGGGATGGGTTTCCCTCTAGAATTTATCACCCACAACGAAGAGAATCTCAAACCAGGAACATACATATGTGAATGTACCCATACCTGTCATTGTAATCCTGCCTGTGATTATCATAAGATGACTGCTGAAAAGTGATCTCTACAGAACAGGAAGTGGCGAATTATCATTAGGGTAAATAAGTCATTACAACAAAAAGTGCAGGAGTTAATAGTTTGTTTGTTTTATTCTAAATAATGACACAGAAAATGTAAAAATAAATCTGCAATATACATTAAAGGCTTGGACATACCTTGACATAGATAATAGATCGCTTTCCCTTTAGAGAAAATGTCATTTATTTGGTGGGAGGTCATGATCATCAAGGATAAGGAAAGAGAAGGTTATCTGCTTATGTCCCCTAAAAAGAACTGGAAAGATAATGATATCATAGTATCTTTACCTTTATCCGCTATTATTCTTCAATCCACAAAGGATTTATAGCAACAAGCCGGAGTAATACAGCAGATCCGTGCAGAGATTGAGCCGTGTCCTTGGCACAGAACATGCAGGACGCTATTGACGGCTTCGCTTAAAGGCCTAAGGTATAAAAAGAATTCATAGTGCACATCACATAAATGTAAACCGAGCATTCACTTCCAAAGGAAACATTTATATCTAAATTCTTACCTAAAAGCACTTACCAACAACTAATATAGCACTTATTATGGTTTCCAGGCTTGGGGATGAATCACCATGTAGTTCATGATTATAAAAGTCCAAAAACGTCTAAAAAAATCAAAATAACTTAGGATTTAGAACAGGAACTTATGTATTCTGCATCATCTTAAAGAGAACAGGTCAAATTACTGTATGAGTAGATACAGTATGTAATTGAGCATTGTGGTGCACCAGGAGGCATGGTCATAAGGTCCTGAAGTTACTGTCAATCAAGGCAAAGTATTTCTTCTTAAAGGGGTTTTCCAGGCTAAAATTATTGGTGACCCAACCAAGCATAGGTCATCAAGATCGGTGGAGATCCGACACCCAGCACCCCCATAGATCAGATGTTCTTAGCAGCCTGAGACTAAGAATGGAACAAGAAGAAGACAACTCCACCGAAGGTTTAGCTTCCTACAGTCTCTACAGATTAGCTCCTATTTAAATGAATGAGAGCAAATCTACAGTAACCCAACTTGATCACTACGCAGGAAACGGTTTTGTCCGCTTCCTGTAAATAGATGGTTAGAGATGAAGCACCCTCAGGCCTGCTGGATTCACTATAGCAGAAAGCTCTGCAAGTTAAAGGAAATCTACCATTTGATTTGATGCATTATGAACAAAGCATACCTTGATAATGCTGTAGCTACACTGATGCAGAAACATATCTTGTTTAATCCCTGAGCTGAGTGGTTTTGCCGAAAAAACTATTATAAAATTATAGTAATGAAGCTATTGCACTCCTTTGCCTGGCTCAGCGCTTCTCCTCTTTCATTGGTTATGTACTGCACCAGAGAATTATGTAATCACTGTGTTATCCCTGAGAGGCAGTAGTAATCAATCGCTACACCATCCCCCAGCTGCTGTGTATGAGTGATCCCGCTCAGGTTGATTAGTCCTGTCTAGACTGTTCAGAAAGCTCTGTGTAATGTGTTTACCAATAGCAGGCTGAAACAATCCAGCTTCCCCAAGGTCCTAAATGTTATAATAGTTTTTTTCAGCAAAAGCACTCAGCACAGACATTAAACAAGATATATTTCTGCATCAGTGTAGCTACAGCATTCTCAAGGTATGTTTGGTTCATAATGCATGAAATGGTAGATTTCCTTTAAGACCTGGTCTTAGGTTTTACCTGGCAGTGGGAATTTACCCCCAACGTGTCAAATGCTGGAGGAAGAAGCAAAAGCTTCACACTGGATCAAGACAGGACACCCTCAAGATAAAAACAATCTCCCGAACATTGGAGCAACAGAGACCTCTATAGTTTCCATCTGTATTTTTGTGTTATTTTATGTTAGCTCCTGTTTAAAGGATACTCAATAATACCAAGAAGTCCAAAGAAGTTAGGGGCTGACTTGCTGATCGGTGTGGGACTCCCATGGATCACCAAAACAGGGGGCCATTGCACTCCGAAATGCAGAGAGAAACTAGTAGCACATGCGCGGGCTGCTCCATTTACCTCTATGGCACTGACAGAGATAGCTGAGATACTTGTCAATCTCTGTCAGCACCATAGAGGCGAATAGAAAAGCCGGCACATGTGCAAACGCCTGCTCTCTGCATCTTGGCATGCAATGGACCCCCATTCTTGAGACCCATGGGAGTTCCATCACTGAGACCTACACTGATCAGGTGCAAACTCCACCAGTTTGGACATAAGACCAGGTCTGAATAGTCTTCGCTTCATTCCCAGAAAACTGGAGAGAAGAGATGAATCCCCCGGATTATCTGTGGCTTGACTTGAAAACTGCTGTTCACAAACATTCTCCGACCAATCCGATTGAGTTAGAGCCATGCCGCAAGGAGGAATTGATACAACTTCCAGACTCTAGATTGGTTAAACTGGTAGAGACTTCCCCCATGGTTGAATACATGGGGGTTGAATACATGTCCACGCAACACTTTTCAGCATTTTAATTTGCAAACATTTGCAAAATAATCTATATATTTCTTAATACTTTCGAAACCCACTGTATATGTGACCCGAGAGAAAACAGGTTCCCTTCAAAAAAAATAAATAATAAATGATGGCTTCTTAAGGCAAAACCAACAATTCTATTGGTCCTTGAAGCCAACTATGGGGTTAAGAAGTGTAATTATTCTAATGGTATTTGCTGCTTCTCCTGTGTTAACATTTGATGTTTGATCTCTACGAGACATTGTTGGTGGTGGTTACGGTCAGATGAAAGAGACCGCGGGCGACAAATGACTCTTACAGGGTTAATACGAAGACACAACTTGATGACACAAACCTGAGAAGACATAGAAGAAAACAAATTTACAATATTACAGGAGAGGTAATTAGACACTGAGGTAAATGAGAGATTAAAGCTCTCGGTGCTCACAAGTGCTGTCTGGTAGATGAATAAGTAGGGGAGATGTGTATATTACACGCACGCCGACCTGTACTTTAGAGACCACTGCTTCCAGAATATAAAAGTAATTAGAGACACGGGGGCAGAAGTGCTACTCGCTACTAATTCTACCCTGGACCTCACATGTAGCGCTATAGTAACACTTCAAAACCTTCCTTGATCCTTGGATGATGCTGGAGCAAGGTTCTGCAGATCGGACTCCTGACTGAGAACCACAAATGGCTGTATTTTCTTTGGAAGGCACAGAATATGAGTACACATAGGGGCACATTTACTTACCCGGTCTCTGAAAGTGCATTGTATGTCTGGAATGCACCCTACCCCAATTCACTTAGATCGTGCGCCCGATTTCCTTCATCTGTCGCCTCCCCTCTCAGGTTCGCAGCAGTACACCTTCTTCCACTCGGTGCATGTAAGTGCTTGGCTTGCGACACAATTTTGAAGTTAAATCCAGCAGTTTGCCTGAATCCGCCAAATTGTCCAACGCTCAACAACGCCCCCCCCCCCCATTTGTTTCGCAAGAAAGCCGGTGTGATTGAGCCAAAATCCGATCGCGTGTGCCAAAAAAACCTTTAAATCCCTGTCCCAGCGGCGCAAATCGGAAACCCAGACGAAAGTGCAGTCCGCGGGGCCCTTAGTAAATGAGCCCCATAGACTTATGGCAGTTCTGGAGTGATGCACAGCTAGCTTCTGGAGTGATTCTGATCACTCTATACAGGACCGCCATCAGGAAGGGAATACTAGGGCACCCAGACCCTAGAGTCCCAGTATTCCCCCCGGATAACTTCTACCATGGTGGGTTCTGACCAGGAAGCACCCGGGTCCCAGTCTGGATCACACCTCTTCGTTTTAGCAGTGCAAGAAGAAAAGGTAGATTACGATGAGTTTAAGTATGGGGATATTGTTACTATTGGGGGGAGGGAGTTATTTTAACAAAAGGTTTGACTTAACTACTAAGTGGGAGGGCTGTGAATTTGGCTACTATGGGGGCACTATGACTTGACTATTATGTTGGAGGAGCATTGTGACTTAGTGACTATCAATGTGACTGCTGTGGGGGCAACTGTGGTTTGGCTACTGTGAGGGATACTGTGACTTTTCTACTATGCGGGCAACTGTGACTTAACTTTTGTGAGGGGAATTGTTACTAGCGCCATAGTCTGTGCCAGAACACAGCACCTCCTCCTCCAGGCCTAACTGGCGAAGTGGGGGGAAAGGGTGCAATTTCCAGCCTCTGTGCAGGAAATCACAGCTGTAATGCCGGTTTTCAGGTGAACAAGTTGTGATAAATGTGGCCCTATATGTTTTCACCATTGGGCCACAGCCACAATCTTCCTATGGACTTAAAGAGAACCTGGAATTATCACTTAAGATATTATACTTCCAGTCTGTAGCAGTCCAGGTCTCTCGCTCTAACACTGTGTTGGCTGTTACCCCTGACAGGGTAGCATAATGAAGGTGCCACCTGTGTCTAGATGGCAGACATTGAAACTTTTTGGAACTGATATTTCTTCAGATTAAACAATCCTCTCTTCTGGTGGTCTCACAATGGCCAGTTTTTTTGTTTAGTTGCAAAAAAAAAGCATCTTTGGAGCTTGCACATGTATTTATTAGGTGTTTGCACTACTATTGTGCTGTGGTTGCATTTTGTCCGACACCTTCGAAAACGGTGCTCCTAAGGGGCGAGGTAGTTTGTGCTCCTAGTGTGCACCACATTTATTACTGCACTTTGCATTAAAAAAAGCTGCAACTCTGTCACATCCTGAAAACTGACCAGAACGTGCAACACTATTAAATAATGTGCCGCAAAGTACACGTTAGCGAGACAAACTGCCTCACCAGTTTTCATATATCTGGGCCAATGTGTGTGCCATCATTTATCCAATAGTAAAAAGCCAATTCTATTGTTCATTGATCTGCTACATGACCTCATTCCCATTGGTAAAATTTGGCAGCGAGATTCCAACTTTCACCTAAAAGATAGACCCCCCTCACCCATTTGCTGGGGTATTCAGATAATTCATGTTACCCCTTGTCTCTGATTTTAAAGCAGGGTCAGTGTTAGGGGGCGTCAAACTAGGCATTTGCCAAGAGCCCCATGTCCTAAATGGGCCCCCAGCATGTGGGCAGAGGATGTATTGCTCTATTAATACCCCTTGGTTGAATGTCCTGGGGAAGATGCTTATCATCTATCTCCTGTTTATAAATCTATCATAGGGTGGCATGGTGGCTTAGTGGGTAGCACTTCTGCCTTGCAGCACTGGGGTCCTGGGTTCAAATCCCACCCAGGTCAACATCTGCAAAGAGTTTGTATGTTCTCTCTGTGTTTGCGTGGGTTTCCTCCGGGTCCTCCGGTTTCCTCCCACACTCCAAAACATACTGGTAGGTTGATTAGATGGTGAGCCCCATTGGGGACAGGGACCAAATTGACAAGATCTGTGCAGCACTGCGTAATCTGTGTGTGCTATATAAATAAAGAATTATTATCTGTCTAGTTATATATCTCCTATAATTTGTCTACTTTCCTTCTATATATCTGTCTATCTAACTATTTATCTAACTTGAGAAAGGTGGTAATACACTAAAACGTTGCCAGTTTTGGAATAAACTCTTCTTCACTTTTACCTGCTTGGATTTGGAGTGCTGCTTCATTTTTTGGATTTCATTTATCTATCTATTTATCTATCTATCTATCTTCTATCTATCTATCTATCTATCTATCTATCTATCTATCTATCTATCTTCTATCTATCATCTCTCATATCTATCTATCTATCTATCTATCTATCTATTAGAGATGAGCGAACATGCTCGTCCGAGCTTGATGCTCGGTCGAGGCACATTGGGTTAACTTGGTGGAGGCTGGGACCGAGTCTGACCCTGGGGCTGCTCATATACTGCCGACGCCGAGGATTGCGGGGCCTACCTCGGTCCAGGTGTTTCAGGCCTACTATGCCTCCTCCTCCTCCCACCCCTCCTCCACCTCCTCCTCCGAACTACCATCCGTGGGCACGGCGCCATCAGTCGGTAGCTCTAGGCACAGCAGCAGTGCCGTCGCTAAGCGACAGCAGGCGGTGCTCAAACTGCTGAGCCTAGGCGACAAAAGGCACACCGCCCAAGAGCTATTACAGGGCATCACGGCGCAGACTGATCTGTGGCTGGCACCGCTGAACCTCAAGCCGGGAATGGTTGTGTGTGACAACGGCCGTAACCTGGTGGCGGCTCTGCAACTCGGCAGACTGACACATGTGCCATGCCTGGCCCATGTGTTAAATCTGATAGTTCAGCGTTTCCTCAAGACATACCCCAATCTGTCTGATTTGCTCACGAAGGTGCGCCGCATCTGTGCGCATTTCAGGAAGTCCAGCACAGATGCTGCCACTCTCAGGGCAGCGCAGCGCCGCCTCCAACTGCCCGCTCACCGACTGTTGTGCGACGTGCCCACGAGGTGGAATTCAACACTGACCATGTTATCCAGAGTTTACCAGCAGCGCCGAGCGATTGTAGACTGCCAGATGTCAACTTCCACCAGAACTGGTAGTCAGGTCAGTCAGTTTCCTCAAGTCTACAATGAGGAGTGGACGTGGATGTCTGATATCTGTCAGGTGCTGAGTAACTTCGAGGAGTCAACACAGATGGTCAGTGGCGATGCCGCCATCATCAGCCTCACCATCCTGCTGCTTGGCCTGTTGAAAAACTCTCTGATCAGCATGAAGTCGGAAGCTTTGCGCTCGTCACAAGAGACGGGGGAAGAAGATTCCCTTGTTGATAGCCAAAGCACCCTCAGGTCTGTTTTTCAGCGCATATCGGAGGAGGTGGAGGAGGATGAGGAGGAAGAGGAGGAGAATGTTGGCGAGACACAAGAGGGGATCATTGTTCAGTCCTTCACTGTTCAGCGTGTATGGGCAGAAGAAGAGGAGTTGGAGGAGGAGGAAATGGACAGTCAGGCCAGTGAGGGGAGTGAATTCTTGCGCGTTGGGACTCTGGCGCATATGGCAGATTTCATGCTAGGCTGCCTATCCTGTGACCCTCGCGTTCAAAGAATTTATTCCAGCACCGATTACTGGGTATTCACTCTCCTGGACCCACGGTACAAGCAAAATTTTTCCACTCTCATCCCTGGAGAGGAAAGGAGTGTGAGAATGCATGAATACCAGCAGGCCCTGGTGCACAAGCTGAAACAGTATTTCCCTTCTGACAGCGCTAGCGGCAGAGTGCGTAGTTCTGCGGGACAAGTAGCGAGGGAGAGTAGGCGAGCAGGCAGCTTGTCCAGCACTGGCAAGGGTACGCTTTACAAGGCTTTTGCCAGCTTTATGTCACCCCAGCAAGACACTGTCACCTGTCCCCAGTCTCGGCAGAGTAGGGCTGATCTTTACAGAAAGATGGTGAGGGAGTACGTAGCTGACCATACCATCGTCCTAAATGATCACACAGCTCCCTACAACTACTGGGTTTCAAAGCTGGACATGTGGCACGAACTGGCGCTGTACGCCTTGGAGGTTCTTGCCTGCCCTGCCGCTACACTCTGTCATGGCCATGCTGTTACCCATAATTTTGGCATAATGGTGCGATTAGGCAGCCTCAGAGGCATCCATGCATGCTGCCCCTGCTGTTTCCTGTCCATTTCCGTGGTGTTTCCATCCTTTTCTGAGGTTCCCAGGTGTTTGGCCAAGCTTCCCTGTGCAGAGCCTTGGTCCCCTTGAAAAATGCTCGAGTCTCCCATTGACTTCAATGGGGTTCGTTATTCGAGACGAGCACTCGAGCATCGGGAAAAGTTCGTCTCGAATAACGAGTACCCGAGCATTTTAGTGTTCGCTCATCTCTACTATCTATCTATCTATCTATCTATCTATCTATCTATCTATCTATCTATCTATCTATCTAACTCATATCTGTCTCGAATAACGAGTACCCGAGCATTTTAGTGTTCGCTCATCTCTACTATCTATCTATCTATCTATCTATCTATCTATCTATCTATCTATCTATCTATCTTCTATCTATCATCTCTCATATCTATCTATCTATGTATCTCATATCTATCTACCTTCTATATTTATTATCTATCCATATATCTATCAATCAATCTTCTATATATCTTCTACTGTATCTCTCTCATATCTATCTATCTTCTATCATCTATCTGTATATAACTACTTTATATTTCTGCATCTATAAATCTCTATCATCTTTCATATTTATCTCCTATCCTCCCTCTCCCTATCATCTGTCTCTCCTATAACATTCCCCTACAGCCCCATATGACAGATACTTACCTACTACTGTGTGTAACTACAAGGTGTTATTACTGTGCAGGACTAAGGAGTCTCTTACTGACTGTGACTGCTCATAATATAGTTTTATTTTGGGGCCCCACTTCTAGTTTTGCCCAGGGCCCCACTTTGTCTAAGACCGGCCCTGTATAAAAAGTCTAGAGATTGAATAGAGAGCATGGCAATAGATTCTGGCTTCTGAGAAATAAAGGAGACAAATCGGATATCGCATGGACTTCTGTGTAAATATTGAAATCAGCATTTTTTTGTTTATTGCAGTGAAGACATTTTTAATATGCCGCCTTGTTTTGGAGTGAAGAAAGTCACGGAAGAATAGATTTTATGCCCTGGGAAAATAGACCGTGAAATGGACATACAAGGTCACAAAAATTACAAGTTTAGTTTATAGTGAGTTCTGTGGGGGGAATTTATTAGGTGCAGTCTTTTTTTTTTTTGCAGTATTTTCTGGAGGTAATCCTTCATTTATTTGCAAAAAAATTACCAAAATATCACTTTTTTTTCTTACATTTTCAGCACCTTACTTAACTCAGTGACCTGAGGTAGCTTGATGCACCCAACATTGGCTGTGACACCCATTTAAGACATTTAACAACAGTCGCAACAGAATGAGTGCGCTGTCTCCGTTTTCCCATCAACACCTCCATGACTTGATCACAGAGGGTTAAAGGTTTTTTTTACGGCAGCTAGAGGCCTCATTAAAACACCCAGGCCTTCGATGATAGCTTTTTACTGGTAATTATATTACACTAAGTATCCCAAAGTTTATCAGTGATCAAATAATTGCTTTTTGATGTCCTATAGTGTGACTAATTCCAAAAAGTCTTTCACAAAAATATAGTATTCAAAAATTTTAAAGAAATGCAAATATGTATGGTAAAAAGAAATAAAAGTTAAAGGGAACCGATCACCAGTGATACCCCCCACAAACCACACACAGTGGGGGTCATTTACTAAGGGCCCGATTCGCGGTTTCCCGACGTGCTACCCGAATATTTCTGATTTGCGTCGATTTCCCCTGTATTGCCCCGGGAGTTTGGCGCACGCGATCGGATTGTGGCACATTGGCGCCGGCATGCGCGCAACAGAAATTGGGGGGCGTGGCCGAACGAAAACCCGACGTATTCGGAAAAAACCGCCGCATTTAAAAACCGAAAATGTGTTGCGAAGCTTGCGCTTACCTTCACTCAGCCGGCCTCGGTGAATTCTAGCGCGTTCAGATGCTTTTCAGCGCAGCAGCGCCACCTGGTGGACAGCGGAGGAACTACCTTCATAAATCTCGGCCGGACCCGAATCCAGCGCAGAGAACGCGCCGCTGGATCGCGAATGGGCCGGGTAAGTAAATCTGCCCCAGTATCTTATACATGTTTCACTGACGCATCTATCCATGGAATTTGAACCACCATTCTTTTAAAAAAAAGTATTATATTGATGGATCCAGTCATGGAGGAGGGCCGAGCTCCAGAATACAGTCAGATTACCCCACCTCCTAACTGACTCCGACACTGCTAACCCAGCAGGAATCAGGGAGGGGGATGAGGGAGTGGAGAGAGACATTGGATGTGTGTGACTCACTGATGAGAATTCCTGAGGGAGAGGTGAATGAGGGAGCTGATTGCTCTTCAGATACTCTTCAGCATCTCTCTCCCAACCCCTTCATTTACCTTTCCCTCTGGAATTCTCTTCATTAAGACACATACAGCCAATGTATCTCTCAATTATCTTTTTCCTAATGGGGGCTGGGTTGTCAGTATTAGCATCAGTTATGAGGTGGGGTAGCTTGTGCTCATGTATAAAAAGCATGAATAGAAACTCTAAAAGGTACTGTGTTTGGTTTGTGGGGGAAGGGGGTCACTGGTAAGAGTTTCGCTTTAAAGGAAAGCTATCATCTTATTAGGGGAATAAATACAGGGGTAAAAGCCAAACCAGCTGCTACAGAGCCTGCAGTGTTAGGGAGCCCGGCTTCCCCTGTGGTCTTCACTGGTATCCTGTGTTTGGGTCAATGCAAGCGCACATGAGCATTCCTCCGGTGAGGTCAGTAATGTGCGTTCCTTGGTTTGTGTTACCCCCCCCCCCCCCATTGGCCCCGCTACATTGAAGGCTACCACCCAACCTTCCAGGTAGGGAGAATGGCTAATGGTGTCCTGGTTGGCGTATGGTCTTGGTCCTGGGTGTTACTACTAGAGCTATGACCGGCCCTCTGAGTCCGACATGCCCCCGGTACTCTGGTGTGATACCGATATGCCACAGTATCCTCAAAGCACGTGTCGCATTCAGGGACTGGAGTGGTGTGGTGTAAATCATGGAACCTATAGGGGACAATCAAAACTGGCAAATAGGGGGAAATGAGAGAGATGTACGGAGCCGAGGTACAGGCAGTTGCCTATCATGGCACCATCTTGAATGAAAATGACATGTTGCCGTGATGTATTGATACCACTGAGGTCACTTCTGTAGTCAGTGACTGGAGCAAGAACATCACATCAACGGAGCAGATTGGTAAAGAAAGGATCCATTTTTTATGTTATGCACTTTTTTTTAGTTTATTATTTGGATAGACAACCCCTTAATTATTTCAAGCAGGTCAAGATTAAAACGTCTCCCCGGTGAAAGCTTCTGCTCTGTTCTATGAAAAGACCTCCCAGACCCTCATTATTGGTAATCAGCATTGTCCTATTTATTGACACGTACTCTTTAAGGTCCTAACACTAGCAATTTTGTAATTATGATTTTGTCAGTTAAAATCATAACTAGAATGAACTGTGCAACTTTTCCATAAATATCCATAGTAACAGCCGGGTGGATGTCGTCCAATCCATTTTAATATAGTGAAAGTCACCGGCTGCTGCCAGGAGCGCGGTGCGAGGCCTCAACTCATTACAACAACTCAATAACAAAAGCCAATCAAATATTCTATCACAAAGGGACATTGACTACTATAATTATACAGAGATAAGGATGTCACCCGGCATTGAAATTAGCCCCTTTTACAACCGGTCTAATAACAGACAACTGACATCTTCTTAAAGAGGACTCGGCACTGTCATCTCTACTAAAAATTACTATTCAATGTAACATATAAAATTACAATCGTGTTGTTATTGAGCCTGTTCCATTCCCCTGTTATAATTTGACAGCTGAGGGTTACCATTCTATTAGTCAAAGAGGTGTTCCACCGCAAATGGTAACACCCAGGTAACAATTTTTAGGAGAAAAAAAATAACTAATGCTAGTTATACTTATGTCCCCCAATATATGTTGTCAGATAAGAATCGGGAGGGCTATACACGTTTGCGTATTTCCCAACTTTGTTGAATTTTCTAGAAAAATCCTAGCAAATTTCCCAGTAATTTCAGGTATATCTTTGTCTACAATGGAAGTGAGGCTTAGAAAAATCAAATCCGGAAAATGGTCAATCCCTCATAATTAGGGTTGAGAAAAATGGTAGGAGCGAGACTGCTTTTTAAGTTCGGATCCAGGGTTCGGGTGCGTCCTGCGTGACCCAGATATATTCCCAGATTGGAAGGTGTGTGGGACACACCTGATCCCCAGACCTGTACTTAAAGTTTGGGTCCGATCTCCTGCAACAAGGCTTCTTTATTATAAGAACTGTGAATGTGTGGAATAGCCGAGCTCATGAGCTGATCACAGCAGGGACAACAGAGAGCTGCAAAAACTGCACAAATACTTCATACAGCAAAAAAAAAAAAAATTGATGCTTAATAAATTATAGATAATTCTTACACCTCTTACTCTCAGCCTTGTCCCTTGTCTTCCTTACAAATGATAGACATATACCTTTCTTCAAAAGAACTATGTAAATGGTCAATGGAGGTGGCTCGAGGGATTGGATCTAGCAGATTGGATCTAGATGGTTTTGCTTTTATTTTAAAGTTATTTTGACTTGTCCTTCTCCCTTGAACCTCAATGTAATTTAACTACTCAGTGAGATTCTGTTGTTCTGCTAGCAAGTTGAAATTCAGAAGAGATTTCCAAGTAAAAGATAAGAGCCAAGTAAATGGAGAAAGAAGCACTTTCCATTATATTATAACGTTTTAGACATAAGAAATTATATAATGGATTTATGTAAAATTTGTTACAAAGTTATTGACAATTTAACAAAGTATTTATTATATGGCCTGCAAAAACCTGATAGGGATCTTATGTTTATGTCCAGCCTTCTAGTTACGATAAGAAGGAGACATACATCAGAATGATACATCATTGCAGATACCCTGGTTCTCAAATAGTCTCACAGGATATATAGTATGCATCATATGCACGTAGTGTAAAAGATCAGCAGAGCCTGTAGAGTATAATATTCATCCATTGATTGTGTGGATTAATCATCTCCCAGCACTAGTGGAAGGGACGCTGAATAACAAGAGATAAGTATACCGAGGCACAAATGAATTGATAGAAAATTGCATTCAGTAAATGGAATTCATAGAAAATGCCTAGGCAGCAATCGGCGAAGAAGGCGTCCGACCTGACCCTTCCCAGGTCCCTCCTTAGGCCAATGAAAAGCAAAGAATCCATCAAGTGATTGAGATCTATCTGAACTTCATGCAACTTTAACAGAGCGCCGGGGTGAGATTCCCATGACACATCCTTATCTCCGGGCCCAAGAACAGTTAACTCCGACTTTCACAAAGGAAGTTGACCTCTAAATTATACATAAAAAAAACATCCTGAAATTGCTAGCAGAACATCCAGATGTGACCCTGGAACAGCTGTCAGAGGGCAAACTAACCACTGTTACATGTCATTTATAGAAGATGAGCAATGTATAGCTGAGGGGAACACGTCTGGAACATGAGATTTTCCCAACTCTTAGTATAATACATAACGTGTTCTGAAATAAAGAATAGGATTTCCAAATTTTAAATGGTTTGACACACAAAATAATCAACTGTGATATGAGCTTCCCTGAACTAGTAGATAGACAAGATCCAAAACAATAAGGGGGGACCCGAGTGTGACTGTGATGTAACCACGAAAATCTTGACCTTCCGTCTCAATGTTAAATATTACAATTTTTGGTGCGCAAGTATTGTCATTCGCCAAATAAATTATGCCGGTGCGCCACATTTATCTATTATAGTGTAGGAGCCGGCAGCTAGTCGGAAACATCAGCCAAGACTAAGGGTAGTAAGACCTGAAACGCGTAGGAAGAGCCTTAGGGCTATTTTAAAAATGTATGAAAGTAATAAGAGTGTTATTTCATTTTGGATGGTGCTGTAAGTTTTTTTTTTTCTTTGGAAGCTACTCGGAAAGGCCAAAGTTGTATCCTACGACACAGTTAATAAATTCCCCTCAATATGTTTTTCCTGACCAGATTAACTAAAAAAGACTTCAGATTGACTACAAAAATCTAGACTCGGGACCACATCGCCTTCAAAGTTGAAGATCCGAGTTCTGACCCTTTGAAATATAAACTCCAGACCTCAAAAAAAGACAGATACTTGAATAAAATTGTTGCAAATACAGACCCAGGCAACAAAGAAAAAACTAAAAAATTTAGACTTCACCAGCCAAAAATATAGCCCTTCTAAAAATGGAGACTCCAGACTCACTAGTGATGCCAGAACATATCCAGTCCTGTTTGCAGACTCTAGTGAAGACCTCAAATTACACTGCTCAGGTGTTACACAGATCAGGTGTTCAACTCACCAAAAGGCGGTAAATGTAAATGTTCTTCTGGCACCAGGGACGGCTCAAATCAGTTGACTGCAGGGGCTGACAGATGTGGGTCCCCCTTGGATAGGTCTTCAAGTTGTTAAAAAAAAAAGAGCACCTGCACATTGGGACACATTTACTTACCCGATCCTGCGGAGTTCACGAAGTACGGAGTGTCCGACAATAATACTCTCTGGCGTGATTCATGAAGATTGTGCACCCGATATCCTGCATGTGTCACTTTCCCGCTCAGGTCCGCTGGAGTTCACCTTCCTCTTCTTGTCGCTTGATCTTGCGACACAATTTGAAAGTTAAATCCCGCGCTTAGTCCGAATCAGGCTGATCGTCCGACGGCCCACCCCCGGATTTCTGTTGCATGAAAGCCAGCAGAGCTGCGCCTCAATTCCATCAAATGTGGCCCAATCCCAGCGCAAACCCCTGTTAAATACCTGTCTTCGATGCGCAAATCCCGAAAGTCAGATCCGACGAAAGTGCGATCCGCAACCCTTAGTAAATAAGCCCCATTATCTTTACCTCTGTGGCTTTCCATGGCACAATTTACCATTGTAGTTAAACTTTTCTAAGTGAGTAGCCAGACTACTAGTCCCTGGCCCAAACAGCTGTTGAATCAAAAGCTCTTCACTAATAGGTAGTTCCCTCCATACACCCGTCCAATGAGCCGGTTATGCAGTTGCTCAAGAAGAGAAACAAACTGCCAATAGACACCTTTTTTGAGCAATCGATTGATCAAGTCCAACTTCAACATGTCCAATCCTTTTTACCACATATACATGGCCCTAAATTGATCGCTCCAATATGTATGGCCAACTTTTGTATCTAATTTGATATTGCCTTTTTTCCCCACCTTTCTCTTGCATAAAGTCCTTGGTTCTAAATATTGTTCTAGTAAACGTTTACTAGGAACATTCTATAAAATATCGGACGTCAGATAAATCCTTTATGCATTTACTTATAACATTAATGTACATGTATCTAGGTATTGATTCTTATATATGTTGATGCATCAGCGTCTACTGTAATAGCTATTGATGGATGATGCCCTACAGTTGTGTCCAGTGACCTTTGCATAGTTTTGTCACATCATGTTTGTTTTCTTCCTTGTTTCACGCAATTTTTTTTGCGTAAGTTTTTTAAAAATTTATTTTAAGATATTTGAAGTTAGCACCCATGTCATGAATCCGGGCAAAACCAGGAAACTATCTCCAAGGGCACTTGTGACCAGTCCAATTGCATGGACTCACGGATGTCGTCTTTAGAGCAACCAAAAAAAAGGACAACTCTCTAGCAAGACTGATAGCTTCATCATCTGAAGGAAACTAAGACAAAGCAGAATCATCATCAGGAACCAACTGGAACACAGTTGACCATCAGTGTTGCTGATGGACAGATGGAAACAATTTTGGTGGACCAACTAGACCAGTGATGGCGAACCTTTTAGAGACCGAGTGCCCAAACTGCAAACCAAAACCTAATTACTTATCGCAAAGTGCCAGTACGGCAATTTAACCTGAAAACTGACGGTTTAGTTTAGAATCAATAAAATGATACATTCCCAATCAGAGGTCGCTTCCCTCCCATTGCGTTTTATTTGCATTTCAAAACTCCTATACTTGTTTCATACATTGAGGAAGAGGCAGCAGTCCTATACACACGGAAACGCCACTTTTACACCATTTTACATCACATAAAATAGTAATAAAAAGTTATCAAAAGGTCACACAGTCTTCAAAATGGTAGCAATGAAAACAACGGCTCATTAAGCAAAAAATCACACCTCCCCAGCTCCGTGCACTAAAGTTATTAGCGTCACAAAGCGGCGAAACTATTTTCTTTTTCGTACACTGTTTTAATTATTGAAAAAGTATTAAAACACAATAAAACCTACAAATCTAGTATCACTGTGAGTTTACCGAACCAAAGAATAAAGGAGACAAATGATTTGGAGCGCACAGCGAAAGTATTAAAATCTAATCCCACAAGACAGCGATGCAAATGCTTTTTTCCGCCATTTTCTTTCCAGCTTCCTAGTACACAACATGGAATAATAAATAACGAAAAAATAAGCCCTCACACAGCTATATATAAATGCACATATAAATATATAATATGTATATACATAAATACATATATTACTTGCTCTTTGGTTGTCCAAGGCGGCAGCCGTGGCGGGCAAAAGTTCAGGTGTCTGGTGTTCTGGAGGGGGGGGGGGGGGGGGGTTAGGATAGATGAGAGAGGGTGGTTGGCCGCGGTTAGGGCTGAGGGGGGGGGGGGGGGGTGTTAATCCGGCATCTGGAGATCTGGGCAGTGGGTTTACGAGCATGAGTTCCAGGGGAGGGGGTGATGGGGGGGTGCAGTGACCGGAGTTGGAGTGGGTAGGGGGGGGGGGGGGGGTCAGACGAGAGAGGGCGGAGTTCGGGCGGGCGAATACAATAGTGGCGGGGGAGTCACGGCGGGGGGTGTCTTGCGGGCGGAATGCGGGCGGAGTCCGGGCGGGGGGGGCGTTTGGTAGCGCTCGGAGTCGGTTGCGGGGGAGGTTTGGGCGAGGGGGGGGTTTGTGGTAGCAGGCAGGGTGGTTCGCAATAGTGGGTTTGCGATAGCGGGCTGGGGTCCGGGCGGGGGGGAAGGGCTTGTGGTTGCAGGCGCAGTTTGTGCTGCTTGCAGGCGGAGTTTTAGAGGAGGGGTGGGAGCAAGCAGGAAATCATCCCTCCTGCTGGTATATTATGCCCTGAATAAAAAAAAATAAACTTACCTCAGACTCCGCGTTCCTCCGGCTTCTTCTGTTCTGTACACAGAGTAAGGTGCCCAGCGCTGGCAGCGTAATGACATCATTACGCTGCCAGCGCTGGGACGCTTACCATCCTGTGCGCTGCAGTAATCAGACAGAGCAGGCAGTGTCAGCTCCCTGATCTGTCATGGCTTTTAGCAGTATCGGAGCGTGGCTCCGATACTGCTTAAAGCTGAGTTAAATTCAAAGGACCCGCGTGCCAGAAGTGAGGGCTCTGCATGCCCTCTCTGGCACGCGTGCCATAGGTTCGCCACCGCTGAACTAGACCATACCCCCAATCTGATATGCATCTGTGCTATAAATGTTTTCATATGTTTCTTCACATTTGATGTAAAACCCCAAGTTTAAGTTTTGCTCAAATTGAGTTTTTGACCAAAACGGGACTGGGGCAGGGAAAATTTGACAACTTTCCTCCCAAGGAACGCACTATCATTGAGTCCTCTACAAGGTTCGCTCTTCTCCATAAAGTTGGTGAATGCTACAGAGTGGAAACGAGCTATCAAGGACGGCATGAAAAATGGTGGTCTTGATAAATACCTACCAGTGAACTTACCTCTATGGAGAACCCTGTTCCTGTGTCAATCAAATACCTTCATTCTTGCACGGGTTGGTACGGGACTTGCTTGTGGCAATCAGTTGCTAACTCATTACATGGGACTTTGCTTGTCACATAAGAGGAAGTGACCTCCAATGATTGAAAGAGGCCGCTAACTGGCTGTGACCCCAACTGGGCATAGTTGCCAAACACCAGAAGTCTTTTTTGGAATCCCTGCCCCTTTAGAATTTTCTAGAACATGTAGAAAACCCCTTTAAGCTTCACCTTTTCAGCTTCATCTTTTTAGCTTAGTGTGAACACTGGTCTAATTGCACAACGCTCTCAGTCCTCGTCCATCCATCACGATCCATAAACAGTACTCCGACCATACATATATTCAATACTCCTTTTATATAGCTCTATTCAAAGACATAACGGCATAAATACATCACCAAACTTCGGCTAGGTATGCCATAGTCCAGTGGCGGCCAACCTATGGCACGGGTGCCAAAAGCAGCACTCAGGACCCTTTCTGTGGGTACCCAGGCCATTGCCCCAGGACAGAGTTCACCAGACAGGACTCAAAAGATTTTCCTGTATACCAAGGAAACTAAAGAGATCCTGTTCCCAGCACTATTTAAAAGCGACACATGCTTGGCTGTTTGTGACTGCAGAAAGAGTAAGAAAGTGTGGGCAGAGCTGGGTTATCTCTGGAGGTCCTGCTTGGCCCCTTCCTTTACAAAGAGACCCTGGAGAAAAGCTAGAATGATTTGCCATCATTCTTTCAACTGTATTGGTGGTCTCAGGGGGGTGAAACTTTTGGAAGAACATGGAGCAATAAGTTACTGCTTAAATTGCAATATTGGTACTTTGTGATGATGAAGTGGGTTTTGATTTTAGTTTGGGCACTCAGTCTCTAAAAGGTTTGCCATCACTGCCATAGTCCAGAGTCCACACTAAACATCCATGGCTTCCACTGAGACGCTGAACGCCCGGTGTGTCCTGTGACGTTTCAGAGGAGGTTCCTCCTTCCTCGGACATGAACAGTAATGTTGCTAGTATGTAAACTACTCAGGATACTGCTAACGGGCGAGCTGTTGCCTCTTAGTTTTTGAGTGTTGTCATTTTTATAATGTGCCTTCCCTACTGTACCATCTCAAACCTCAAGCCCTTCACATTGGGCAGAAGCTTGTAGAAGCACAAGGATTCATAGAAAGTCTATGGTCCATGAACCTGGTCAGCAGTGAGTGTTATTAGTAGCTGAGATAAAATCGTTAGCCCTATGGATCCCGTAAACATCACAGGATTTACCGTTTTTGTATTTTCCATCATGAAACAGTTATTCAATTTGTTCCTAAAATATGAATATTTTTTTTTTCTATTTTAAACAAATTTGATCAATACAAAGAAGATTAAAAAGTATGAAAAAAAGTCTATTGATTGCTGGCATTAAATCTGGTCTTATCTTGGGATTTCTGTAGGAGATTAGGGATTGCTGTCAGCTAATCCCTGATATATATTGTATAAATATCAACATTTTCATGGGCTAAAACACAATGTTAGAGATACATGGCGTCCTAGCCATAAAAGCTTTTAACACCTTCCTATTTGTAGAGACATTTCTACACTTCAAAAACACTCAGGACCAAACCACAAAGACAAACTCAGCAGATTCCCAATTATCACATTACTGTACATAGAATATTATATTACAAAATACAGATATTAATCTACTACCGCCTGACCCTTGCACATCATAATCTGGGGGAGTGGAGCTGCCTATACACTTTAGATCGCTGTCAGCCTAATCCATGGATTTGGCAGGACTAGATGACAATGGTGGATTATATTATAGGTCCACAGCTCTGATGGGGGAAGGGGGTTTAGCTTCTCAAACTGCTTCTCAAAATTGATACTGCTCTTAAAGGGAACCTGTCAGCAGAAATTGACCTAATAATCCACTACTAGCATGATACCAAGCAGCTGAACACCTTCCAGATCGTGTTTCTTTCATCAAACATGAGTGTGGTGGCCTCATCCAGAAAATCTACTTAGAAGTGAGATGTATATAGTCAAGGAGGCAAAGATTTTAACACTGAAGTCAAGCTCTCTCTTCCTTAGAAAGCCACTGTAATTGATGGTCCTGCATCAAGAGACATCACTAACCAGATCTCCTAAAGTCGGCTGCATGATGTCAATCACAGAGGAGGAGGCGTTCAGAGTTCCTCACCTTGACTTCAGTGTTAAACTCTCCACCTCCATGACTTTACAACCAATTTACATCTCACTTCAAAGTTGATTTTCTGGATGATACCATTACACTGGACCATGAAAGAAACATAAGCTAGAAGGTGTTACACTGCCTGACAGAATACTAGTAGACTAGTAGGTTTATTAGGCCCCCTTTTTTGGCAGTGATAAACTGCCTCATAGTACAATAGGAACGCTGGACCAAGCTCACAGCAGTCCGGTGTATTCATGACGAGGCGGGACTAGGAGGCGATGACTGCAGAATGAAGCTCGGCAGTCACTGCCAGCCTTGGAGGTGCAGTCCGGGGGTAAGCAGAGCCCCGGACTGCCCCCTCATGAATACGCCGGAACACTGTGAGCTTGGTCCGGTGTTCCTATTGTGCAGCACCGCAGTGTCTACTAGCTTTATCAGAGGGTTCCGATAAAAAAATAACGTTAATATGTACGTTATCCCCCCAACAGGCGGAAATTATTCTGACTCTAGCTGCCCATGTGCTGAGGCATCATGGAATTGATAGCAGGCAATGCAGAGACATAGGGGGTCATTTACTAAGGGCCCGATTCGCGTTTTCCGATTTGCGCCAATTTTCCCTGAATTGTCCCGGGATTTTGGCGCACGCAATCGGATTTTAGCATGCATGCGATGGAAATGGGGGGCGTGGCCGAACGAAAACCCGACGGATTCGGAAAAACCGCTGCATTTAAAAAACAAAAAGTGTCGCGGAGCTTGCACTTACCTTCACCCGGAATAGGCCAGTGTACTTGAGTGCGTTCCGGTGCTCTACAGCGCAGCAGCGCACCCTGGTGGACGTTGGAGGAACTACCTTAGTGAATCCCGGCTAGACCCAAATTCACCGCAGAGAACGCGCCGCTGGATCGCGAATGGACCGGGTAAGGCCCCTTTCACACTTGCGTTTTTCACGCACGTTTTCTGAGCGTGCTTTTGACGCGCAGAACTTGCATTGCACTCTGACCCATTGTAACCAATGGGTTTTTTCAGACTTGCATTTTTTTTAACGCGCGTTTAAATCTCGACATACTCTACTTTTGCAAGTCACGCGCGTGAAAAACGCACCATACAAGTCTATGGAGATGCATCAAAAACGCATTGCACTCTGAGACACATGCAAGTGCAATGCGTTTTTCACGCATCAATTGCCATAGAAAAGATAGAGCTCAGTCCTGAGTCCATTTCACGTGCATTTTCTGCGTGTGAAAAATGCATTGAAATTGCATTAAAAACGTTTTTCACTGACCAAACCCTGATCGCACCCTGATCAAACTCTGACGTGATCTGCAACGCAAGTGTGGAAGGGGCCTTAGTAAATCTGCCCCATAGTCTAAACGGGGGCTGCAGGAAATTCTTCTGATATGTATATGTAAGGAGTAGAGTGGCTCTCTAAAGGAACACTCCAGTCCTAGTTGATTCATTGAATATTACATGATGTAGGGCCTAAAGGGAGGAGCAGGAATAATTTTCATTGTATTCCTAGAACCCGGAGTCCTGCTCCACCCTTCAGGCCCTGAACAAAGTATAATTCAATGAATCAGCTGTGACTGGACTGTTCCTTTAAGTCACATGATCTCCCCTGTTGTACCTTGTATTACTACACGTTCTCTGCATTTACGGGCAAAATAATAGAAACTAGGATATGTAGCTTCTCATACTTTGTAGGACAGGGGGTGCATGTCCTTGGCTGTCAGGGTCACTGCTATCTCCAGCCTCTATATTACATTTCCTTTAATAAAATTATCAGAAATCACATGAAGTGTTAAAAAAAACTGCATTGCAGGCACACGTCATCCGGCTTCTAGGAGCGTTACTGCAGGCAAAATGAATATTAGATTTTTCTAATTTAGGGTCTGCTCATTGCCGATACTTGTCATGTATGCCGGCAATGTTCTCTCGGTGAGTTTCTGTTACAGTGGGGCATGACTTTCACTATGGAAGGCAGGGTCACGGATGAAAAATGGGAGCTGTGGCAGGAAAAGAAGGGAGTTGAGGGATGCAGTGTGCTCCGGCTCTCGTACTATGTACTCCCATGAGTTATTACTCAGGTGTATAAATACCAGCCTCATATATTGTGCTTATTGCCAGTAAATCTGTCCTAGGGACACAAGGAACGTGCATGCTTTGCCAACACACAACCACCGGACACGTACAAGAAGATCGGAATATTGCTACGATGTGCCATCACTTAAAGGGGTTGTCCAGGATTTTAAAATATTTGGCAGGAAAGTTTCACCTGTGGCATCCTCTGCTGTATTATATTTCCTTGCTGGCCCTTGTCTACTTGCGTTGATGACATCACGTACATCCACATGACTGCAGCAGCCAATCGCTGACCTCGGCAGGCTGGTGTCCTATAAATCTACATACATTATCAAATCATAACCACTTAGGTCACTGATTGGCTGCAGTGGTCACATGAGGACCACCAGGTGACCAGACATTACAGAATAGGAAATTTCAAGTGTTTTTTTTTTCTACAACTCTACAACTTTTTAAAATTTTGTAAAACATCTCTAAGTAGGGCCACGGGGTCACAAAACCAGGTCCTGGTGGTGCCAGACTATGATGAGATAGTAAATTGTTTTTTCATGTCCTTGTCCCTAGACTGGCTTCCAGAAAACTCAGGAACATAAGTTCTCCAGGGATCCTGGGAATCCTTCTCCCTGCACCGCAGACCTACTGGACAGTTAGGATTGAGGGGCCCCAAAGGACCCCTATAAGACATTCTATCTATCTATCTATCTATCTATCTATCTATCTATCTATCTATCTATCTATCTATCTATCTCATATCTATCTATCTCATATCTATCTATCTCATATCTATCTATCTCATATCTATCTATCTATCTATCTATCTATCTATCTATCTATCTATCTCATATCTATCTATCTCATATCTATCTATCTATCTCATATCTATCTATCTCATATCTATCTATCTATCTCATATCTATCTATCTATCTATCTATCTCATATCTATCTATCTATCTATCTATCTATCTATCTCATATCTATCTATCTATCTATCTATCTATCTATCTATTTAAATAAAATAAATAATTCTATATTTTTATTGATGCTCACAGATTCCGCAGCGCTGCACAGAGCTTGATCTATCAACTATCAATCCATTATCTATTTATCTTCCCATCTGCATGAGGGTTTCTTTTGCTTTTATCTATAGGACTTGACCTGCACATATTGTAGAAAGAGAACGGATGAAGTTTTAATGGGAAATGATTTACAGTGAAATATTCTACCCCAGTCATCTACTTACAGAAGATGAGAAAATATGTCCTACAATCCCGTCCTACAATGAAGAATGGATTGTTACAACACAGAGTTTTCGGCTGACAATATGTTATTCTGGAAATAGTGGTGGGACCCCCTCCCCGCAGTATTTTCCAGCATTCTGCTGCAGCGGCGGGATAATCTGCAGAGTCCTGCTGCTACCAGCATTCACTTTACATTTTTCTACTCGGCGAGATTCTCTGTAGAGCGATGAGGAGTAAGTCAATCCGCTTTTGTCAGCATTATTTACAGAGGAGACTGACAGAAGAGAAGACAGGACAATACTGAAGCAAACAATGGAGGCGGCCGGCTCCTGCCAGACAATGGGATGTCATATGATGTAATCACATCGATGAGAACCAGACTGGGTGAGCAAAAATTGTACAAAAGAGAAGAATATCTATGCATGAAAATACATAAAACAAAAAAAAAAAATTCTGATACTGACCTTCTGCCTCTCACATGTCTATGTTTTCCTGGATTCCTGGCAGATTTTGAGACAATTGTAGAAGAGAAAAGGAAAATGTTTTCCCTGGTGAAAAATGTAAATTTTCTAATTCAATCCATTAAAAATCCATATGCTCCACAGAATACATATTTATCCAATGCATTTTGGGCAAACAAAACTACACCAATAGTCTTAGCACCCTTAGCTCTTAGCGCTATGACTATTGGCTTAGTTTTGTTTACTCAAAATGCATCAGATAGATATGTATTCTACGGAGTGTGAATTCTTCGTTTTTTAACAGTTTTTAAGTGCCATCAATGTGATTGGCTGTAGTGGTCACATGTTGAAAAAACATGTGATTGAAGGAACAAAAAAAATTATTTTAACAGCTTTACAGAGGAAAAAATAATTGTAACTTACATCCCCCCCCCCCCCACCAGTCACATGACTCCTCAGCCTGTCAGGCTGTCAGGGCAGCAGAGCCGGAGATGTCACTGTTAAATCTTACCCCTATTTGTTTGTGACCCCTAAAAAAACTGACTGGCCATAGTGAGGTGCATCACATCAAGCCCTTCCAGGCCAGAGTTATAGAGGGCCTGATAATGAACTTACAGTTCAATGAAAAACCTTGCTGATTTATTTGTATTATTTAAGGGGCATTACTACATCCGGGCACCATGACTGGGGTAATATCCTTATATTTGTTATCCATGTCCTACTTCCTTCTAAAATCAACTTTTAAAATTATGCTAATGAGCCAGAAGAGATCTTGGTTGCCCCTCAGGGCTGCAAATTTATAGTCTGTTACAATGATCTGAACATGTATCACCCAACCCCCTTCTCTCTCCCTCCTCCCTCGATCTGTGTAATTTAGCAGCAGCAGGAAGTGCAGGGTGAAAAGGAGACCTGTTCTGCTCATTGTAACCTCTGTAGCTACAGGGGCTCTGGTAACACCCTTGGAGCCATTCTGGCTTTTTAACATCATTTAATAAGTTGGAGAAAAAGGGAAGAGGGAAAAAGTGAAGGGAGGTCTTTTGGTTCCTGATATCCGTTCATATTATAGGACTTCCCAGATTAAGAATATACTGGGGCTTATTTACTAAGGGTCCGTGGATCGCACTTTCGTCAGATTTTCCGACGTTTGCAGGGAATGTGCCACTGTGACAGGTATTTAACTGAGGATTGTGTCGCAGGCTATCGGATTTTGGAGCAGCTGCATTGGCTTTCATGCTACATAAATTGGCTGGCGAGCCGTCGGCTGATCCGACTGATTCGGACTGACCGTGGGATTTAACTTTCATTTTGTGTCGCAAGAACTAGCACTTACATACAATAGGAAGAAAAAGGTGAACTCCGGCGGACCTGAGCGGGAACTCGACACATGCAGGATATCGGGCGCACGATCTTAGTGAATCGCGACACAGTGCATTCCGATCGGACAATGCACTTCTGGTGGAACTCAGCGGCCAGGTAAGTAATTGTGACCAACTGTGTTACATTGGAACAGATAGTAGAAAGTATGCAAAAAAGGATGAATATAAGAATTCCTGGATGTAATGTTCTTACAGTTTCGGAATCGGGCGTCTGTAAAAAAGATGCAGGAAAGTCTGTGTTGGCATTCATTGCATATGATACATGATATATGGGAAGAAATAATAAGAAGTTGGGGAATTAATGGGCCCTTAAGAAATACCCCACTTTGGGGGAAATAGAAAGTTAGAAGGTATAGATAAAATTCCTAATTAAAAACGCATACAAAGAGGCAAACTTTTGTTAAGTCATTTAGTTTAGTGAATGTAAAACCTTTGATGAATTGAAAAGAGAGTTTGATATCTTGGATACTATTCTATTCTCATATTAGACATCAGATAAAAGGCCTAATAAACCTGATATCAAAAATGAAAGAGGAGATTTTATAAAATGATGATGACATTAAAACCAGCGAAAATCCATCAATAGTGGACGTTATGGAGCAAGGATTAATTAGTGAATGTGATATCAAGCACTTCTACAAGCCCCTGTTAGATAAGAAACTAAGATCTATAGCAGTGATGGCGAACCTTTTAGAGCCCGAGTGCCCAAACTGCAACCCTTATCCACTTACTTATTTAAAAAGTGCCAACACAGCAATTCTGAGGACACCAATATTGTTGACAGAAGGAGGGAAAATTTGGATTGCCATTGGAGCTTCCCTTGGCAACCCACTGAACATGAAGAATTGTGGGGCCAAGAGCAGGAGCTTCAATGGCTCCAATGAAAATCTGGCCATGTCCACATCTATTCTTCCTGCAGTCTAACTTTAATATAACACTGAGTGTTTCACGTCATGGGCCTGCAGGAGGATCTCTTAAATCCTGTTTGATGAATTCTGTGCTGGGGCAACAGCCTGAGTGCCCACTGAGAGGGCTCAGAGTGCCACCTTTGGCACCCGTGCCATAGGTTCGCCACCACTGATCTATAGAATAAAACTGGCAGTAAAAAATGGGAGAGACAAGTTGGAATCTTGAACAGTAGCAAAAGAAAAGGTGTAATAAAGGACTTTATTATTTGCACCAAAAATAAAACAAAAAGAGTTATACAACATTATATAATGAACCGCCTGTACTATTCACCTAAAAAAAATTAGAAAACTTTCTGGGTTAAAGAAATAAGCTGTGTTTCATGATCAGTGGTAGTGGATGCTCTGGACCACCGCGGACAATGACGTAAACCGGGTGGGAGTCTAAGTGGCACCCGTTTTTTGGTAGAGCCCGTCGCAAAGCAGGTTGGACTTGCTGCAGCCATCGTTCCACAGGCACGACTTTGTCCGCGCTGGTGGCCAAGGCATAGTACAAAATCGTCAGACAAACTCGTGGCCGGGGACAGGCAGGAGGTCGAGACAGGCAGCACAGGATCGGAGTCCGGGACATAGTGGTAGGTCAGGACAGGCAGCACAGGATCGGAGTCCGGGACATAGCGGTAGGTCAGGACAGGCAGCACGGGATCAGTGTCAAAAAGGGAACCAGAGTCACATAGGGAATTCAGAAACAAGCAAAGTGCATGGAACAGCTTTCTCTGAGGCACTAGGCACAAAGATCCGTCAGGGGACAAAGGAAGGGGCAGGAATTTATCTTGGCAGGCGGCTAGCCAGAGCCATTCATCGGCGCGCTTGCCCTTTAAATCTTACAGACCGGCATACGCGCGCCCTAGGAGAGAGGAACGTGCACACCAGACCGCGGGGAGTGAGGAGGCCACCGCTTGAGCCGGGAGAGGTGAGGTAACGGGCAGGCAGGTGAAGTTAAAACTATTCTTTTAGGAATATGGGATGATAGTAAAATTGATAAACCATTAATGCAATAATTTTATGCCAGCATAGCAGTGGTGTATAAATGGATGGCAAAAGATCCTCCCAATCTTGTTTGCTGAGAAAGGTCTCCGCTGATATAGAAAGAGCGATAAATAAAGAATGGTCTAAGCAGAGAGAGTGGTGGGCCAGGACACTAGTGACTGTCTCTCTGCCGTCTCTAGCATCATGTCCTCTCTCTTCTTGTCTCTCTGCTGTCTCTAACATCATGTCCTCTCTCCTCTTTCTTTGTCGCTTCTGGCTGGCCAACTCATTTCCTGTAACATCATGTCCCCCCTCCCTCTTCTTGTCCTCTCTGCTTGTCTCTAACATCATGTCCCTCCCCTCTTCTTCTCTCCTGCTGTCTCTAACATCAGTCCTCTCTCTTCTTGTCCTCTCTGCTGTCTCTAACATCATGTCCTCTCTTTTCTTGTCTCATTGCTGTCTCTAAATCATGTCCTCTCTCTTCTTGTCTCTGCTGTCTCTAGCATCATGTCTCCTCTTTTCTTGTCTCTCTGTTCTTGTCTCTCCTGCTTCTCTAACATCATGTCCTCTCTCTTCTTGTCTCTCTGCTGTCTCTAACATCATGTCATCTCTCTTCTTTTGTCTCTCTGCTGTCTCTAACATCTTCCTTCTTTTCTTGTCTCATTGCTGTCCTAACATCATGTCCTCTCTCTTCTTGTCTCTCTGCTGTCTCTAACATCATGTCCTCCCTCATCTTGAAACTTAATCTTTCTAAGACTGAACTTCTTGTCTTTCCACCATCTACTAACCGACCCCAACCCTGACCTCTCCATCTTAATCATAACACCAATGCAGCAGGCCACTGTCTTGGGGTTGTGCTTGACTCTGACCTCTCCTTTGCACCAAATATTCAATCTCATATTCATTCTTGCCGTATGCATCACAGAAACATCTCCAGATTCCGATTTTTCTTACAATTGAAACCTCTAAAACACTTGTTGCTCAGATTCACTCTCGACAAGACTACTGTAACCCCTACTTATCACTCTTTTCCACTCACTAAACTCTCCCTCTTACAATCTATTCTCTCATGCAACAGCCAGGTTCAAATTCAAGCGCAACACAGATGCCTACAGTTTGTGCCAATCACTGCTCTGGTTGCCCGTCTTCTCCCGAATACATTTTAAAACAACCCTCATTCACAAAGCTCTCAACAGTGCTGCACCTCTGTACCTCTCTTCTTTCATCTCAGTTTATCGCCCACACCCATGCTCTTCGACCTAGCAGTATTATTATATTATTTCTACCTTAATTGTAACCTCTCACATAAGTCTCCAGGACTTCTCCTGAGCTGCACCAATTCTCTGAAATTCACCTTCCCCGGACCATCAGTTAATACCCAATTTCCCAAGCTTCAAAACTGGTCCTAAACGCACGGTCCCACAGTCATGGAGCCTGGATCTATGAGTAAGTGTCCCTGGGTTATCGTGATGGATATCATGTTTATACATTTCCGATACCCATGTATAGGCCTGTGGAATAAATTAAAAAAATAAAGAATATCTGATGATCATTTCCTTTAGTGAAGAAGCTCCAGATAAACAGACCACTATATCACTTACAATCTCTTAGTGTTTGCTCAGTCTTCGGCTCCAGTTATGACAGTATTCCAGATTATTTGCATATTATTTTTTTTCTCGGCATTTGTGAAATTTTAGAAGCCGAAACACATAGATTTCACTGTACATTTATTATTGTTTCAGAACTTTTGAAAGCCTGAAATTTTTAGTGGGGATTCTGTCTTCTCTATGTATAAACAGCATCATAATAAAGTCAAGTATAAGTATGTAGAAGAATGCAGGGGCAGGAGCAATGACAGAGCAAAACATTCCCCTTATGGACATTTTATGTTTGCATTTTAAAGGGAAATGCTCTGAATTAGTAGACTCTCTAGTACTTAATTAAAGAGATCCCTGAAGTCAGGAGGAGCTGAGCAGATCATAAATAGTATTATATCTGCAGACAGCATGTTATAGAGCAGGAGGAGCTGAGAAGATTGTACATAGTGCCCTATCTGCAGACAGCATGTTATAGAGCAGGAGGAGCTGAGCAGATTGTACATAGTGCCCTATCTGCAGACAGCATGTTATAGAGCAGGAGGAGCTGAGCAGATCATAAATAGTATTATATCTGCAGACAGCATGTTATAGAGCAGGAGGAGCTGAGCAGATTGTACATAGTGCCCTATCTGCAGACAGCATGTTATAGAGCAGAAGGAGCTGAGCAGATTGTACAGTGTCCTATCTGCAGGCAGCATGTTTATAGAGCAGGAGGAGCTAGGGATTTGTAAATAGTGTTCTATCTGCAGGCAGTATGTTAAGCATACGTTAACCCTGTAAGTGAACGAGAAAGCTAAAAATATTATGAAATATTATTATATATTATGATATGATTGTGTCTTCCATAATTGCATCTCTTTACCTAACTAAATGCTAATGTCTGTATCAGCTGGGAATAACTGTAAGTATTGTCTCTAAAACACAAATCCCATTAATATTTGTTGAAGGTTTGCCTTTTAGATGACCCTCGCAATGTGCCGATATTATAAATTGCTTTCCTTGGCGCACACTGACAGGAGTAATCCCTTAGACATGTACCTGCGCAGCCCTAGTTTACCACTTTCCACCCATGTCCAGCCTGTGGCAAAGTTTTGCTACTCTGTGAAGTCAAAGATTTACACTAATAATTTGCAGCAACTTCAAAGACTAGAGACTCTGTCAAAGCAGACAGTTAATTGCTCCTTGTGAGGAGGACGCCCTCAGCCCTCCAAACAGGTAATTAGGAGTAATGACGCTCACCTGCACCGTCCTCACCGACATCTCATCCGCGAGGACTCATCTGGAGTGCACATGAAATAATGGCTCAAGTTCTCCTGAAGAAGAACTCACTTCAGTGGAAAGTGTGAATGAAAACCTTCTGAATATTTAGCAGGGAGCAGAGGAGGAAAGATTGTAAGTCAATAATGGAGTTAGAGAAGACTGGAGGAAACATGGAGATGAAAAGCCGAGATCTCCAGAAGAACATGTGCAGAGATTGCCAAAAAACCTTACGTGATACACTCTCAAAGTGCTGCATATTATTAAGTGGCCTCACATCGAGAGCGCTTCTACATACTAGCAGAAATAGTAATAATGTAGCAACAACAAGAAAAACAAAGAAAAGCGTCCGACGTAGGTCATCCGTCGCTTCCAAATGTGTAGCATTAAAACTCTTTTGCCATGCAAGGAGACGGAGTGTCCCGACATCAAGGCTAAAACTCTTTTTTTTTTTTATCCATTAAAAGTACATGTCGACTTACAGTATCTCCAGCTGACGCATTTCGGCGTTAGCACACCCTTATTCTTAGCATACTGAGGCATCTGTGTGATGGCAGTGGTCCGTGCTCACCAACACACCAACTCACCAATGGTAGGAACCTTCCATTGTGTCCCCAGCCAATCGCCAATGAACAATGAAGACCACCTGTCCACAGAAAGGTGTCTGAGCAATAAAGCTTCCTAACTTTTTATTACTGTGATGGCATTCAGGATTTTGTGAACATTTGTTTCCACACTTCACTTTCCTTGACCTGCCTGACTGTCTCTAAGACCCCTTCTCACAAAAGTTTGTGGGGACCATATATCCACACACACCTGTATAACTGTACTGTCACTGGGGAAAAGATAGAGCATGCTCTATCTTTTTCCGGAAGAACGGGTGGGCACCAAGCATCCCTATAGAAAGGGAGGGGCAGTGCTCTTCCACCGCCTCTCCATCAAATGTGTGCTACATCACGTTCCAAGCCGGTGGCACACGTTGCCGCTTTGTCTGCGTTTGCCCCACCGGAATCGGCGTTAATTTAATGCAAAACATCGGCCGCTCGTTCCCAGTCGCAGGCATTTCCATAGAAACACCGATGCGATTGGGCCACGCCCCGCCCCGGTGTGCGGCTTTGTCTGCGTTTGCCGTTACAAAACGGCACGTGTGGCACCAGCCTAACTATGAATTGGTGCTGACTGTCCGACCCACAGTCTGATTTGTTCTGGGCAAGACATCCTTCTACACACTTGTACTTGCTTCTCTTTTCCGTATCCATTTTTCAAGGGCCGGTTCCAGGTTTTAGTAGGCCCCCTGGGAACATAACTTTAGTGGGCCCCTTCAGGGGTCACCCTCCAGTAGCCACACTGCTCCCCCCCACCCTCTGAAGACACACTGCCCCCCCCCCCCCTCCACCCCCCCCAGACACACGCCCCCCCCCCCCCCCCCCCCGGTAGACAACTGCCCCCCCCCTCCCCCCAGGAAAGAAAAACTCACCTTTTCCCATCTCCCGAAGCAAACACAGAACAGACGCCCTTTCGGCGCATGTGCCGGACGTACGAGCCGGCTCTGAAGCGGCACACGTGTCATGATGTCAATGGCTCTGGAGCGCCGCTTCGGGGAACACTTGATCCAGGGCTCGAGTGGGTTAGTTCCTAGGTCTGCCATAACCTTACTGGGTCTGCTTCAAAGTTGGTGACCTGGTAACCCCTGTACAGAGAATTCCAGAACCCTGGAAAAAGTGTAGAAAAGAGTGAAATCCAAAGTCTAAGAAGAAGGCACATGAATCTTCTCCCTCCCCCAATTTTCTGGGTTTTACGCCTCGTCACGGCACTTTGGGCGTGTCTGGCAGAAAGCAGGCAAATAGCTGGGCTGGAAGTCGGGCAGGGAACAGAGGGGGCAGTGAGCAAAGCAGGTGGTAGGGGTCAGGTGGAGACTAAGCAAAAAAGAAACTGGTCTACAGGTCGGAACTGGTGGAGTTTGCCCCGTATACACGGAGGGGTCGGAGAGCCGGAGCTGAATTTTAGACTGGCATTCAAAACATCAGTCTTAATTTCCCTTAATGATAAATCTTATAATCCTTAACAATGAACAGTCTTCATAAATTAGTAGTGTAGTGTCAGAGGGTCAGTGTTCGATAGATTCATTGCCTGTGGAATATGGCGCTCTCCACAGATCGTTCAGTATTCATCACTGCGTCTCGCTGTATTTTCTTAGGGTTTCTATTGAACTGCGGGTTATATCACTCAGTGATCTAATTATCCGGTCATCACGTAGCACAACAAAGGACATTGTACAATGACATATTGAGCTCGCTTGCTTCATCAGAAGAAGTGAGTTCAAATCCAATATTTTTGTTGAGGATTTCCAATGCTAATTTTAAACCTCAGATTCACATATGATTATAGAAACAGGCATAAAAAGCAAAGATTTGTCCATTTAAATCCCACAGCTAAAATGCACAGTAAAATCACAAACTATTTAAAAATAATATCTTATAATTCAGGAGCATTGCCTCAGACCCCAGAGTAACACATACCAAATTCTCAGTATCGGCCAATCCCCTAAAGATACATGCGCCAAAATACAGCAGTGGTGTAACTTAAAGCTGATGGGCCCCAATGCAAATTCTGTGCCAGGTCTCCACTATAATCTGTGGTTTATAGTACCTAAGCATCTTGGACCCATGGCTCCCATTAACTTCCAAGGGGCCACATCTGCAATTACGCTTCTGACCATATAGAGAGAACAGATCCAACTGCTGGGCCAAATGGAACTGATCAGGCATTGATGGCCTCTCCCAGTGTATTCTGGAGAGAGTAATGACGTACAGTATCCCAATGAACCCTATAGTTGTGGCTCCCAAATTAGAGCGCAGACAGTACGCAGGATACTGAGCTTGTCTAATAGCTCTTTGCCCTGTATCATTGTTGGCCAAACAGCTGATGGGTGCAAGGGTTGGGTTTCAGCCCCCATGATGGCCTACTAAGCGTATATCATCAATGTTAATTATGAAAAGCCTTTAAAAGCTTAGCATAGAAACCTGTAATAGATCATTTAGTGCTATTCTTGTTACTGAAATACTCCATAAGAGAGCAATAAACAGCTCCTGGTATACAACTAACGCGCCATTTGCTCTCTCCAGCTCAATATATATCAATTGATATTAATAATGATCACTCCCGCTTCTTGTTTTCTGCATAAACTGATCATGCAAGTCAGGCTGAGAAGGCATAGAGAGAACTGTGCAGGTGTAACTGAAACTGCACAGTTCTCTCTGTGATCTGGCAGAACATCTCAGAGCATCTCTGTTCTTCACTAGGGTGGAGCTCAAGAGGGCTGTTTTGAAGCTTCATGGCCAAGCTACACTTCTGTGATGCTAAAAATATACTTTTCCACCTCAAAATTAATATTAATATTAAAGGATTATTGCATAGTGCTACCCGTTAGTGGAATATTTTTCTCTGATTGTTTCATAAGCACATCCATGCCATTTTGCTTGTGTTCAACGACCTTGGTGTCTCACAACGAGAATGGAAAACTTGGCCAAGCTGATCAGCTAATCACTGGTAGAGTGGGTCACTGAACCAATTTGGACTAAAATCTCTCTCCTAATTTTTCTTCTTTGTTAGAAGCCACCCATAAGGTGGAGTACAGAGTGGAACAAAAGTGGTAAGTAGAGCCCCTATACAATTAATATTATTTTGTTATAATCCCTTTATGTCTTTGGGTTTTTTTGGCTTGCATGTTCCATTAATATATGACTTCTGTCACCATTATTAACATATTTGCTGCATCTTCCCGATGGGTTTCATTTGATAGATGTGCCCCCGTGACTCGTGCCAGCTACAGCTCATTTTGATTCCATAACCTCTCATTTAATGAAACTGAACAAGATAATGTATGATTTTTCAATATTAGAGCCCTCCCGTTGAGACGTTTTTTTGGACGGGATAATTTCTGCCAACTCGGAGAGTTCAGTTGCTCTCTCTTCTTGTCTCTCTGCTGTCTCTAACATCATGTCCTCCCTCATCTTGAAACTTAATCTTTCTAAGACTGAACTTCTTGTCTTTCCACCATCTACTAACCGACCCAACCCTGACCTCTCCATCTTAATCATAACACCAATGCAGCAGGCCACTGTCTTGGGGTTGTGCTTGACTCTGACCTCTCCTTTGCACCAAATATTCAATCTCATATTCATTCTTGCCGTATGCATCACAGAAACATCTCCAGAATCCGACTATTTCTTACAATTGAAACCTCTAAAACACTTGTTGCTCAGATTCACTCTCGACAAGACTACTGTAACTCCCTACTTATCACTCTTCCACTCACTAAACTCTCTCCTCTTACAATCTATTCTCAATGCAACAGCCAGGTTCAAATTTCAAGCGCAACACAGATGCCTACAGTTTGTGCCAATCACTGCTCTGGTTGCCCGTCTTCTCCCGAATACATTTTAAAACAACCCTCATTCACAAAGCTCTCCACAGTGCTGCACCTCTGTACCTCTCTTCTTTCATCTCAGTTTATCGCCCAACCCATGCTCTTCGACCTAGCAGTATTATTATATTATTTTCTACCTTAATTGTAACCTCTCACATAAGTCTCCAGGACTTCTCCTGAGCTGCACCAATTCTCTGAAATTCACCTTCCCCGGACCATCAGATTAATACCCAATTTCCCAAGCTTCAAAACTGGTCCTAAACGCACGGTCCCACAGTCATGGAGCCTGGATCTATGAGTAAGTGTCCCTGGGTTATCGTGATGGATATCATGTTTATACATTTCCGATAACCCATGTATAGGCCTGTGGAATAAATTAAAAAAATAAAGAATATCTGATGATACATTTCCTTTAGTGAAGAAGCTCCAGATAAACAGACCACTATATCACTTACAATCTCTTAGTGTTGCTCAGTCTTCGGCTTCCAGTTATGACAAGTGATTCCAGATTATTTTGCATATTATTTTTTTTCTCGGCATTTGTGAAATTTTAGAAGCCGAAACACATAGATTTCACTGTACAGTTATTATTGTTTCAGAACTTTTGAAAGCCTGAAATTTTTAGTGGGGATTCTGTCTTCTCTATGTATAACAGCATCATAATAAGAGTCAAGTATAAGTAATGTAGAAGAATGCAGGGGCAGGAGCAATGACAGAGCAAAACATTCCCCTTATGGACATTTTATGTTTGCATTTTAAAGGGAAATGCTCTGAATTAGTAGACTCTCTAGTACTTAATTAAAGAGATCCCTGAAGTCAGGAGGAGGCTGAGCAGTCATAAAACGTATTATAATCGCGACAGCATGTTATAGAGCAGGAGGAGCTGAGAAGATTGTACATAGTGCCCTATCTGCAGACAGCATGTTATAGAGCAGGAGGAGCTGAGCAGATTGTACATAGTGCCCTATCTGCAGACAGCATGTTATAGAGCAGGAGGAGCTGAGCAGATCATAAATAGTATTATATCTGCAGACAGCATGTTATAGAGCAGGAGGAGCTGAGCAGATTGTACATAGTGCCCTATCTGCAGACAGCATGTTATAGAGCAGAAGGAGCTGAGCAGATTGTACAGTGTCCTATCTGCAGGCAGCATGTTATAGAGCAGGAGGAGCTGAGGAGATTGTAAATAGTGTTCTATCTGCAGGCAGTATGTTAAGGCATACGTTAACCCCTGTAAGTGAACGAGAAAGCTAAAAATATTATGAAATATTATTATTATATTATGATATGATTGTGTCTTCCATAATTGCATCTCTTTACCTAACTAAATGCTAATGTCTGTATCAGCTGGGAATAACTGTAAGTATTGTCTCTAAAACACAAATCCCAATTAATATTTGTTGAAGGATTTGCCTTTTAGATGACCCTCGCAATGTGCCGATATTATAAAGTGCTTTCCTTGGCGCACACTGACAGGAGTAATCCCTTAGACATGTACCTGCGCAGCCCTAGTTTACCAGCTTTCCACCCATGTCCAGCCTGTGGCAAAGGTTTTGCTACTCTGTGAAGTCAAAGATTTACACTAATAATTTGCAGCAACTTCAAAGACTAGAGACTCTGTCAAAGCAGACAGGTAATTGCTCCTTGTGAGGAGGAGACGCCCTCAGCCCTCCAAGACAGGTAATTAGGAGTAATGACGCTCACCTGCACCGTCCTCACCGACATCTCATCCGCGAGGACTCATCTGGAGATGCACATGAAATAATGGCTCAAGTCTCCTGGAAGAGAACTCACTTCAGTGGAAAGTGTGAATGAAAACCTTCTGAAATATTTAGCAGGGAGCAGAGGAGGAAAGATTGTAAGTCAATAATGGAGTTAGAGAAGACTGGAGGAAACATGGAGATGAAAAGCCGAGATTCTCCAGAAGAAAAACCTTACGTGATACACTCTCAAAATGCTGCATATTACTTAAGTGGCCTTCACATCGAGAGCGCATCTACAATACTAGCAGATAATAGTAATAATAGTAGCAACAACAAGAAAAACAAAGAAAAGCGTCCGACGTAGGTCATCCGTCTGCTCCAAATGTGTAGCATTAAAACTCCATTTGCCATGCAAGGAGACGGAGTGTCCCGACATCAAGGCTAAAACTTCTTTTTTTTTTGATCCATTAAAAGTACATGTCGACTTTACAGTATCTCCAGCTGACGCATTTCGGCGTTAGCACACCCTTATTCTTAGCATACTGAGGCATCTGTGTGATGGCAGTGGTCCGTGCTCACCAACACACCAACTCACCAATGGTAGGAACCTTCCATTGTGTCCCCAGCCAATCGCCAATGAACAATGAAGACCGCCTGTCCACAGAAAGATGTCTGAGCAATAAAGCTTCCTAACTTTTTAATTACTGTGATGGCATTCAGGATTTTGTGAACATTTGTTTCCACACTTCACTTTTCCTTGACCTGCCTGACTGTCTCTAAGACCCCTTTCTCACAAAAGTTGTGGGGACATATATCCAGCACACACCTGTATAACTGTACTGTCACTGGGGAAAAGATAGAGCATGCTCTATCTTTTTCCAGAAGAACGGGTGGGCACCAAGCATCCCTATGGAAAGGGGAGGGCAGTGCTCTTCCCACCGCCTCTCCAGTCAAATGTGTGCTACATCACGTTCCAAGCCTGGTGGCACACGTTGCCGCTTTGTCTGCGTTTGCCCCACCGGGACGGGCCATGGCCCGATCGCATCGGCGTTAATTTAATGCAAAACATCGGCCGCTCGTTCCCAGTGGCAGGCATTTCCATAGAAACACCGATGCGATTGGGCCACGGCCCGCCCAGGTGGGTGCGGCTTTGTCTGCGTTTGCCGTTACAAAAAGGCACGTGTGGCACCAGCCTAACTATGAATTGGTGCTGACTGTCCTGACCCACAGTCTGATTTTGTTCTGGGCAAGACATCCTTCTACACACTTGTACTTGGCTTCTCTTTTCCGTATCCATTTTTCAAGGGCCGGTTCCAGGTTTTAGTAGGCCCCTGGGAGACATAACTTTAGTGGGCCCCTTCAGGGGCCACCCTCCAGTAGCCACACTGCTCCCCCTCCCTCTGAAGACACACTGCCCCCCCTCCCTCCACCCCTCCCCCTGTAGACACACTGCCCTCCTCCCCCTACCCCTCCCCCTGTAGACAAACTGCCTCCCCCCCTCTCCCCCAGGAAAGAAAAAACTCACCTTTCCTCATTCTCCCGAAGCAACGCAGGAACAGACGCCTTCTTTCTTCGGCATGTGCCTGACGTACGAGCCGGCTCTGAAGCCGGCACAAGTGTCATGATGTGCAATGGCTCTGGAGCGCCGCTTCGGGGTACACTTGATCCAGGGGCCCGAGTGGGTTAGTTCCTAGGTCTGCCATTAACCTTACTGGGTCTGCTTCAAGAGTTGGTGACCTGGTAACCCCTGTACAGAGAATTCCAGAACCCTGGAAAAAGTGAGAAAGAGTGAAATCCAAAGTCTAAGAAGGAAGGCACATGAATCTTCTCCCTCCCCCAATTTTCTGGGTTTTACGCCTCGCACGCCACTTTGGGCGTGTCGGGGCAGAGAGCAGGCAGATAGCTTGGCTGGGAGTCGGGCAGGGAACAGGAGGGGGCAGTGAGCAAAGCAGGTGGGATGGGTACAGGGCGGAGACTATAGCAAAAAACTCTACAAACTGGTTTACAGGTCGGAACTGGTGGAGTTTGCACCTGTATACACGGAGGGGTCGGAGAGCCAGGAGCTGAATTTTAAGACTGGCATTCAAAACATCAGTCTTAATTTCCCTTAATGATAAATCTTGATAAATCCTTAACAATGAACAGTCTTCATAAATTAGTAGTGTAGTGTCAGAGGGTCAGTGTTCGATAGATTCATTGCCTGTGGAATATGGCGCTCTCCACAGATCGTTCAGTATTCATCACTGCGTCTCGCTGTATTTTCTTAGGGTTTCTATTGAACTGCGGGTTATATCACTCAGTGATCTAATTATCCGGTCATCACGTAGCACAAAGGACATTGTACAATGACATATTGAGCTCTGCTTCATCAGAAGAAGTGAGTTCAAATCCAATATATTTGTTGAGGATTTCCAATGCTAATTTTAAACCTCAGATTCACATATGATTATAGAAACAGGCATAAAATAGCAAAGATTTGTCCATTTAAATCCCACAGCTAAAATGCACAGTAAATCACAAACGATTTAAAAATAATATCTTATAATTAGGAGCATTGCCTCAGACCCCAGAGCACACATACCAAATTCTCAGTATCGGCCAATCCCTTACAGATACATGCGCCAAAATACAGCAGTGGTGTAACTTAAAGCTGATGGGCCCCAATGCAAATTTTGTGCCAGGTCTCCTACTATAATCTATGGTTTATAATACTGGTCTTCTCATATGGGAAAGTGACACCTTAGGGACCCCCTAAGCCTCTTGGACCCATGGCCTCTATATGGGCCACATCTGCAATTACGCTTCTGACCATATAGAGAGAAAAGACCCAACTGCTGGGCCTAAATGGAACTGATCAGGCATTGATGGCCTCTCCCAGTGAGTCCTGGAGATAGTAATGATGTACAGTATCCCCAATGAACCCTATAGTTGTGGCTCTCAAATTAGAGCATCAGACAATATGCAGAATACAGAGCCTACACCTAATACCTCTTTGCCCTGTATCAATGTTGGCCAAACAGCTGATGGGTGCAAAAGTTGTGTTTCAGCCCCCCATAATGGCCTATTCTAATGTTAATTATTGAAAACCCTTTAAAAGCTTAGCATAAAAACTGTTATAGATTATTTAGTGCTATTCTTGGTACTGAAATACTCCAATAGAGAGCAATAAACAGCTCCTGTATACCACTGATGCGCCATTGCTCTCTCCAGCTTGAATATTAACACTGATCACTCTGCTTCTGGTTTTCTGCATCAACTGATCATGCAAGTCAGGGCTGAGAAGGCATAGAGAGAACTGTGCAGGTGTAACTGAAAACTGCACAGTTCTCTCTGTGATCTGGCAGAACATCTCAGAAGCATCTCTGTTCTTCCACTAGGGTGGAGCTCAAGAGGGCTGTTTTGAAGCTTCATGGCCAAGCTACACTTCTGTAAGAATGCTAAAAATATACTTTTCTGACCTCAAATATTAATATTAATATTAAAGTAGTATTGCATAGTGCTACCCGTTAGTGGAATATTTTTCTCTGATTGTTTCATAAGCACATCCATGCCATTTTGCTTGTGTTCAACGACCTTGGTGTCTCACAACGAGATAGGAAAACTTGGCCAAGCTGATCAGCTAATCACTGGTAGAGGTGGGTCACTGAACCAATGTTGGACTAAAATCTCTCTCCTAATTTTTCTTCTTTGTTAGAAGCCACCCATGAGGTGGAGTACAGAGTGGAACAAGAAGTGGTAAGTAGAGCCCCTATAACAATTAATATTATTTTGTTATAATCCCTTTATGTCTTTGGGTTTTTTTGGCTTGCATGTTCCATTAATATATGACTTCTGTCACCATTATTAACATATTTGCTGCCATCTTCCCGATGGGTTTCATTTGATAGATGTGCCCCCGTGACTCGTGCCAGCTACAGCTCATTTTGATTCCATAACCTCTCATTTAATGAAACTGAACAAGATAATTGTATGATTTTCAATATTAGAGCCCTCCCGTTGAGACGTTTTTTGGACGGGATAATTTCTGCCAACTCGGAGAGTTCAGTTGAAGGCTAACTCTAGTTTTCAGCACGAGGGATTAGATATGTGAAAGTGGCCTTCTAACTGGATTTGGCACCTGGTCAAACGTTCCTCTTAACCTCCTTTGGTCGTGCTATTGTGTCTAATACGATGACATATTCATCTATACCAGGTGGTTTTCATTATTCATCTCCGTCTACTGGCATTAGGTCTACTCATTACGTGGCTTGTCTTCAATGATGGGTAAATTTATTCAACGGCTTCTGTGATTTTTCCACCTGCTCATTCAGCAATTCGGCAGCTTTCAGTTCTGACTCCTTCCACTTACTACAATATTGGTAATTTTTATGTATGTGTACTCACATCAAGATAGAAGTTTATTGTAAATACTTGAAAATCCCTTAGGCCGGGGACATAGGGCTTCGGATCACTGCCTAAGGCAGAATCACCAAAATTAGCAATGCTGAAGATGATGGAAACCACAGCGGCTTGTAGACAAGCAACAGAATTTTTGTTGCATAAATGGTCCCACTTTGGCAAGTTTTTGTGGCATGTGCAATGTCTGACCCATATTTTGCTGCTGAAATGACCCATGTGTCCTGGGCCATAGACGGCCACACAGCACAGCAGAGCCCTGTACATGAAGCTGTATGGAGATACTGGAATCACTACCGCTTGGTACTACATAGCCTTAGGCACTTCAAGTTATTGGCCTCAGAATTTGGCACAATGACAAATTTTATTTTTGTACAAAAGATTTTCATTTTCTAAAATCTACTACAACCTCCTTTGGGGCGCAGAATGAAAGTCGTGAAAACAGAGCCCACAAAAAAAGCTGCAAATGTGTTGTTTTTGTCTGTTTTTTTTCCAGCTTTCCAGTACATTGCATGAAATATTAAAAAGTACAATTTGTCTTGGAGATAACAAGCTCTTATACATCTGTGTCAATAGAAAAATAAAAATGTTATCGCTTTTTGAATGAGAGGAGTAAAATACAGAAATTCAAAAACAAAAAAGGAGCTAAATACATGGACAATCCCTTTCAGTTATATGCACATCCTTAAAAGGAAATTGTCATCAGAAATTGACCTAATGAACCACTAGCAGTATGGTGTCAAGTAGCTGAGCAGCTTCTAGATGAAGTTTCTTTCATGGCTTAGTGTTGTGGCCTCATCCAGAAAATCAACTCTGAAGTGAGATGTAAATTGGTTTTATGAAGTCAAGGAGGCGGAGAGTTTAACACTAAAGTCAAGCTTCCCTGTTTTAAAATGCCCCCCCTTCATTGTAATTGATGGTCCTGAATCCAGGAATATCATTGATCAGATCTCCTGAAATCCTGTGCATGATGTCACATACATGGGACGCGTGTTCAGAGGCGGGAGAGCTTGACTTCAGAGTTATAATCTCCGCCTCCCTGACTTTATACATCTAACTTACATCTCACTTCAAAGTTGATTTTCTGGCTGATGCCACCAAACTGGATCAAGAAATAAACATGATCTAAAAGCTCTTCAGCTGCTCGACAACATCCTGGTAGTGGTTTATTAAAGCAATTTCTGATGACAGGTTCCCTTTAAGTTATATGCAAAGGTTGATACAGGATTAAATTGACATTTTGAGGATTTGTCATTTGTGGAGGAAATCATATCCTGAAACTCCATCCATTCATCAGGATCCCCATCCTCTGGAGAGCTGGGGGTCCCATTCTCATAATCAGTGGGGGTGGTTATTATTTGGGGTCAAACTTCTGCTACTTATACCAGAACAGCTACAAAAAGTTAACCCTAGTATAATAATTATTATTAATATTTAGTCAAAAAAGAAAATATAAGCTACGGGGACAAAAAAACAACAAAACTGATAGAAATCAAACACGAGAAGAGACAATTAGGAAATGAGATGATAAGACATGAATGAAGAAGTGATAATCAGTCGGGGGAGGCATAGACGGGCAGGAATCCTGTTATTCACCCGCGCCGTGGCAGGCTGCCTTTGTTGCCGCACTGAGGTCTTGCCATGAGAATTATCGCATCACGACGACTACCAGGAAACCTGCCCACTGCAAATACAAACTAATTAAAACGCAGAATACAAATGTCAGAAAGAAAACATCGGGAACTTGTATGGAAATGCTTCACAAAGGTTACAACTGGGAAGCAGCCGAGCTGAACCGGCACGTTGCATCTTTAATATCAGCTTTATCGGTTGCATCAAGTAATACCAAATTTACCATTACTGAAAGGTACAGTAATTTTAATTTTTTTAACCTTTTGTGTACTGGCTAGACTAAGAACTAAGAATCTGATCAGCAGCTTATAAAAGAAGTCTCAATGTACCATGATTTAGGCCCGTTGATGTTGGACCGTTGGGCCAAGTAGGCAAAGGTCCGGTGGGCCAGTCAATCTGTGAGGTTAAAAGAAGCCACAAAACAGGAACTGCACATATAATTCCATCTGTGCATTATCAGTCTGAAGGACCATTAATGATGTCATGTGGTCACATGACACTCAGGTCCATCAGCCATTGAGCTCTGCAGAATACAGAAGTAAGCAGTTCCTGTGTCCGAGATAGGGAACTGACAAAATGATACTGCTAATATTCTGGGACGGGGGTAAAATGGGGTTACACAAGGATGCTAGAGGGGGAAGAGTGGGAAGGGTTTCGTTTTTCTGCCTGTGAAGGAGGGGTCATAAGGGGTTCAAGGTTCATGCCTATGTAGAAGTATGGTGCAGCGATGAAGTGCCCAAACTACAACCAAAACCAATGTATTTTTTGCAAAGTGCCAATGCCACAATTTAAGCAGTAACTTATTACTCCCTGCTCTGTCACATGTTTAAATCGTATAGGCACCTGAGGACAGCAATACAGTACAGTAGAAAGAAGAAGAAGTTCAGATTATCATTGTAGCTTTATTCCAGGATCCTGGGCTGCCGGGGACTGCTATAGGCCTTGAGTCCTGTTTGGCAAACTCTGCACTGGGGTGAAGGCCGGGTTCCCATAGAGAGGGCTCTGAGAGCCACCCGTGCTATAGATTCACCACCACTGGTATAGTGTTATAGCAACATAGTCGGCAGCTGCTCTGATAGCACTGAAACTAATCCTCACCTTATTACATGCTATTTCACAGTCTAATTTCCATTCATGAAAACACGTATGGAATGAAATGTCAGATATCTCTAATAAAGTGACGAGTAGCCCTCCAGCAATAGGGTGATGGACTCAGCACAGGGGCTTCCCATATCCTTCTCCTTACATAACTGTACCAGCCCATAGCTACAGGCATTACATGACATCATACATAATCATCCAATCATACATCATACTAATCATCTCATTTCTGGCGTTATGCAAAAATATACCTTAGGAAACAAAATTATTCTTGGTACTTGGTTTCATCCCGGTACTGGGATTTCTGCGGGTAAATGATATTTGTATTCTGTCATCAAAACTGTTATTGTATTATATCTGTACTGTGATATCACTGTGTGTATTATCCCTGTACTGTGACATCACTGTGTGTATTATCCCTGTACTGTGCCATCACTGTATGTATTATCCCTGTACTGTGACATCACTGTGTGTATTATCCCCAAACTGTGATATCACTGTGTGTATTATTCCTGTACTGTGACATCACTGTGTGTATTATCCCTCTACTGTGACATCACTGTGTGTATTATCCCTCTACTGTGACATCACTGTGTGTATTATCCCTGTCTGTGACTACTGTGTGTATATCTCGGTACTGTGACATCAATGTGTGTATTATCTCTGTAACAGTGACATCACTGGTGTATGTTATCTACAAACTGTGATATCACTGGTGTGTATTATTCCGTGTCTGTGACATCACTGTGTGTATTATCCCTCTACTGTGACATCAATGTGTGTATTATCCTGTGCTGTGACATCACTGTGTGTATTATCCCTGTACTGTGACTTCGCTGTGTGTATTATCCCTCTACTGTGACATCACTGTGTGTATTATCCCTGTGCTGTGACATCACTGTGTGTATTATCTCTGTACTGTGACATCACTGTGTGTTATCTCTGTACAGTGACATCACTGTGTGTATTATCCCTGTACTGTGACATCACTGTGTGTATTATCTCTGTACTGTGACATCACTGTGTATATTATCCCTGTACTGTGACATCACTGTGTGTATTATCCCTGTACTGTGACATCACTGTGTATATAATCCCTGTACTGTGACATCACGGTGTGTATTATCCCTGTACTGTGACATCACTGTGTCATGTCTATATTATGTAATGTTTCCCCATGTATCAGTGATACCTTTGTATTCCTTAGGTTTTCATTTCATCATGTGCTACAGGTGGTCTCGGTAATGTAGGATCCATTCCACATTTTGATATGTGGCCCCATAGTTATTATTCACCTTCTTAATGCAACATTCACATTGTGGAACTGCTGCCATTACAGGTTATCATAATGATAGTTATAGGGAATGTTAAAAGCTTTTGCTTAATAATGTGCCTTGATTTTTTGTTGTCCGCAGCCGAACATTACAATGTGCCAGTCATAATTCTGTGTATAAAACCCACATTAGAGCCATTAAGCACCCGTGTAAGGTGAGGGGATTCACACCTGGGGTAATGGTAAGGAGCAGCATTCACAGAGGGAAAGATCTGATAATGTCTGAACAATGGCTCTAAGAGAGCGCGCGGGTGACAATAGCGCCAATGTAACAGCCCTGAATGGAAGGTCTCGCGTCTAACGCTACGTCTATCCGTGGAGCCCGAGGAACAGGAGAACATTGAATCGTGACAATGGGAACAAGAAGAAAGAAGCCAAAGCCTCTTCTCTTCAATTTGCGGCAATCTATATTTTAAGATTATTACGAGCCTCATTGTTGTAGTGATCTACGAAAGGTTAAGTCACTCGATAAGTCCTCCACCTCTCCATCACATGGCACCGGATACCGAAGAGTCGAGAAGAATTACTTCTCATCTTGGTAAAAGCTCCTGTATATGTGGTAATATGTCATTACGGAAGGGGCCAACTATTTATATAGCGAAATCCTATAGACCCCGCTCCCCGCACGCCCCCTAATCCCCTCGGCTAATGACATAATGCTTGGATGATTTATAGTTTTCGTACGCTAAGTGGTTAATGTTCTCTGACTGCTCCCTATGGCGCCTCGCTCGCGAAATTGTTTCGAAAGGAGAAATGCAGCATTGGCGCGTGTTAGCCTGACGCGTGGTGCTTCACGGATCCCGAAATTACGTTTAACTCCTTCCAGATTTACGGTAGAGCATTCTACGGAGAGGGAATAGTATTACCTATACGGAGACGCATACTCAAAAAAGTAGAAGAAATAATCCATGCTAAATCAGGGCTTTACACAAAATACGGAATGTTAAAGGGGTTGGCCACTTCTTTTTGTAATGTGTGTGTAAAGTGTGGGGGAGCAAGATATTAGGTAATTTACCAATATGCATCTAGTAATATTTCTGCTCTGCTTTCTTCATAAGTAAAGTGAAGCCTCCTGTCTTTTATCTCATCAGCCGGACATTCCTGACTATAAAATGGCCACAGATGGAGGGTCATGTGACCTCTATCTGTCCCTAAACAATTGCCCTGCCGGGACCTTAATCTTATATTCATGAATACTATCATGAGGTTTTGGCAGGGCGATTGTTCATGGACAGGGAGATCTAAGGCTACATTCACACTGCACGGCGGGCAACGGCAACGCACGGGGAGAGGAGGAGGAGGTAAACGCAGCTCACCCCGCCCCTCTCCATAGGAACATATGGCACACGGTGCCGTATTACGGAGAAAGATAGGACATGTCCTATCTTTTTCCGGGGTACGAAGCGGTACAGTGGCGCACATGTGCCGTGCGCCCATTGCCGTCCATGGGGGACATATATTGGCCGTATGTACACCGGCCATATATACGTCCCCCATACGACAGTGTGAATGTAGCCTTAGTGTTCCTGGTTTATCATGTTGGATTTTGATGGTAGATTTCCTTGAAGAGTGTTTAGTTGGTGGACATTGGGGTGTTAGCCCAAGATAAACCCGGTAGGATGTTGAGATCTACTTAAGCTTAGGCGATGGGAAGTCAATGATCTGGCCATAACATTATTTAGTTGGGGTTGGAGAAATATCCACTATAGAAGGTTTTCATGCAGTTGAAAATTCTCAAAAATTGAGTAGAATTCCGACTCCATGATGTCACATTTTGAGCTATGCCTCTTTCCATTTAAAGGAAATCTACCACCAGGATGAAGTGTTGTAGACCAGGCACACTGACATACCGATGTGTGCCCCTACGGCAGGCTCGGCTCTTCTTTTAGTTTCTTTTTTTGGGTGTAAGTAATAAGAATATTACTTTCCTGTGGAAAAAAAAAGTTTTCTCTTTTTTTAAAATTTTTTTACTGAGATAAATGACCTTTATATATGTTATGACTTCAGAAAATTATTTCATATAACTCTGGAAAATCCCAGCTCCCCGGCCCGCCTTCAGCCTCAGAAGTTTGCACCATTTTCGGCAGCCAGTTGAATAACATATTACGTTACTAAATATCCCGGGGGCCTATATCCTGTTTCTCTATTATGCCAATATTATCTTGGCTTCTTCACTACCACATTAGGTTGAATTTGCATTTTTGGCAAACTTGTTTGTATCTCCCCCTGCAGTTCTCTCCCAGCACTCAGTACGGGACCAGTCCATTATTCATGTATGTATGTATGGATCTTACTTTACTCCTACTATTATAGTGTGTAAAAGGGTCATACAAGCCTTATGAATGCTCCTAGCTCACTGCAAGCTTATGGCAAATAAAATAGCTTGACGACTTCAGACGTAATAAAGAAGGAATTACTGTATATTGGGCACAGCAATGTATAGGGATATTCTCCACTGCACCTGGCCCATAAAACACTGAGTACTGAGATGTACTAACCCAACCAAGAACCACATCCAGGAAATAACTGGTTCAATCGGGCTGAGCTGTCATAACCAGATACGGCCACTACACAATGTACAGAGCTGAGCTGTTCTTGCCTTGAGGGTAGGGTCATCTCCAGGTTTCAGTAGGCCCCTGGGTGACAGAGCCTCAGTGGGCCCCTTTACAGTGAACTCACGTGGCGGCTTTACAAATTTCCGAAACTAGAACAGTCTCCTGTTCCCTAAAATATTCTCTAGTTTATCCAAACAGTTTATCCAAACAGCCGCCTCATGGTTATTTTATATACAGCTCCCCTCAACCCCTACAGATTAATTGTGTAAAGCCTTATGTGGGCCGCCCCAGCAGCTCTGGGCCCCTGGCACTTGCCCGGGTATGCCCATTGGTGGTGCTGGCCCTGCTTGAAGGCCCCATGGCCCGTCATCCACATCAGTGAAGGTGTCTGGGGTTGGACTTACATCTGATGACTAAAATGTATCCTAAGCATAAATCATCAATATTAAGTCCAAGATAACCTGACCAGGAAACATCTCATAGACCCTTATAAGCCATTTAAAAAGGTGCTATTATTGGTGGATACAAAATGTTACCTCTAAGTTCTCCATACATATTTGAGGACAACTGGCTAAATCGGACATCCTGCAGGTTTGGCCAAGAATCTTCAATGTATGGGGCCTCCTAACTTATCCCTGATTGCTTATATGGGGGGAGCTAAAGATCAGGAAGATGGAAATCAACTTCGAGACATTCTTTTTCTCTGTAGATAAGCTGAGCCAATCCTTTATGTGTATGAGGGAAGAAATACGGTAGAAGTCAGCTGAGCTGATCATGCATGTGTATGAGGGAGTTGGGAAAGAAAGCTGTCACCGGAGCCAATATGTATGTGGATGAGGGAGGTGGGAGAGATGCCAGCCGAGCCAAATCTACATGTGTATGAGGAAGTTGGGAAAGGTAGGTGTCAGATGCACCCATCATGCATGTGTATGGGTGAGTTGGGACAGACAGCTGCCAGCATAGCCAATCCTCCAGTGTAAGAGGTAATCGGGAGATAGCTGATCCTACAAGTGTAAGAGGGACCCGGGAGAAAGAGCTTTCCACCAAATCCATTATGCATGTGAAAGAGAGATTGGAGATTGCTGACACTTGAACCAATCCTACATGTATATGAGGCAGTTGGGAAACCAAGTGGATCTTACATGGGTTGGTGGGAGTCCGGAGAGATACAGTAGATGTAAACTGAGCCGATCATGCGTGTGTATGAGGGAGTCGGGAGACATAGGTGTTACCTGAGCTGATCAGGCATGTGTATGAGGGAGTCAGGAGACATAGGTGTTACCTGAGCTGATCAGGCATGTGAAAAAGTGTTTTTGTGATGCACACTATCCCCTATAGGAGCTGCCAAAGAGTCACAGATGGATCCCACATCTAGCAATTAGTAAAAATAAAACAGTCTGACCGGAGCTCCTTGTGTGTCCTTTTATATATCCTTTGATAAATCGACGATTTCACTCCCTTCCCAACTATGTTCCAGAGATAGCTGTCACCTGAGCTGATCATACATGTGTATGAAGGAGTTGGGAGAGATAGGTGTCACCTGAGCTGATCAGTAGCATGTTATAATGAGGATGAGTGAGGAGAGATGCTCCAGCTTGTACACACAAGCATGAGCCTGCATCCGGCATGTGTATGGGGAAGGGCGTGGGTAGAGATCGCTGTCACCTGAGGCTATCAACATGGTTTGGGGAGAGAGCGAGAGATAGTGTGTCACCTGAGTGATTCAGGCATGTGGAAGAGGGATTGCGTTAGAGATCGGTGTTTCAAACTGAGCGAGTCAGGCATTGTATTGAGGGATCAGAGAAATCAGCTTCACTGAGCTGATCAGGCATGTGTAGGGACGTAGTAGGGTCACGAGTGATGGATGGATGAGGGAGTGAGAAAGCTGTCACCTGAGCTGATCATGCATGTGTCATGAGGAGGAGTCGGGCGGAGATATAGCTGTCACCTGAGCTGATCATACATGGCCTGGGTCGGGGAGAGATGGTTCACGAGCTGAAGCAGGTATGGGAGTAGGTAGAAGTGTTAAACTGAGCTGATCATCATGTTGCTTATGAGGCGACGTTGGTAGCAGATACAGTGTCACCTGGCTGACTCACATTCGTATTAGGGGTAGATGGAGAATATAAGCTGTCACCTGAGCTGATCAGTACTGGGTTACATCTGAGTGAGTCGGGAGAGATAGGTGTCACCGTAGAGTGTCAGGCATGTGTATGAAGGAGTGGAGGATGATACAGGTGTCACCCTCTGAGCTGATCAGGCATGTGTATGAGTGGAGGCGGTGAGAGACATAGGTGGTTCCACCACTGAGCATGATCATGCCCAGTTTATGAGGGAGTCGGTGAGAATAGGTGTTACCGAGCTGATCAGGCATGTGTACTGAGGGAGTAGGAGACAGATGACGGTGTCACTGCTGAAAAAGGTTTTGGATCAAGCATTCCCTATAGGCAAGCTGCGAGAGATCAGAGTGTCCCACTCTGAGCTTGTAAATAACAGTCTGACGGGCGATGTGTCTTATATGTGAAAGAGTTCCTACATGGAGAGATCAAGCTGTCACCTGTTAGGCTGATAAGTCACATGTGTATGATAGGATTGGAGAGATAGGCTGTCACCTGTGGCTGATCAGCAGTTCTTTAGTAGGGTGTAAGAGAGATAGCTCGATCACCACCTGAGCTGATCAGAATGTTTCTAAGGGTAGTACGGTAGAGATTGTGAGAATGAAGCGTGCTCCTCCTGAGCTGATCATCCGGCATTTGTGTATGAGGGAGGATCGGTAGAGATAGGCATGTCACCTGAGTGAGCAGAGCATGGATTGGAGCTTTTTTTGGTGGGGGATTCTTCTTTCCTGGAAGGTGTTGGTCTGTGTCTTGTGTGAGGGGAGAGATATTGGCTGTCAAATAGGCTGATCAGGCATGTGTATGAGGGCGTTGAGATGAACGATCAGCGATGTCACCTGAAGCTGATCAAGGCAATGTGATATGAGTGAGTGAGGAGAGATATCTGTCACCTGGCTGATCAGGCATGGGTATAAGGGATCTTAAGAGATACTCGTCACCTCATGGTCTGATCAGATACATGTGTAGAAAGGGACGTCAGACGAGGAGAGATAGGTACCCTGAGCCTGATCTGCGCATGGTGTAATGGAGGGAGGCGGTAGAGATAGCTGTCACGCTGAGCTGATCAGCGCATGTTATTGGTGTATGAGGGAGTGTGTGAGAGTAGCTAGGTCTACCTGAGCTGATCAGGCATGTAGTTGAGGGAGTCAGACAGAGATAGGGTCACCTGAGGACTGATCAGGCATGTGTATAAGGAGGGCCTGTGGGAGAGATAGGTGTCACCTGAGTGATCATGCTAGTGGTTATGAGGGCGTTAGGAGAGATAGGTGTCACCTGAGCTGTCAGCAAAGCATTGTGTACTGTAGGGAGTCGCGGAAGAAGAGATAGGCTGTACTGAGCTGATCAGGCATGTGTATGAGGGAGTGAGGAGAGATAGGGGTCCACACCTGGCTGATCAGGATGTGTATGAGGGAGTGGGAGAGATAGGTGTCTACCTAAGTCACGACTGATTCGGCATGTTCTAGGGAGTGAGGGAGGAGATAGTGTCACCTGAGGCGGATCAGGCATTGCTATGAGCCGAGTGAGGAGAGATAGCTGTCACCTGGGCTGATCAGGCATGTGTATGACGGGAGGTAACGTAGAGATAGTGATCACCCTGAGCACCGATTGTACTACACGTGGTAACTGCAGGGAGTCGGCAGAAGATAGCTGGCATACCATTAGCTATCACCGCCATGTGGTATAAAGGGAAACGGACAGGAGTATACAAAGCTGTCTCCTGTACCTGATTTCTCTGTGCATAGCTGTCATCGAGGAGGCATTAGCCGATAGAAGGGCCTTCACCTGTGTGGATCTGGCGCCTGAAGCTGATCAGGCAGGTGAATGAGGGAGTGAGAGACTAGGTGTTACCTGAGCTGATCAGGAGCATGTGTATGAGGCAACTGAGGAGGAGATCAGGTTGTCACCCCGTTTGAGCTGATCAGAATCAGGTGTGTATGAGCGGAGTCTGTACGAGATACGCTGTCACCTGGGTTGATCTCAGAAAGGCAATGTGTATGAGGAGTCGGTAGAGATAATCTGTCACCACTGAAGGGAATGAGCTGATCGGCATGGGTGTAGTGGAGGGAGTCGGTAGAGACCTAGATGATCAACAACCTCCTGAAGCCGGATCTGTCAAGCAAATAGTGTAGGTCATAGGGAGTCGGTAGAAGATGGCTGTTCACCTGATCTGATGCAAGAATCATGTGGGTACTAAGGGAGGTATTCGGCGAAAAGCCAGGTGTTCCATTCATGAGCGTGCTCCGAGACCTGGATGTATGAGGGAGTAGACGGAGATCATAGAGTGTTACCAAATTCCTAGCGCCTGATCCGGAGGTCACAGTCCTGAGTTTCTTAACTTCATTATTTCTCTCTCTTGTTCTGTCCCCCTCAACATCTCTGATCAGTCATGTGTATATGGAGTCGGTACGAGAATAAACACTGATCACCATCCCCCACTATTGGATTGCTGCCTGAACTGCCTTTGTATGAGGGAGTCGTGATAGAGATAGGTGTCACCTGACCTGATCACTCACGCAAGTATGCTTTGAGGGGGCGGGAAGAGACTATCTGGTCATCACCTGAGCTGATCAAGGCATGTTATTAAGGAGTCGTCAGAGACAGGTGCACCCGGGGGGTGGGGAGCTGTGCAGGGCAGTGTAGAGGAGTGAGGAGAGATAGCTGTCACCTGAGTTGATCAGGCATGTGTATGAGTGGAGTGAGGAGAGATTAGCTGTCTCCTGGTCTGATCAGCATGTTGTATGAGGGAGGCGGGAGAGATAGCTGTCACCTGAGACGATTGTACACGTGTATGAGGGAGTCGGGAGAGGTTGCTGTCACCTGAGCTGATCAGGCATGTGTATGAGGGAGTTGGGAGGGATAGCCACTGGCTTAGGTGATTCTACATGTATAAGAGGGAATGAGGAGAGAAAGCTTTCATCTGAGCAGATCATGAATGCCTACGAGGAAGACGATATATTTATGGATGTGTAAATGGGAGTTGGAAGAGATAGCGGAGCACATCCTGCACTTGTATAAAGGAGTTGGATGTGCATGAGGGAAATGAAGGAGATATGTAGGATAGATATGAAAGGCGGTGGGAGACATAGTTGGTCGGAAAGTCATCCTGCAGGTGTCAGATGAGAGAGAACTATCAGTTCAACTAAATATGTATCTGTACAGCATGAAGGAGATAGCTGATCCTACATGTGTATGAGTGAGTGGGGAGGGAGAGCCGCCAGCTGAGTGTATGATTATTGATGTGTATGAGGAAGACGGATGATATAGGTGTAAGGTGAGCCGATCCTGCGTGTGTATGAGGAAGTCAGGAAGGATAGAAATCTGTCTCAACAATTCTGCCAGAAGAGGGCGCTGGCAATTGTAGATGTTGGAGGAACAAACATTGGTCCCATAGCTCCCTGAGGTATATGGGGACCTTAACACCGGCCAATTATTGGGAGTACTAACTCCTAGGAACAGTCATTCCTGCTAATTGGTTCATTAATTGCTTATGTTAAAAGGTCCTTTGAACTGAGATCTGTAGCTTATTATCTTCCACATATTGCTTATTATCTATTATGTGCCGCTCATTGGGAGGGCCGCATTGTCTCCCCACATGGACGACTGAGGGAGGGCTGAGAAATTTCACTTTTTCAATTCTATTTTTCACTTGTCCAGAATTTGCGCCTTTGAAAGATAATGAATTTCTCCTAATTTGCAGCAGGGTACTGTTTGGAGTCCTGTCCTGCATACAATGGCTCTCCGTTGGTGTCAGCTTTGCTTTCTCCTTTATCTCTTATTATAACAGCGGGACTGGTCCTGCTCCCACTTATGTCTTTCATATTTCTCCTTCTCCGCCGCATACAGTGAGTGATGTTTTTGTGTTTCTCTCAGATTTGTATCAGCCTTGATGTCTGATCAATGCTTGAATTTTAATTTACAATCCGGAGGACAATAATCCAGAGCACAGAACCATGAAATACGCAGACGGCTGCTAGTAAAAATACACCACAGCAGAAGGCACGTGCCCGGGCAGCACATCCAGACTTATCTTCTTTTATATCCGCTGTTCTGGAGTGCCATCAATTTATTCATTCCATCTTGAGAGTCTTAAAGGGACCCAATGATTAAAGAGGACATTTTACCTCCTCACACGTGTGGGGTGCCCCTGCGATCCACATTTCGTTTCACAGCGCACCCGTGCCCTTCTCTGTGGCCGTGTCCCGGCCTGGGTTCACTTACCTCTCCATGTTCCTGTTCATGTCCCAGCTGTCCCAGCTGATTCGCGCTGGACACTTCCAGTATTCTTAAAAAGTCAACTTCTCCAAGAATTCCCCGGATCTGTTCTTGACTTTGCCAGCCATGACCTCCTGATCTGTCCCTGACCTTGAACCATTGCCCCCTGCCTTAACCATCTGCCTGTCCCCAACCACAAGATTGCCTGCCGATTCTGTACCTTGACCTTGGCTGCCACCACGGGCAATTCGCAACTGTGGAACGACCTGGTGGCACCCCGCCGCAGCAAGGCCAACCTACTTTGCAGATCTTGTGAAGACCGGGTGATGTTGTTTAAGGAGTACGCTGAGGAACTACGTCTCGAACATCCGCAAGCCCGGGTTCGGACCTTCAATCTCAATCGGATATGCAAGGGCGACGAATGGAAGACAGCATTTAACACTTGTGAAGGGCATTTTGAGTATTTCGACGACTACTTTTAGGATTTGTTATGTTTGTAAAAAAAATGTTTTAAACACACATGATTCATTATGGAGGAAGGATCACCGAAAAGACGATTTGCATCCAAATTGTAAAAATCAAGCTGAAGTTTAACTATAAGAAGACGACAAGACAAATAATGCAAGGCATGACATAGGAGCAACATAAAGGGGAGGAGGACGGACCGAAATGTTTAGTAAGAAAGATGGGTGAGACCGTCTGGGCGCTATTTTTGTAATTCTTATTTTTTCAATGCAACTTCTGGATGGAAATGACATTCAGTGTAATAAGAAATGTACCTGCTCGGTGCAATGTAAAGGTGCTTTATCACCCAGAGCGATGTGTTAAGACTCCCCCTTCCAGTGACATAGTGTTTACACTGCATAGTAATGCTGTGCCGCCTGCGTTTACCATCCTGCGTCTACTAAGTGCCACAAATCAATGGAACAGTCTCCGGAAAGGCGAATGTGTCCTGCTGGCTCAGTGTCAAACACAAGACTCGACGAGGCTTCACCTGCTGCAGAGCCCTGAGATTTTACTGGAGTTTAACCCATTCTTGTAGAAGCTACTGTAACTTTTACATGGCGTTACCCACATGATAGCAGCACAAGCTCGCGGCATGCATCTCCGGACAGCACAGGAGGGGTCTCCAGCAGTCTCTAGGACAGTATCCGGAGAAGGTCCTTTAGTAACATTATAATAGGGAACCGATGAGGGATGATGCAGAGATTTCCAACTAGAAGTTTTACCATTTGTTGCATAATTCAATCTCCCAGCATAATGTTCAGAGGGTTTTGCTGGAGGTCTGCAGATATGAGTATAATAACTGGGACATATGGACAGGGCTACCAGCAGGTATGGAGACTGCAAATGACTCCCACCCAATGCCTATGGGATGTCCTGTGTGTAAGGGATAACTGTCAATTCTCTCCACTATGCCTGTGCTATGAAGAGACATGCAGTGGATTATCTCTGTACTGTGACATCACTGTGTGTATTATCCCTGTACTGTGACATCACTGTGTGTATTATTCCTGTACGTTATTTATTTTTTTGGTTAAGATTTCTTTGTTATTAGCATTTTTTTAAGGTTTCTATTTATTGAAATGATTGTTTACAATTTGTTTGTAATTGTAATTTTTGTTTTCTAATTATTATCATTATTATTATTTTTTATATTATTGTTCATTATTTTATTTTTTTTTGTAATTTTTTTTTTTTTAATGGTTATTATTAATTTCTAAATGTATTATTCTTTATTATTTTTTATGCTGCCAAACATCTTGTGAAAGCTAAAGTGAATAATAGTAGCTGGAGTGGCGTCTGCCGGGTACAGAAGGGGATCTGATAGAAAACCCAGGGGGCTCATCCTTGTCTCTGGGCTCCCATATAGAGATGGTAAGTAGACATGAGCATCACATGTAAACAGCGCAAAACACCCGCAGCTCCTCACCCATCACATGTAGAAATACATACACTGCATAGAATCAGGTCCTGACCCATTGGGGCTCATTTACTAAGGGTCCGTCTGACGCATTTCCGACGATTTCTGTTTTGCGCCGAATTGCCCTGGGATTTTGGTGCATTGGCACCGGCTTGCATGCAACAGAAATCGGGGGGCGTGGCCATCGGACAACCCGACGAATTCGGACTACGTGCAGGATTTAACATTTAGAATTGTGTCGCACGACACGCACTTACAAGCACCGGGAAGAAGAAGGTGAACTCCGGCGGATCTCAGCGGGGAAGCGACGGATGCAGGAACTCGGTCGCTTTGTGAGTCACAGCAGACCTGAATCCTCGTTGGGCAACGCACCTCAGGATCGCGACAGGAATACAATTAAGACACAACATATGAACAAGACCTCAAAGATTCTAAATGAATCTCCCACTCACATCTCCAGGACTTCTCCCGAGCTGCCCCTATCCCTAAAAAATGGTTGGAATATAGGGGGTCATTTATCTTAGTCTAATGCACCTTTTTTGGTTGTATTTTAGTGACTTTTAAAGCTCAATTAGAGTGCAATTTTTTGCACCTCTTTCCAGCAGTTTTCCGGAGTTCTCTGTGTAGCAGTTTCCTGATTTGCGCCTAATTTGTCCTTCTATTTCTCCTGCAAATAATTGCACAATAACCCCCCAGTCTTGACTATGTGTAGGAAAGGCAATGGAGGGATTTGTGCAACAAAATGGGGCAGATTTACTTACCCGGTCCAGTGGTGATCCAGCGGCGCGTTCTCCGACGCTGATTCGCTTTCTGCTGGGGTTCACTAAGGTCATGCGCCCGATATCCACCAGGTGTCGCTGCTGTGCTGAGGTCCGCCAGAGTTCACCTGCTTCTTCCCGGTCCATGTAAGTGCTGTTCTTGCGACAATATTTTTTTTAAAATTCTGCGGGTTTTTCCGAATCCGTCGGGTTTTCCGACGGCCACGCCCCCCGATTTCTGTCACGTGAAAGCCGACGCCGATGCGCTACAATCCGATTGCGTGCGCCAAAATCCTGGGGCAATTTGGCGCAAATCGGAAATATTCAAGAAACCCGAACAAAGTGCGCAATTCGGACCCTTAGTAAATGAGCCCAATAGGTGCAAAAAATAGACTCTCAAAAGGCGCATAAAGAGCTGAGGGAAGGGGGAAATAAGATAAATGACCCCCATAATTGTCCTATATTAATAAAGATATATTGTTACATTTATTAGTTATTATTTGTAACTAATTGTAATTCTTTAGATATTTGTTATCACAAATTTCTTTTACATTTTTGAGGCAATTGATTTTCGTAAATTGTTAAATTAATTTTTAATTTTCAAAAATGTCAATATTTTTCCCTTTATTTTATTGAATTTATAATTTGTACATTTTGGTCAATCTTTTGTTATTAAATTTGAAGATTTTGTTATTAACTTTTGTATTTGCATTGTAAATATTTATTTTTTCGGTTTCTTTATGTACTTTTCTCTACTCTGCCGGTTTATTGCATTAAACACAAGATGCAGTGAACAAAAATGAGGCATAAATAGATTTTTCCTCTTAGGAATTTACAACCTGCTATTAGTGGTTGGAATTGCTCAGAAACCTGTGATTTTAGCTACAATAAAATGTTCTGTAATTATAGTCTATGGAGTCAACAAAGGCGATTTAAAGGGGAAAATCCAAGATTTCTCTTCAGCTGATGTAAAAAATAATCATTTTTGTAGCCAAAAAGATGGACCCCAGGAGACTCAAAGGCTGAACCTCTGTGTATTATTCCTGTACTGTGACATCACTGTGTGTATTATCTCTGTACTGTGACATCACTGTGTGTATTATCCCTGTACTGTGACATCACTGTTTGTATTATCCCTGTACTGTGACATCACTGTGTGCATTATCCCTGTACTGTGACATCACTGTGTGTATTATCCCTGTACTGTGACATCACTGTGTGTATTATCCCTGTCCTGTGACATCACTGTGTGTAGTATTCCTTACTGTGACATCACCTGTGTTGGTATTATCCTGTACTGGTGGACATCTCTGTGTGTATTGATCCCCTACTGTGACATCACGGTGTGTATATTCCTGTAATTGACCTCACTGTGTGTTTTATCCCCTGTACTGTGACATCACTGTGTGTATTATACCTGTAATCGTGACTCACTTAGTGTGAATTTTCCCTTATGTTGACATCCTTGGTGGTTATTCCTGTCATGTGACACACCACCTGTGTGTGTATTATCCTCGTACTTGACTCACTGTGTGTATTATCCTGTACTGCTTTGGATTATCCGGACGGACATCTGTGGTGTTATCCTGTACTGTGACATCCTGTGTGTATGATCCTGTACTGTGACTGATGTTGTTGACTTACTGTGATCTGTGTTTATTTCCTGTCTGTGACATCACTGTGTGGTATTATCCCTGTTACTGTGACAGCCGCTGTGTGTATTATCCTGCACTGTGCATTGCGGTGTATTATCTTGTACGTGCACTCACGTGTGTATATATCACTTACTGTGACATCACGTATGATCACTGGACTGGTAACATCACTGTGTGTAGTTATCTCTGTACGTGACATTCCTGTGTGTATTTATCCTGTACTGTTGAATCAACGTGTGTGATTATCCCTGACTGTGACATCAATGTGGGTATTATCCCGGTAATGTGACATCATGTGTATTATCCCTGACTTTGACATCATGTGTGTATTATCTCTGTACTGTGACATCACTGTGTGTATTTCCCTGTACTGTGACAATCACTGTGTGTATTATCCTTGTACTGACACTGTATATCACTTGGTGTTCATTACCTGTACGTGACATCACGTGTGTATTATCTCTGTACTGTGACAATCACTGTGTCTTATTATCTACTGTGACTTCATCGCTGTGTGTATTATCTCTGTACTGTGACATCGCTGTGTATTATTTCTGTACTGTGACATCACTGTGTGGTATTATTCCTGTACTGTGACATCACGTGTGTATTACCCCTGTACTGTGACATCACTGGTGGTATTATCCCTGTACGTGACATCACTGTGTATTATCCTGTAGTGTGACTCACGTGTGTATTACTCGTACTGTGACATCGCGTGTGTATTATCCCTGTCTGTGACATCGTGTGTGGTATCCTGTACTGTGACACACTGTGTATTTATCTCCTGTAGTGACTCACGTGTGTATTATCCTGTACTGTGACATCACTGTGTGTTTATCCTGTACTGACATCACTGTATTACCCTGTACTGTAACATTCAACTGTGTGTTTATCCTGTACTGTGACATCACTGTTGTTTTTAATCTCCTGTACTGTGACATCACTGTGTGTATTATCCTTACGGCTGGACCATCACTGTGTGATTTATCCCTGTACTGTGACATCACTGGTGTATTATCCCTGTAACTTTGACATCACTGTGTGTATTATCTCTGTACTGTGACATCACTGTGGTATTATCCCTGTACTGTGATATCACTGTGTTCATTATCCCTGTACTGTGACAATCACTGTGTGTGTATTATCCTGTACTGTGACATCACGTGGGTTTATCTCTGTACTGTGACATCGCTGTTGTATTATCTCTGTACTGTGAATCGCTGTGTGTTATTATCTCTGTACTGTACATCACTGTGTGTATTTAATCCCTGTACTGTGAAATCACTGTGTTAATTATCCATGTACTGTGACATCACTGGTGTATTACCTGTACTGTGACATCACTGTGTGTATTATCCCTGTACTTTGACATCACTGTGTGTATTATCTCTGTACTGTGACATCGCTTGTGTATTACCTGTACTGTGAATCACTGTGTGTATTTATCCCTGTACTGTGACATCACTGTGTATTATCTTCTGTACCTGTAAACATCACTGTGTGTATTATCTCCTGTCTGTGACATCACTGTGTGTATTATCCCTGTACTGTGACTCACTGTGGTATTATATATTTTCCTGTCCTCGTGACATCACTGTGTGTATATCCCTGTACTGTGACATCACTGTGTATTATCTCTGTACTGGTTACATCCTGTGTGGTATCCTGTACTGTCACATCACTGTGTGTATTATCTCTGTAGCGTTACAAAATCGCTGTGTGTATTATCCCTGTACTGTGACATCACTGTTGTATTTATTTCTGTCCTGTGACATCACTGTGTGTATTATCCCTGTACTGTTTTACATCCACTGTGTGATTATCACTGTACTGTGACATCACTGTGTATTATCCCTGTACTGTGACACTCACTGTGTGATTATCTCTGTACTGGACATCACTGTGTGTTTATCCTCTGTACTAGTGACATCACTGTGTGTATTATCCTGTACTGTGACATCACTGTGTGTATTATCCCTGACTTTGACTCATGTGTATTATCCCTGTATTGACATCATGTGTTGTTTATCTCTGTACTGTGCTGTGATCATCACTGTGTGTATTATCCCTGTACTGTGAACATCACTGTGTTATATCCCTGTACTGTGACATCACTGTGTGTAATTATCTCTGTACTGTGACACTCACTGTGTGTATTACTCGACTCTGTACTCCTGTTTCGTGTGTAATCCTACTGTGTGATCTCGTGTGTGTATTCTCCTTGTATGGACACTCACTGTGTGATTATCCTGTTCTGTGACATCACTGTGGTGTATTATCCCTGTACTGTGACTCACTGTGTGATTTTCCCTGTACTGGACATCACTGTGTGTATTATCCCGTACTGTGACATCACGTGTGTATTATCCCTGTACTGTGACTCAGCTGTACTAGTGTGTATTATCCCTGTACTGTGACATCACTGTGTGTATTATCCTGTACTGTGACATCACTGTGTATATTATTTCTGTCCTGACATCACTGTTGTATTATCCCTGTACTGTGACCTCAGCTGTGTGTATTATCCCTGTACTGGACATCACTGTGGATATTTATTTCTGTCCTGTGACATCACTGGGCTGTAGTATCCATGCATGACTTACTGTGACTCCACTGTGTGTATTATCTCTGTACTGTGGACATCACGGTGTGTATCATCCACTGCTACTGTGTATTCGTAACGTACACACTGTGTTTATTATCTCGCATGTGATCACTGGTCGTAGTATCTTATGGAATCCTGATGTTATCATCTACTGTGATGTATCCGTGATCCCTTGTACTGGTGACATCACTGGGTTGTATTATCCACTGTACGTGTACATCACTGTGTGTATTATCATGTTACCTGGTGACATCACCTGTTTATTATCCTGTACCTTGACATACTGTTTGTATATCTCTGTAGCTGTGACATCGCGTGTGTGATTAGCCTGTACTGATGGAGTGTATTACCCTGTATGTAGTGATCACTGTGGACCTCTGGACTACATGTGTGTATTATCCCTGGATTGTGACATGTACTGTGTGTTATATCCCTGTACTGTGGCATATGTGTGTATATCTCTGTACTGTAACACACTGGGTGTATTTATCCCTTGTACTGTGACATCACTGTGTGTATTTGCCCTGTTGACTGTGACCATCGCTTGTGTGTATGATCTCTGTACTGAGACATCACTGTGTGTATTATCCCTGTACTGGGCATCACAGTGTGTATTATCTTGTACTGGACATCACTGTGTGTATTATCCCTGTATTTTGACATTACGTGTGGATTAATCCCTGTACTGTGGATCAACTGTGTGTATTATCTACGTGATCGTGGTACATTTGAATCTCTGTGCTGTAATCTCGTACTGTACTGTGTTATATCCACTGTACTGTGGACATCACTCGCTGTGTATTATTCCTGTACTTTGACATTACTCTGTATTGTGACATCACAGTGCTGTGTTATGTTCTGCTGCCAGTCCCTTGTTGCCTGCCCCCTAATGCCAGTCCCCTGATGCCAGTACTCTGATGCCAGTCCTCTGATGCCAGTCCTCTGATGCTAGTGCCTATACCCAGTGTTGTGATGCCGTCCCTGATGGCCAGTGCTCTCTGCCAGTCCCTGATGCCAGTGCTCTGCTGCCAGTCCCCTGATGCCAGTGCTCTGCTGCCAGTCCCCTGATGCCAGTGCTCTGCTGCCAGTCCCCTGATGCCAGTGCTCTGATGCTAGTGCTCTGATACCAGTGCTGTGATGCCAGTGCCCTGATGCCAGTGCTCTGCTGCCAGTCCCCTGATGCCAGTGCTCTTCTGCTAGTCCTCTGATGCCAGTCCTCTGATGCCAGTCCTCTGCTGCCAGTCCCCTATTGCAAGTCCCATGGATGCCCAGGCTTGGATGCCAGCCCGTGATGCCAGTATTCTGATCCATCTCTATGCCAGTTCCCCTGATCAGTGCATCTGCTGCCAGTCCCAATGCCAGTTCTATCCATCCTCGATGCAGTCGATCTGATGCCCTAGTCCCCTGATGCCAGGGCCTGTATGCCAGTCTCTGTGCAGTCCAGTAGCTGATTGATGCCAGTCCTGTGCCAGTCCCCTTGATGCATTCCTCTGATGCCGTACTTGGATACCGTCCCCTGAGGCCAGTCCCCTCGATGTCCAGTGCGTGCTACCGTCCCTGATGGCCATCTCCTCTGTGCCAAGTACTCTTATACCAGTCCCTGATGAAGTCAACCTGATGACAGTCTTCTGATTACCTCGCTCCTGATGCCAGTCCCCTGATGCCAGTCCCCTGATGCCAGTCTTCTGATGCTAGTGCTCTGATGCCAGTCCCCTGATGCCAGTGCTGTGATGCCAGTCCCCTGATGCCAGTACTCTGATGCCAGTCCTCTGATGCCAGTCCCCTGATGCCAGTCCCCTGATGCCAGTCCTCTGATGCCAGTCCCCTGATGCCAGTACTCTGATGCCAGTGCTCGTCTGTTTACCCGCTCGTTCATTTCTAGGTAAACTGTTCTATAAAAATCCTCAGACCTTTCTCGGGTCCGGGATCATCCTCCGCCGCGCCAGGTACTTGTTAGAATTCACACACCATTGAAGCAAATTCCTGAAATCCTATTGCTTTGCTGGCACGGTCCCCACCCCCAGGGGCACGTACAATGTAGTAGATCTCTGCAGCCACACCACCACCGCCTCCGCCCCTCTAATACTGGTTTACACATTAGTCACATTAACCAGATCCAGTCCTTCCACTAATCAGCATTGTCCTGATCCACCACCGTGGTCCCACCACGTCCAGCAATGTCATATCGTCAAATCGCTCGTATCGTTTATAATCTTATTGATTGTCTATTTATATCTCGGATGAACAATCCTGGGTCAGCAAATCCGGTCCGGAGTAACTCTTTGTAGTTAATCCTAACTTCCTACTCACAGTCTATAAACCCATTATCTGTCATCAATAGACAACACAGGGTCTAAGATGGTGAGTAGTGATGGGATCCTCAGGGATGTCCAGGCCTCCCGCTGGGTAGAGAGTTTGTAACCATTGACTTTGATTTACATTGTAAAAATATTCTTTTGTGGCTTATGTGTTCAGACGACTTACCGGAACTCAACAAAAAAATTTTGGGGAAACGGTTGGTCATAAAGAAACCTGCTGTTTGTCCCAGAAAGTTCCTGGGGTGAAGGAAGAGGAGACTTGTTTTCTTCTTAATAACCATCTAAGAAGGTTTATGGTCTTGTTTTGGGGCTTTTGAAGATAAGATGATCGCGAGAGAAGAAGGAAAGGGCCCTCAAGGGGGAAAAGTAAGGATTCAATAGATCCTGTAGGAGAAACTTGGACTTTACTCCATTGTGATAAAGTGAGATCAAGATCTGTAGTTTGGAGGATCTCTCAGAGGACCAGCCTCTGAGATGGGCCTTCAGCTCCAGAAGAAGTATTGGAGGGACAACCATATATAACCTATAAGACCTCGCTGGTGTTATGAAAGATAGTGACCATTTACATGTTTCGGATGGACGATGCTTGGTCTTCAGGATCTTTTCCAGTAGTGTCCACAGTCGAACACTGGTCTCCAGCTTCTCTACTCCTGTTACCCAAACACCTGTTCTGTATGGATTGAGGGTGATGTTCAGAATCTTCAATTACAGAGGACTCAAATTTCCACAGTTCAATACTTATCTTCTGCTTCTCCTCTCCTAATGGACATACACAAGTTCTGTGCGGATGGAAGGTGGTCCTCAGAATCTTCTCCTATGGTGGCCTCAGGTGTCTACCGTCCAAGACTTGTCTCCTGCTTCTCTGCTCCTAGTACCCAAACACCTGTTTTGCATGGTTCTGTACAGTAGACTTAGGTGTCCACAGTCTGGTTCTCCTCTCCTAATGGTCATGCTCGTGTTTTGTATGGATAGCATGTGGTCCTCAGAATCTTCTCCTATGGTGGCCTTAGGTGTCCACTATCCAAGACTTGTCTCCTTCTCTGCTCCTAGTACCCAAACACCCGCTCTGCATGGTTCTGTACAGTAGACTTAGGTGTCCACAGTCCATGACTTGTCTTCTGGTTCTCCTCTCCTAATGGTCATGCCCCCCCCCCCTCGTTATCCCTGTACTGTGACATCACTGTGTGTACTATCCCTGTACTGTGACATCACTGTATACTAACCCTGTACTGTGATATCACTGTGTATTATCCCTGTACTGTGATATCACTGTGTACTTTCCCTGTACTGTGATATCACTGTGTACTTTCCCTGTACTGCAACATCACTGTATGTATTATCTCTGTACTGTGACATCACTGTGTACTATCCCTGTACTGTGATATCACTGTGTACTATCCGTGTACTGTGATATCACTGTGTGTATTATCCCTGTACTGCGACATCACTGTGTGTATTATCTCTGTGCTGTGACATCACTGTGTGTATTATCCCTGTACTGTGACACCACCGTGTGTATTATCCCTGTACTGTGACATCACTGTGTGTATTATCCCTGTACTATGACATCACTGTGTGTATTATCCCTGCACTGTGACATCGCTGTGTGTATTATCCCTGTACTGTGACATCACTGTGTGTATTATCCCTGTACTGTGACATCACTGTATGTATTATCCCTGTAATGTGTTGTGACCTGAGATGATCAAGTATGTGTAGAGGGAATCGGGTAGATTAGATTGTAGAGATAGGTGTCAACTGAGCTGATCAGGCATGTGTATGCGGGAGTCTGGTTAGATAGCTTTCACCTGAGCTGATTCATAATGTGTATGAGGCAAGTAGGAGGAGAGCTAGTGTCAGTGGTGTCGATCAGGCTTGTGTATCAGGGAAGTTGGTGAGATTAGATGTCACCTGAGCTGATCATTCATGTGTTGAGGAGTCGGGCGCGATAGGTGTCCACGAGCGACAGGCATGGTAGAGGTGAGTCCGGGCAGATAGAGGTCACTCTGAGCTGATCAGGCATGTGGTGAGGGAGTCTGGAGAGATAGGAGTTCACGATGAAGCTGATCATAAATGTGTATGAGGGAGTCTGGTAGTCGCTGTCACCTGGAGATCATCATACAGTGTATGAGGCAGTCGGAAGAAATAGTGCACGTGTGTCGATCAGGCTTGTGTATGAGGGAGTCTGGATGAGAGGGGGAATAGCTGCACTATGAGCTGAGCATTCATGTGATGAGGATGCGGGAGAGATATGAGTCACGAGCTGACCAGGCAGTGTATGAGGAGTCGGGAAGATGAGAATAAGCTGTCACATGAGCTGATCAGCCTGTGGATGAGGGGGGGGAGTCTGGAGAGATAGGTACCTGAGCTGAATCATACATGTTGTATGAGGGAGTCTGGAGAGATAGTGTCCACCTGCAGCTGATCGTACATGTGTATGAGGAAGGTCGGGAGAGATAGCTGTCCCTGAGCTGATCAGGATGGTATGAGGGAGAGTCGAGTAGAGTAGGTGTCACGTAGCTGATTCAGGCAGGCTGTGTATGAGGGAGTCGGGAGGATAATAGCTGTCACCTGAGTGATCAGGCATGTGTATGGGAGTCGGGAGATATAGCTGTAACCTCAGTGATCATACATGTGCATGACGGAGTCGGGAGAGATTAGGTGTCACCTGAGCTGATCAGGCATGTGTATGAGGGAGGAGGAGAGATAGGTGTCACCTGAGCTGGATAGGCATGTGTATGGGGAGTCTGGGAGATACTTGTAACTGAGTGATCATACCGTGTATGAGGCAGTCGGGAGAGATAGGTGTCACATGAGTGCTCAGGATGGTCTGGGGGAGAGTGGGAGAGATAGGTGGTCACCTGAGATAGCATTTCAGGCAGTTGTATGGGGGAGTCTGGTGAGATAGCTGTCGCCTGAGCTGATCATAAATGTGTATGAGCAGTCGGGGAGAAATAGTTGTCAACTGTTGTCGATCAGGCTTGTGTATAGGGGTCTGGTGAGGATAGCATCACTCTGAGCATGATCATATCATGGTATGAGGCGTACGGGAGCGATAAGAGATAGGTGTCACCTGAGCTGATCAGGCATGTGTATGAGGGAGTCGGTAGAGATGGCTGTCACCTGAGCTGACTCAGGCATGGGTATGGGGGAGTCGGGAAAGATAGGTGTCACCTGAGTGATCATACATGTAAATGAGGGGTCGGGGAGAGATAGCTGTCACCTGAGCTGATCAGATTGTCTATAAGGGAAGTCGGTCGAGTAGAGATAGGTGTCAACCTGAGTGATCAGCATGTGATGGGGGGAGTCGGAGAGATATAGCGTCACATGAGCGATCAGGCTGTGTATGAGGGAGTCGGGAGATATAGTGTCACCTGACTGATCAACAGGTATGAGGGTCGGGAGAGAAAGGGTCCACCTGAGCTGATCAGGCATGTGTATGGGGGGGGGAGTGGGAGAGATCGCTGTCACCTGAGCTTATCCAACATGTGGTTGGGAGTCGGGCGAGAGATAGTTGTCACCTGAGTGATTCAGGCATGTGAGAGGGAAGTCTGGTTGAGATCGGTGTTTCACTGAGCGATCAGTATTGTATATAGGTAGTCAGGAGATAGGTGTCACCTGAGCTGATCAGGCATGTGTATGAGGGAGGCGGGAGAGATAGGTGTCACCGAGCTGATCAGGCATGGATGAGGGGAGTCGGGAGAGATAGCTGTCACCTGAGCTGATCAGGCATGTGTATGAGGGAGGAGTCGGGCGGAGGATAAGCTGTCCACCTGAAGCTGATCATACATGGCCCTGAGGGAGTCGGGGGGGAGAGATAGGTGTCACTGAGCTGAATCAAGGCAGGGTATGGGGGAGTGAGGTAGAGATAGGTGTTAAATGAGCTGATCATACATGTGTATGAGGGAGTTGGGAGCAGAAAGCTGTCACTGGCTGATCCCATTCATGTATGTCGGGAGTCGGAGAAGATAGCTGTCACCTGAGCTGATCATACATGGGTATGAGGAGTCGGGAGAGTAGGTGTCACCGAGACGATAGGCATGTGTATGGTGAATCTGGTGAGAAGCTGTCACCTGGCTGATCAGACATGTGTATGAGGGAGTCGGAGAGGATAGCTGTCCACTGAGCTGATCTACATGTTATGGGAGTCGGAGAGATAGGGTCACTGAGACGATCAGGCATGGGTATGTGGAATCGGTGAGATAGCTGTCATCTGAGGCGATCCTACAGTGTATGAGGGCGTAGGAGAGAGCTAGCTGTCCCTGAAGCTGATCCGACATGTGTGGAGAGAGTGGGAGAGATAGCTGTAACCGGAGGCAGATCGTACATGTGTATGAGGGAGTGGAGAGTGGTGATGGTGTCAACTGAGCGGATCCTGATGGGATGAGGTAGTGGGGAGAGGGATGCCACTGGCTTAGGTGATTCTACATGTATAGAAGAAATGAGAAGAGAACGTTTTCGCTGAGCTGATCCATGAATGCCTACGAGGAAGACAATACAGTTATGGATTGTATCAACTGGAGTTGGAGAAGAGACAGCGGAGCACATCCGCACAGTATAAAAGGAGTTGGATGTGCAGTGAGGGACGTGACGGAGATATGTAGGATAGATATGAAGGAGGACAGGTGTACACCAGGCAGTCTGCATGTACATGAGGGCTGTGGACGACATAGTTTTGAAAGTCATCCTGCAGGTGTCCGATGAGAGAGAACTATCAGTAACTAAATATGTATCGTACAGCATGAAGGAGATAGCTGATCAACATGTGTATGAGTGAGTGGGGAGAGAGCGTCAGCTGAGTGTATGATTATGATTTGGTATGAGGAAGACGGCTTGATATAGGTGTAAAGTGAGCTGATCTGCGTGTGTACGAGGAAGTTCAGGGAACGATTAGAAATCTGTCTCAACAATTCTGCAGAAGAGGGCGTGCAATTGTAGGTGTTGGAGGAAACAAACATGGTCCCAGAGCTCCTGATGTGTTGGGACCTTAACACGGCCCAATTATTGGGAGTATAAATCTAGAAAAGTCATTCATGCTAATTGGTTGGCCATTAAGTGCATTATGTTAAAAGGTCCTTGAATGAGATCTGTAGCTTATTATCTTCCCACATATTGCTTATTATCTATTATGTGAGGATAATTGGGAGGGCCGCATGGTCTCCCCACATGGACGACTGAGGGAGGGTGAGAAATATCACTTTTTCAATTCTATTTTTCACTTGTCCAGAATTGAAGCCTTGAAAGATAATGAATTTCTCCTAATTTGCAGCAGGGTACTGTTTGAGTCCGTCCTGCATTACAAATGGCTTCCGTTGGGTGTCAGCTTTGCTTTCCTCCTCTCTCTTATTATAACAGCGGGGACTGGTTCATGCTCCCACTTATGTACTTCATATTTCTCATTCTCCGCCCCGCTACGTGAGTGGATGTTTTGGGTTTCTCTCAGATTTGATCAGCCTTGAGTCTGATCAATGCTTGAATTTTAATTACAAACCGGGAGAGGCAATAATCACGAGCACAGAACCATGAAATACGCAGCCGCTGCTAGTTAAAAAATACAACCACAGCAGGAAGGCAGGCCCGGCAGAACATCAAGACGTATCTTCTTTCTATTCCCCTGTTTCTGGAGTGCCATCATTTATTCATTCAATTGGAGTCTTTAACGGGACCCAATGATCAAGGAGGACATTTTAACTCCTCACATGTGTGGGGTTGCCCCGGCGATCTACACATTTCGTGCACAGCGCACAGTGCCATTCTCTGTGGCCGTGTCCCGGCCTGGGTTTCACTTACCTCTACATGTCCTGTTCATTGTCCCAGTTGTCCCAGCTGATTTGCAGTGGACCTTTCCAGTATTCTTAAAAAGTCCAACTTCTCAAGAAGTCACCGGATCTGTTCTTGATCTGCCAGCCCTGACCTCTGATATGTCCCTGACCTGAACAGTGCAACTGCCTGAAACCAATGCCTGTCCCAACCACAAGATGCTTGCCGTTCGGTACCTTGACCTTGGCTGCCACCACGGGCAGTCGCAAACGTGGAACGACCTGGCGGCATCCCGCGCGGCAAGGCCAAACTTACTTTGCAGATTGGTTGAAGAACCGGGTGATGTTGTTTAAGGAGCACGCTGAGGAACTACGTCTCGAGCATCCGCAAGCCCGGGTTCGGACCTTCAATCCAATCGGATATGCAAGGGCGAACGAATGGAAGAAAAGCCTTTACCACTTGTGAAGGACCATTTGGAGGCTTCGACGACTCCCTTTTAGGATTTGTTATGTTGTAAAAAATAATGTTTTAAACACACATGATCACGTATGGAGGAAGGATCACCGAAAGACGATGTGATCCAAATTGTAAAACTCAAGCTGAAGTTAACTATAAGAAGACGACAAGAACAAGAATAATGCAAAGGCATGACAAGGAGGAAACAACATAAAGGGGAGGAGGCGGACCGAAATGTTTTCGTTAAGGAAAAGAGGGGTGAGACCGTTGGTGCTTTATTTTTGTAATTCTATTTTCAGTTGCAACTCTGGAGGGAACATGACATTCAGTGTAATAAGAAATGTACCTGCTCGGTACAAGGTAAAGGTGCTTTATCACCCAGAGCGATTTGTGTGTGTTAAGACTCACCCTTTCCAGTGACATAGTGATTACACTGCCCATAGGAAAATGCCTGTGCCGCCGGCGTTGTTGTTACCATCTGCGTTACTAAGTGCCACAAATCATGGAACCAGTCTCGGAAAGGCGAATGTGTTCCTGCGGCTCAGGTCAAACCACAAGACTCGCGAGCTTCACCTTGAGAAGAGCCCTGAGATTTTATGGAGTGTTTAACCCATTCTTGTAGGAAGCGACTGTAAACTTTTACATGGCGTTACCCACATGATAGCAGAACAGCTCGCGGCATTGCATCTCCGGGGACAGCAAGGAGGTATCCAGCAGTCTATAGGCGGATCGGAGAAGGTCATATAGTAACAATTATAATAGGGAACCTCTGAGGGATGAATGCAGAGATTCCAACAGAAGTTTTTACCATTTGTAGCATAATTAAATCTCCCAGCATAAGGGTCAGAGGGTTTTGCTGGAGGTCTGCAGAGATGAGATATAATCAACTGGGACAATGGACAGGCTACCAGCAGGTATGGAGACTGCAAATGAATCCCACCCAAATGCCTATGGGATGTCCTGTGTGTAAGGGATAACTGTCCATTCGCTCCACTCTGACCTGTGCTATGAAGGACATGCAGTGGATTATCCATGTTACGGTGACATCACGTGGTATTATCCCGTGTACTGGACATCAATGAGTGTATATCCGGACTGGGACATCACTGTGTGGTATTTCCTGTACTGTGGTAACTGTGATCCTACTGCTCTGTGTGTATTATCTCCTTTACTGTGACATCCTGTGCTGTATTATACCTGTACCTGTGACATCTGTGTGTAGTATTATTCACTGTACTCACGGTGGTTATCCTAGGTGACATTCTGTTGATTATCCTACGTTCCGGTGTATCCTGATTGACCTCACTGTGGTATTATCCCCTGTATGTGACACTCACTGTGTGTATTATCCCTGGAATAGTGACTCACGTGTGTTAATTCCGCTTACTGTGACATCACTTTGTGTTATCCTGTCTGGACAATCCTGTGTGTATTATCTCCGTACTGGACTCACTGTGTGTATTATCCCTGTAACGTGACATCAAGTGGTATTATTCCTGTACTGTGACATCATAGTGTGTATTATCCCTGTACGTGACATCACGGTTGTGATACCTGTAGTGAATCACTGTGTGTGATATCCCTGTCTGTGTACTGTATTCCTGTGTGACACACTGTGTGTATATCCTGTACTGTGACATTCACTGTGTGTATTATCCGAATGGACATCACGGTGTGATTATTCTGTACTGTGACATCCAACTGTGTGTATTATCCCTGTACAGTGACATCACTGTGTGTTATATCTCTGTACTGTTGACTTTATCACTGACGTACTGTGTGTATTACTGTGACTAACTGTGTGTACTGTGACATCACTGTTGTATTATCCCTGTACTGTGACATCACTGTGTGTATTATCCCTGTACTGTGACATCACATGTATTATTCTGTACTGTGACATCACTGTGGTATTATCTCTGTACTGTGAATCACTGTGTATTTCCCTGTACTGTGTAATCCACTGTGTGTATGATCTTACTGGACACACTGTTTGTATATCCCTGTGACTGTGACCTAATGTGCCGTATTAATCCTTACTGTGAAATCACTTATTGTAGTATCCCTTTTACTGTGTGACATCACTGTGTGATTATCCTGTACTGTGACATCACTGTGTGTTATTCCCTTACTTGGACATCACGTGTGTATTATCCCTGTACTGTGACCATTAAGGTGGTGTCATGTATCCTGTACTGTGACAATCACGGTGTGTATTATACTTTACTGTGACATCACTGTGATATTATCCCTCGTAAGTGTAGACATCACTGTGTGGTTATCCTGTACTGTGACATCCTGTGTGTATGTATCACTGTACCTTGTAGACATCACTTGTATTATCCTGTACTGTGACATAACTGTGTGTTATTCTCCCTGTACTGTGACATACACTGTGTGTATTATCCTTACGGTGACCTCTACGTGGGGTATCCCTGTAACTTGTGACATCACTGTGTGTATTATCCTCTGTACTGTGACTCACTGTGTGTATTATCCCTGTACTGTGACATCACGTGTGTATTATCCCTGTTACTGTGACAATCACTGTGGGTAATTACTGTATGTGACATCACGTGGTTACCGTACTGTGACATCACTGTGTATTATTGTGTACTTACTTATATTCCTGTCTGTGACATCTACCGGTGTACTTATCCCCGTCACTGTGACATCACTGTGTGGATTATCCTGTACTGTGACATCACTGGTGTGATTACATTTGTACTGTGACATCACTGTGTGTATTTATCTTACTGTGACATCACTGTGTGTATATATCACTGTTGACTGTGACATCGACTGTGTGTATATCCTGTACTGTGACATCACTGTGTGTTAATCCCTGTACGTGACATCACTGTGTATATCCTATGTCACTGTCACATCACTGTATTATCCCTTTACTGTGACATCACTGTGTGTATTATCCCTGTACTGTGACATCACGTGTGGATAATTTCCTGTACCGTACATCACGTGTGGTATTACCCTGTACTGTGAATCCCTGTGGTATATCTGTAGTTAATCGTTGGAACGATGTTCACATCACGTGGTGTACTATCTCTGTATGCGGTACAAATTCAGCTGTGTGGATTCATCCTGTACTGTGAACACTAATTCTCTGAATACGTGTGTATTATCCCTGTACTTTTACATCAATGTGTGATTTCCTGTACAGTGGACTCATTTATGCCGGACTCACTGTGTGTATCTCTTATGCACACGGTGTTTTGTACAGTGACACACTGTGGTGTATTACCTGTACTACATCACTTTTACCTGCTGACATGATATCCTGTACTTGAACTGTTTGCTGTAGGTGTGCTCTTGTGTAATCCCGGACTGTGAAATCACTGTTTCATTATCCCTGTACTGTGGACATCATGTGTGTATATTCACTGTACTGTACATCGGTATTCTTAAGTGACCTCACTGTGTGTATTATCCCTGTACTGTGACATCACTGTGTGTATTATCCCTGTACTGTGACATCACTGTGTGAATTTCCTTGTACAGTGACATCACTGTGTGTACTATCTCTGTACTGTGACATGTACTACGCTACCCATTGACTGTAATGGCCTCTGCTGAGCATGTACGTCGCTCAGCAGAAGGGAGCAGGATGGAAATGCATAGCTTCCTACATCTTTCTATTCTGTGTCTTCCACGGTATATATATACATACATTGCCCTGTGGCACTTCAAATCAGAACATTTTCTGAAAAAAAACTAGTGTCTTTGTGCAGCAGACATGGCTGTAGTAAGTGGTCAGACCTCTCTAGGTGACGCTGTGCCCCCGGGGCATTGGGTGTGACACACAGATTGGGGCTGTAGTGTTTACACTGAGCTTTATCATTGTGTACACTGGCGTCAGTTACCGGTCATTAATGTAATGAATTCTACAGGATCATTATCTATCCATCAATCTAACCTAAACAGTCTGCAGGCATGGACATCCCCGGACCTGTCCATGCAGGTGCCTACAGCATATACAAAATGATCTAGGATGGATGACCACTATATCTACACCCTATACACCGTATAGTGACCCCACAATCATGGCCATGACATATCAGTCTGACCCCACATAAAACAGAATGGGGCACATTTACTTACCCGTCCCATCGCGATCCCCGAGGTGCGTTGTCCGATGAGGATTCGGAGCTGCCGCGATTCACTAAGATCGTGCGTCCAATTTCATGCATGTGTCGCTTCCCCGCTCAGGTCCGGCGGAGTTTACCATCTTCTTCCTGTACATGTAAGTGCATGGCTTGCGACACAATTTTTAATGTTAAATCACGCACTTAGTCCGAATCAGTCGGGTTGTCCGATGGGCTTGCCCCCGATTGCGCCAAAATCCGATCACATGCACCAATAACCCCAGTTAAATGCGGCACTAAATGGAAAAAGTCGGGAATCCTGATGAAAATGCGGTCTGTGGACCCTTAGTAAATGTGCCCCAGCATGGGAATCTGTTCTATTAGACAATGGGAATCCCAATCCATCATGGAGTCTGCCGACCCATCACCTCTACCAAAAACAAGCCCATTCAGGTCACCAAACCAGTGAGACCAATGTGACACTGATTGTCTATGGAGAAAATAAGATCATAAGGGTTAAACATCGTCTGGTCTGTTTTCCTTAAAAGTTTTCCAAGCAAAAGTTGTGGGAGTGACTGCTGGATGCCGGGGACATGGAGGTTGGAGAGAAGTCCCCATGTCTGTGGCCTAAGTAGTGGTGGAGGATCCTCTTATAATATGCATTGTAGAGGTTATAGCTGTGAGTGAGCAGAGAGATGAACACAGGTTAGTATTGAAGGGGTTTCCATTAGAAAAATAAAAATCTTTGGAAATAGCTCCGCCCCCGTGAAAGAAATTGAAAAATTCCTACTACTCCTTCGAAATTGACCGATTTCCACTATTACCCAGTCCCATATCGATCTAAGCCTTCTGCTCTTGCAATGACATCCAAACACAGGAGCTTGTCATCTCCAGGGGCAGATTTGTTATGTCTAGGGGTCCCTCCCTAATTCTGTGAGTCTCATGCTGCTCCATGATCTTCCTTCTACATTAGAACATTGATTCTTTTATAATAACCACTGCATCCCACCAACAGGTTATATCCCCTAGATTGTTGAGACCTCAAGCAATTGCATGCTTGCTTTGTATTGTCCTTCCACTGTGACATCACTGTGTGTATTGTCCTTCCACTGTGACATTACTGTGTGCATTATCCCTGTACTGTGACATCACTGTGTGTATTATCCCTGTACTGTGACATCACTGTGTGTATTATCCCTTTACTGAGACATCACTGTGTGTATTATCTCTGTACTGTGACATCACTGTGTGTATTATCCCTGTACTGTGACATCACTGTGTGTATTATCCCTGTACTGTGACATCACTGTGTATATTATCCCTGTACTGTGACATCACTGTCTGTATTATCCCTGTACTGTGACATCACTGTGTGCATTTTCCCTGTACTGTGACATCACTGTGTGTATTACCCCTATACTGTGACATCACTGTGTGTATTATCCCTGTACTGTGACATCACTGTGTGTATTATCCCTGTACTGTGACATCACTGTGTGTATTATCTCTGTACTGTGACATCACTGTGTGTATTATCCCTGTACTGTGACATCACTTCATGTATAATTCCTGTACTGAGACATCCCTGTGTGTATGGCTGCTGAGGCTGGTCGGGGTGGATTTCAGCTTATTTCTGCTGTGCAATTTCTTATGAGAATATTCTTTCTTCCATAAGACCCTTATATATGTGAGGATGAGGACTTGTTCCTTGTACTCCTGGATATTGCATTTTTATAATCATTTAGGATGTATCGTCTTTGTGTAACAGTCATTGAACTGTTCTCTTCTAGTAGTGCAAAACATTTCAGTACTTGCATCTTGTAATCATTTCGTCCCTGCAGTATTACAGATTGCACCAATCTTTATCCAAAATTCCCCCCATGTATTCCTAGCATTGTACAAAGTAGCACTACAGCCATGTGGCAGCTCCAATATCTTCTCCGCTTGTAATTGATGCATGACAGCATCTTGCCACGCAGCATTAGCAGCTCAATATATTCCAGTTGCATTGACTTGTGTCTATTGTTTCACTCAATACATTCCTATAGAACCCAACTTTGAGATGAGTACAACATCCCACAGCTAAACCTGGAGTAAACAAACCAGTTATCCTTAAAAACTCTTCCACTATTATCTTTGAATCAAATACGTAAATCATAGTTTAACATTTTATGTTTCAGTCACATTAAAACTAAAAACGACAAAAATTTAGTGGATGTTTTGTTAAGATTGAAATGGATACAACGTTGCAGAACAAAGATTTCTATTTTGATTAACATGTAACATTCTATTTATAAACATTGTTCTTTTGTTTTGTTTTAGTAAATAGAATAAGAAACAAATTTGTAACATTTTACATTTCAAGTTCATTCAGTAGTTTTGACTTCTACAGAACAAGACATAGAAATTTAGAGATTATGTAACTAAGGCTTCTCCTAAAATAGTTTTTTCCCCCCACCTATAGGCCACATCAGGAAGAGAATCCGAAATTCAGGTCTCAATATGCACTAAAAAAGACAAGTCTGAACGGCAACAAGCATTCCCAGGGATTGTTCACTTAGGAAAGTGTATGGGAAGGGGGGGTGAGGGTTTAACTGTGTAACCGCCTCCCCACATGGTCCCTACAAAAGTCTACTTCTGGCTTCTATAGAGGTGAATGACAGCAGAGGGGGCCATGGAAATCCTCAGCATTGCTATGACAAAGCTCATTGCCAGAGGGATGGGCGACATTGTGTGTATTTTCCTACATGGACAGTAAAATAAAGTGTTAAAAGCTGTGAGAGATTGGCTCCCAAGTCCAGCCCTCTTGCTTTCCAATCACTGACATCATACAGAGAGGGGGAGGGAGAGAGAACTGCAAGAGTCACACAGGGGAAGGCAGGCAGGCAGGCAGGCAGGAGCACAAAGTGTAAAGTGTCCAAGGATCCTGGCTCTGCAGAAGGCAAAGCACTGGCTGCCCCTGAGAGTGCTCTGCAGGACTGGAGGACCACCAGTGCACCAGCAAGAGAGCAAGCAAGGCGCCCACTGATGGACCCTAAGACAGCATGAGCGAAAAAAGCTGAAAAACATTTGTTTTTAGAGGGAGAAAAGCTCTTGGGGGTGCAGGAAACTGGGAAAATTGCTGTGTACGGGAAGCAGTCTCCCTGAGGTGGAGAAGAAGGGGGATGTGTGGATGCATACCCCCTTGTCCCACTAGTTAGCTAAAAGGATCTCGCACATGCAAAGGGGATTTTGCCATTCTGCACTGCTGTTACATGTCCCTGGAAGAGGATAAGAGGGTGGAGAGTGTCTCTTAAGTTGCTCCTGCTTTAGATCCGTGGATTTGATGCTTATCCAGTGGATTATGGCTCCAGATCGGAAAGGATCCTGCTTGTGGTGGCCACTGACAATCAGCTTCATCATAGCTTCAGTCTTCCAAGGTGAGACAAACTTTCATTTGCAGTAATAATTTTCCAGATAAAGTCTCTTCCCGGGGATACGGAGAGGGTTTGTTGGGATGGGTGAAGGTGACACCATTCGTCAAAATGTAGAAGAAGTGGAAAGGGGAATGAAATGAGTGATAATAGTCAGTAGTCTGGTCTACCGGTACTGGAGCAGACTCCTGTGCCATACAAAGGAGGAAAGAGTCTAGGTGGACTCATGGGATGTGAGTCATGCAGATGCAACTGGATCGCATGGTTAGATGTATTAGATCAGACCCCTCTGGAATACATAAGGATACACCTTAAAAAGTCAGTGAATATTGTTTGCTGTCATCTGTCGCAGTCGATCTGTCACTTATCATCAACCATCTGAAAGGGCACGGGATACAAGACAATGGCTCGTCTGCATGACATGAAGTAGACTGGCACGTTGGCTCCAGTTCTGGTGATGGAGGTGGCTCTGCCATCTCTAGGGACGAGCAGTCACACTTGTTTTAATTCATGATGTCTATGTCAGTGGGCAACAGGTTGACTTGGTGCAGAACAATAGAAGTGCTCCTTCCACCTCATCCCATCATCCTTCATCATGCACATCGATGCTTCCCTACAAACCGGGATACAGCCTATGACACTTGTATGTAACTTTCTTATGCCCCTGGTATTGGGTTAGTACCACTGGGTAACTAGGAGACGTCGACTTGTGTCACTCTGTGGACTGGAAAATCAAACTGGAGGCAAAATTTAAGCTCTTCGATATCTGTCCCCATTGGGGGGGGGGGAGGGTATAATAGACATCTACGCCAGCCAATATGGAGAATGAATCATGCCCCCCCCCCCCCCACACTACAATAACATCAACATAGGGGAAGTGCTGCGAGGGGTTAGCTAATCTCTGACTCCAGGGCAGGAGATGGGGTTAATATTAGCTGGGTGATCATGCAGAAGATACAATTCGGGTGTACTACGCATTTTGGGACTCAAACATCTGGCGACTCTGCAGTAGCTCCAACCTTAAAGTTTTTTGGGCGATGATTTACAAAATTCAGACATCTAATTCTGAGTCAAATATTTTTTTTGAAACCTCGATTTCCTGGAAAAGTGTGGATGTGACAGTAGTCCTGGAGTCACACATGCAGTTTAGGGTGCAGTTTTAAGGACAGAATAAGGAGAGAAGACTGATCCTCTTCTACAAAAACTGCATGTGTGATATTATTCTAAGCCAAATAAGAGCAGGGGCTCCCCCCTCTAGTGGTATACAGCAGGGGCTCCCCCCGTCACTTCCCCCAGAGTCCGAACCACACAGGCAAGTCTGCAAAGCTTACCATGACTGCTGCTATATACCCCTAGATGGGTGGAAAAGCCTCTGCTATATACCCCCTAGAGGGGGGGAGCCCCTGCTATATACCCCTAGAGGGGGGAACCTCTGCTATATACCCCCAGAAGGGGGAGCCTCTGCTATATACCCTAGAGGGAGAGCCTCTTCTATAATACCCCTAGAGGTGGGAGCCTCTGGTGACAGCCACCAGACACGGCTTAAGCTCTATTCATACTTGCGTTGCTTCAGAAAAAGTAGGAGGAGAAGGAGTCCTGGAACTAGAGTCAGAGCATTTCAATAGGATCATCACAATCAGATCTATTGGTGATGATTTTTTTGGGGCCACATCATCACATTTCTTTCCTCTCTGACCTGGTTGGATGAGAAGATTACAGATAATTGTATCTCCAAGTAAAATTGTAGAATTACATTAATTGGGACAAAGCCATGAAATGTGTGTATTGGGGTCTCTGAATTGGACTAGCAGATTTGTCATGTTCCCAGGGGTGAAAAGCCACAAGCAGCAAGAATAGAGATGTCAAGTCTAATCCCTGTTCATGCACACTCAGCCAGACCGAGCCTAGCATGCATGTGTATGGGGGGTTGAGAGGAATAGCTGTCAACTAAATTCTCTTATGATCAATTTTAGCTTTTCCATCAGAATCCCATATACTTCAGTATGCGACCAGGGAAGCCGGGAATAGTTATATAGAGACTATACAGAACTAGTAGGTGCTGAGGCCATATGACTGGAGGTACGTAACATGCAGCTACGGATCACTACTAGGTACCGCGTTGTGTATTTTGCCTACGCAGTACGGAGTAAATTACATTGGGATCGTCAAATATTCCGGGATTTTATTTTTCCTAGAAATGACTTTCAATCCAAGTCAAGTGACGTTGACTCAGGATGAGAAGTGACATAAGGCGATAATCCATCTATTACAAGACATAGTCATGCACAATCCTCCGTCACACCACTGACTGGTTTGTTTAACTCCTCATTGACCAGATAGGACGACCCTAATCGCCATCCTATCAGACCCTCCCTGCCCTGGAGTTCAGACACTAATAATTTGGCAGTGCCAGGGTACATTATGTCAAATGAAGGGTTAAATGATATGTTCTCAGACGCCTCCTATCATTACCATAAATCCTGTTAATGAAATCTTCGTTGATTAGGAGAGGGGATCGGACAGTGATCCCACGCCTGAGGGTTTCGCCTGACTCTACAGGTGGTAGCGTCTAGTGGCAATCATGTAATTATTACATGTACGGTGCGTTATTAGGCGGCACGGCAGGACACAAAGGTCAGGGAAGCTTTCGGGGGGTTAGAGAGGGTCATTGTAATGTCAAGAGTGACCACTAGGGGATGGGATTAGTCAGAGATCTGTGGGGCAGGTTTGCGGTTGCATCATATATGATGGCCTTCCTTTTTGAGGAGATCACTTTTCAGTGCAAACTTAGGTGGTCGCCTCTACAGGATTGACTTCAGTTGTGCCAGAACACAAAGTTGGCTCTGCTACATCCTCTGTGTCTGTATATAACGAGGCTAGATCCTCTGTCTGTATATAACGAGGCTACATCCTCTGTGTCTGTATATAACGAGGCTACATCCTCTATAATGTATACGATGTGACAAGGCCACATGTGTCGGCGGGGCCATGAGGATACACCGCCACCTCTGCAGTTGTCATGGCACGCTCGTCCCATCAGGAATGGCAGGTAAACTCCCTCGTTTTATTCCCCTGACGCTGTAGCGACACATCTCTCCTTCTCCACCTTCTCCCGGCACAAGACGCTCTGTGTCTCTACTGCAGATCTCTGCTGCGACCCAGTGTCTGGTGCTGAGGCTGAGACCACAAAGGAGCCGACACAAACCGCAGGAGAAGCGTCATCTCCACACACCAGTTACCAGGCCAAAAAGCCCCACACTTGGATTTAGGAATCTGTAACATACGTCTAATAATAAGTGACTATTACAGCTGAAGTGCATTCACTCATCTTATAGTTAGTGTATGAGTTTCCTGATGCTGTGACTGGATGTGCAATGTTTGGGTCAGAACAGAACTTGCAAACCGGCTTCAGAGGTAATAGAGGAAAAAGGAGCTGAGCAGATTGTACATAGTGTCCTATCTGCAGTCAGCATGTTATAGAGCAGGAGGAGCTGAGCAGATTGTACATAGTGTCCTATCTGCAGGCAGCATATTATAGAGCAGGAGGAGATGAGCAGCTTGTATATAGTGTCCTATCTGCAGGCAGCATGTTATAGAGCAGGAGGAGCAGAGCAGATTGTATATAGTGTCCTATCTGCAGGCAGTATGTTGTAGACCATAGGGGCGTACTATATTCAGGCAGCATGTAGCAGTAGCATTGTCAGGCCTATCTGTAGTCCCCATTGCTCTATAAAATTATAGCAAAAGATAGGACAATATGTACAAACCAAACAGCTTTCCATGTTAAGATACAACCAGCTCAGGTCTTCTTGCTCTATAACAGGCTGTCTGCTAATTGTACATTGTGTCCTATTGGCAGGAAGCATGTTATAGAGCAGGAGGAGGTGAGCAGATAGAGATCAATTTATAATCTCCTCAGCTCCTCCTATTCTATAACATTCTGCCTTCAGATGGGATACTATGTACAATCTCCTCAGCTCCACCTGCTCTATAACATGCTGCCTGCAGATAGGACACTATGTACAATCTCCTCAGCTCCACCTGCTCTATAACATGCTTCCTGCAGATAGGACACTATGTGCAATCTGCTCAGCTCCTCCTGCTCTATAACATGCTGCATGCAGATAGGTCACTACGTACAATCTGCTCAGCTCCTCCTGCTCTATAACATGATTCTTGCAGATAGGACACTATGTAATTTCATGGTTGCCTTTGATATCCGTGTTCAGCCATGCAGCTTCTGAATCGAGTAGAGTAAAGCCAACAATAACATTGTGTGACACTTTCCCAGCGTCGCTGCCACTTGGTTCTGGTGATCGGTGGAGATAATAGTAATCTCTCCCCTGTTGATACATTGATATTGGCAAAAAGCCTTTATTGTCTTTAAATGAGAAAACCCTTTCAGCACGTTTCCATTGATGCTATGATTTTTGTGCTGCAGTTTAGCTCTCGTTTTATGTAGATAAGAAACTTGTATACTGGCAGCTTCCAATAACAGGGAATGGAGATGGAAGTACAGCTCCGTTCCCTGCTTAGTGGTGTAACCCTGGTACTGCAGCTCAGGTCCTTATTGCAGTGTCCAGTCCCGGCCACTACAGCCTGGTGTGCTCTATCCTCATCAGGTGTGACCGAACCTGCAGCTGAGACTCCAGTGCATGTGTGAACAGAGCCCAGGTTACAGCAGAGTATTGATGGAAATTGAATCCAGTCCTTTAGATACAGTTCAGCGTTATCGTAATGAGATGCGGGCGAGAAGTCCTGAGCCTGTGCACTAAACTCTATCGATTTGCAATGTACAGCGAGGAGTCCTGCAACCTCCAGACTAATACATCAGGTCAGGCAATTACTTCACACGTCGCTAATTTAGACTGACATGTAAAGTATCGAAAGGGAGCGCGGCGCGCATGCACAAACCGTATTGTATCCAGGAGGGTGACACAACAATAGCAGGTCCAGGGACACACGGACAATCCAGGGGGTGACACACATGCCAGGATTAGACAGATGGAGGCTGAGATGCCGGGGGATTAGACCGCTGGAGGATAACGGCTTCGCTATAATGAACTAGTCACTATAGACAGATGGGGCAGGGCCCGAGGTTTTCACTACGTTATCAAACTGTGTCAAGTTGTTTTATGTCGTCCTAAATGACAAAGATTGTCCCAAGTTTAAAACTTACGACATAACCCAGACGTATCGGGGGAGATTTATCAAGCTGAGTAAGAATGTGCATTGTAGCCCATGGTGACCAATTACAGCCCAGCTTTCATTTTACCAGCGCTCATGAATATTTTAAAGGGGAGCTGTAATTGGTGGCTATGGGCAACTAAGCACATTCTTACTCTTAGGCAGCTTGATAAATCTCTCCCATTAAGTCCAAGTTCCTGGACCAAACACGGAGCAAGGACCCAGACTCGCAGCATCGTAGTCATGTACACTGGGGAGGTGGTGACTGACGACATCATAAGTAATTATAGATGACTATGACCCTGGAAGGGAAGGTCACTGCAATGGGTTCACTCCGGAAAATATGGCCTACATACTGTCTGTATTAAAGGCACTAAATAAAGCTGTAGGATCTGTCATTTCTTGTAGGGTCCGGGGATTTTTGTACAAAATCTCAATTTTATTTACCACAAAAAAAGACAATTCTTGATTTTAATCTTAATTTTCCTACTTGCGCTCCATCTATCTATGCCCCCAAATTGCTCTGTTTTATCTCCAGATGCCTCCTCATGCCCCACTTATCTTTTTATATCCTCCTTCTCACATTTCTTCTCCCCACCCATCTCACTTTGTTAACCCCTGCTTATCTCTCTATACCCCCATCCTTCTATGTTGTCCCCACTTATCTTTTTATACCCTGCTCACTAGACTCCTCTTTCTGCTTTTCCCCCTTTCTTTTTTTGCCCCTCTAGGCTCCATCTCACTTTGTTGCCTGCATCCAACCCATCTATGTTGTTCCCATTTCTTTTTATACCCTCTTCTCCCTATATCCTCATCTCTGCTCCCCACCTATCTCACTTTGTTAACCCCTACTTATCTCCCTATGCCCAATCCTTCTGTGTTGCCACCATTTATGTTTAATGCCTCCTCCTTTCATATCTCCCCAATTTCTCGTTGCCCCCCTTCCATTGGTCTCTATGCTCCCATCTCCCTTTGTTGCCCCCCTTCCATTGGTATCTGTGCCCCTATAGAGTTTCCATTGCCCCCCTACTAATCTCTTTGTCGCCCTCCATAACTTTCAATGCCTCCTTCTCTCTAAACCCACATATCTATATCTCCCCCCAATGCTTTCTGTTGCGACCCATTGTTCTGGGTGCTCCATCTCGCTTTTCCCCACCTATTCTTTCTATGTTGCCCCCTACATCATAGCTTCCATGATTGGGAGAGAATATATTTCAGCTCCAATGTTAGCTCTGCCTCTATTCCACCAGGGACAAGGCTAACATTGCTAGTCCCACATCTCCGGAGGCCATTGAGGGAAGAAAAGCATCTGATGGGAGCTGGAACCATGAGCTCCCTGCTCCAATGTTTGCTCCACTCCGGGGACCAAGCTAATATTGATTTCACAATCCAGTAAACAATCAGAATTGTGCATCTTCAAATTGACGAATTAATCGTGTTAATCCAATTAATCGCCAGACCTAATGTATTGATTGCTGATCATCTTACTAATCCCAACAATAAGGGCCACCATGTCCTCTATTTCAGTGAAGCAGAAGACAAACCTGCATGCTGCCGATCCTCAACGGCATGTGACCATTGCAGCCAGTCAGAGGTCTGCGTCATCCCAGCAGGGGTCAGATGTCACCCCCCCCCCTTATGTCCCACCCATTGTAGCACTAGGGGGAGAATCGGGTCACTGTGCTTAATTATGGTATTGTAACATAAAAAAAAGTTCAGCTGTGCTCCATATATATACATCCAGAGAACTAATCCCATCCTGATGGGCGAATCTCTAGACTGAATACAACAAAGGGCAAATCTCTTGTATATTTGGGATTACGTGTCTGTCATTTTATTCTTTCTATAAAGAAGTTTAGTAAGTAAAATATTCTTGGAATGGAATAGCCTCTGAGATTTTCAATAACCGTTTAACAATGATTCTGCACCATCAGCGCTCGCCGGCTCATGTGCACCAAGCAATTAAATTCCTGTGAATTATCCGAAAGCCTGGCAACCCTAAAATATGACCTATAGCAGCATAGAACTAGACATAAAAACACTGACTGTATTATACGCATCACAACATTATCCATCTTATTGGAGCTGCAGGCTCTGAAATTACAGAAGATTTAATGGGGATGTCTAGTTTAGGAAAGAAATTGTTATTAGAGGGTGTCCATGTCAAATTACAACCTTCACTTACAATCCAAAAGCAGGGGGATGACTACACAGAGCAGTCCTTTTCTTGGGGGTGGGGTGTATATAATAAACAGCAGGCTATCGTGTAATGCCATATGTCTCCTGCGGAGGCACTGCAGAGGAATTGAACATGTGTTCCACCACTGATCAATGGAGATCACTGGAGTAATTGCAGCAGGACACCTTGTGATCAGGGGATCTGTCTATAGAAAAGTACTTGCCTGAGGTAGTTAACCCGATCATTTGGTGTAATTGATTTGCATTATATAAGCAGGGATAATTTGCATAATAGTGAATGTCGTTAGTAGGAACTTGGCATTTGAAACAGGTTGTTTTCTCCTACTGAGCAGACAATAAAGAATATTGTTAATTGAGGTCTAACTGTAGAGAAAACAAACTAAGGGACATGCAAACAAGCATGTAGGTGCCTAGTGGGCGGTTCTGAGTCTGGCAAGTGCTCAGCGTGTTCTCCATAATTCCTGCTCTATGCATCCCTTTGGTGTGGATTGATGAGAATCATGTTGCAAACTTTACAGGGGCTAGCCAGTGCACTTTCCTGGCTGGGGACCACCCACTTGACACTTAAATTCTTATTTGCATATATGTTAAAGACAATTATGCCACAATTTGTTTCCACATCTGTTTAAGCCCCTGAACCAGCAATGTTATTGGTTTCATGGATGAAAAAAACCTTCCAAAGAAGAAAACTCCCACAACATATTTATTCTAGTAAATAATCACGTTCCACATGAAATAACAATTCTCAAGCATCTTGACTTCTAGTTTTGAGTAGTGTCGTTCTTGTGTTATTCCTCCCAGACGTTTAGGCGTTACCATTGTCCTTGTCGAAGGGGTGTGTCTGGCACCGTGTCAGGGCCACACCCCCAGCTAGACAGTGACACTCCCCCAACTGCTTAACACCCTGTTGTTTTGTGAGTTTTCAATAATCTAGAATAGTTATATAATCCCTCTTTTATGAAGTCACTGAAAACAGATTCTAAGAATTTCATTGCATTTGGGGAAAAACAAAAATCTATCCAAAAGCTTCTCCAAACCAGAATTTTTTTGTAGATCATCGTTCCAGAGAGTTTTTCCTGGCATGACAGAGCAGATTTCACCATCATTCACCCCTTACAGATGGGAGATGTTGTGAAACTGTTGCATCACTTTTTGGGCAGGAGCAAATATCCAAAAATGTACAAAGCTCCTGAAAAAACAATGTGATGTAATGGGTCTATGACTCGAGTTTGTGGAGAATACAGGTGCTTGTTATTACAATAATCGTCTTGGGGGAAGGGGGGGTTGTTTCAAAGCCAAAAGCATTTCCTTTATACCACCTGACATATGCTAGTTGCATGGGGAGGAGACAGGGAGATCATAGCCTCGCTTGTCCGTGAGGCAAATATAAAAAGTTGCCCCCTTGGTCATGCAGTGCCTCCTGTCTATGCAGACGACATTAGTTAATCGCCTAAGAGATCCTTTCTATGTTTAGTAAGTATTTTAAGTGGCCTTTCTTGCTTTTTTGTGGCTTACTGTGCTCCAGATGCTTCCCCCCCTGCCGCCTGAGGCGAGAGTCTCAACTTCATGAGAACTTCATGTTTAGGCTTTATTCATTCAAAATACCTAGTTTTGGCTTGGTTCTTTTTGCACATTGTTTAAGGGGCTACCGGCTTCTTCTTTTTTTTTTTCCGCTAACATTACCCATCACCTGATGATTGGAGGAGGGGTCTGGACCCTGAGACCTCCACAATATTAAAAATTGGACTATGCTATAAGTTCCAAATTAGGTAGTAACCCTCTTAAGTTTGGATAATAATATCATTAATTCTTGTAGCTCAGGTTGCCCAAAAGTCCCAAAGCGGTAAAGGGGTTGCAATGATGGTCTCTTCTTGTTTAGAAAGACTTCCGATCTTCACAGATCATAAAGTTATGGAATATTCCGCATTCATGGGATTGGAATGGGTCACAGATCCCCCATTAAAAAAAAAAAAAAAACGGGATTACTGTGTAGGAAAAAGTAATACGGAATACACCACTGTGGTTCCTTTACAATCGAGATAGATGATGTTCCTAGATTTTGGATTCTTATGAATTAACTGACGACATGTTGTCCCACATTGTATTATGATCCCTTTAAGGACCAATTATGATATAGCAATTCAATATTCTAGATTAATGTGCAAAACTCCATCCTGGTCATGTGTTTCCTTATTAAAAATAATCATCCATGGACTGAATAAAAGTATCAAAATGTGTCTAGAATGATATCAAGATACAATACAAAACATTGTCCTTGTACCGTAACGGATATGATTTACAGTGATGAAAGGTCCCGGGTACAATGTTATACTGTATAACACAGAGCTGTTATGATGGCCTTGTACAGAGCTCCAGGTTATGGAATCACTAGAGCCAGGCTTTGTTATAGATTTCATCAGATTGGACGGAAAAATAAAGAATGGTGTCATTGCTGTAAATAGCAGAAGCATCACCCACCAGTGGTGGTCAATTATATGATCTGTATACTGAATATATTTACACTTTTGGAGAGTCTCCCATTCTAAATTGTCCCTGAATTCAGGGGAGGACCATCTGTTATGATATCTCCAATACACACATAGATATTACATGATCTCCCTGTAGGATACAATCAGAAGCATTGGCAGCATGGAGGAACTTATACAGCAGTAGTGAGCAATAGTACTAAGAATCAAGCCCATTGGTGCAAAAGGATGTGCTGTATCGGTTCCATGACTCTAAGAAGTGTTTTGTGGACATTGTAGGGGCTTGTTATTACAATAGTCGGGGTGAGGTTGGTGTAAGATTTCCTTTATACCACCTGACATACTAATGGCATGGTACAAAGAACTTCACGTTCAGGCTATACTCATCAAATATTACTAGTACATAACTACAGCCAACAACTGCATCGTTGGGGATTGGTGGTTCACTCTAAATCAGCAGTTTCTTCCTCCTCTATTGTTACCTCCCCAAAGACTTATATGGCAAGCATGTAACCTGCTCCTTCATCTATCTAGACTCATTGATTTTTGCAGGAATGGCCAACTCTCAATCGGTAGATGTGCTGATAGACTTCGAAAAATGAAACAGGTAGTCTTATAGAAGATTAGGATCACACTAATATCCTTTTTAGAGATGAGCAGACTTAACAATCAAGTTCAGGTTTGGCTGCCTGACCCGGACAATGGTTTGTTTTCTTAAGTTGCATGGTTTCTCTTGGCTACCAGTCTAGAACAAAGTTCTTGATTATTTTTTTTTTCCAATAAATCTTAGTGGTCTTCAATCTGTCCGCATTATTTAGCATTTCTCCATGTGTATAGGGTGTACAATCTAATTTCTCTTTCTAGGGCATCCATGCTGGCGAAAAGGCCATAGGAAGCCAAGACCATCAATAAAAGATGGGCAAGCAAGTCAAGTGTTAGACACCTGTAAAACCCATCAGCTTTATAGTATGGTTTGTTCTAGATCTTCAGCAGGAATGTGAAGAAATATTTTGCATCTAAAGTACATGAAGAATTTACTTTAGTTTTGAGCTTTTACTCTCAAATGTTCTTCTAGAGGGTGGCAGATGAGTGCGCTGTGTCGCTGGTATGCTTGCCCTTGGTAATTTGTCGTAACTGAAAAAAAAATTGGAACAACGAACAAAAGACTTCCTCATTGCTGTAAATGTAGGACATGTTGTCACAATAACAAGCAGAACTGTTCCTTCTGTAACCGTCCTTGTAAATCTGAGGTTGTCTAAGAGGGTGGACAATAGATACAAACTGTAGATAGTAATTATCTGTTGATATGTAAAGTTTACACAACCAAATAATCTGGTCAAATTGTGAGAACTGGTGTAACCTGTGTGAATCCAAGCCAAAATCTGCCCATTTATGGGGATCAACGGGTGCCTAAGTATATACAGTTTTGGCCACATGAAGTTTCCCATGAAGTTTTCCCCAATATGTCAACACTATTTATATATTGGGGTGTTGGACGAAAACTGAGAACCTTGTCAAAGATGAGAGCATACACGCTCCATGAAGATGTTGGTCATATTTTCCACCAAGAGATTGTACTTGCCTCACAGCCACTCCAAGAAAAGTGTAAACGTGGCATTAGACTGGATATGAACGTTTGGGAGTAATATCTATGAATGCACACCGGGGTCAAAGTGAAAGGAATAAGTCATAGCCAAACACCTTTGATGACAACCTTAACGAAAATCAACCTTCAAAATCCATCAGGATAAACCAGGGACACTTACTCATAGATGAAGGCACCATGACAATGTATGCCTCCTGCCTTCTAAAATCAACATTTAAAATTATGCTAATGGCCCAGAAGGGCTGTGGGAACATTACCAGATCCCTCTGTGCTATGCAGCCACATAGTAGGTCCGGCCAAAATTATTGGGTTTAGCCAACCCAAGTCTACGAAATCAAATACCAGAGACACCATGAAACTTGACGTCTTTGAGGCCTGATGTAATAAAAAATGAATAAAATGTCATAAGAAATTATAAATATATTTAAATATTAGACAATCCTGTTGCCTAGAGACTTGGTGCACGACTATAATCTGCCACCCAAGTAGAATATTTTTGGTCTGTGTTGTTGAGCTCCGGTAAGGAGATGAGGAGGGTTTGGAATCCTTTTCACAATTAATATTTCAGTCATGCGGAAAGGCTAGTCCTTTTCCATTCCAGTTCATTAAGCCGTAGATTTCTATTAAACGGGTACCTTTACGGCTGGGAATCATTTTTAATTTTCGCAGCTGATGTTTTTGTCGACTAAACAGAATCACATGATGAAGCTGAGACTTTATCTGCCGCCATTACAATTAAAAACTTACAAGAAAGGGGAAAAACATGGTGACAAAGCTCTCTGAAATGTGGATGTATAATGTATGTTAAATGGGCCATATACCGGGGAGGGCAATAGATATTTTTTATGTTTTCATCACTTAAAATAAAATAACGACACCAAAGAAATTAGAGAGCAATGACACAATGAGTACAGTAGCTACCGGATAAAAAAATTCTATTGAAGAAAAATGTAACTTCTACTCCTATAAATTTGTTTTTAGATCCAAATAAGGGTCAGCGGTAGGTCCATACACACCTCATGGTGACCTATTGCCCTTTCTTCTAGTTGTAAAAAGGGTGTCCCCTACTCATCTTTAAAAGACTTGAGGATCATGGAATTTCATCTACCCATTAGAGATGAGTGGACTTGATGTCCGCGTTTGGGTTTGCCACCTGACTCCCACGTATTGCCGGATTGGCGTCCAAACAGCAAAACCGGAAAATGAACACTAACTGCTACTAGCAATGGCTATGATTGGCCAAGGGAACTCCCCTGGACTCATCAAGTCCACCCATCTTTACTGGCCATACACGTAAAATAGTTGTAGGCCAAACGGTCTATACCAGCCTATTTTGACAACATATTATGCCCCTTAAGAAAAAAAAAAGATCATCTTGATAACGTCTTCTGCCATTGAGGCACACATCACCATACACACTGCATACTCCGATAGACTCAAGACAATTGGTGAGCTCTGCCATCTTTTATCCAAAATGTATGGTCATCCAAACAGTAGACCTTCTTCATTCTAGTACTTACACTAGACAGCATGCTCCCGTAGTACCCAAAACAGTTCCCTTTCATGGTTGCTCAATTATTTTTTAATATATGGGACCAGTGAAGATACTGGAATTGTGGGAGATTTAATGGTTCAGTAGTGCAAATATTTGACCACCATTCTGTCTCAGACCAACAAATGAATAGACCAGTAGGTCAGGCATGCATCGTTCCATTAATTTGTAGGTACTGCAAAGAGAGATCCAAGCCTTGTACTCAGATATCTCCAGTTGGCCCATAGGTGATGAATGGGGCGGTCAGGGCAAAATCATGACTTACTACTCTATTCTGATGGGTGACGAGAAACCTCTTCTCCCCCTCTCCAGAGGGTACATATCCGTTTTTCAGCTTGGGCCATGACTGGTTGAGGTCACCACTCTACATTCGGAGTATTTGTACAGTGTGTGCCTGAGCACAGTGCCCTACACACTGATAAGGCTTATCATCTGGAAGGTTTACTTACCTGCTACTTGTATAAACACCCCTTTATGCATCTGCATAGTAGTAAGAATTTATCGTTTCTATGATGTGCTATTTTCGTTGATTTGTAGGGTTTCAAAAAATGTGAGAGCTATGAAATGGTGATAATATGTGGAGTGCCGGAAATGTTGGACTAGTGTGACTCCATTATGTATAAGAGCTCACCTTGACTCTTATTATATTGGAATAGCGACAGAAAAATATTTACATATATTTATTAAGGGAAACTCGGAGTTAAATACATAGATGTCTGGTGCCACATGAAGACTCTGTAGAGAGGATTTCTAATATTTTTTTTTATTATTATCTTTGTTATTATAAAATTATTTTATATTATATTTAGTATTGGTGCCCAGTTACAATTTTAAGATATCTTATGTGCATAGGTGTATGTGAAATTGAGATGGATAAATGAACTCCTAGATTAATGAATGGATAGATGCTTGTGTGTATGGGTATTGTAGATATAAGCATCTTTGGATATCGGATATAGATGGATAGATAGAAGTGTAAATGGAAGTTGTAGATGCATGGAGGCATCTTTAGATACTTTGGATATAGATGGATAAATAGAAGCATGATTGGGTGTTGTCGATAGATGGATGCCTCTAAGGACATATAGTTGGACGTATGGGTGGATACAGTAGATGGGTGGGTCTTGTAGAAAAATTATGACATCTATAGATGCTTTGGATATTGGATATAGATGGATAAATAGAAGCATGAATGTGTGTTGTAGATAGATGGATGACTCTATGGACTTATGGGTGGATGCAGTAGATGGATGGGTCTTGCAGATACATGAAGACATCTAGAGTCACTTTGTATATTGGATAAATAGAAGCATAATTTGGTGTTGTAGATGGATGGAAGCATTTATGGACATATAGTTGGACATATGGGTGGATACTGTAGATGGTTGGGGCATGTAGATATATGGATGCATCTATAGACACTTTGGATATATAGATGGATAGCTAGATTCATAGAGGCGTGTTATAGAAAGATGGATGCATCTGCGAACACTTTTAATGGATACTGCATATGTGTATAGATTGATGCTTGGATGGATAAAAATAGGTGGATGGATAGATTATAAGTGTCAAAATGAATTACAAGTTGCATCCAAAAGCTTGTGGTTCACATCAAATGAGGTGGCAGGTCAGATTTTGCCCATGGGCCTTGTGTATGATAAGTGTGCATTAGATAGATGGCGCAATGGATAGATACTAGAGATGTATAGATACTGTAGAAAGATAGATAGATAGATAGATAGATAGATAGATGGCTGTATGGATGGTTGATTGAGTCCTACGGATGGACGCAAAAATGGATAGATGGGTGGACACATGGACTGAAAACAGATGGATGCATATGTAGTGAGTGGGAATATATTGTAGTTTTAGGAGAATATAATTCAATAAGTGAATACATTGATATTTTGGTTACAGTGAACTCGGAGAAGGACTTAATAAGTATTATAGGTTTGACATTTATCTTCTTAATAAGTTCCCTCTTCTTCCACATACAAATGAACAGTCTTGTGCCCTCTCTGCAGATAATATTCAGAAAGTGATCAGCGCCATCCCCTCTGGAAATGTAATTGTTAATGAAGTTATATATCTCTGTCCAGATTCCCCACTTAAGAGCATGATGAAGTTTGGTTAATCAGGATCCATGAATATTGCTGGTCAATCACTGTCACCCTGGAGTGGCCTCTATTACGGGTTGCAGTTAAAGGCATCACTTACTAGGGAGTGGTAGAGATAATTGGAGCTGAACAGAGACAGCTTCAAGCAAAGAAAATAAGTGGTGAGGCCGGGACGCGGAAGAAGAGATTAATTTATATATACGAAAGGGATGGAAAAGAAAGCATAGGGTTGTGCTGTGCGGATTTACGGCACCCACTTGTGGGAGTCATAGAGGAGAAAGGCAGCGTCTAAACTCCAAACGCGTGAGGTGACTCACATCTCATTCATTTAGGTAGATTAGAGGCACCAGAAGAGACGAAATGGAATCTATCAATTCCTGCCACACACTGAGTATCTGATGCAATGTGCACCTGAGCCCAACGAGTCTACTCCTTACGAGGCACAATACAGATCTATACGTTTTAATTTATCCTCCGTAACATAAAATCACACTCTAATAAATCCAGCTAATAGTCAGTGCCGCCCGGCCGCTACCACCCAGAAGTTATTAGGCCTGTATCTTCTCCTACAGGATTATTAGCTGCGCTGTGTGCACAGGACGAGCGGCTTCTGAATTGTTTCTTATATTTTATAATTACTTCTAATTAATACAATTACATTCAGGTTTTAGAGGAACTTTTGAAGAAACGAGATGAAGGCTTGAAGGCATTTTCTAAAGAGAACATTAATAAGAGTGAAAATTACAAGATGCTTTTTGCCTTCATAACCTTCTCTATCCCCATTTAGCCATATCGGATGAGTGGCGGTGGCTAGTTGTGCCGATTTTGATGAAACCTGACCACTATGAACTGAGGGGCTTCTGACTCCCGATGGAAGATGATGGCATGAAGGATTGGCACAGAACTTTGGTTTTAATATGTACAACCTTTTTTTCTCAGTTGAGATGTGGAGTGTTCAGACTTTTCCCTAATTTCAGAAGTGGGGATACGGGGATTATAGAAGTGAGGAAAGAATTGTATTTTTTTAATATGCATCCTTTGTTTCCAGAAAAGAGGCTGCTGTTGGAGGTGTCTAGCCACAGCTTATTTCCATTTTTCCATTTCAGGGTTGGACGATAGGACCATGGGGACATGTATTTGGAGAAATGGTTGTTGGCCAAACAAGTGACCAATGCATATAGAGAGTCAGAATGGCAATTCTCAAGGAAATTGAAATGTATTCAAATGATCTTTTCTCTAGAAGGAGGAAAACCATGTCTCTTGTGCCATTCATAGGCTGAGCCTTGAACTATGGCTATAACTGTTACCCAATTAAAAACTTATACTTAAATACTTACTTTGTTGGGTCCCACAAAGATCAGGGTATTGGTGGCCTCGATGAGATGCCTTTGATAGAGCTCTGGTGGGACGCGTCCCGTTTCAAGACACTGGATGGGTCGAACATTGACTTACCGAGTAGTTATCTATAGGGGGCACAAGAGTAATTTTCTATCTTCTAGAGGAGAGCTCATTTACATAGTTGAATGCTTTGTGTTGCTAGGACACTGTTCCTTCCTTTGTTGGTCTGTAACTTTCATTTTTTTTTTTTTTGCCAAATTTTCAAGCCTGTCATATGAGCTTCTCTCCACAGTTACATAATCCCAGGAGCAGACAGGTCACTGCCGCCCACAAATCTGCTCTTGTAAACATTTCTGTGGATCCATTTTACTCCATTCCGCTCTAATGCACTGAAGCTTTTATGGTAACATTTCAATATGAAATGTTAAAATCTCATCTGTTGCATCTAGTTTCTGGAGCGGGCACTTTATGCTCTGCAAACCGTGTGCAGTCATGTTGTGGTCAGACTATGTAATCTAATCTGTCTCAATGAAATCTGTGTGGACTGGAGGACGTTTCATGTGCGGTGCATTATCTCATCCTGACTCACCTGTACACTCCCTTTCCTTGGCTATTGAACACATTATCTCACCGCTTCCCGTCTTGCCAAGTTGGTACATCAGCTTCAGCTAGCCATGACCTCGTGGAAGAGTGAAGGGCAAAAGCAGAGAACAAATCGGGAAGCCTTCCATTCACTCCTCCTCTCTCCAGCTCTAATTGTGTTTTCAGTACTCGGTCTGGCATATATTTCGATCTGACACATAAAACACAGATAAATATAGCCGTCCCTTTCTGCTAATTGCTAAAAGTGTGAACAGAATTTATAGCCGATTCTTGTCTTTTTCTAAAGGTACAAAGTTGCAAGCTAAAAGTTTTCTTTGTTTAACAGCTTATCTGCTTGATATGATCCCTGGTGTTGGCCATTTTACATTCTATTAGCTTTGCCTAAATTTGCCAATTTCGGCAACACAAGATAAATATCTGAGGTTAGTAGATATTGGGCAAAAGAAGGATCAAAATGAAGGATTACAACATGGCAAATCATTTTTTTTTTTTTCAAAGCCTGGCAGTGGCTCGCCACTATCCCCATTCAGAACATGGCAGAGTACACGTGTGCGTGAGGGTTAGGAGTGGTAGTTGAGTGCCTGACCGTCAATTATCTAATTTATATAGAATAATATCCATTAAAATCAGTGCTTACGCGTGGGAGTTCATGGTCATTTAGAGCCGGAGATGTTCTTAGTAGCCAGATAATGAATGAGTGTTCTCAAAGAGGTTGAAATCCATCCTTAAATTCCTGAAAAGTCTGTAAAATTGTAATAAAGAAGTTCCACTGAGAAGACTGGTGGTGGCTGATAATTGTAAAATAATGAAATTTAAAGATCTCCCAATGGACTCGCTCCAGTAATCATGCGTCTCGCAACATCAGAGAAGACACCAAGGAAGGTCATTCAGCCAATGGGTGATGGAGACAAACTACAATCAGAGATTGGCTGAGAAACCTGTTTCCTGTGGTATCGGAAGATACACAGGAAATGGAATGTAGCAAGAATCGGTAGTGGTGCTACCAGATTGGGAATAGTAGGAACGGTTTTATTATGGATCTGGCCCTCAGCAGACCAGTTTTGAGTAGATTTTTCTCGAACTGGAAAACCTCATATAAGCCATCATGCCGCCCCCCCCCCCCAAAATAAAAAATACTAAGAAATGATCTTAAGATTTTAGATCTTTTTCCTCTGAACATGATATGGCTTGGTATTGAAATAGATCAGAAAGATATCTCACTGTACAACCAAGAACATCTGAGGTTTGGTGTACGGGGGCTGTGGTAGCGGTAAGGACATTACTTTCTGGTAGACACTTTTTGTAAAAACAGAACAGAATTTTTAATATCTGACAAAAGAGAATTGAAGGAATGATATTTACGGAGTCGCAGTAGGAGAGAAAGCTCACAAGTCGCAGAGGAACAAACTTCACTGATGGAGGAATCTGTCCTGCCGTGACTGATTCTTTTTAATATCTAGCGTGACACAGGTCTAACATAGCAAATAAAATCTAGAAGAAATGGCAATGGCTACAATAGAAAACATTACTGTTCCAGTATATTCCATCAGTCATGTAATGATGCCCAGAGCTTTCTGCTGACCTCTGTGCTATACAAGGCACCTTATATTAACCTGCTGGGTATAGAATATAGAGAGTATTCCAATTACTATTTCATAAGGCAGATTGAATGCAATAATGGTCCGGCGGCTCAGTGGTTAGCAAAGGGGTCCTAGGTTCAAATCCAACCAAGGACAACATATGTTTGAAGGTTGTATGTTCCCTGCTATATGTATGGTTGTTTTGGTTTCCTCTTAGACCCACAAAATATTCTTAACAATATTCTCCATTCTATTGCATTTCAGACTTGTACGGTCAAACATACAGGTCTGAAACGCGTTGGGTTGTAGAATTATTACTGCATTGCTCATCATTAAATCCATGATTTTATTATACCATTAATTAAGACATTTTAATTGCTGGATTACATTATTTTCTTTAACTACTTTCTCACCTTGTCAACCTACCAAATGAATCCATCTCCTTTCATGTGAAGTCCTGGTTGCTGTCCTCAGGCCCAAGAGGTCTTGTACGCTGGCCACATGGGTTGGTTGCAGTTGAGTCCCACATAAGAAAGTGGGACTACACTGTTATACTCACAGATGAACCTGAACGATCTGCTGCCTGAGGCGAGCTGTAGAAAGGCGCCTTCTCCACCGCATACAGTAGTATTGCATCAGGTTATTTTTTTGCCCGTGGGGTCTCCATGCAGTGTTTCACACTTGGTTTGAAGGAACAATATTTTTAAGAGTCAAGTTCTGCTTTGTAGTAGGTTACTGCAACCCTGATGCTGCCCCTCATCTTTTTGCAAATGGTGCTGCCTGGGGCAAGAGGCTCAACTCACCTCATGGATGGTGCATACCATGCACAGCACTATACAATGTAGGGCGCTGTGCTTGGTAAGCAGTAATGAGCAGAATTCATTGATCTCTTCAATCAGCTGATTGGATATTGATCACCTTTCCTAAGGACAGTGCATCGTAAAAACAAAAAAAAAGAATATCTCTGTACCTAGTCAATTACTTATAGTTGAAGACAGGGGAGCCACATACTTGTGAGCAGTTGGATTCCCAGCAATCTGATTTTTTAATTTTTTTTTTAAATCGGCTTAATTAGTCATCAGCAAAATACCATGGCAAATCTCTGCCGTACATCTCGTCAGAACATGACTCTGCTATTTACAATGTGATCTGATTGCAGGGCATCGCAGCCTGTCTTTGATATAAAGTGCGTCCAACGTCTGTTACCAAGCGGTTATCCTGACAACCTGGCAATTTGCCGGCAAATATATAATTTTGATAGGTCAAAATATTACAGATTTCAACTGACAAATGTTGCGAATTGAAGTATCCGACGCAGAAAACCCATGCCCTTTAATTAGCGAACCATCCATCAAATCCGCCTTGGTGCTGCCCTTTGAGACATAATTGATTGTATATTGTAGTATTTTCGCTTTGGTTTAATCTGTTTTCAATGACAACTGGAGGCTCCATAATTCATATCTGGAGAGATGGTGGAGGCCTTCAGTTGAGTCATGTCCATACAGCGTTGCCCTCCTCAACAAGGATCATTCGGAAGCTTATTATGTATTACCCACTTGAACAAATTTATTTATCATCGTGAAGGCAAAATGATAAAGCCTGACCTTTTGTGTAAATCTGGATCGGTGCTGTTTAAGCAGGACCTATTTGACATGTCTCTTTAAAGGAAATCTACCATCAAAATCCATCAGGATAAACCAGGGACATTACTCATAGATCCAGGCACTGTGACTGGGGTAATCTTATATTTGTTATCCATGGCCTCCTACTTTCTAAAATCAACTTTTACAATGATGCAAATGAGCCTTTGGCTCATTAGCATGATTATTTGGTTTTGGTAGATTTTCAAAATCTGATTTGGTGGCCTAACTGTGTTCTCAATAAAGAAACCTTGAAAAAAGGGTTTGCACAAAATTCTAATAATATGGCTACGTCGTTGTGCTGCAGGTGCCGATGGGTTGTGTCTGGTATTGCTGCTCAGTTTCATTAAGATGAATATGGTCTGAGGTGCAATACCGCACATAGCCAATGAATGAAGGTGGCACCTATTGCAGATATTCACAGAAATTTGGTGTGTAAGGGCAACTCAGGTGGCTATGAAAAATACAGGTCATGAAAAAATTTCATGGACCAACCATGGCTCTACTGAACTGAACCCTATAACTCATTGTGATTTATACTGCTGTCGGTAAGAGAACCTTTCGCCACCTCCACAAACTCTAACTTTCTGAATCTTTCAATAGTTTTAACTCCACGGATTCCAAAACAGTTGGAATTTTTTCTCCAGCCCAATCCAGAGTAGTCATCACTGTTAGTTTTTCCATTCAATATGCTAATTTGTCTCCCTACTGTCAAGAGGGCTGGAGCAGACAGCCTTGTACCGCCCACCTGATAGTGGGGGCACTAAACATAAGAACACTAATTCTTCAGGAATGCTGGGGGCTAGAAAAAAAATTTCAGCTACACCGGAATTGGAGGAGCCCCACCAATTAATGGAGGTAAAACGTTGGCTCCTCTTAAACTTTATACCCAGATATTTTGGGTAACTTGTGAGGAAGAAAGATAGAGAAATCTAATATTTAAGCTCTAGGCTCTATTAAAGTCCTGGTTATATTATGTATACCCCAAATCTACAGTAGAAGTTATCGTAATCAAAACCGGAACCATATGATTAAATGTCTACGTCCACCTTCGAAGATGCAATTTCGACCTACAGCGCAAAAGGAAGCCGTTTCCGAAACTGCCGGCTAAGGAATTTTTTTTTCTGGCTACAAAGGGGTTATTATGTATAATGTCCATTTAAATGTATGGTTTATGCAAATTTTTGGTATCCCTATGTATAATGTATAAATAAGCATAATAACCTCCAGAAACATTATTAATATTACATCCTAGCTCCGAATCTATTTCCAGCTCTCATATGTAACCATAATTAAATGTATAAATCCGTTTGAAAAGAATAATCCTAAAATATGTATGCGACCCGCCATAATTCCATAATTTTCCTGATGCCAATATCGCGTTCAGTTGCCGGAGGCTCAAAAATTTTAGCAATCATTTGAATGAAATTAGCATTTTGTGCTAAATTATGGTGCTGGGTTTTAAACTGTGAGGAACGTGTATTACATCTCGTCTGTCTTTCGCGACAAAGGGGTGAAATTTTATAGGGTTGTGGTTGGGTCGTTGGTTTCAGTGAAACCTCTGATAACATGTGGAGATGCAACTCTGTACTGTAAGGGAAAGTGAAAGATGGATCGGATTACCTTATGTTACCAAATACAAGGGTGTAAGGATGAGTTAATTCATTGCCGTAAGGTTTAGGATACAGGTGGCAGTTTCTATCTTCTGGCGCTATCTCTTGCTATTCATAGAATGAGATCCATTACAGTCATAATCCTCACTCTTCCAGCTAATTTATGTAAATAAAGAAGTTCCAAATGCTTCGATATATATAATTTCCCTGCACTGTAATCAGTTGTGAGGAAAGGGGTACTATTCCCCCCCCCCAACCCCATTTGAATGGATTTAAAGTCGTGCATCGATACCCGATCCCACTGTATTCAATTTCTGTGGCAGTGATGGTGAACCTTTCAGTGGCGAGTGCCCAAACTACTGCCAAAATCCAACATTTATCACAAAGTGCCGACATGGCAATTTAATTTCAATTTAATTTAACTTTATGCTCCCTACTCTGCCACAGCTTTCAATCGTATTGGCGCCTTAAGGACATAAGTACTGTTGAAAGAAGGAAGAGAAATTTGGATTATCATTGTAGCTTCCTTCCAGAGTCCCTTTGGACAGGAAGAATCAAAGGGCAGGAGCTCCAGTGATAATCCAGCTGTGTCCACATCTCCTTGATCCTCATGCAGTCCCAGGACTGCAGGAGGTGGCATTTAGTCGCTCAACCTGTCTGGTAAATTGTGTCCTTGGTTGACGGCCCTGGTTTCCACAGAGCGGGCTCCGACTACCACAGTTGTATGGGATTAACAGATTTGGCCAAATTGAGCTCTTAGCTATATTCCTCCATCATATACAGTAGGCCGGGATTGTAGTGACATTGTAGAGTGCATGTATGAACTTGCTCAATTAAAGCTGAAACACAGAACTCCATATTCCTGATAAATGGGGTCAGACATTTGATGTTTTGTCCAGGTATGTTGTTCATTGTTGTGCAGTAGAAGGTGCCAAGACCTGCACTGGAAATATATAATATTATATGTCTTATATAGAGAACACCAATATCGGCCAAACATGCTCCAGTAAGGTCTACCCCGTCAAACAGCCCCTTTTTAGGTCGGCCGACCTTACTCGTTGACATTCCATAGATTTCCGTCCCAATGGTCAACTTCTACCGATAAGATATTTTTGGCAGCCATTACTACTTCTAGGGTTTTCAACTGGCTTAAATCTTTAGCATAAACTATTTGTCATAAGTTTTGTATCTTTTAGGGTCTGTTTTTACCTTTCCACAAGAATCTTTTTAGATACATTTTATTCGATTTTTTTAGTATTTTTCTTGAAGTCGTTAATCACCTTCTAACCTTGGCTTGGGTAACAATTTACCGAAAATCTCACATTTCCTTGTTGCCCGTGTGTCATCCTTCCTCTTACAGAAGCAATCTCACAAAAATGTTTTGCGTATCCAATCCACCATGACACCCTTTATTTTCTCTGTGTGCTGTCTGTGTTGAGAAAAGCAAGAACCGTGAAGCTAAAATGTATCCCTCGGGAGAAGCTCTTGGCAGGTGGCAGATTGTCACTGTTTTTACACACAGTTTTACTTTGACATTGTTAGTGCTATCATCACATCATGCTAGATGAAATCTCCAACTTTCTGCTTATTTTTCTTACACAGGTAGGAAGAAAAAAAAATAAAAAAGGAAAGTGCAATGTCTGGTCTAAAAGGCAGTTAAGGGGGATTAACCTTAGATGAACCCACCAAGTCGTGGGAGACCTTCTCCTACCAAATAAAATTGGGGAAAAGAAATATTGGACATATTAAATTGCACATGCCCGATCCTCAAGGGATCAGCAACAGTGAACTCCCCTCTCCCATGCTCAACGTGTGTATAGGAGGGGGAACAGCTGTTGGCTGTCAGCCGAATGAGCAGTCAACCGACCTCTATGGAGGAAATGTAGGCGCTGGGGTGTACGATTGGTTCCCTGTTGTTGGTAGTACACATTATCTTCTGTATATTTATTGGAAAATGTAGGCAAATTTTTTGGGGAGATTTTTATACACTGATGCCAGTGGCCAATACTATGCCAGCTCCTAAATACCATGCAAGGTTAAGGTTCATAAGGCCTAGGTAGTGCCCATGTGCAGGGCAGTAACGCACTTCGCTAGCAGTGTATTCAAAGCTATTTAATGCTAATTAGACAAGCACTTGTGTGACATCACATGACCAAGGGCCGGTGTTTATTTACAGGAAGTAAACATAGAAGCTTCCTATAGAAAGACAGCAAGCAGAGATCTAGAAAACTGGAAGGAAGTTATTCAGAAACTATATCAGAAAATGAAAAAACTTTTCATAACAAAAACAATATTAATTATTTGCAAGAATGTGCTTAAAGGACATCCACCATTCGGATGAAGAACTGTACACTAAGCACACTAACATACTGGTGTCAGTCCCATCTGGCAGAATCTGCCAAAAATTATGCTAATTAGCTCAAGGAGCTCCAGGCTCAATTAACACCTATGGAGCTGGGAGCCTCTCAGGCTAATTTGCATAATTTTAAAAGCCTTTTTTTGTTAAAACCAGGGCATAAAAAGCTAAGAGAGGAGTGGGTCCTGCCAGAGGGGGCACACACCAGTATGTCAGTGTGCTTGGTGTACAATCCTTCATCCTGGTGGTAGATGTCCTTTGAAGTGGGCAACCCCTTTAAGCTTATAACAAATATTCATGTAATTAAAAGCGCCAGCACAGGAGATGAGAAGCCTTGGAGATTTTTCATCGAGGAGGAACCAATGGGTCACATTTACTTATAAAATGTGCCAAAATTCTGGCCTGGGAAAGGCTCCCGATTTGAACGTTTCCCAATATGTGGGTGGGGCTGAAGTGAAAAGGGGTGGGGTTTAGCAGAAAAGGGTGTGGGGATTGAGATGAGTCCCTATGTAGCATAAAAAAGGTGGCAAAATTTACCTAGAAAAGACAGTTTAACAAAACACCAATACACTTTTTTTTTTGTATCCAGAATTGGCCGCAGTAACACTGCCACAACACAATATACATGAACATGGGAGAAAAAAAGAAAAAAAAGACTCTTCGTCATAATATTCCATGTGATTTCTGACTAGGGATTTCTAAAAGGGCAGAACTATCCACTAAGATTTTTTTTAACACATCCTATCTCAATGTTATTGGGCTTTGCCAGCAGCTGCCTGGCATTGATAACCAGAGACAACTATATAAACCCTAACAAAACCCTTTCTCTCCACTAATATCCCTTTGTTTTATTCAGACTCAGGGTTCTCACATTAAGTAAATGATTCCTTTATTCCCGGGGCTGAGCGCATAACCTTACATTATCCACATTAACCTTCATTTGCCATTCCTCCTCGTTCTTTTTAAATCTCTATATTTTTCGTTAACTCTATTATCTTTAGGTAAGTAGTTTCCCAGTCGGGATGATATGTAAATCTCTCCGGTTCCTAAAGCTCCTTTTAATGTGTTTCTAGCTGAGAGCCTTTTGCTTGCCTTTAACCCCGTTCACCCCATGACCCTTTGAGTTCTCTTTTGTTTACCTGGACATCTATTCATCTAGGTCCTTGTGCAGTTTGGGGGTCATCTCCATAAAGACAGCGAGGGCTTTCTCATAAAATGTGATTTAGTTGGCAGAGCTTACCCTGTATAACCTCTCACCCTGATGCAATGGTGGGCAGTGGTCGGATCTTCACCATCTGTTTATTAGGGCATTGTCCTTTAGGCGCACACATTAGTCGTATCTTGTGTATTGATACAATTACGAAGGCTTATCACGGCTGCGTTCCCACGGATGAAGTGATATTATGAAGCCCTGCCCAGTCTGTTGGCTTCGCTTCAGCTTTTTCCGCTAAGTGTACCATGGAGAGCTTGAGAACAAACCATTTACAGTCTGGTTTGTTAACATGTAATTTAGTGTACGGTATAAAAGTGGACAATAAAATTGCGCATTTTTCACATCCTACCTGGCAATTTGAAACGACTTTACAGTCAGAGGTCTGACGGATGTCTTTAACCGTAGCCACAGGCTTTATCATTGCTAACACGGCTCCACTCACACATCTCTTCTAAGGAACGTGGCTGAGATTTATGAAAGAGGTTTTTTTTTTTTTTTTTAGTTTTTTTGAATTTGCCCTCCTACATGTACAGCTATTACCAGTCCATTTTTTTTTGTCACCCACTGCAATGGCAATTTTTTTTTTTTCCAAGATGCCTAGTAGTCATGAAGTAAAGCCCATAACATTTGTGCATGGTGGTCAGGACTGTCATCCTTAGCTAGAGATGAGCTGATTTGGCATTTGTGATTGGCTACGCAAACCGGCGAACAGCTAGTCCGGACAAATTGATGCCCCTAGCTCGAAAACCGAACACATTAATGTTAGTTCCGCTCATCTCTATCTCTGTCTTTTAGGTGGCCATATTTGGACTGTGTGATGACCGTAAGCTGATCACTGTGATTAGTTATCTATGATGTTTTAAGTCACGGCCACCCATCAAGACCTCTGTCCAATACTTTAATCGTAATTTCAGCACAGGAGAGTAGTGAAGGAAACGGCAAGGAGAAGGGGGGTGTACCATGTGCTGTCAAATGGTGTGTCCTGGAATAAAAGTACAATATATTCTGTGCCAGTTCCTGGAATGCCCCATGCTGCCCATGCCTCTTCATGCCCACTTGGCGTAGAGGTGGCATACGAGGGGTGATTGGTTTGATTCCTATTCATGTGCCTATTTCCGAGCTTGTATGCCAGTAAAGCGGTCTGATAAATCTCCCCAGTGTCTCTCGGTAGTTTGTGACTATGTTGCAGAGAGTACAGGTCCCTGCACAATGTTATATCAAGTAAACACAGAATCGTGGGTCTATATTACACAGATTGAAACCCACCTAACAAGCCGAGAGATACTGGGATATCGGGTCAGGGGGAGTGGAATTGGCAAAAATGATTGATTTAGCATCAAAATATTACTCCATAATGAGATCTGTAATTGTACATTACTCTTATGGCATCCACTGTGGAGTACGATAAAGTAGGAAACTTGTTCTCAGTGCTCTATTTTATCAGATCAGCTCCTTAGGTGCTGTAACCAATGCTGAACAATGTATCTTGGTTGAGGCCCAGAGATTGTCATGAAGCTGCAGGACCGACAATGGCCTCCAGGCTGTCATGTATGAATAGTAGACAATATTGAATTGTACTATGCAGGCAATAAAACAATCACATGCTGAAGTTCCCCCCCGAGGGACTGAAACAAATAGAAAACAAAAAGAAAGTGGTAACACGTAAATAAATTTTTTGGAAACTATCAAACATTGAAAAAGAAATTCTACAGTCTCTTGCACACACTGGGGCTCATTTACTAAGGGTCCGCGATTCCGTCGGGTTTCATGAATATTTCCGATGTGTGCCAAATTGCCACGGGTTTTTGGCGCCCGCGATTGGATTGTGGCGCATCTGTGTCGGCATGCATGCAACAGAAATCAGGGTTCGCGGCCGTTGGACAACCCGATGGATTCGGACAAACCGCATAATTTAAAAAAAGAATTGCGTCGCAAGACACGCACTCACATGAACCAGGAAGAAGGTGAACTCCGGCGGACCTTGGCGCAGAAGCGACGGATGCAGGTACTCGGGCCCACAGGCTTAGTAAATCACGGCAGACCCGACCTCTCGTCGGACAATGCACCGCAGGATTGCGACTGGACCGGATAAGTAAATATGCCCCACTGTGCACTTCACTGGATTCATAATCTAGCCGAAGCACTTGGATAGGTGGAGAGGGGGGCAATCCTCGATTTCCCCCACCCCCCACCCCACATCTCCATTGGAGATGTGCATCTGAACATCCGCAATCCAGGAACAAATACGACCTACAGTACTCTATCTTTAGCGCCGTGTCCATAACCAGGTGTAATAGACACCTAAGGGGGCCATGATCTGGCCCTAATGTGCATCCATATCACCGCCCCCATTCTGTGTCCATACAGCTCCGAAATTCTGTGTCACTTTTTTGTAAGAATTTTTGGACAACGCAACGCTCCCCCCCCCCTTCCATGAGATCAAAAATTCATAGCTCCACCTCCCGAATGGTACCTTTTAAAAACTGCAGCCTGTCGTACGAAAAACAAGACCAAAGTGATAAATAGAATATGTTTTATAGTCTCTGCAAAAAGATAAAAGCTAAACAAAATATTTTGTGCTCAAAAATTGGTCCTAAAAAGACCATAATTTTAATGGGTTTAATAAAACATAAACATTTTTTTTTTAGTTTTTTTTTTATGTCCCTTTTGAAAATGTGTATTTTTACATTTCTTCTGCTGGAATTATACTTAGGAAAGTGAGAGAATCTTGTAAATATCACATCAAACCCGAGGAGCTGTCTGCATGCGTCTTCCATCTCCTGATAGCTCCTCCATTTGTGTCCTGCTTTGAAGTTGCTGTTGACTTAACGGCATCAGTAGAAGTTTAAAGCAGCAGGAGATGTGAGCTCATCCTGTGGCTAGCGGTGACCTGTCCACTCATGTCATTATGTCACTGACTAGATGGATGTGGTGACTCTCATTCTCATAAACTGAGGGGAACAATGGAGGCAGCAGAGAAAAAGCCATAAACTGTGTGAATGAGCAGCCTCCAGCCTTGACCTATATGTGTACTGAATAGGCAAACAGGAAGTGACCTAACATTACCTTTTTATAGTTTAAAGGAAAAACAAAATATAAAAAAAAAAATTCTCTTTTTCTTTTATTTACAATGTGTAACAATTTCTGAATCTGGAGAAACACAACACGGCATTTCTGTATGGATACATTGCTAACTGCAGGGGAGTAACTTCAGGGGTAGCAGCCAGAGCAGCTGCTATGGGGCCCGCAGTGTAAGGGGGCCCCGGCATTTGGGGTATTGGATGTGAATATACTGTGTGTGTATATTTGTGATGTGCATATGCTCTAAATGTGTATCCATAAGTAATTTGTATATACTGTATGTCTCAGTATATGATGCATGGGTGTATATGGTATTTGTGTATATGTGAAATTATATATATTATACACTTAAGGGGCAAGTGGCACCTCATTCAGAAGTTTGCTATGGGGTCCTGCCTTAATAATAATAATAATAATAATAATAATAATAATCATCATAATCTTTATTAGCGCTATCAAATTCCTTTCCTAAATACGCTACTCCCCAACTGGGTGTTACTAGGACAACCCGATGGATTCGGACTACGCGCAGGATTTAACATTTCAAATTGTGCTGCAAGACATGCACTCACATACACCGAAAAGAAGGTGAACTCCGGCGGGGAAGCGACGGATGCAGGAACTCGCGCGCACAAGCTTCATGAATAGCGCCAGACTTCATCTTCGTCGGACCATCCGACCGGGGATCGCAACAGGACCAGGTAAGTAAATTTGCCCCAATGACTCTTACTGTTCAATGACAGCAAGCAGAGATTTAGAAAACAGCAACAAATTGATACAGAGAGAGTAATGTAAAATTGTCTAACATCAATTTTCAAACAATACCAGTTATTTGCTGAAAGTGGACAACCCCTTTAACTATTCTAAGTATTTTTTTTTAATTTTCCTGGAAAACCCCTTTAAGACAATGGGCACATAAACAATTCTTGCTCATCAGAATTGTAATTGAGCAGATGCTCAATCATTGGTTGGACATCTTAAAGAAAATCTGCATCGATAAACCAGGGATACTTACTCATAGAACCAGGCATTGTGACTGTGTTGATGTGTTATGTTTGGCATCCTTCCTTCTAAACTCAACTAAACCCTTCCTTCTAAAATTATGCTAATATGCCAGAAAGCCCCTCTGTGCTGCAGATTCACGCCCATAGCCCTTCAAGCTCATTTACATATTTAAAAAGTTGATTTTAGAAGGAAGGAGGCCATGGATAACCACAGTCATGGTGCCTGGATCTATGAGCAAGCGTCCCTGGTTTATCACGATCTTATTTGATAGGAGATTTCCTTTACTTTGCCAACAAAATCCTCCTCTACCGGTTTTGTTGTCAATCCGGTAAATGTTGTTTATTACCTTTTTGTCTTGTGTAAAGCATATTCCATAAAATCTCTCATTCCCTCCGTAATTTCCTTTGTATTCCTTGAGTGCCGGCGAGGACAAAACACTTTTTGTGAATCAATTTTCCGACATGGATTCAATTACCATCCTGAATACATGAATACCACACCTTCTATGAAACCCTCCTTTGATAGCGCAGCGGCGCTGCATACATTACCATTTTCTTCAGGTACCAATTAATCTGAACAGTGTCTTGTAATTAATGTTTTTCCTCCTCCGTCTCCTCAGCTAACATTGGCAGCTTAATTACTAAAACAACGCTCCGTTCATGGAACTGTGGAAACAAGCGGACTACTTGCAAATCCAACACCCAAGATCCAGTTGTAAGGAAGCTTTGCATGTGTAATGAGGGAATTTATATGCCAGGGGTATGGAGTAAATATTTACCTTGCCGTGATACATTACATTAGGGTGATGATGACTGGGAGCTGAGTTGGTGATGAGCTTCTAATAGGTCCTCGAAATATTCTGGTTTCAATGAACAAGTTGCAATTGTCAGGATATGCCCATGCAATCCATATCATCTTCTCTAAATGACCCCCAAAATGTGATATGGTCTACCATTTTCAAAAGGCCTTATGGGAGCTAAGCCCTTAAAAACCTATACACCCCTCATGGATCCCTTGCTACTCCTCAGCTAGATCCCTCTCATATCCTACTTTCTGGATCAGGGATTATGTCCTGATCCCAGGGGTTTCATGACTGTGGCCAATCACTGACCATAATGCAGACCTACTATGGTCTATGATTGGATGCAATGATGGAAACCTTTGACGTCGTCACTGGAACAGGAAGTATGGAGCTGTGGTGATCCGAGCAACCAAATAGACGAACAGAAGGAGGTCCATGGTCCATTAAATGAGGATATTTTTTGATTTTTATCAATGGTTTACTTAAATGATGCTTAGGTTCTGTACCACTTTCTACTTCCCAATCCCTCCTGAGAGACAGGAAATGGGTTCTCAGCCAATCACTAACCACAGAGGTGGCTCTCCTTAAGTAATAGGATTGTCGATTGATAGATCAGCCTTAAAACTTGACTGGGATGTTGACTTTAAGTGAACATCCTCAAAATCGGTCATGAATCTGTGATCGAATCCCTACGTGGTGCATTTGCTCTTTCTGCTCTTCGTTATGACATTGTTATTGAAGCTTCTCACAGTTTCCAAACATAAAAGATTTAACTAAGGTGTGAGAGTCTGGATTTTCACACTTCCATAATGTGCGAGATGCTTATGTTGTAGGAGCTAAATTAAGACTGCATATGGCAGGTACACCGACGGCATGTGACAAGCCATCCACTGCCATGATGTAAATATTGTGACTGGTTCACTATGATGCGGGTTGAAAGTTTATTACCTTACAGTAATTGTAACCGCTTTATTTTCCCCTCTAACACTCATAGTTACTGTGTTTTATCTATTAATTGGGGGTGGGGGTGGAGAAAGGTTTCAAGCAGCCAACCATCTAAACCCAACTAGCTGATAAAATACAGAAAAGATCTACCAAAACCCACACGTTAGAGTAAACATGAATGAGAGTTAGGGTAATATGTAAGGAGCACTGCTATCACATCCTTTGGTTTATACAATATTTCTCCCCCCTACAGCAAATCGCTGCCCCATGCACATTAGATGGTGCACCAGTCACAACGGAAATGGGAGGTGGGGGAGGGAGTTGTGGTTTAGTTGGCCATATAAAAAGTTGGTATGAGTCATATATAAATCCAACATGACTTATTCCTTTGCTCCCTAACATCTACTTTTGAGAAAGCGTTAAGTCACTCCATGACTTCCAGTTTTAGAACTACCTGCACCCAGCTGGAAGTTCTCGTGGATCAGGATTCCAACTTCAGCCAGTGAATGGCTTCGCAAACCATGGAATATCACTTCCATTTTCAGGAGGGGCTTAATTCCTCTTGTCCCCTGGCCCATGGAGGTCATTGGTTGAAGTAGGTCTCTCAATCCCTGAATCATCCAGCCAGGCACAGGTCATAAACTGGTATTGGAGTGACACAGAAAACGGGAGCCAGCTAGAGGGGTACACAGAAAAAGTCCAGCAGGTAACAAGGACCTCTGATCCCACCTCTCGCCACATTCTGGATGACACTTCCTTCACTGCAGTGCACGGACTGGTCCAGAGCCTGACCAAGTGCACGTAGAACCATAGAGCAAACAGTCACGAGTCCAGCACAATGCGATAGGTGGTAAAATGGCTTCTTTTATTTTCCAAAGGGTAAAACCAATATCAGGAACACACAGCTAGCATCACAGACCAACGCGTTATGACACCACAGTGTCTTTGTCAAGGTTGTGGCTATTTGCTCTATGGTTCTCCAGGTAGTGGGGTAAGTATGGCAAATCCTTTTAATTTCCTGATAGGGCACCCCCCGATACAGTACTTTGTCAGTCTTGTGGCATCTCAGCCAATCGAAATACTAGTAACTGATGATATCTGTGATTTGCCTAAAGTTCACATGGACAATGGACATGTCACTTCCTGTCTAATATGAGGTCCTTCTTCAGGTTTATTGTCTATTTGCTCACATTCTGTCCCTTTAATGAGAGCGAAATGCTGGTAAATTTGTATTTCTTGAAGCGGGTGACGGCAATAGCCTTTGGGTTCTAGCATCACACACTGCACATTTACATTCTTATGAATTATACACGAGCCAGTTGCGGCTAATTTGATAGATAAAAAGATGATGAGTGAATTTCCTTCTATGTTTTATTTCATTGAGGAAACTTGTGCGACTTTCCGGGGTTATTTAAAGCCGCGGTGTAACGTCAGCGCCAACACAGCCTTTCCTTCCTGATACAAATGATTGTTCCAGCCTCATATATCCATAACACCGCGGGGGTCGGGAATAGAAGCAAGTGCAGAGAACAATCGATGATGTTGCCGATGGCAACCAATTAGATGCTCAATTTTATTTTTAACATTCTCTCACCAAGACAAAATAAGAATGTTTGCTAAGGGCCAGAATGCTGTTCTTATTAGTATTTTATTTGTAGTGTATGCCCATAGCATGTGCCTACTTTACCAATATTTTACAATGTGATTTTTATTATAGATTTATTTAAAGGGACTGTCCAATGAGGATCTAAAATTCAAAAAACAACATATATATTTATCTGATCACTAGCAACCAGGGAAAACTATCTTTAAGTTTTCCTCGGTGCCTGTACCCATCATCAATGCGTAATTACAATGGAAGTCTGATGTAGTCTGAGACACGCCTACTCTCTTGTCATTGGTGCTGGCTGCTTCTCACCCCTTCCTCTGATTGGTCTATCAGCATGCAGAACTCATTTCTAGTAAAGCATGGGAAAAATGAGTATAATGTAGAGATTACTAATGTTTTGGTGAAGTAGAGATGATCACATCAGATTAATGCTATACCTATCCTGGATTGGCTGGTCACTTTAAAGGGGTTTTCCATTGATTCAATTTTTTAATGATGTTTTACCCTCTGGATAGGCTGTTAATACCTGTTCAATTTCTGTCACCAGCCCTTCAGAACAAGATGACCTTTGTTGGAAACAAATGTCTCCTCCTGCTGTGCAGTGGTCTTTCTGAGGTATTGCAGATTTGGACCCCTTAAAACTATATGGGGGCTGAACCTGCAGTCCCAAACAGCTAAATAGTGCAGGGATTGGTAAACTAACCGTCACCAATTGGAAGTTAAAGGATAATTCTGAGATTGAAAATTCCTTTAAGGGGAACTACATAGTGGTGAATACAAAGTAACAGCTAGTTCGGATTGAGGAGAGACTGACCTTTAGTGTTTTAGTGGTCTTAGTGGATTAGTGGTCACTACATTATCACTACATACTCTCTTCACTCTCCACAAACCTTAAAGGAAATCTACCATCAAAATCCATCATGATAAACCAGGGACACTTACTCATAGATCCAGGCACCTTGACTGTGTTATCTTCTTATATGTGTTATCCATGGCCTCCTTCCTTCTAAAATCAACTTTTAAAATTATGCTAATAATCATGAGGGGCTATCCTAGCCCCTATGTGATCTGGCTTTACAGAGTATAACACTGTGTCAGCCTCCACCCCTACTCCCTCAGCACTTGTACAGTGATCACTTCTTGCTGTATTCTCAGTGCTGAGGAAGCAGGTGGATAGGTGAGACAGTGTAAAGCCAGATCATAGAGGGGTGAGGGTAGCCCCTCTGGCTCATTAGCTTAATTTTAAACATTTTTAGATTTTAGAAGGAAAGAGGCCATGGATAACAAATATAAGAAGATACCACAGTCACGGTGCCTGGATCCATGAGTAAGTGTCCCTGGTCTATCATGATTTATTTTAATGGTAGATTACTTGGAAGATGCATAATTATGAAAGATGTTCACAAGTTATTTTATAAACTCTACTTTCACAAGCTGCGGCCCTATACTGTCTGCTGTATTATGGATATACCCGCTGTGTGCAAAACCCATACATGTAAGTTCTGGCTGTAGGAGTTTTCCATAGTGCAAGCTCAGACATATCTTGGTTCCTCCTTTCTCACTCTTCTCCTCCAGTAAGACGGGATCCTGAGGACATGTCACAGCTTGGAGCTCTGCAGGTCTGACAGAAGAGAGATGGAGTGTCAGACATACCTGCTTGTTTTCCCATTCGATGGTCACACCTCAGGAAAAGTACACAAATACATCTGTGTAGCTGAGGATCCGGTGGTTTATTGTGAGACACTTTGAGTAATGTGAGAATCTGAGGTATTTTGATGTCGGGAAACGTATTCAAGTTGGGGCAACTCCACTCAAACATGAATTAAAGGGACATCACAAAACAATTTCAGGGTCAATAATTTTGGGCAAACATGCTTGAAATATCCATATTACTGTTTCCTCTGCTGAGGTCGTGTTCCTCAAAGATCGCAGTCTACCTTTGTTCTTGTCATACTGAGGTCCATCTACAAAGGGCTGGAATTACTTATGACCCTACAGGGAAGCTAGCTTAGTAACTAATAGAGGGGGTTTAACATCAAGGGGGCCTAAAACCTCTCAGACATAAGGTGCAGTAAGTTATGAATGTAAACTAAGGAAGGGGTGTTAAAAACTATGACTTATGGAAAAATCCCTGGGGGTTGGGGAAAAGTAAAGGAAAACTACTTGTCCTGCTCCGGTTCCTGGTTCCTGTGTCGCTCTGGCTCTGGTTGTGGGCCCAACCGGAAGTGGTCATGGGACCTGCTTCATCCAATTTTTAACCTCCTTGGGCAAGAGACATCACTTACATTTTCCAAGGGACTTCCTGTATTGTTGCCAGGTCCAAGGAGGCCCCTTGTTGGATGAAGCAGGTCCCGTAACCCCTCAGAAAATCCGGTCTGGACCCTACCAGAGTGACACAGGAATCAGGAGCCCAGGGTTGGTAAAGGATTGTGTAAGAGTTGGGTATTCTGGTTTACTTTGGTGGGGTTGAGCTGCAATAACACACTACCTGTGATCAGGTGTGTCTCTATTTCAAGAATAAAGTATGCTTTCCTTGTTCCTTCAGTGATGAGGCCTGTATACAGGGTCAGTATTCTGTGGTTTAGTTGTCAATGAGCAGTAAATTTCATTGACATGATTCCTACTTCAAACAGAGAGTGATCAGTCTTTGATTCATCTGTTTTCCTGTAGCCCAGAACCTACAGCGCATTATTTTACAAAATCCTTAGCCTGTTATATATAGTCAGAGCCTACGGCAAAACCAGACTTCTGAAAATAGAACTTTTTTTTTTCTTAATAAAAAAAAACCTTTGAGCAAACAGACGGCATCAGCGGTGTATACTGCTCGGAGAAAGTAAGTATTAAAAATGTATCTGGAAACGTCTAACCTGTGAACCTCCAATAGATGTTCCTACGATTTGTTCTTCAAATGGAGTTCAAAAGGTTTCTTTCACTGTTATTGTGTTGGGTGTTTTAAGTGTAGATTCTAATTGTAACATTGGATTTTTATAGCATTTTAAAGTTTTTTTTGGCATTTAAAAAAAAATATTTTAAATAGCTTTTTCGGCTGTTTCATATTTGGGAAGAGGCGTTTTCAAATAACATTAGAAGTAAATAACATCTGAAACCCGAGGGGAAGACGTAACAAAATAGCCTAAAAGTTGGTGTACCTGCCATGGTGCCATGGTTGGGCCACAAACAATGCATACGTGATATGTTGTTTGTGGCCCATGTGTCATCTGCATCTAAAGATCTCTCTAGGCTGATGACTACATGGAGAATAAAAACATTAACGTGCATTTAGGCCAGTACAGTGCACAGCTGGACTGGGGTTGCATAGTAAGAGCTCCTCTTATGGAGACTTAACAGTTAAGGCCGCCTTGCAGGTGTGTGAAGACTTACAGCCATTGATGCTCTATTGGGGGATTCTAGGAAATCCATGCCTTTTTGGCTACCTTGTAAGGCAGCCCCTTTAACATCAAGTATGACTTTCAAGAATTCTAATGACATGATAAAAAAAGACATTGAAACAGCATTGGACTAGACAATCTTATAGTGCTTGATGATAAATATGGCACAGTATGAGACTGCCTAGTCATACTTTGCAATACCATTTAGGTTGCTTAGTTTCCGTCCGAAACATGTGCCAAACTTTTGGAGCATTTGCATAATTTTTGATCACCTTTCGATCAAGAAATCACATCCCCTTTTTTGAGGCCAGGCACTTTTGTTGTACAAGTCGTAAAGGTGAAATAAGCCCTTGATGAATGGTGGCAATTTTTTGTTCAAATTACGACACAAGCAGAATAAATCTTCCCAATTAATTTTATCACCAAATCCTTCAGTAATTTTAAAAAAGCAAGAGGAACAAAAACATCAAACAAACAAAAAAATGTACATATATATTTGGTGTCATGTGTCCTACATTTGCAGGACAACCGTGACTTCTGTTTTCTGAACTTCACTTTTTGGTTTACGGCTGAGGTGACCATGTTCAGTGCATTGCAATGTCTATGAAGGTTCAGATTAATTTCTCTTTAAACGTAGAGGCAATTTTTTGCCTGGTGACTGCCACATCTGGGATTAAAACAGAAAGAAATTGGTCCAGTTCCAGATTCAAGTTCCAGATTCAAGTTCCACCATAAATGAAGTAATTTTGCCTTTTTGGAAGTTGTGTCTAGATCACAAGAGTACAAGAGAATATCTTTGTGTTTACCCACATTTATGAAATTTGTGAGGGTTCAGTTGACCTATAAATCTAGAAGATTTAGAAAATTCTACCTCTAAAAATGCAGGAGATTATGGTCCTGTACTGAAAACATGATTACAGAACAGGACACTATTAATTTAGCGTGAAGGGAGCTCATGGCATCATATATGATATATGACATTTTTGAGTTCAATTCCATGGACATAGTTAGCCCATTGCTACTTCATATATCCCATATGTAAGATTCACATTGTGAGATGTTGGCTTTTGTCGTTCTATACATTTTTCACAACATATACAGTTGTCGGCCTTCTCTAGTAATGTGATCTATAGTGTGGTCATGGATGCAAATTTCCATTGCACATACTGGATTCATGCTACACAAATAATCCTATACTTGTCATCTTTAGTGTCCTTTGTGTCTGCTACTGTAACAACCATATACATGCACACTTGGCATGGCCGCACATGCATGTGTCCTCATTTGGGTGAAAGGGTATTAGTTGCTGCCAGATACCTCTGGAGGCAACTTATCTCCCCTGTGAATGGAATGATCAAACTTTTTGGAATACACCCAGTCTAGATTTATCTTACCTGGCTTTGGTCTAATATGCATAAATAAAAAATATTCAGCTGATTTCCTTGACAGATGTTGAGGGGGAAAGATTGTGCATGTTGGTATTTAACATGCCCAGTCACAAGTATTCAGAGAAGGTAAGCCACTATCAGAGATGGTTTACTTCCTTATTCAAATCAAAAATACATGGATATAAACCCAGTAGCTTACCCAGTACCCAGATTACTGATGATGGTGTCCTAATTAGAGTGCTTGTTCGGTCTAGGGGATAGGAGGACTGTTCTTTAGATGTTTTTATGGAACTTTATTAACGAAATATTAACTTTGTAAAAGTGTTGGAGGTGCTCAGGCTGACACCACCCGAGAGCCTCTCGGCTTCCCCGGCTTTTAACTTATGCATGCCCCAGCTGCAAGCTTTCTCCTGCTCCCAGTCAGGAATCACGATCGACCTTTGACGTCAGAGTTAGGGCGTGGTGAGAGCGGGACATGTGCTCTACTAGTTCGTAGCTGGGTTCAGGACAAGGCTTGCAATGTACATGCATAAATTAAAAGCCGGGGAAGCCAAGAGGCTCTGGCACTTTTACAAAATTTATATTTCATTAATAAAGTTCCATAAAAATGTCTAAAAAAACAGCCTCCCTTCCCCTAAAGCAAACGGGCAGTATAATTATAATATATAATTATAATTACAGTAAAATATTTGGATGCAAATCCGGTCATGCAAACTACTAAGTCCATTCTCCCCTTGTCTATCACCATATTTAATCATCTACATACACGCTTTTCTTTAGACCTCATTTCTATTCTGGTAAGTCACAAATCCCTGTTCTTTCTGTGTTCTAGTACATCGAGAGGAGCCTCGTACTGGCAACTGTCCGTTCTGTCAGTAAATTGCTCCATATTCTTACGAGACATCTCTGTAATTGAATCGGATGTTAGTCAAAAACAATGCGGGTGCATTACATGGCTTTCCTGTGGAGTCTACAATGAGAAAAATGTGCCTTAAATATAAATGAAGGTACACTGTCAGGAAGACTCTGAAATACGTCAACGCCTTCTGTAAATCTGAAAAGTCTACTGACCGTTTCTGTCTTCCAACCTCCGAGGGGAAATCGGTAAATGAACAGCATCGCTCCAATTTTAACGTTTTATTACTCTGTCGGCAGCATCTTTTGTGATCCTCCCTGAGACTTGTTTTATCTTTTATAACCTACCTTAACCTGACCTGCATACCGTCAGTTTATAGACCTTGCCAACCGTCCTACATGATGTCAGAACCTCCATCTCTTCTAATATGTGTTTCTGTCTTGGACTGACCAGGCACAATAGATAACTCAGCCGAATGCTCATTCGAGCAACAGATGTTCCTTATGACTTCCACTGCCCCCATGCAAATGTACTTGGGCTTAACATACACGTGTAGGTTAGCGACACCTCTGATGATATACCTAGAAGGAGTACCCCTTTATACTTTGGATAGCGACCCAGTCCGGATAAAATCAGTGGTTCGAGTAATTAATCTACCACCCACAACTAGATTTATTATGTCTAGCCCTGGGGGCAATTCACAGGCCTAGGCTACAAGACTAAATGTCATCCATGAAGTCCCAATTTAGCCCGCCATTGACATAAAATGACCTAAAATTGACATAAAATTAAACATTATCTCAATGGACAATGGTGGAATCTTATCTAGTACAAAAATTACAACCTAGGGATCCAGGTAATTGACCACTTTCTGGTTAATCCTAAATTTTTGTTCAACCTTCAGCTTTGACGTTTTTTTTTACAGATTATGAGGTTGTACATTTGGATTTGTTTCCGCTACATTGGTTTTGACTTCCAGTTCTATAAATTTGTGCACATGTTGGAATATGTTTTATTTTCTGCATTGTGTCTTCCCGCCAAGTTTTTTTTTTTATATTCATTTCTAGGTATTGTTTTTTGAACAATGTGGTGATTATGTATTATTCCTCTGTAAACTTTATATGAGCCACGTCCCTGTCTGAATTAACCTCACATCTATTTTGCATAATATACAAACAAACCTCTGGGCTTCTAGATGGTGTCCCTGGGTTTGGAGTCGTTTAGAAAATCTTCTTGATTCTTTTAGGTTTAGCATCATGAGTGGTCACGCATAACCTCGACACAGAATGATTGATGGCTAAAGATTTACTTTCTATAAACTAATACCATGTTCTGACAAGTCCACATCAACCACAACTGAAGCGTGAAATTCTAGGAAGCAGTGGGAATTTATCTGTCAAATTGCCTCATGGTTCCCAGATGTTTGACACAGAGTGGAAATTTGTCCAGTGGACAAAGGGCTTGAGTGTAACATCCACCACCCATGGATGTCATCTTTCAATTTTATATTAATAATGGTTGGAATTGAAGGGGTAAGCCATCATCCAGGCCTACGGTAAAGCATGTTACCCACTTATTGGGAAGTCAAGTAGGGCGTTCATGGATTCCTATGGAAGAACTAAGTTTTTGTGCAGGGAATACAACATGTGCCTCTCCGACCTCCTCTCAATTTCGTTTACAAAGTAATTTGCCTTGGTTGAAAAAAATACATAATTTACAATTGGAAAATAATATATTTTTTTCATTTATGCATTGGTCACAGCCTCCCCAGTATATAGCCTGCCGGACCCTGCCCCATAGTATATAGCCAGCACCTGCCTCCCAGTATATAGCCTGCCAGCCCATATGCCCCAGCATATAGCCAGCCCCCTGCCCCAGTATATAGCCAGCCCCCTGCCCCAGTATGTAGCCAGCAGCAGGGGAAGCCAGAAAGGTGAGTTTTTATATATTTTTTTTTACTGGAGTATAAGCCGAGTTTTGGGTTTTCAGCACATTTTTTGTGCTGAAAAACTAGGCTTATACTCGAGTATATATGTATATAACTTTTCATGTAGTAAAATACAACAAACATTACAACTGGGAAAACATTTTTAAGGGTGAGAAGTTTTCCATCTACCAGTTAAACTTCGAGAAGCCATGGATAAATACATTTCTCAATCTGATGCCCAATAAGTCCAGTGAACCTTATTGATGGGCCATTAATTTCTACACTAAATTATAGAAGATCTATGACAAAAATGAGATAAGTTGTAATATAGTAAAAAATGTGCCTAAATCCCACTGGTCTCTGAGTTACAGCAAGCTGACATGTGACTTCTACTGCTAAATGGTGGCCTCATTGATCATGGCTCCAATGACTGATCTACCTATGTGCCATTTGGGATTTCTGGGACCGCAAGCAAAGTTATGTTGGTGGAGCATTGTAATAACCAATTTTGTTAAAAATGGTCTTCCGTAGCTGTAAACTATTTTGGCATTGTGGACAGTAAGAAGCATGCAGAAAGGCGGTAAGCCTCCCACTCATTGTAGTAACTCCTCTGGGAGAATTGGCTATACTCTGGGGCCCCAAGAAAATGGTTGGGCTACTTGGTTGGTAAATCCGTTCCTGTGTGTCCTTTCATTTTGGGCCCGCATGCTTATATAGCATCTTAATATTCTCAGGCAGGTCAGCCATCATCCAAATCATAGTCTTGGCCCTTCACGTGTTTATTATCTGGAAGTTTTGTAATGTGATATGCAATTATTTTGGCATTGAAGCCCCCTTTCCCCCTAAGACTAGTCATTATTTAACATCTGCATGGTTCGATGTATTATGCAAACAAGAATGCTGTATTTATATGGATCCTTCTCAGGCAGGGAAACAGGGATTTAATCTGTGAATGTATAAGTCTGTCCCGCGGCAAGATATGATCAAGACACAACACATCGCCAAACCACCATCCTGTTTCCCTGTTTGAAGAATGCACATTGCAGCAAGTTTCACTGTGTGCGTACGTGAAGTTCTCACAACGTGTTACAACCCGCTTGGTGGCCCTGCCCTGAATTTACAAGCGTTCCCTGGCCTCCTGGTTCCCTGAAGGCACCAGTCTACATCTCTATCCCACACCCTGGGGAGTGATGTATAAGAACTCCTATTGTGCTCCTATGTACCATCAAGTCTTCTGGTAGAGCTACTGATTATGACTAATTTTGAGTGCATGTAGTTATTTACATATCGTATAGGAAGTGTGTATATTCCATGGTCAAGTGCAGGAGAAAATTTACATATAGGTTTTCATGAAAAAAAAAATTCTCATGATGTGATGCAAAGGATAAATCGGGCCATGTAGAAGGAGTTGGGACAGACTTTTTGATATTTCTTAATTGGACATTGTGCAAGAAATTTTTAATGTAAATGGAATATGGTGCTTGCAACCGAGCCCTCTGAGTCAGTCTGAACTTTTGGGAGAGGTGAAGGGATAATATCAGACTATGGGCTGTTTCACACAACTGTCCATGTAGGGTCCTGTTTCAAGGACCAACCATTGTCCAAGATGAAACTTACAAGTGATGTATGATTGCAGAAGTCTGTGTTTCTATGCTCAACAGTGACGGCAAAATGCTAACCCTCTTTCATTTTAGATGATCGGTTGGTTCCACTGAAATCTGTAGCTTGTAGCAAGACACCCCTGACACATGGTAGTCAAATTATTCAACCAAGATCGCCAGGCTTGGCCAGCATTAATCTGGTACCAACGGGCATGTAAAATTTGATTATGATCTTGACTAGGTACTAGGTTATTCCCTTGGCTGAGGATGTCTACGCCAGAAACGGCTGTTCACCAAAAAAACATTTTTCGAAAATCCATGACACTACAACCTGAATTTGAGGCTTCTGGATTCTCAGCAAAGTTTGAATGAATCATTTTCGCACATGACGTACTATGCTGTGCATCCTAATTGACACTTTAGGGAACCATTTAGTTGCGTGATTACATGTGAACATCTTTTAGGATGCTTTTCCAAAGTCAAGGTCTGCCTGTAAAGAAATTCTCCACTCCGTCTCTCAGCCAAGACGACGCAAGGCATCCTTAGACAAATCAAGATGTCAACACGTTTGACTTGGCAGTTTTGTAAATGTAGCAAGAAAAGCAGATGGATAAAATAAAAAAAATCTAAAAAAAAAAAATGTTTTGCGCTATTAAAGCACATGTTTACACTACAACACATACTGCTAGATTTGTGGTGTTGTTAATAACAAGGCCAAAAACCTGAAATCAAAACAAGAAGATGATTAATATATTTCCCCTTTGAAATCTTCTGTATATTTATTTTACTAAAACTACTCTTCAAGGCAGATTGGCCATTGAGTCTAAAGGGAGTGCTGTCTATGGGATGGTTAGACATAAGGTCGAGAAGATTAGTTAGGATATTCCGAGGGTCACTAGAGATGTTATGTGATGGAACCATTCACCATTGTACTGATTCTGCTGTCCGTAGTACTTATGACCTGAAAGTTCAGAAGATAAGATGTTAGCAGGCATCGGCAACCGATACGACCTACAACCAAAATTACAACATAAGAGACATGGAAAGAAATGGCTGATACCATATAATGCTTAGTGGTATAAAGTCCACCAAATCGAGGGCCGCTCTCTGCAGTGGTTATCAAATCGTATGACCGGTCAATCATAAATATATCTCCTACCTCTCTGCCAATATTCAATATGTACCAGCAATTATGGCAATTTTGACCCCAGAGTTTTTGGTCTTGCCTCCTACCAACTGTTCCTAAATACAACATAGGTCAGTTTCAATCTTTTTATTTAAAAAAAAAATGTGTTTTAAGGACATCTACGACCAGGATGAAGGACGGTATGCAAATCAGCCTGAGGGACTCCAGGCTCCATAGGTGTTAATGGAGCCTGGAGCCCCTCATGCTCATTTGCATACAGTTTTTCATCCTGGTTGTAGATGTCCTTTAATAGGAAAAACTGTGGGGGCCGGGGTAGGCATGGCAAAAAAATTTAATGTACTTGCCCCACTTCTCGCCTTTGCCTGCGGAGCCCAGAAGTGAAGGGCCTCCAAGGCACATCTCTGACTCTGGCTCCTCTGACCATGATCACTTCCTTTGTTATCCCCAAATCGGAGGAGGCCTCTTATTGGATGAAGTGAGTCCTGTGAACACCTGGAACTTGCAAAAAGTGGGATGAAATCAGAAAATACCGGAAAGATTTGAAAACCGGTAGGGTAAATAGGCTTTCAGTTTTTTTTGCCACCCCTGCCCCAGTCTTGGTTTCCAGTCCACTTTCTGCTCTTAGACCTAAATATCTCAAAAGTCTTTTGTACATTTCTTCTACTAGAGCTTTACTGTGAGAATGTGTCCTTTTAGTGCACTTTACAAACCATAGAATAAGTAAACTTTGTTTTTTTTTTTAAATGGGAAAAATGAATCATAAATGTCTTAACATAATTACGTAGCCGCTTTTTGTTTGCGTCGCACATGACTGCCAGTTTTGACTTGTGTTATGCACTTAGATGCCGGAAACTTCATTCAGTTCCTATAAATTAGGAGGCATTTCGGCAGATGGCTGCTACACACCTACAGCCTAACACCTGCTCACATCCTGCTCATTGTATGCCTTTTTGGTCACCTATTATATCGCCCACTCGCTTTATAGTAAGTTGCACGGCAGCACCTGCAGAATTAATGGAGTAACCCGTAGAAGGTCCTCCTGGCCTCCTCGAGAAAACTCTGTAAAATGTTGATAATCCGTCCCTTGTGTCCCTTTTATCACAGCTCCAGACATCAGTCAACGTGTCTGCAGCATCTTCTATCTCTTGCTTCTACCTTACTCTGGTGCTGCTCTCCCACCCCTCCCCCATCTCACCAGTCTTCGCATCAGAGGTAGAACTGGATTATCCAGTCTTCTCTTGTTTGACAGAACTTAAAACATAAATAAAAGTGTGAATAATTTTTGTCTGTGATCTGCAAACACAACAGAAACTCCCAGGACTTCTCCTCTCAATTTTTACATCAATTTTTAGATTTAAAGGTAATTTATTTTGCAGTAAAAATTATCGAAAGCCAATATTTTTACCATCTTATTTCCCCAGCAAGATTGCTTTTGCCACGGAGTAAAAAAACATCTATGTTGCAATTATCATTTGTTGAAAAACACGTAACCGATGTTAGATTTCATTTTTTTTTAAGGAAAGTTTGCGGTCCCGCCCTAGGGTGGTAGAACATAAGACTGAACTTCTCAATTAGATTTATGTCATCCGATTTGAAGTGATTCCATAACTGTTTCATGTCTTTCATCTAACAAGAGATTAAGATTTACAAAAGTGAAAATTATGACGGAAATTTTAGAAGGAAAGTCCATTCAGACAAATTATTCTTTTGAAGTTTTCTTATGTTACATTTTACCGGTCTGCCCTAACACAGGAACCGCACCGGCCAAGGGTGTGGCTACCAATAATGCATCTCGTGCTACTATGTGGGTCCTTGGAGATGAGGAAAGAGCCTAAAATCTGTGACTTATAAAGACCCATTTAGGAGGGTGTCTTCCTGGTACTCTCACCAACTATAGAGATACATCCCCAACTGGCAACACCCAAATGTCAATGTATGCCTAAGTTTTTATGAAGAATAAGGCTAATTGTCTTTGAGCAAGCTAATTATTTGACGCATATTTTAATGGTCTATTTGCATTAATTTAGGATCTATATTGGATCAGTATGTGTGTTAATGGACAAGTTGCATCCCTCTGGCGTCCACTTTTTTTCACGTCCATTTAAATGTCGGATAAATATCCTAGCAACCACCTGTTTTGTAATATTCCGAATGCCAGCCAAGTGCCATGTGAACCGTTTTCACTCCAATGTGTGCGACAAAAACCAATGGGATGGGAGAAAAGAACAACATTCTAAGACATGCTCTACTTTATAACCGGACAGACACGCGGCATGAGCCCTAACATAGAATGGCTTACTTCTCACAACTACGGATTGTGTGTTTTTATGAAATTATCTTTCATAAGTGATTGAAGGATAAGTTCAGCTTTCGTTTACTGAATAAATATTCAGGAGGAAAGGTACAATGAAGAATGTGCAGATTTCGATGTAAAATTTTAAGTTTAGGAATGTCGACACTTCCCCTCTAAACTGTATGTTTTATATCTAGATACAATGTAGCAATTGGAAACCTATTATGTGTAATTACGATCTATCCATTTCTGCATATCGGTAATTTACTTAAGTAGATAACAAGTTCTCCTTCGTAAACTTGTTTGCGCTCTCTGTCACAATATACACGGCACCTGCTGGCTATGAGATGAAGCAAACAATAGTTGCAGGGTAGGAGCCATAGCCGAGCTCTGGCACTTGTCGCAGTAGATGGCATTGAATGATGTAGTGCTGATGCCGGTGTGGAGAGCACTCGGAGCCTGGATGGGGGTGTCCGCCTGTCACTGCAGATGAGGCATCACACGGCGCTTTGTTCTCTAATGTTGTGTATTTACTGTGCACGCTAACACAGCTTTGTTCTCTCTTTAATGCCGGTTGTATATTCGGGGAATGTGCTTTTACAGGGCTGTGATCTCTAGTGCTTTATGTACGGGGTGGAGACTCTCGTCCATGTGTTCTCCCTTTGTTCTCGGGCTGTGTGCTCTTTCAGGTTGTGGTTGCAGCACATGTCTACCGATGAGGTAGTGGTAGGAACTACGGCCAAGAAGTGCCAAGTCTTAATGTAGAAAATGGATTGATCTGGTAATTGCTAGTTCTGATAAAACAAGTTACCATCTTATCTACATGTTAACAAATGAATGCAAGCTTCGACTGGCCCACAGGGGAACGCGTGGAATCACTGGTGTGCTCCTAGGCCTTGCATGACAGGGGACCCTGTCTGGATTTTATCCAGATATTCAATATACACCATTTCAACTATTCTGTGGAGTAATATAAACCTACAAATAGATTACATTACAACCGATGTATGCAGCTCTACATTAGTGGGCCCCAATAACTTATTTTACTGGTGCGCCCTGGTCATCTTGGTCAGACACCATGGGGCACATTTACTTACCTGTCCCGTCGAGATCCCCGCTGTGCCTTGACCGATGAGGATTTGGATCTTCCACTATTTACATAGTTTGTGCGCCCGATTTCCTGCATCTGTCGCTTCCCCCGCTGAGGTCCGCCGGAGTTAACTTTCTTCTTCCCGGTGCATGTGAGTGCTGATCTTGCAATACAATTTCGTTTTTAAATTCCACGGTTCATCCGAATCGGTCATCCGAATTGTCCAACGTCCACGTGATGTGTTTCGCATGCAAGCCGGCACCGATGCGCCACAATCCGATCGCGTGCGCCGAAAACCCGGGGCAATTCAGGGCAAAACGGTAAAAAGTCCGGAAACCCAACGAAAATGCGCTTTTCGGACCCTTAGTAAATGTGCCCCCATATGCGTTAACATGTTCCTGTTTTGATGCAGTTTTTGAATCTAAAACTAGTAATGAATAGTAATGAAAGCACCATAAAGCGAGCACCAAAGTGTATTCAGTCTGTGAAATATGGACCATTTGTTAGCCCAAACACATAGGGACTTGGATTCACAACTGTATAGTCATCTACTGTATAGTCATCTACTGTATAGTCCTCTACTGTATAGTCATCTACGATGATTTGAGTCACTGTCTTCCGGGTAGACTATGGTCAGTAGATGACCCTACAGAGATTTGGGGCAGCAAAATTTGGCCACTGTCAGGTCTGCATTGCGTGTGTGGCCAAACATAGTAATATGATGAGAAATTCCACTTGATCTCTGTAAGGCTACCTGCACAGGAGCATTGTTTTCGTCCGTGTGATAACTCCTTTTTTTTGTGGATGTCTACTGAAACGTTATTTTTTAAATGGACCTATGCACATGATGAGTTATCATCACTGATAAATGGGTAGGATGTAGAAAACTCAAAGCAGATCCTGTTCCTGCCCGTATTTGCTATCCTTGCCTTCCCATCTATCTGAACGGAAATAATGCACATCCATGTAAGATCCATATTTGTGGATCAGTTACTATTCAACATGATCATGTGACCCTTTAAGGTATTAGGGCAAGGTAGTGACATTATTTGCCAGCAGAACCGCAAAACGGATGAAAAATAGCTTATACGCAGGACGTTTTTCCGAACATATGGCTCATAACAAATAACATATACTTGGTTCCATGGTCCATTGGTCCATGTGTCATCATTGTACGTAGTTGCTACTTACAATGATGACACATGGACCAAGTATCTGTTATTAGCGGGTCACTTGTAGGGAGCCTAATTTCCAATTCCTTCGGGTGAAGTTACGGGTAAAGATGATCAGGTTTTCTATCCTCCCATAATCCAATAGACTCCATTTATCTCCTATACATACTTTTCCACTGATTTAGCCTCAGTTCCGTGTTTGAGTTTTGCAAAATAAGTTAGAATCGATGCAGGAATTTTGTTCTGACTTAAAACTTTTCGGCCCGATCCAAAATCTGTTATAAGTACCCTTCTTATCATATGCCACCAACTATATGTTATCTCAGGGAGCAAGGACCACACTTGGCCCCCTCAGGCACCAAGGCCTGGGCGTGAGTGTTACTTTAGTTCTCCCTATGGGGACACCACTGCAAATTCCGTTGCCATTAGTAGTTGTTCTCTGTAATTCCAGGGACAGAAGACTCCAGTCACACTATAGAGCTGCTCCGGGACATATGCTAGTTGTGTATTTGTTTTGCACTTGCGCAGGACTCTATGTAAATTACCCCCGTACTGTGATCATTCAGCTTTGGGATACAAAGCCATGTTAATGCATGACCCTATGAGTAATACCGGATTATTCATTTCCTTTGTGTAACAGCATATTTGCTCTGTTAGTCATTGTATGAGGAGACCTTGATGAATATTTTTGATGGACTTTTATTCATTTAGTGCATTTTCTGTAAATAGCTGGATATGATTATGTTGTACTCAGAAGGGGTTAAACTAGCAGATCCCACTGTTCTATCTAATGGTCAAGCTAAGGGATAAATGGGCTGATGGCTGCACGCTGCATTACCGCCTGTTACAGGATGGCCACATGCATGGCACCACAGGGCACAGTTTCTTCATACCCGGTAATAACCATCTCACATTATATACACAGTGATGTAGCCAGGGGAAAAAAAAGCTTCAAAGAGCAAGAAAATGTAACGTTTTTTGAGTCACTGTTTTTACAGAAAACAATCCTAAACTTAAAACCAATGGCAAGTCTCCTGTTTACATGGTCGATATGGTTTCAGTGATGGGCGTCCTATGATGACTCTCCATTTAGGCTCATTGAGATATATCCATAGCCAGTAGCCCACTCGAGGACGGCCATATCCGTTAATAGGGCATCAGATGTAATCAAGCTTTTAACCCATTAGTGACCTAATCTTATAGGGAATACTGACTCATGAGAATGATTGGGAGTGGCAAAACCACTGATCATGGTCCTACAATACAACTTTGAACCCATCACTGACATCACTGGTTATGGTCCCTTCATCACTCGGCCACATCATCTTAATGAGTTGCCAAGGAATCTCAGGCCTAGCATAGACCCTCAGGCCTATTATGGACATGAACTGATGACAAAGCCTAAAAGTATGGCCTACACCTACAGTTATAATACACTAAAAAGTGTAGTATTAGAAGTAGAATGTAAGGGTTCAAACAGTCACGTGTTGTGAGGCCAATACAAGTTGTAAGGAGAGTTTTAAAAAAGTGTTCTACAAAAAAAATAAAAAACCACTTTGGAAAGATTTATGAAATGGGACACTCCATGTTCCCGGACAAAAATATGAGCATCTAGATTGTATACGGTACTGTGTATAAGACTGAGTTTCTGATTTGGCACGTATAACATGCGCATATTATTAGTTATTTGGTGTTACTTTGACTTTTCGAAAGAACCAGGTCTTACTCTTTATGAATCTTTCATTAAATATGAGGCGTGAGATGCCAATCCTTCCCTTAGTGAATTGTTGTGGAATTTAGCTAGAGGTTTTTTCACTTAAGTGTGTAGTGTAGTATAAGGATGGCCGAGCTAGGAGTGCTGCGTGGTGATGCTCAAACGGAAGTCTCTACTCACACTAATTACCATTAGCTGAGGTATTTATGTGTATTTTATGCCAGAATATCTATATTAGGATCACTGACCATACTTACAACTTTTACTCATCTGGCTTTCCTAACTTAGGGTATGTGTGAACATTTATAAGGCCATTGCTCTTTGACTTTTTTAAGAGGTATTCTAATAGGAAAAAAACAGGGGACAGATTTTGACTACAAATCCAAAAAAACCCTACTTATGTGTCAGGAGGGTCCTCTGCAACCCCAGCTGCAGCTCTCTTATCACCACTGCTTATACTCCCATCATGCACATTGGAAACATAACTATGAGCCAATACCTTGCCTCAGTGGTCACATCTGAATGAGCGTCACATGAACATTTAGCGGTCTCGTGTACAATGACCATGACGTGAAGCGTTGGAGACAGTGGGGGTCATTTACTAAGGGCTCCGTGGCCGCACTTTCGTCGGGTTTCCCGAATTTTTCCGTTTCGCAACGAATTCCACAGGGATTTTGGTGCACACGATCGGATTTTGGCGCAATCGCGCTGGTTTTCACTCGACAAAAATGGGGCCGTGGTCTTCGGACAACCCGATGGATTCGGAAAAACCGTGGAATTTAAAAAACAAAATGTGTTACAAGATCAGCACTCACATGCACCGAGAAGAAGCAGGTGAACTCCGGCGGCAGCAGCGACACCTACTGGATATCAGGCGCACGACCTTAGTGAATCCCAGCAGAACCCGAATCCATGTCGGACAATGCACCGCGGGATTGCAACAGGACCGGGTAAGTAAATGTGCCCCAGAGAGTCGCTACTGGAGATGTGAATGAACCCTGTTCCTTGAAAGGGGTTTTCAATTTTTGGCTTTAACAACCTAGCTAAGGAGTTTAAAAAGATAAAGGGTTAAGCTTATAAGGAAACACAAGACTGACGAGCCGTATATGAGAAATTTTAATGATTTATTATTTGGGTGTGCTCTAGCAATTATATTTTCATAGAGCGAGACGGCTGTGGTAGCGAGACATAGCGACGCAGAAAGTATGGCAGTCATTAATTTTAGATGAATGTCATCTGAATCTATCTAGTTTAGCAGAACTGTCCAAGTAGTATCATATAAATGGAGGTATAGGTTGAGGTGGGCGGCCATATTGAATGTAAACCTGCCTATTTCTTTTCTTGTTCCCACGGTGAAGTGATTGGCAGAAGCTTATTCCCCCTTCCTGTTGAGAACATGTACACACTTGGCCGAGCTGAGCGTGCACATGCCTGGAGAGCAGTTAAGAGGAGTAGCTATTCACTGAACAAGCATTGAGTTCACAGACATGGAAAGTGTATGAGCAGCTTTCCAGACAATGCAGAAGAGGTTCAGTCCAACAACAGATTTGATCAGGGATTTATTTGTCCTCATTGTTGAGCTCTATGGCATCTGGCGTGCTACAAAGACACAGTTCATATATTCAGCTTATTAGATTCAGAAATGGCAGTCTGAGTACAGGAACAATACTGTAGAATCAGTGTGCGAGGAATAATAATGTTCTGTGAAATGTCATTGCCATATCTGAAGATGAGCTTTTACAAATGCAAAGGAACAGATGCGGGAGCAAACTCCGTCCGGATATGATTAATGTATCGTAGGATGGCAGGCTTCTGTTTATGGCACGGATTTCGGGTGACATTGTCTTTGGCCGTTCATCAGAATGGTATAAAATGTTCATTAGTTACAACACATAACATGTATTCTCCTCCTATAGTATCTCAATGCTAAGAACTCATATTATAGTGACCAAAGTCCTGGGGGAACCACCATGATCAACCACAAATTCTGTACTGTCTAGGTGTTAATCTTCCATGGAAGACTTTTTCCATTTATTAAAAATGAACTTTGCATGATATTGTCTTAAAAATTATTCTAGGCTACCACTTACCACTATAATTTAAATAGTTTGTGATCTAATTTACATGTTGATTTACATAGCCTAGAAATGATCATCCTGTTAGGGAAACTGCTAATCGTTGTGGTTGGCCATCATTGCTTGATGTACTTGCAGAACAGTCGTCATGTCTCTTCAACGTCATGATAATGGGTGGAACCACCTTGAGGACCCAAACCCATCCCTAGAACAGAGGTTTCCAATCCATTATCACTCTTTGCTTTACTCTAGTATCCTTTGAGCATTGAAGACTTCTTTTCCATAAACATAGTTGAACCACTGTGTTCAGGAAGTAAGGTGGGACTTGAAACCTTAATTTGATGGATAAGGCCACTAGCAGTCAACCATTTTCAACTTGTGGCAGGTTCATGGATGTCCATGGCCGAACAAAAACCTTTAAATATTACCAACGAAACTATGTGAAGATATGTTTACTGCTTTTTATATATTTTGTTATGGATTTAGGACATTTTGGTCTAAAATATGTTTTTTCTCTCTCTCTTCAGGTGCTCATTCTCAAATAGTACTCGTAAATGAAACAGCATCGGGATATGTTGGCACAGATGTTGTACTTCACTGTAGCTTCAACAATCCTCAGCCTAGCGTAAAGATCACTCAGGTTACATGGCAAAAATCAACAAATGGCTCAAAGCAAAACGTGGCTATTTTCAACCCTGCCATGGGCGTCTCTGTCCTCCCTCCATACAAAGAGCGTGTGATCTTCCAGAATCCGTCAATCAGTGATGGCACCATTCAAATCAGTCGTCTACAGTTGCAAGATGAAGGGGCGTACATCTGCGAATTTGCAACTTTTCCGACAGGAAACCGTGAGAATCAACTCAACCTTACTGTACTTGGTAAGAGTTTACCTAATTACTTAAAGAGAGAAAGTAGAAGATCCTGTGAACTGGGTCTAAAGGCGTCCAAACGTTTTGGTTAATAAGCAGACTTAACGCTATTTTATGTGTGTAGCGGCCTCCTGATTCTCTCCAAAAAGAAGTTTCGGGCATGTTAAATGTGGCATGCCTCAAACTTTTGTTCTTGGAGGAGAAAAAGAAGAACTTGCTCAGTTCCTTCCATTTGAAATGTGCATGCATGGTCTGCTTTTTCTGCCTTCTCCCATTTCAAATGTTGAGATTGCTGTCCTTGAACTTTATTTTAGCATTTTGGGGGTTCCATATATTAAACTCTGCCCCTTTGTGTGACGTTGCACCAGTTTTCTCCTCTTACTTTTGGTATAGTTTCTTGACCTCCAGCTAAACCGATGGGAAGTGCTGCATGTCAAGGGGCGGAGAAAGAGGATGCAGGTCTTTGACCCACTCCTCTGTGGTTCCCCGAACCAGCAGTTTTTTATTTTTTTAATCGGTGGACTATTGAAATTGCATTCCATAAATGCGTTGGGGCTCCCTGGTCTCAGGTGTCCATTCCTGGTACCCCCAACCCCGCTACTACAGTTGTGCTCAAAAATGTACATACCCCTTCTGAATTTTTGATTTATTCTGCATTTTTGAAGAGAATATGAATAATAACACAACTTTTTTTTCCCCACTCATGGTTAGTGGTTGGGTGTAGCCATTTATTGTCAAACTACAGTTTTTTTTCTCTTTCCAAATCCCAATGACAACCAAAAACATCCAAATGACCCTGAAAAGGCAATGAAAGCAGGGGTATGTAAACTTTTGAACACAACTGTATATCCGTGATCTACCTTCAATACAGACGTCAAGAGAGGGAGATCTCATTCACACATACAGAAAGGATAACGTTAAAACTGCTGAAACCATCGCTTGGAGTAAACATGTTCCTGTTTCTATGTATTTAGGAATGTGGTTTCCAATGTACAAAAACAGATCATACTTCTAGATGTCATAATAACTATAATACAGTATCTCAACACATTTAATCTCCACTGAAAATCACAACCGCACCCTACAGACTCTCCTTAAAAAGATGGTCATTGTCAAGAAATAAACAAAGTCTTTAGAACTCATCATTCGTTGATGGTTTCCCTCCTTGTGTAAGTCCTACAGAGGTTGCCTCCTTGTGACAGCCTTAAAGAGGTTGTACTAAGTTCTATTGCTAACCCCGATCCGGTGGAAAATATGACTGGGGGGGGGGGGGTCCAATCACGTCAAAAACGAGAATAGTTGATCCAGTTCTCAGTAATTAAATGAAGTGTCAGGTCAACTATGCGTCCTGCCACTTTGTTAAACTCTAAGGTAACTTCAGAAATTGTAGATGACAATGGACTGTTCTCTACAACACTCTCATAAACTTTGGGTAAGGATAACAACGAAACTTGAAGATGGCCATACATCTTCAATGGTTCACAGCCGATTGCTTGCTTGGCCGACAGTCATTCCCCCCCAACCTCAACATATGCATGCAATCTGAGTCCAAGTTTCTAAATTTGAGTAAAAAATTACCAATGGATAGGCGATTGATAAAACATTCCTCTTAAAGGGAGTTGTCTAGAATCTTATAAATTACCAGGTGATCCCTTTTAGGCTACACGAAGCTAGATCCAAATGGGACCTGTGAAAAGCAAAGGTTAAAAGCAGCTGAAGACCCTGGACATTTCTGCTTGGGTAGAGTCAAATATACACCCACAAACATGATGGAAATGATGAGATCAATCCAACATGTAATACCTTACACAGATTTGGGTGGTTCCTGATGTTTGACTCACCATCTGTATATCCAACTCCTCATATACAGGTTCTGATGTTCTCACACGGCGACTTTAAGTAGTTTTATGGGTTGCAGTAGAAAATGGTTTTGATTGCATAGTTAATTGTAGTTTTTATGTCTGGCACAGGTGTGACAGTGATAAGTCAATGGGATTTTATAAAAAGCTTTAAAACGAGAGAAAATCTCAAAAGAAACACATTTTCAATTAAAGGAATATGAATCTGTAAAATTTCCGTGTTGGGTAGAAGCCCTGAAGACCCTTATTTGTCTCTATAAATAAATCACTTGATGATGGGCGTTTCTCAAAGTGCACTGAGGTCGTGACCTAACACTGCTGTGCTCTTAAGTTACTGTGTGAGGACACGCCCCCAGTGCACTTGAAGAGGCTATAATCTTGGAATAGAAATCCAATATTGCTACTTCTATACAAAGGTATCATTACCTAAATGGCCTATACCGAACAATGCCTAAAATGGTGCCCCAGACCCCAATCCTTCATCAAAGAAATATCAAAGAATCAAAAAAAATCAGAAAAAATCAGATTTGTGGCAAAAATTTCCACCACTGTGGAATTTAATTAGAAACTAATTTAGACAAACTGAACTGAATTCCAGTCACCAAAATTTGTGTTTTGACCCCTATTTATTACTGTAGCTTCCTTCCTGAAAAACCTCCAGCTTCCAACCTCCATTGTAGCAGAGCCAGAATATCAGGTTGTACATATAGTATCCAAGTGCACCACCAATCTTCAGAGATGTAATGCAATTCAACAATATGGGTACAGAAGCACTTATAGAAATCTGCCCATAGACGGCAATAAGTGCCGTGGACGGTATAAGTGCTCACTGTACCATGCCAGGGGTCGTAAAAAGATAGACTGTTCTATATTTGGCCATAAGAACAGCCATGCAGCATTATTTTGTATGGAGAGAGGAGGGGAGAGCAGCGCTTAGCCCTCCTTCTCTCAAGCGTACCTGCCGTATGCCGAATGCCTTAGGCTGCATTCACACGAAGGTATGAAAATGACCGTATACACGGGTAGCATATGCCCCAAATCATTTCAATGGCCAAAAATGACATCCATTTGCATCACTGCGCATGGCTGTACACCGTATACATGCAGTATCCAGAAACAGTGGGATGGGCATTCTGTCAGCCAGTCATAGTCATCCATCCATCTTCTGTCAGTCCACCATATTGTATACAGATACAGTGACAAAAGTGCACGTACAGATGAAAGTCATCATGTAGGCAACTCATATATGAAATGTTGGGGAAAAGGGAGGGGACAGCAGAACAACAGAACAAACAAACATGTATAGGGGATACATGTTTCTAAGGGATAGGGGGAAGCCATTCAAAAGTCTGCTATGCCCCTGTCTACACTATAGAGGGGGCAGCGCTGTCTACAGTTGGAAATCCCGTGCCTTCTGGAATAGATATAGTGGTTTGGCTTTAATGCCTTATCATGTCCTTAGGCTGCCTGAAAGCCTCTCCATAAGGAGAGTTCTTACTTCCCTACCCCAGTCTCAAGCATAATGTGAATATACATGGTATTTCTATATAAAATACGAAATGTATGACATCACTTTCTCCTGTGCTAGCTATATTAATGAATTTAACAACGACACATTAAAGGGGTTGTCCAACAGCATAATAAAACCTGTTGGTGGCCAGGAGCGGGCTGGTTAAAAAAAAAAGAAACATTTACTCGGTCCCTCCCAGCATCCCTCGGTTACATCTTTCTGGTCATTGTCCATGTAAACGAACAGGGGCACAGAAGCCGCACTGCGTTCAGCTTCGGCCCAGCCGAGGTGACTGGCCACGCCCATCCGTCCTGTATAATACAACGCTGGGAATCGGGACGGGTGGCCATAGGCGGCCACCTCGGCTGACAAGAGGCTGAACACAACACAGCTTAGGTGCCCCTGTTTGTTTTCAATTTAACCATAAATTATCATAAATTTCTCAAAAAAAGGTCAAGTTGGATGGATTTGCATAAACCACCTAAATTTCACGCTACAACACTAGCGTACAACAGTACTTTCAGTGTAATACCAACCTAAATGTTCAGTCATTATAGAGATGTACCTACCATTGTTAAATATAATGGGGCAGATTTACTTACCCGGTCCATTTGCGATCCAGCGGCGCGTTCTCTGCGCTGGATTTGGGTCCGGCCGGGATTTAATAAGGTAGTTCCTCCGCCGTCCACCAGGTGGCGCTGCTGCGCTGAAAAGCATCTGAACGCGCTTGAGTTCACCGGCTCAGGCTGAGTGAAGGTAAGCGCGTCCCGAGCGACACATTTTCCGTTCTTAAATGCGGCAGTTCTTCCGAATCCGTCGGGTTTTCATTCGGCCACGCTCCCCGATTTCCGTCGTGCGCATGCCGGCGCCGATGTGCCACAATCCGATCGCGTGCGCCAAAATCCCAGGGCAATTCAGGTACAATCGGCGCAAATCGGAAATATTCGGGTAACACGTCGGGAAAACGCGAATCGTGCCCTTAGTAAATGACCCCCAATGTGTTACTTATATTTTGTTTATGCCAACCATTAGATTACCATTCCAACCTATAGTTACCAAATTACCATTGGAAAGTGCCTGGTTGTCATGGGCAGCATCATTGGTCTTCGTTATTAACACGATAGGATGCTCTTTGAGCCTCAATTTGCTCCTCAAAGGTGGAAAACTCAGATTTCAGCAGTTACATTATTTATAAGATTATTAATATTTGATGGTTGTAACGTTCCAAGAATGTTAGCGAAATGTACATTTTGTTCTTTTATCAACAAGGTCTCTTATATTTTTTTCAATGTGTTACACCATGTCTTATCTATATATTTTTTCTTATCAGAAAACTTTGACTGAATGTCTTTCTCATTGCTTATTTTATAGCCAAACCAACCAATAAAATGGAAGAAACTCTAAGACTGTTGGTGGCAAATCCAAGGTCAAAAGAGAAGGTTGTTGTTGCCACCTGCATTTCGGCCAATGGAAAACCACCAAGTACCATAACGTGGGAAACCAAGTTGAAAGGGGAAGCGGAGTATCAGGAAATTAAGAATGATAATGGAACGGTGACAGTCATCAGTCGTTACCGGCTTGTGCCAACTCGAGAGGCTCACAGACAGTCCCTTACCTGCGTCATAAATTACCAAACGGAAAGAGTGACGAGAAACACCACACTGAGCGTACAATGTAAGTATGGGCTAATGTGGGAGGGGGTCGGGCAGAGTTATGTTTCTATAAATCTGTTCCATATAATCTATGATGTTTCATCTTCTGTGGTTTGGGTCTATGACCATGGTCTCCTTTTTGTATTACCTTCTTATATTGAGAATTTGTAAATGCACTTTTCCTTTAAAAGCAAACTACACTTTGAATTCAAAAATTTCAACACTTTACCTTATACAAGTTATTGGTGAGAGTAATGGTCCTGGTTCCACTCCTACAGAAATAGTTTAGTTGGCCTTGCAGGACAAAAAAAGATTCTCCACATGGGAAATCTGCAAATCTTAAAGCATTTGTACCCCTTTATCATTACAAATTTCCACCAAACATTTTAGAAGAACCACCCTAAAATGATCCATTCATGTGCACATATGGTCATACACTCATCAGACTCGGCATTGAAACTTACTTTGATGTACTGAAAGTAGGAACATGGAGAAGTGTAAGGATCTGAATATGTTTGAGAAGGCCGTATAATGATGATGAGATGACTTGGTCATTGATTCTCCAAAATGGCAGATTTCATGTGATGTTCCTGGTATGTAGTGGTTACTACCAAGATAGGCCGTTCCCAGCACGGTAATGAGTTCCCAAGGCTTAACCTATCTAGTTTGGTCACAAAAATTCCCCAGACGACCCGGTGTGGCAGCTTACTGTGTAGTTAAAAACCAAAGTAAACCTTATCCCTCACTGCGAGAGCTAATTATGGACATGTCAGCATCAGAAACGGACCATGGACCAATAAAAGAATGGGGCCCTGGTTTCTTGAACAACATGTTGATTGATGGGGCGATGTACCTCATTTGTCTTGGTTAATGAATATTCCCAGAATGCACAATGGAAGACGAGATGCCAGAAGCAAGGAGAATTTTTCTTGCCAAACTAAAATGTTTGTCCAGGAATGGTTTGAGGAACATAAAAAGTTTGAGGTGGCAACTTGGCTGAAGTTTATATTGGAATTGACCCCACTTCACAGGACATTAGAGGTCTTGAGGTCAGAGGTCTTGTAAACTTCATGCCCATCAGGACAGAAATATTGTGGGCAACAAAAAGGGTGACCTACAGAGAATTACGCAGATGGTTTCATTGTTATGGTGCTATGGCTGATAGATGTCAGCTGGTGACTTCAATATAGATGACCTTGTATATGTGGTCAACTCCCCAACTGCACCAAACGAGTATTCTGTTATGGACAATAAGGAAATAACCAAAAGTGCTTACCAAATCATTTTATTGTTTTACTTTTCTTGCATTTTCACTCTCATTCTTCTATTTTTCTTCCAGATGAACCCCAAGTCTCAATCGAAGGTTTTGACGGTAACTGGTATGTGAAACGTCTTGAGGTCCAGCTAATATGCAGAGCCGATGCCAACCCACCAGCCCACTCATACACATGGCGAACGTAAGTATTACTCCGATTCCTGTGTTTATGCTAAATGGAAATCTAGCATCCAAAATCCATCATGATAAACCAGGGACCCTTACTCATAGATCCAGGCACCGTGACTGTGGTAATCTTCTTGTATTAGTTATCCATGTCTTCATTCCTCCTAAAATCAACTTTATGCTAATGATCCAGTAGGACTCTCTGGGACTTTACTTGAGCCCCACCGTGCTGGGGCTTCACAGGCTGTTACACTGGGCAAAAGCATGCCCCCCCCCCCTACGTTGTGAGATTACTTCAGGCAGGGGGTCGGGGGGGAAGTGCCAAGGAGAGCATGGAGGGGCACTGGTAACATCTCTAGAGCCCTTCTGGTTTATTAGCATAATTTTAAAAGTCGCTTTTTAAAGAAGGAGGCCATGGATAAAATAAAAGAATGATAACCACAGTCACGGATCTGAGTTGGGGTCCTTTGATTATCATTCTGAATTTTGATGATAGATTACCCTTAATTTTATGATTCTGGATATTGTTCAAATTGGACATCCTAATTTTGGCCTAGGACATAGATGATGGTTCCATAATGACACCGATGCGATAACACTATGGGGCAGATTTATCAAGCAGTCTGAAAGTCAGAATATTTCCAGTTGCCCATGGCAACCAATCACAGCTCAGCTTTCATTTCACCAGTGCTCATAAATATTTTAAAGGGGAGCTGTGATTGGTTGCCATGGGCAACTGGAAATATTCTGACTTTCAGACTGCTTGAAAAATCTGCCCCTATTTCTTATATGTTTCCGAAATATTACATTTTAGAGTAATCTTTAGATATTATCTGATTTTTGGCTTCCGCGTTTCAGATAATTAACAACTTAATAAAAATGAGACTGCCTTAAAAGATTGGCCTGTCTTGTTTGTTGCAATCCATTGTCACCGCTTCTTATCTCCGCAGACTTCCGCGCGGAGCATTATCGCCTTCAGTCTTTGCCAAAGTACAATAGCAGCGTGATTGTAAATAATTTGACTGTTATTAAAATGTCTGCTTATATGTGAGTCTAAGGAGGCGGCCGCTACAGCCAATTATGTCTCGCAGCCGAGCTTTCCAGAGAAAGGCAGAACAAAGACGTCTGCAGATAAGAAATATCCAAGCAAACAGGGGTTTTGATCAGTTTTACTTTTGAAGAGCGAAAGAAAAAAAATAACAATCTGCAGTATTTTTCATTTAGCGTTTGGGTTGTGCTGCCTAATGTTTTCTAATTAGGCCCTAATTAATCACATTTTACAAAACATTTATGGAAATGTATAACTTAGGGAAGCTACAGACAGTATAGACACATCTTGGCTCTGGTACCAGGAAGGGCCACCTCGGTCCACTGAAAAAGATTGGCCATGTTAATATCCAGCAACCTGATCAGCCGTCAGCGGAAAGTCAGGACTTTCACATTTTGGGTTGTTTTGGACTAGTCCTGCTTTGGGTTGTTTTGGGTGGTCTTCTGGCCTAGTCTTCGGGACTAGGCCAGAAGACCATAATGTGACCATAAGGATTTTTTACAACGGCAAGTGTTGGGAGAAGAAGGATCACAACATCTTCTTCAGATGTGCCCAATCCTTCTGTTCTTATGGCGGATCATTTTCCAGAAGATGTGCTTGGCAAGTAATTCCTTTCCCCGAACATTAGAGATTTCGATGGTCGATTCGGTGCATAGAGTCGTAGATCCAGCAGCTTTTCTCATTAGTTTTGGGCGAAATTTTTAAGTTAAAAGCTAGCCACTGCTATCATTCATTCCAGAACTTAGGAATGGGGGGATGGGCGAGGGAGAATGAAAAAATAAAAACCGGAGAGGTCTAGAGGAGGTTATATACTCATTTCCTGGACAATTTGAGAGACATTGGTCCAAACCAAATACACTCACATCCATTGGAAACCCCAAATCATTGGAAAAATTAGAAAAAGCTTCTACCAATCAAATCATTGATGATTCGTTTATCTCTAATGAACAATCCTGGTGATTTGATGTTGGGGAAGGCGGAAAAACTCCTAAAACCAGTATTTGGCCAACATCTACGGTATTTCTGGCTATAAATAGCTCTTGGGGGTTTTGGGACTCTCTGTTACAGATGCAGTGTTATTACTATGATAAAATGATAGAAATCTATGATGAGTTCCTATTCCTTGACCTCAATGCTGACACTTCTGTGCTTTTAGACCAGTCTCTGACAACACACCACATCATCGCTAGAGACCACATTACAGACACTAGTGGCAAATCAATAGGTCGCGGGCCCGAGAACTACTTCTTTAATGCATTATGTGTTGTACTGGTCTCTCCGTATGGCCTAAAATTAGAAGACCCTTAAAATTGAACCTGTCACCAGGAATGTAATTTTTTGCTGGTGACAGGTTCCAATAGTCTATGCTATGCTAAATTTTAAAAATGCCTTTGTTAGCATTCTAAATCATTTCAGTACTTTATAAAACTTTATTTCACACTACTGACTCCCTGCCAGCAGAGTGTGGTGGGTCCTGTGGTTGGGCGTGGGGGTCAGCTGCAGCAGCCTGTGTCTCTGTCTCCTCTTTGCTAACTCCACACCATTCCAGTTCCTCTCTCCCTGCCTGCTCAATGCACAGGACAGTGTGGATGAGTGTGGAGGAAAAGACTGAGACATGGCTATCTATGGCTTTTGGTGCAATTACTTCTTCTGCTCTCCCAGAAGTTACGTTCCTTCCTGCCCATATACAGTAAGCTTACCCCGTAGCTCTGGCCTCCTATTGTTAGTGCTATGTCTAATGGTTATGGCAATTACCAGCACACATCTGTGAGTCTAGTTAGTAGAAAGGAGCAGAAGTGATTAATTTGAGCTGGAAATTTTTGCACACATTGCCGCAGCCCCCATCTGCCGGCTTTACATTACACTACATTCCGTTGACAAGAAGGTTCAACCAGCTTTATCAATTATCAACTCGGCAGATCAATAAGTGACTGTGACAAATGATCTTAAAGCACCAACATCAATTTTAACAAATGTCAGTGCCCAGTTCCCGCATTCATGACATGTGCTGTAACTCGCTTTGTTACACTGCTTTTCGAGAGACTCTTGGGTTCAGCTTTCGGTGTCTAAAATATTGAGCTTGAACTTTTTTTTCGAGGAGATCGTCCTTGGATCACTATAATGACGGAACATCTGCAGTAATTAACAGCAATAAAAATCATTCCGCAATGACGTGTCAGAAGATAATTAGATGCTCCTCTACTCCATCGGGAGAAGCCGATCTCCCCTCCTCCTGCCATGTTTACTTCTAGCATCACTCCCAATTCTACCAGAAGTAAATCCAATCATCATATTAGGGAATTGTTAAAACAAGCCAACTCATCACCAGATATTCGCCTTAAAGGGGACCTGTCAACACTTCTGAATTCCTAACTTTTCATTGCAATGTTCCTATCTTATCCCTCCTAGAATATTATGAAACAAAATAGACAACTGGGTGTTACCAGTCGGGTATGTTCCAATCAGTGTTGTGAATTTTTGGGATAAACCCATTTTTCAAGGGGATGGTAATGCCCGGTCGTTAATTTATTAGTAAATTCTTAGGGACAACAAAATGTGGAGTAATGAGAAACAAGGCTCCAGATTTTTTTGTTAATGGAAAGTATTTACGTAATGTACACATCAGAAAGGTGACAGGTCCTAAATTTGCCTATAACCTACAAAATTCACATTTTATAATAGAATTTTTACACTATATTTATAATATGTTTTCTACTGGGTCCTCCGGTTTCCAACCACACTCCAAAAAAACATACTGGTAGGCTGATTAGATTGTGAGCCCCATGGGGCCAGGGACTGATTTGGCAAAAACTAAGTGTAACGGTGCATAAAATCTGTAAGCTAAATGAATAAAGTAGTAAGGAAGGAACTTCTGACAACCGGTTCTGTCACCTATGTCCATTTTTTAAAATATATTTGATAAATACTGTACTGGATTTTATGGATTCCAGACCAAGAACCCTGTGCCGCCATACCAATTTATTTAGCCTGATACAGGTAACCACCCAATCCATAGGAAAACAGGATACCAGTGGACAACTTCTAACCTGCCTGCTTCTATGTTGTGTATATCCTTAAAGGAAATCAACCACATGTAAAAACATTAAGGCTACATTCACACTAACGTATGGGGGACGTATATACGGCCGACGTATATACGGCCGATATATGTCCCCCATAGGCAGCAATGGGCGCACGGCACCCTATGGGAGCGGTACGGTGCCGCACACGTGCATTTTTGGGATACACTCATTTGACAAGGGGATGGTAATGCCCGGTCGTTAATTTATTAGTAAATTCTTAGGGACAACAATTACGGGAAAAGATAGGACAGGTCCTATCTTTTTCCCGGGTACGGAACGGTACAGTGTGCGCTCACCTCCTCTCCCCGTACACTGCCGTTGCCCGCTACGGTACGGGCGGGCAACGTCAGTGTGAATATAGCCTAAGTAAAAAACCTTTAAATACTCACCTCCGCTCTTCTCCATCTCTATCCCGACGTTGTCCGTCGCTAGTCTTTTCAGTGATTGGTTTCCTTTAAACGTACATGTTCACCCCTAAAGGGATTGTTCAGGATTTTGAAAAACATTTCCAAAAACACTTGACCTTGTGCTGGTATTACTAGTATTTTTTACTTCTCATGCATGATCTAGAAATATGTCAAACCAAGAAGAAAGGTATAGGAGGACATGTCCGTAATGCACAGAATTGCAAGAAAGAGTCTGTATGACATTAACTAAACCAGATTTCTCAGAATTATGTTGAAAAATACTTTTTTCCTTTGCAAACAATATCACCAATTTTCCTTAAAATTTGGAAATTTTCTTTACACAGGGCTAATGGGACCCTCCCAGACAGCGCGGAAGTAAAAAATAACACACTGTTTTTCCGGGGACCGGTAACTTACAGTATCTCGGGAACCTATATCTGTGAGGCCACAAACGCCATTGGAAGCCAAACCGGGCAAGTGGAGGTCAATATTACAGGTAAATGAATAGGGTTATAGATGGAGACTTACATTCTGCATGTAAATGTTTTTGTGTGGTGAGACTGATCCATCTCTGTAATTGGCACCAAAGTTCTTGGATGGTATCTACTGCACTGTCCACTTACTAATCTGAAACAATCACTGGTTAAGACCTGACAAATATTGCTTTGGAAAAAACCTACTTTGCTAAGATATAAATATTTAAGCCCCACCCTGTGGATGGTTCTTGGACACCCATGGGTGTCCCAAACTAGACCGGTTTCTTACTTAGAGCCAAACTCTGCCCCTTTCCCGGTCCAGGACAAGCCAATGTTTCCCAAGTCTCTGGGTAGTTGACTACGATGATATCACGCCAACATTTTAGCAAATCTAAAAAAAAAAGTGCTAAAGAAGCCCTAATGATAGTGTTTATTCATAAACATGTTAGCAGAGAATTCTTTTTCTGCTCATGGTGTCAGGAATCCAGGGAAAGCGACTTATTATAGCTGCGGTATCTGCGGGAGGGCTAAATGGATGTACAGTCTTGGAATTGTTCTTTTATGCAAATGAGGTTTCTAAACATTGTTGTCGGCACAGACGAAAAAGGAGAACTGCAGCTCGAGATGAACGAGGGAAAAAAAATAAGACATCTAGTTGGCTTCAGTGTTTGTCGGTCTGCAGCAATTTCTATATGATCTCAAAACAGTCTTGTAGAAATCCTTCTGAAATTAAAGCCTTACCGATCTGCTCCATTTTCCAAGCTGAATATAGGAGATCGCTTGAGACTCAACCAATGAGACCCTAAGGGCTCCATTTATCATAGCTTGTACACCTCATAACAGGTTACAAGTCTTGGTATAGAAACCGAGAATTGTGACCCCCCCCCCCCTTTAGAGGGGGAGGTGCCCGGCCGTGCAGTGGGGTTGGGCAGAACAATGCTGCTTCATGCCTGTGCACTGGCTATAGTGTAGCAGGCTATAGCCCAATTCTACAACAGGTCAGACCTGCTGGCCTCTGTGATTTATCAGAAGGCCAAAGCCGCGGATAGATCTGGGGAGTTTTGTGGGCAGAATCATATGCTGGTACATTTACCTCCAGCCTATGATCAATGTGCCCCCTAAGATTTCTGGAAATCCCTACTGCTCTATTCACTGCTATGGGATTGCATGAAAGCACCATCCTGCCAGCTCCATTCAAGCAGGGGTCCCCCATGGGCATTGGTGCTTCTGTCACTGGAAAAACTTGGGTGGGCTCTCGGTGCCTCATTTTCCAAATTGGTGAGACCCCCATTGAGCATACACTTATCCTCTATCTTGTGGATTTGTGGACACGTTTTCTGCAGCCAGTGAGGAGGGGAGGCTCCTGCTGCAACCGGAGAGGAAAGGGGAGGCGCCTTCCACAATCGGTAAAGATGGGGGAAGCTCCTACTGAAGCCAGTTATCGTACAGAAATATGCACGTATAAAGCTTTTAATTTTTGCATATCCAAAGAGAAAAGTACAGCAGCAGAATTGTAGAACTTTTTTCCTGTCTGCATTTTAGCAACTTATGTGCTGCCTACATGCCACAACCTCTCACACCTACAAGGATGCCAGATCAAACAATAGAAAGGGCTTACTGTATTCTCCTAGGGCGGGAACAGAAATCTATCCCAGAGTATAGAGAGAATTCCAGGTACAGCAAATAGCTCAGGAAGTGTCTGCAGGCCCACACATGTCTCCCAACAAAGATCTCACACATAGGAATTACAGGGAGAATCGTGCTGCCAATGGCTGAACCAACACCTTGTAGGGACAACTTCAGCATTTCCTCTCTTCTTTCAACACCCATCCCAGTACACATTCTTCTATTACCACTGATTACTAAAATATCACAATGCTGCAGTTATTTAAAAAAACAAAAAATTAAACCGACTGGAAAAACACAATTGCTCCCAAATTTGTGAAACTCTATTCCCTGAGGGTGACAAAACTAACGATGATGAAATCTGGTAAAATAATTGTTTAACTGTAAAATAAATGTAACAATTCCATAATTACAAATGTAGAATCGAGTTAAACAAAGTAAAATAAAATCCTAGAATAATAGGTCATAGGTTTAATCCAACTGATTAAGGAGACTGAACCGCAATGCACCATGGGAATACAAGTATGTAAATTAGCTCTCCTTTAGAACTGCCTCGTTAGTGCCACCTATTGGAAATGGCTACAACCGATAATAGATCACTGCAATAAGAAAATTCCTAAAAAGAGAAAAGTTTGGTGCTTTAACTTTCTGGAACATTTAGCTACCCTGTAAAACACCATCCAAGCCTTACAACATTACAAGCCAGGTTGCTACTTTTTAGAGGTAATTAAAAGAAAATTCATAATTTTTATACTGAATCTATCTAAGATTTCTGTAAACCCTTGAATATCACAACCAAACTGTCAGAAATGTGTTTGGGTTCTGATCACATCTTCAGTTATTGGATTATTAATGGGCAACACGCTGAGCGTCGGCAGAAGAAAGGAGAGAACCTAAAAATCCTCTCCTGCTGACCGTCACCCTCATAGAAGTGAGCATCAAGTCAAGGCCCCCGCTGATGAACAGACAGAGCTAGGCTTCTTAGATCTTTCTTCTATTGGTGCTGGATATTGAGTATAGCTTTAGTTTTGAGTCGATTCTTGCATATTACACAATGTATCAACTTTTGATAATTATAATCTGGGTCCAATACGAGGTTAGATAAACCATCAGGAGCAGTGATACCCGTAGCAGTGATGAGGAGTGGTATTATTCATTGCAAAACTGACCCAACATTCGACAACCTGTCATGCTCATTCAACCAATCACCTGAATACTCTATAGACAAGCAATAGTGGATTACAATATAGGCGGTTTGGGTGGAAGTCCATGGCCACCCAAACCACTCACCAAATCTTATACTGAGAAGAACCTTCACCCACAAAATCTTTGTACATCTGTTCCTGCTTTCCATATACATGTACACAAGGGCCATTTCATGACCTTTTGCAGGTTTCAAAGGTCCTGAAAAAGCAGATAGAAAGCAGGCAGAAGGGACGCATCCTCCATTCCCATACTTAGGAAGTGATTTCCAGACTTGTAAAGGGTAAAATATTCACACTTCCCAGGACCAACAGTCTTTATCCACCTTTGTAGACATCTTGTTGCCAATGTTCCGAACCACAATCGGGTAGAAAGCTATGACTTGGGGTGATGTCACACATGGCGTTTTTAGTCCGTTTTTAAGCATGCGTTTACAGTCCATTTAAAAACTCTTGCTTTTTTTAAAACGTTTTTGACCGTTTTTGACCGTTTTTTGGTACATTTTTCCTAATTATCTTAATAGATAAACAGGTTGTAAGCAGCCAAACGCATGGTAAACGGCCAAAAACGGATGCGTTTTTAAACGGACTGAAAATGCATGATTAAAAACGTACCAAAAACGCATCACCCACTGTCCAATCTTTTTCCATCACAGGACAATCAGGAGACCACTTATACATTAGATGGTTGGTCAGACCCAAATCTGAAGGTTCACCAAAAATACATCCAATAGCCAGTTTTGGTCTCCCTTAGTATGTCGGACTAGGCTATGACGAGGCAGGCATTTTCACCATCCATAAAATCCCTATGTTGGATGTACCATTAATTAAATTTAAGAATTCTTAGAATGTTTGAAATATCCTTTAAAGAAATAGACCAAAGTGTCAAGTGATTGCCCCATTTTCTTCCAAAAAGGTTTGTCATTAGAGATGAGCGAGCACTAAAATGCTCGGGTGCTCGTTATTCGAGACGAACTTTTCCAGATGCTCGAGTGCTCGTCTCGAATAACGAGCCCCATTGAAGTCAATGGGAGACCCGAGCATTTTTTTAATAAAACTGAACAGTAAAAGATCAGTGCAAAAAAAAAAATTCCAGATGTTTGCAGATGTTTTACTTGTAAGAACACATTGAAATAACACTATTCTTCACTTTGCAGGTGTTCGCGCGTGTCTCCCGCTAAGTTAGGAGATGTGCACGAACATCTGGAATGTGAAGAATAGTGTTCTTTCAATGTGTTCTGCACTTAAATGTTCGTGTTTTCACAGTTTTTAATGTTTTAATTCTATTCTTCACATTGCAGGTGTGCGCGCGTGTCTCCCGATAGGTTCGGAGATACGCGCGCACAGCTGCAAAGTGAAGAATAGAATTAAAACATTAAAAACAGTGAATACAGGACCATTTAAGTGCAGAACACATTGAAAGAACACTATTCTTCACATTCCAGATGTTCTGAACATCTCCTAAATTAGCGGGAGACACGCGCGAACACCTGGAAAGTGAAGAATAGTGTTATTTCAATGTGTTCTTACAAGTAAAACATATGGAAACATGTGTAATATTTTTTTTTTACAATAAAAATACTTTTATTCAATTTATTTTATTAATTTACTGCTCGATCTCGAGCCGGCGAGATACTCGTCCGAGTAACGAGCCGGTCCGAGTATGCTAATACTCGACCGAGCAGTATACTCGGACGAGTATACTCGCTCATCTCTATTTGTCATCTGTTGGATCTTTGGTCCCATTATAAAGTGTTACAACTTGGGCCTGCTAGAGGTTTCTCTGGTACCCTGGTGGTCACAATTTTACAAACAACATATCAACTATAACGGTATAGCTTATAATCGGGTAGGGTGGATGCAGTAGTTGTCTTGCTATACTCTATCTTTGGCTTCTATTCGTCTTTATTTCTTTCTCGGTATAACCTACTGCTCTCTCTAAACATTTCAGGGCCTCATTGTTATTTCATTGTGTGACTTCAACTTACACCTTTAATAGCTTGTATTTATGAGTGTGCGATGTTTGTCATACGGAGCGGTTCTGTTGATTGGGTCTAATTATTTTGGTTTGTTGATCACAAGAGACACATTTTGCTTGTTATTCTCCTTAATTGGCAGCAAAGTCTATGTATCTTTCTTCTCATTATTCACTGATTTGCAGAGTTCATATAAGACCCCATACACCTTTCCCCTCCCATCCTTTCCTTAAAACCTGAACTTTCCCGATTTTTTTCCTTTCCCTACTTCCTCCACCCTAGCAGGGACGCAATAACGGATAACTGAAAGATGGTGATGGGATGTTACATATTGGAAGGAACTAGTTTTAGACAGTTATTAACAATGAAGTTGATATTTTATGTTCTTTATTTTTACAAATTGATTTCTATTGAATTGTCCTTGAAAATTCATGACTTTTTTTTTGTTCATTTTTATTTTTATGTTTTTATGATTTAAACGGACCTATCACATCGAAAACACATTTAAATCTGAAGGCAACTTGTTGTAAAGCAGGAGTGGACGAAATCATTGATAGTTTTGTGGGTAAAGATTCAGTATAACGTATCATTTACAAGTCTAAATCCCTGTAAAATCTTGGCCAAGGTGTCCAATGGGCGGTTCTACTGAAGGGAAGGCTGTCTGTGTAAGACCGCCCCCTGGATCAAGTAATATGCAACATTGTCCCATAAATCTATCAATCGGCTCATCTACTTCTGCTCTATAACATGCCGCCTTCAGATTGGACAGCCTTTTCAATGTGACAAATCCGCTTTACAGAACGGTATTATAGAAATGTGTTTAACCTACACGAGTCCATGTTTTATAGATTTTTTTATTTTTTTATATAGCATATTGGACCTTCAAAACTTGTAGGCAGAAAAAAGGTTAATGTTTAGTGTGCTGGTATATGTGGTCCAATTGATATCAATAAATAGGTGGAAATAGCAGATACTATTACTCACAATTTGCGTCTCTGCCTATGGGTTTTAGCATGAATCCAAAGCCTGATTTTGTCCCTTTCCTTGTCTTTCCTACCCAGAATTCCCTTTCACCCCGACTCCTACAGGACAGACGTACGGGAGCGACTCCTCCATGTTCTCAGCGACGATCATTGGAGGGGCTGTAGGCGGAGCAGTTCTAGTAATAGCTGTTTCGGTAATCTTGTTTGTACTGCTTCGAAAAAGACATCACACCTTCAAGGGAGACTACAACACGAAGAAGCACGTCTATGGAAATGGCTACAGCAAAGCTGGCGTAGCGCAACACCCACCAATGGCACAAAGTTTGCAATACCCTGAGGATTCTGATGACGAAAAGAAACCAGGTCCTGTGGGAAGCATCAGCTACGAAGAGGAAGAAGATGACGAAGGTATCGACGGGCGCAAATTGAGCACAAAGTACGATGATGAATCCAAGCGTCCGTATTTCACGGTGGAAGAGGGGGATCGTTGTGGTTATGGTGAGGACAGAACTCTAGGGTTCCAATATGAGCCAGAAGATCTCCCCGATAGTCTTGTGCCCCAGAATGATGGTTCCTTCATCTCAAAGAAGGAGTGGTACGTGTGAGAGTGATGTACAGACTAAACTGACCTTTGTGGCTGGACACATGCGCACGCCCTGGCCCTTGTGATGGGGAAATGTCTAAGGCTGTCAGGCGCAATGATTACATGATCAGAGCATTGTCTTGTTTCTTGATATATAACTATAAAGTTTTTTTTTATGCCTCACAACTGCAGGGTCTTTGCGACCTGAAAAAAAAAAAAGAACCCCCATACCTAACCGTTATACATTCAGCCTCATGTAACGCTGTCATAAGATGACGTAAAACCTTACAAACAGGGTCGGTGTCCCATCGTGTTTACGTTCATATCCACAAGGTGACGCACCATCTTGGCATGCTGTTTTTTGTTTTTTTTTTGTACACCGTAGATGTTGTGCGAAACGCACATTTACTTGATGTTGCCATCAGTATGGTCTTTGAGGAACCATGACCTGATCCCGTCACTGATGCCGATGAGCAGAGCATACTACTGAAAGGGCGCTGAGCACATTCATAGGTTCGGTAATACAAAAACTTATCCCTTACAAAAAAACTTTTATATGTATATATCAAATATGCAACCTTCCAGTCCTGCCTGGAGATTGACACATTGCCACTATATGGAGTTCATTGCATCCTGCCATCCCTCGCTGTAAACACTGGAATCTACTGCTGGGTTCTTTGTAGAATTTTTTGAATTTTGTTTTATCTGATTTGGTTATTTCTTTGTCTACTGTCGGGAGGTTTTTATTTTTTTTTTTCTAGGTACAGGCTGCTACGCCGCCACCGATCTGGTCCTCTTTTGCAAGGGAATTGTATGTAAGAAGAAGGGGTGGCCTCGGAGTTCTGTGAGAATTTTGTGTGTTTTTCATATCTGTCTGGACAGATCACAGTGGACATTTCCGACAAAAAGTCACGTACTGACATATCGATATCGATTTCATGTTATTGCACCCGTCCTCCTAGCTGCCACCCACATATAAAACTGCCAAAGTGGCCAAAGCAATTGTAAACTGCTGCTCTGTGGTAACTAAAGAATGACTGAATATTGAAAAGAGGTGACATTTTTCTTTTTGTATTCCAGACAAGTATTGCAATTGTGTAATGTAATGCAATGTTAGTTTACATGTTATGACGGTACTTTAAGAGCGGTAACAATAATGATGTCATGTGAGTACAGCTCCGAGCTCTTTTTGTTTTTTGATTTTTTTTAATTTTTTATGGATAAAACAGAAATGCAACATTTTGGTATTGTTCATCATCACATTGTGGATGCCAATAATTCATAAAAACATTGTAACGGTCTGTGTTGTAATGTTTTAGCATCAGGGGATATGGCAGCTTGACTGAAGGGCCTTTAGCACTTTAAAAAGAGGGGGTTTTGTAAGGTTTTTTACCAATATTATGGCTTGGAGCAATGTTTGAGTTGTATGGAGCTGTATTATGGCCCCTATACAAGTATATGGGCCTGTACTAGACCTCTACTTGCGTTGTGTTGGATGACGGAGGTATTCTCTTCCATAAATCTTATTTATCGAGGAGAATATTTCCTTACGTATCACACCTGGAAGACTCTGTAAAAATAGGCAACTTTTTGTATGACCTTTTGCTCTGCACCAGCCATAAAGGTGACCATAGACATTAGACAAAGTTGTGCTCAAAGTGTTGGAGTCGTTCATCATCTAATGGGTATTTGACGTTTGACCAACGTTCATTGGTCAGGAAAATTTCAGCATTCCCAATTCCACATGCTTATGTGTAATAACGGTTGGCCAGAAGAGAATTTAGCTGACATCTGTTGAATGAGTATGGCCACCTTTTAGAGGTGCTTAGTATAGACCATTGGACCATTTTCCATTTTGTTATCTGATTTGGACGTGTGTGCCTCACGTCATATAACTACGTACATGCTCTATAAACAATAGTTAATAGTTAATGTAAATTCTTGCCCACTATATGTGTGTGTTCATGCCCCTAGACTAGTCTAGAAGGGACGTTTGCTACTTTTCTGGTGTCTTTATGTTCTTTGACTATAGATTATTTGAGATGGAGATTATATGGGGTTACATGGACCAGCCTAATAATCGGCACAAACTTGAAATCACTTCTGAGAGGGCACTAGTTCTTATCATGGAGATCCCAGCTGAGGTATGAAGTTTTACAGGCAATGCATTGTGGGAAAAAGTATGCAAATTAAGGAGAAAGTTGTCTATCTGGGTAGATAACCTGTAAGCCAATGTTCAACCCAGAAATGAGCATTGGTGCACAAATTAGATGTTTGAAAAATATACTGGAAAGGAACATTAAAGGGGTTGTAACAAGTGAGCAATTAGTCTCCCATCTACAAGATATGGGTTAACTTTCTTATCGGTGAGAGTTTGACTGCAGGGACCGATCACAAGCACAGGACTCTTAGCAACCCGGAGAATAAGGGACTCGTTCTCACAAATGGGTGAAGCAGCAAGAGGTGGATGTGTCCTGCCCCTCCCCATTGGCTATTGCCAAGTACAGAACTCCGATTCACTGTGAGTGTTGTTTTGTAGCATTCTCACACCATTGAAGGACCTCCCAATCCACTCATTAGCGAGAACAGGACCACCAGCTCTTCGGAAAATGGGGTCTCAGTAGTCAGACTACCACTGATCAGTGTCCCTATTATGTGGTAAAGCAACTTTAGTAGAATGTACACGGTGTTCTTTTTGTAGGAAGTTTGTTATAGAGCAGGAGGAGCTGAGCAGATTAAACACAGTGTCCTATCTGTGTATCATAAAACAACAGGAACTGAACAGGCTGAAATGTGGTCTTTTTGGACAAGCTTTGGCTAAAAAGTCCATTGGGGGTTCCTACATAATGATCGACAGATATTTTTTGCATGTAGAAGGAAGGTGTTCAGTAGCTGGACTGTTGAGCATGTAAATGAATAAAACACAAGTATTCTATAAAACGATAAAGTACCAAACTACTCAGCTCTTCCTGCTCTATAACATTCTACCTCTCTAGAAGTCCTGTTATGTGCCATATCAATGTTATCGCTCTCCTTTAAGGTTCCTTGGGGCAAAACTATAAACAATTTGATCTTCTAGTGACGACACCAGGCTGCTGACATTTTTACCAGAACCTGAGCACCACATACATATCCAGTCTATCATAGAAATCCTAAATAACTTCTAATGACTTTGATTGACTTGAATTTCTGATGAATCTAAAAAAACAAACAAACTGTGCATTCCTTGTCATGAAGTGGTCCCCCAATTCTAGTGATTGTGTGGTCCTATTTTTTACAGATGATCGGGATGGGGAGTCCTGGGAAACTGACAAACGCTATGAGTAGAATCCCAACCCCCCAACCCCCCATTCCATCCAATTTTAGTATGTTCCGCTATGTACTAGGTATACTAGCAGCTTGGTGAGACTTGATGCAGTGCAGCCCGTCCCCATGACACCTCTTGATGTTCAGTTGTGCAGACATTTCCAAGACATTTTATATATTTGGTGTGAAGCCACCGCACATCTGCAGGCATAAAGAACCTCACAACATCCTCATCTGTTATGACATTTAGAACAACTGTTAATTAAGAAGAAAAGTCCCCTCGTCCCGCTACACTAATCCTCATATGACATTCGTTTATGCATTTTATTAAATACATTTAATGGGATTTAGGTAATTTCAGTTTGGATGGATATCTACAGACAGGGATCAGCAAGGCCGGGGTGTAGCCTCCGGGATTAGACCGTAATATTACTGGGACAGGAACCAGGAAGAGAAAAAGTGATTTTTTTTTTTCCTGAAGTCTTAATGTCATACAATTACTTGAACTCTACTTAAAGCAACACTTCACTCAGATGCTCAAAATTATCTACAAGGGGAAAACTATCAGATTTTCTATCCTCAAACCTTGATATTAGGGCAGAGCTGTGACTACAGTGTAGCTACAGTGCCTACAGGAAGTCTGAGAAAAGCTAAGACACTCCCCCTGTTTCATCATTGGCTCAGGCTGCTGCTTTTCCCTCCCCCGTTGTAGTACTACATGCGCCTCCTACGGCCCTAAGCCTGCACCCACTTAAGTTACACCCCCTCCCCCATAACAATTAGATCATTCCCTATTAATTACATGAATGTAACACAGGTCCACCATTGTCCCTCCCATGCTTTGACATTCATTTGTCTGAACCCGATTCCTTCAGACTTCATCAAACATTCATGTGTTTTCAGTGGGTAGCCCTAAACCTCTTCCAGAAATCACAGCTAGCGTCTGATATGTTATTTCAAATGTTGAACTCCCAACCTACATATCTGATGCTTCTTTCTACAAACATCTAATCTCGAAGATGTTTGTAGATGTTGGGCGAATCGAGACACATCTGATGGCCTGCTTTCTTGCTGATATCAGTGGTTTTTGGCAGATATAAATAATATATATCCTGGACAATACAACTGGCGATTCACATAACATGACTGTCCACTAAATCCACCACCAGGATTGGTTGACCTCTTGGCTTCAAGGCAGATGCTAAGAGAGATAAGCATCTGGCCAAGCTGAGTATACATGTATATCAAGGTGTCAAGAAAGATAACATTCAGTGGTATGAAATTTATGGCTGGCTTTAACACTTGGGATACATTTCTAGATAAACAGTCACCAGTCCATTTATAATATCCTTGGGCAACACATTGTCACCTTCTCTACTGTTCCGATCTTATCTCGGGTAGAATGATAAACACAAGCTTTTTTTTTTAAAGCTTCTAGGCCGAAGCTTATGGTTGTAAAAACCTATTTCTTGGGAACCAACCCTTTCTATATTTCCCATAGTCCTAATCTATTTACTGTAGGTAAACTGAAGGTGGTGAGGTGTCCAAGATGCTGGAGATGATGAAAAAATTGCATTCTGGAAGTCCCTGCCCTGAAATACTACAGTTCTTAGTCCAGAAACAACCTATTATATTATGAGGCCTGTCAACTGTTTCCCGATAGTCGATTTCATGAGAAAGAGGGACGAGGAGTCTCTGATGTTCTAATGAAGGCATGATAGACCTTTTACATAATGTGGTGGTCTACGGAGAAGACCATCAGTCTATGCGGAAGGGCCAAGTCTCTAATGAGGTAGACATCTACTAAGAACAATTTGCATTCCTTGACGTACATTTCAAAATAATCAAAGTATTTTTTAGAGAAATTAAACCGTAACCTTACCGCGTTTCATGATTTTTTTTGGGGCCGCTTTTAGTACATCCACCATACAACATATAATTATATTTAGATTCACACAAATGTATAAAAGCATTTCCTTTTTGAATTGACATTTAGAAAATAAGCCAAAATTTTGTGAAGCGTTTTTAAAAAAGTGACAATGTAGTTGTAAGCTCCCGAGAAGCATAATTTGGGTTGAGAATATTATTTGCAAGTAAATTTGTGTCAAGTTCTGGCAGAAATCTATAAGTCTCGAAATATCCGCCGGCACCCGTGACACTGGCCACTTATTGTGAATCATTGTTCAGTTTCGAATAATTGCTGCTCGCCTCCTATGAAATATTATAAAGTAATAATAATCATATGAAACCAGAATATATGAGAGTTTACTAAAATGTATTTTTTGCTAAATTATATGTTATAATAAGACCTGTAGAAGCAACGTTTTAGGGCTGAATCCATTGTAAACAACAGGGCTGTGGAGTTGGTAAGACAACATTTCGACTACAACTATTTTTTTCCCATCCTTCCCCTGGTTAGAGGAAGTGCCCTCCCCTGGTCAGAGGATGCGCCAGGGGCGGACTGGGAATTTAAAATGGCCTCTGAAAAAACGTAAAAGTGGCCCCATTTTATGGCGGAGTCAAAACAAGTGGGTGTGGTCAGATAATGTGGGGGGGTTATAACAGACAAATTGTTGGTAGATGGCCTTAACGCAAAACAAGAACATCTTTTACTAGTAAGTGAATCTGATGTGCAAAGAATGTGACCTGTCGATCAGTAATGATGCAAACACACACGACCCGGTAAGCCTTATATACCTTTCCCCTATGTACAGGAATAAACTACTATAATACTTGCCCCCTATTGTACAAGATATAACTACTATATACTGCCCCCTATGTACAAGATATACTACGACGTACCCCCTATGTACAAATATAACTACTATAATACTGCCCCCTATATACAATATAACTACATAATACTGCCCCTATGTACAAATATAACTATATAATACTGCCCCCTATGTACAAGAATATAAGAGACTACTATAATACTCTGCCCCTTGGTACAAGAATATACTACTATAATACTGTCCCCTATGTACAGAAGAATATAACTACTATATAATACTGCACCCCTATGTACAGTAATTAACTACTATAATACTACTGCCCCCCTATGTACAAGAATATAACTACTATAAACTGCCCGATATGTACAGTACTATAAATACTATAATACTGCCCCCCTATGTCAGAATATAGAACTATACATACTACTGCCCTATTTACAAGAATATAACTACTATATAGATACTGCCCCTATGTACAAGAATATAACTACTATAATACTGCCCCATGTACAAGAGATTAACTACTATAATACTGCCCCCTTGTACAAAATAAACTATTATACGGCCCCTGTGACAGATATAACTACTATAATACTGCCCCGGTGTACAGAATTATACTACTATAATACTGCCCCTATGTACAAGAATATAACTACTATAATACTACCCCTAGTACAGGATATAACTACTAAACTACATATATACAAAAGAGCGACATGCAAAAATCAGTATTTATCTAACAGCTACGAAACCACAATGAATCCTCACCTATTGCATCCATGACATCAGTGTGACGTCCCTCGGATGTACTCGTTCCTCTCTTTTCCATTAGTTCCACCATCACCTTGTCTCTTCCTCCAGGTACACAGCTTTCGCTCGAGTTTACCCACAGATGTCTTATTTCTGCCACTTTCCAATTGTCCCTTCTTCTGCTACCAACCAATACTGTAATAGAGCCCCCCTACAATATTAGTACCACACAATAGTCCCCATAATGTAAGGATAATGTATTTCTTCTTTCTCACCTTTACCTCCTTAACCCCCCACTTCCACCCCCACTATTGATAGAGCTCCGACTATGACCCAGGTGTAATAATATGGCCCGGCCTACCCCAGTCATAAAATAATGGCCCCCAGCTGCCCCAGACAGAATCAAGCCACAGACTGCCCAGACTAAATTGAATGGCCCCAGCCTTCCCCAGTCATAAAATTAATGCCCCCAGCCTACCCAGACACAGAATTTATGCCCCAGCCCGCCCCAGACTATAATTAATGGCCCCAGCCTACCCAGACATAGAATTAATGGCCCCAGCTACCCCAACCATAGAATATATGCCCCAACCTACCCAGACAGAATATATGCCCCCACACCTACCCCGAACATAGAATAATGGCCCCAGCCTGCCCCAGAAAGAATTAATGCATGCCCCAGATAGACTAATGCCCCACGCCTGCCCCAGACTAGAATTAATGCCCCAGCCTGCCCAGACATGAATTAATGGCCCCAGCCTACCCCAGACATAGAATTAATGGCCCCAGCCACCCCAGACATAGAATTAATGGCCCATCCTATCCCAGACATAAACTAATGGCCCCACCTGCCCAGACATAGATAATGCCCCCCCCCCACCCCAGACTATAATTAATGCCCCCGCCAGCCCAAGATCTACAATAATGCCCCCACCATATAATTGATGCCCCTTGGCCAGCCCCAGATGTAGAATTAATGCCCCTGCTAGTCCTAGATATACATAATGCCCCCCCCCCCGCCCAGACATATCATTATGCCCCTGCCAGACATATAATTTTATGCCCTTGCCAGCCCTAGCTATACACATGCCCCCCGCCCAGACATATAATTTATGCCCCCTAACGCCCCAGATATAGAATAATGCCCCCCCCCCCGCCCCAGACAAATAATTAATGCCCCCTGCCAGCCCTAGATATACAATAATGCCCCTGCCCCCAGACATATATTAATGCCCCCCCCCCCCCGGCCAGACATAATTTGCCCCCTACCGCCCAGATATAGAATATGCCCTCCCCCCGCCCCAGACTATGTCTGCCCCCTCCAGCCTATATACAATAATGCCCCCTGCCCCAGACATTAATTATGCCCCCCCCCCCACCAGACATATAAGTTATGCCCCTACCAGCCCCAATATAGAATAATGCCCTCCCCCCCGCCCCAGACATATAATTATGAACCTGCCAGCCTCAGGCGCCCCCCCCCCTGCCCCAGACCTATATTTATGCCCCCTCCAGCCTTAATGCACCCCCCTCCCCCCCAGAAAACTATTGTCCCCATTCTATCATTAAAAAAAAACAAAACATCATATTACTCACCCTTTTAGACAAGGTTTTCTTCCCTCGGTCTCTGTGGCTTGGTGTAGAGGCGCGGTATAGTGACGTCACTGCTCCGCGCCTCCACACAGCCGCGGAGCTGCAGAGGGCCGAACAGCTGACATGGTAGTGCCAGCCTCCTCCACGCTACACAGGTCGCGCAATTAACGTCAATTGCGTCGACCTGTGTAGCTGCCCGTTAACACAGACGCAGAGCAGCGTCGTGCTGCCGCTTCGTGTACTAATCATAGTACCGCAATCGAACGATGCAGATACTGTAGATTAGATGAAAAGTTGTAGGGAGGGAGTGCGGACCGGCCCCGCACCAGCTCCGACCGGCCCCACACCGCCCAGGACCGAGCCGGCCCACCGGGAAAATTCCCGGTGGGTTCATGGCCAGTCCTCCCCTGGGAGCCGCCCTCCCCTGTTCAGAGGATGCCGCCCCTCCCCTGGTTAGAGGAAGTCCCCCTTCCCCTGGTTAGAGGAAGTGCCCTCCCCTGGTCAGAGGAAGTGCCCTCCCCTGGTCAGAGGAAGTGCCCTCCCCTGGTCAGAGGAAGTGCCCTCCCCTGGTCAGAGGAAGTGCCCTCCCCTGGTCAGAGGAAGTGCCCTCCCTTGGTCAGAGGAAGTGACCTCCCTTGGTCAGAGGAAGTGACCTCCTGTGTTCAGAGCTAATGATGTCCTCTGTTCAGAGGAAGTGTCCTGCCCTGGTCGGAGAAAGTGTCCTGCCCTGGTCGGAGGAAGTGTCCTGCCCTGGTCGGAGGAAGTGACCTTCCCTAGTCAGAGGAAGTGACCTTCCCTAGTCAGAGGAAGTGACCTCCCCTGATGAGCATAAGAGACGTCCCATGGTCAGAAGATATGTGGTCTAAAGATTTTATAAAGGGTTTCCTATAATATATTTTGTTGACCAATGCTCAGGACATCAATATAAGATAATTTAGGAGGATTGAATACTTTGGACCCCCTTTGATTAGATGACTCCCACTATGTCACCAAATGAAACAAAGATGCATGATGAAAAACACCTTTAATAAGTCTACTCTGTAGCCAGCCTAGAATCAATAAATTTCTACTGACTTAAATTCTGTCAAAACCCAAAACTAACAATGTCTCCGATTCCACAGCCCTGATGTATGATCCCCCTAATGCTACCGGTGAAAATCCATAAACTATTATATAGGTAAATACAATCTGAAAGTCTTATTTAAAGCACAAGATCAATCATCATAGGCTTCATAGTCTAACCTCCTGACGATATGGCCTGCACAGAGGCTGGAGGTACCTCGCCATCCGGAGGCGTTTCTTCCCAACTGTTACTTTAATTGTTTTTCCACAATACTATAAGGATACAAGCCCTTAGGCACACACTGGACTGTACATGAGGATGTGTGATTCTTGTGGACGGATTGTCAGGTTTAGCTTTGGAAGTTACATATTGATTTTTCCATGTTCCCTCATCATGAGGTGATAAGACTCATTAAGGCCAGATCTCCTGGGCCTATGAGGTTAACTGCAGCCTACGCCTGGTGCCTTTAAATGAGACCTGTCATTATAGGGTTGTCAGGCTGTGGGATTGCATACCGAAGACGGGGGTGTTGATGAGTTTTCTGGTGAACCTGTAAATGCAGATAAATCCGATCTTTTTTTATGTTATTTTTGCCTTTGCTTTACATATAATAAGTTCCACTTTTTGAAAATTACCTTTTATGCGATTATTTCATACGTGACTTATTTTATACCTTCATATCAATAGATATCAACTCAATTTACAAAGATTTTATCTCTTCTATAACAGATGTTGTACTCCCCATGAAACAGCAAATTTGGAGTATTTGTACTATACTATCCTACAGTTTTTTCTCCTGGAAATAATTAACAACTGGGTGGCTCCATTCCCTAAATGGCAACACCCAGTTGTCTATTTATTTTGAAAAAAAATAGGAATAACACAGAATCGGTAGAATCCTTTTTTTCTAAGAAACCATACTCCAGAATGATTGCTAGAAATAAAATTATTTTACCAGATTTATATTTCAACAGACTGGGGTCTACTTTAAGGTGAATATTTATTTTTGCATGGAAGTGTATTTTAGTTTTACAAGCTCCGGCTCCATAGTCTAAATACCGTAGTTTAGTACTAAATTCTGTCTGTTTTTTGGCACCACTAGAGGGAGCTCACGCTGTATGATTAATTTAACTCTATGTTAATGCACTAAGCTTTATATCTCCCTCTAGTGGTGGTTGTCGATCATAGTATTTTTTTTTTCTTCTCATAACTCTTCCAGGAGATTTGGAGCTTTGCATCAACATTTTAATCTATGTAAATGAATCCAGAGGAAGTGCAAACTACTGAGTGATGTAAGCCTCAGAGTTGTTGATATGTAGTCTGTTTACTGCCTGCTGCTAGAGCTTTTATTAGGAAATAAATCAAGTGCTTTGAGATATTGAACCGATTTGCATTTTATGCCAGTTTCCAGATATTACAGAGTTTTAAAAACATCTCAACTTTCTATATTGGAGGATTATTTTTATTCAAAGGTTCTGTCGAAGTTAATATTAGCAAAGTTTAGAGATTTTCATCTTCACATTTAGAATTTCGGTATAATCAGAAAACGAATCTTTATGTCCCGGTTCTCCACGGCTTCTCTTTCCACACTGCCGATGCCCTCTGCTCCTCGATGATGTGCAGGAAACATCCTTCGTTGAGTACAATCGCTGAGTGAGGTGTGTCTAGCTTAACACACAGGAAATGCCTCCTCAGCCAATCACTGACAGCGGTAGCCCATCACAGACAGTGATTGGCTCAGTAAGTATTTCCTGTGTGTTAGTGTGACCTGGAAATAGAGACAAGTTTAGACCCAGTAAGTGTTGGAATGAGAGCAGGGAGGGATTGGTGATGAGTGTGCTTCTTTATCTTTTAACTTATTTAATATATATCTAAAGGAATTCTGGAATCCCCCTTGGGGCGATGACTGAGGTGATAAACAAAAATTGTACTTACCTTTCTCCAACTTAAAGGGGTTCTCCCACCAATCGAGTTACTTGCTGATCGGTGGGGGTTTTTAGACCACAAGAACAGAGGGTCCCTGGTAGCAGACCCCTCGTCGTTCCCGGAGATGAATGGAGCAGACGGCCGCAGATGTCCGTTCTGCTCCATTCATCTCTTTGAAGCTCACTGAGATCCCCACTTATGAGAGGGCCTAACTTGATTGGTTGGTTGAAAACCACCTTTAAGTGTTTCTCCCCTGCATGGGGCTGGTGGTTGGAGGACAGGTTGAGAAAACCTGTTTTGGCAAATATGGGACCTCCTCACGGAGAACTTTTAAAGGCTAATCATTGGCCAAAGAGGGTCCAGAAATTCCAGGCAGGTCCCTGGATGAACACCGGAGACATCCAGTAACGTGTGGGTGGAACAAGGCCAGTACACTTTTTTTTTTTGTCACCATAATCTGTTTTTCCCAGAATTCCTAGAACCTCATTGGGTTCAGTCTTGTTGTGCCTGCCTGTGATAATATATCTTTATATCTCCTTCCAATTCATCATTGTTCCACCATCAGCCAAGACTTATTTCATACAAATGATTTGCCATTATTCTGACAATTGGATCCCCCCACAGACAGACCTTACCTCTAGACTCAACATATCATGAGATTACCGACTTTGATAAAACCCCGATTGAGCGATAGTTGTTTACGTCATATCTGTCTCTATGTAGCCACCCAGTGGTTGGGGTGTGAATGACATCCTGTCCAATAATATAACAAATGTCTATTTGTAGAACGGTGGATAAATCTATATTCTCCTATTTTCTCAATATGTAATAGTTCTATTTTTGCAGCTCCCTGTGTGATTATTTCACGGCCTTCCCTCTACATCATTACACCCGTCTCTCTGTATTATAGTTGTCAGCATCAATGTAAAAAGATGATCCATCAAGCCGATCCGGGCTTTGTGTTCTGTGGTTGTGTGCTCACCTTTGTCATGTAAATATACAGGTTTATATAATGGTTGCCCTGTTTTTGGTAATTGGGGTCATGGTTTTGCAGATACGGATGTAGCAGAGTTGGATTTGTGGGGAACGTATTCTTAAATACACTGTGACAATTTGCTAATTTGTCTGCAACCCTAAGCAAAACCATATAGATATCACATGTGAACAAACTCAGCTCTGCTATATCTGAATACATAGTGGCAACGTCAAGGGAAATGGTCACGATTGACCTATCTTAGTCTACCCATTCCGATCCAGCCCTGTTTGTATATACTAATGGTTATACAGCACTGTATTGAGCAAGTCTTACATGTAACATCTACATACCTGTATAAGTGTACACATGTACTGCTTCTCCGGCTATTCCTTACATTGAGATCTTCTCCCACCCAGTTTTTAGGGTGAGGGGAGGACAGAGCTACTCGACATCTTAGTGAATTTTGTGCTGTATTTTGTATCGGTACCTTCATCTGATCTCTGTAAATTTTTTTGTTTTACGGATATATTTTTTTTCCTGTAATGTATTCTAGGTTGAGGGTGGGTCTCCCAATGTTGGACATGGGGAAAGTCAAAGTTTTTGGTCTTGTAAAAAAAAAAAAAAAATTTAAGTGGATAACACAAATGTGATGTACATTTTATAAAATAAAGATTTATAAAATAATCCCATCGGTAGTAGCGGTCAAAATCTGTGGAGAATCCTCGACCTTGCGTCTGTCTATGATTTAATATTTTCAAAAATGATGTTTTTATGTGTGTTTTCTCTTTGAAGTGTTCAAAAAGTCCTGAATCCCCATACACATCCACACGGATCATCAAGTAAATCAGCAGATTCAGGATCTAATGGAATCAATTTATTAAAAAGTGGCCAACCACTTTAAGAGGTCAGCAAAGCAGTTTAAAAATATATATAAATATTTAGTATTGGAGCACAACATCTTAAAGGTCATCTACCACCAGGATGAAGGATTGTAAACCAAGCACACTGTCTGTGCTTGGTTTACAATCCATCATCCTGGTGGTAGATTTCCTTTAAGATGCACCAATGTGGCTAAGAATTGATGTGTTCTTGAGCATGGATAGGTTTGGCTTATCTCCTCGGAACAAAACATTTCAATGCCCGAAACTTAGGATGCCGATGTGTCACTATATGATTCTGCGGTAAACTGTCTTAAGCTATGTTCACACTGCTACTGCCACACGGTGGCGCTGGGGAGAGGAGGAGGGGATGAGCGCCGCTCACCCCCACCCCTCTTCATAGGAATATATGGTGCATGGCGCCGTATTCCGGAGAAAGATAGCACATGTCCTCTCTTTCTATGGGCTATGGAACGGTACTGTGCCACATGTACAGTACCGCTCCCATATGGCGCTGTGAGGCCATTGCGATGTATGGGGGACGTATATACACCATATATATACGTCAACCGTATATACGCCCCCCATAAGTTTGTGTGAATATAGCCTTAAGCTTATTTTCGGGGAGGGGTGTGGTTTCACCCTGGTCCAAGAGCCTTCAGTGCCTCATAAGGAGCGGCATTTTTAAAAAAAATTCTGGCTCCCCAAGCTAAAGTTTTGTCTGGGGACTACTCCTGCTCTGCCATATCTCCAAACTGTTTAAGCAGTCTGTACACACCAATACAGTTTACAGCCTGAAGGGGGGTGTGGGTCAGTATCCAAGTTTTCCCCTTTTCCTTCACCAAGCAGTTTTTGTAGAACTGGTCCGGGAGGCTCACAATCTAACCCTATCAGGGCATGGATACAAGGAGTGGCCAACTAAGTTCTTCTGCTGGTCTTGAGTCTGTTAAGGATTGCTACAAATTGAGGGTTGGGAATACAACCCTTGCAGGGGAATTTGGCTCATTTCTGTCATGGTCAGAATCGCTGTAGAATATCTAGTATGGTTTTAACCCATATTTTGCAGTATATTTCAAGTCCGTGTGAAGAAATCCCAGAGGAATTCATGCAGATGTTGTTCTTGGTTGGATTCAGAATCAGGACTCCGGAGCTGACTCACTGTGCTTCCTCGTGCTCCGGTACTATAACAGATGGGAGAACGGTATTCCTATAGGGACCCTTTACAAAAATTCTACACTCCATTGCTTCTAATATTTCAACTTTCTGCTTGTCTCTTATTAATAGAGAAGGAGGATATCTCAAACCCAAAGTAAGACAACTTCTGGCTTCTGTATATATATTCTGAAACCTTTTTTGGGCAGACCAGGGTATGGTCTAATCATAGGGTGCAGCTTCCATAGCGTAGAATGGCAGAAATAAATTGATTGCTCGTAGAAAAATCAGTCGTTTAGGGAGAGGGGTCTTTTCCAAGGTTGGTCTCCTGGAGAGGTTTCAATGTACTTCTCTACATTGCAAAAAGCATGCATTCTTAATGATGTGCATTGATGGTGAAATTGGATAATAAAGGGGCAGATTTACTTACCCAATCCCGTTGCGATCCCGCAGTGCGTTTTCCGACGAGGATTCGGGTCCGGCGCGATTCACTAACATCATGCGTCCGAGTTCCTGCATGTGTCGCTGCTGCGCCGAAGTCCGCCGGAGTTGACCTGCTTCTTCCTGGTGCATGTGAGTGCTTGATCTTGCGACACAATTTCTTTTTTAAATTGCGCGGTTTGTCCGAATCCGTTGGGTTGTCCAACCGCCCGCCCCCCGATTTCTGTCGCGTGCAAGCCGGCACCGATGCGCCAAAATCCGATTGCATGCGCCAAAATCCCAGGGTAATTCGCCGCAAAACGGAAATATTCGGGAAACCCAACGAAAGTGCGGTGTTCAGACTCTTAGGAAATGAGCCCCAATGTATCAGATAGATCATAAGCCTGACCAGCTTCATGGCGAAGAATTTTTTATTACAATCTTTATCACATTACATTGACTGTTCTGATAAAGATGTAAATCCCACGTACCTATCCAGACTAACCGCTCCTGACCCAGGTCAATACTCCTGACTCAGAGGTTATTATTCAGGATAATAATCCAGTTATAAAAAGATATCAGGTTTATTAAAAACTCGTTAAAATCCTATAAAACTCAAGATCACCCCTGACGTGTTTCCAGCACCAAAGCTCATGTCCCTAGAATGTAGTATCCACTATCCAAGCCTGTTTCGGGAAAAAATATTTTTATTTGTTGAGGGAAAAACGTAAGGATATCTTAATTATATTGGTTCCTATGAGAATTTTCCTGTTTCCTTTTACAATTGTAGACCTAAATCTGAAGCCCAAACACAATAGTAATGCTAGTCAGATTAATTAGGGAACAAAAGGTAATTGCTGTGAACCGTGAAAGTTGGCAGATCCTTGGAGACAAAGGAGTGGTGCACTACCCGGCAAGCATCGTAATCCGAGCCGAAGTATCCATGAAATGCAACTATCTACAGAAACATCACCGGTGGAGGGCTGTGTAACACCGATACAGGTGATGGTATTGTTCTTACTCTCGATGCACCCAAGTCTGACTCTAAAGACGAGCTGTCATCTGTGTTTATTTTGCACAAGGCACCTAAAACTACTAAAAATACCAAAAATAAACATATGCATTGTTAGATACAAAAGAGAATTGCTAAGACTCAATTGACCTGGCTCAAAGCCAATCCCCTCCCACCTAACATTCCCTGAAGATTTTGGCTACCTTTCCTTATTTCTATGTCTGCAAGGCAAGTGCTACTTCTCTTAACATCTAAAATGTTTTAGTGCATATTTACTATAGTTACAAAGAATACCATTAAGAAAATTTATCTAAATAATGAATGAATATAGACAAGTGGATGGTGAAAGAGACAAAGGGATTAATGTTCTTTGTGACATCTGTGCCTACTTCAGCACCATTGTCTCTCTATAAATTACAGCAGAAGATGCGCTGCTGACTATGATTTTGTGCTTAGTTTGCATACTGCCCTGCACTAGTCTGAACACTGCCTTAATTCCCTCCAGGCTTTCTTAATTCATTTCCACCACACCTGCTGTCTTGTGTACATGCAGTTAAGCTAGCAGTGATGGATAGATGCCTCCTCCACTCACATTACTGCCCTGCTAGTCTGGTTTGTCTGGATATCAGGGGACTGGTCCAAACATTTTCTGGACCAGGGCTCTTATATTTCATAAGAGGATTCCTAGTGCATGACTTATTTGAAGCTTGCTAGCATCTTCTGGACTTCCATACTCTTTTTGATATTTTGACCCTTGCTTTTCTTCAGATGGTCTGTTTGTCTTTTGATTCTGTAGAGAATTGTCCTTTTGGTTTTGACTCTTATTTGTATGACCATTCTTCTGTGTGTGTCCTGTTTTTTGTTTCCATGTATTCACTTTTGCGCAGGAAGTGAACATAGACCAGTTGTCACCTACCATCTGGGGTAGAATAGGCAAGTAGGTAGGGTTAGCCGGGTGGATCTGTCTTTAGGGCTCACTGTCTGTTACTGTCCTTTCTTTTCCCATCTTGTCTGTTCCCAAACAGCAACGTTATAATATTTTTAGCTTTCAGCTTGGGGTATTTGATCAAAAGGGTGATCTATAGATGTATTTGGGGACTTTTATGATAATCAGACTTTAGGATAGATTACCAGTATCAGAAGGATTGGATCTTTAACACTGCACTGCCAGTTTTTGAAGCAGTTACGGTGCTATGGTTAGTGCTAGTTACCATGTCATGTCCTTCACATTAATGCCTACTTGACCAGTACAGTGATGTGATTGGTCAACTACATACAAATTTGATATTCATCATAAAGGGATTTCCAGGGCTTTAAATGTTCTAACCTATTAGCAGGGGATGTTAAAAAAATACTATAATAACTTGTATTTACCTCTCTACGTTCCTTAGGTTCAGCACCGAACCTTCAGTCACCCCCAGTGTCTGCCGGGGCCTAAGGTTTCTTTGAGGTCCATAATAATAATTCTTTATTTATATAGCGCCTACAGATTACGCAGTGCTGCATAAAGCATTTCAAATTGGTCTCTGTCCCCATGGGGCTCACACAGTGGCGTAACTAGGGTCCTCTGGGCCCCCGGGCAAAATTCCCAACAAGGCCCCCCCCCCCTGCCCCCCCCGAGTAGCCCTAATTAATGCCCCCCCCAGTAGCTATAATTACTGTCCTCCCCCTCCCCCAGTAGCCATAAATAATGTCCTGCACCCCCAGTAGCCATAAATAATGTCCCCCACCACCAAACAGGGCCCCATATATTTAAGCAAAATAAAAAACATAATTCTTACCTTATCCCGCTCCTCTTCGTGCTGCCTCTCATCAGGGGATCCGGCGCAGGCGACGGCTGATGACGCGTCTGCAGGTCAGGTGCCAGGTCATCGACCTCAGCAGACCCGGCGCAGGCAGACGCGTCACATAGCCTGCGTCAGCGAAAGTGATGGGTGTCGACGGCGGGTAAGTAGTGTGAGGAGGGTGGGATGGGGGCGGATCAAGGGCCCGTTCTAATTTTGAAAGCTCCGGGCCCCTCTGATCCAGCGCACTGACCAGATGCAGAACAGTCTGTGCGCTGTAACAGGCAGGCCCGCGGCTGTCACAATTCAAAACATCTGCCCACTGTGCTGCGCCGAGTTATCAGCGCAGGGGTCAGGTGCGGGCCTCTGACTGACCATGGGCCCGGTCTCAGTTGCGACCCCTGTGACCGCGATCATTACGCCACTGGGCTCACAATCTAAACAACCTAACAGTATGTTTTTTTGGAGGACCCTGAAAGAAACCCACACAAACATGAAGAGAACATACAAACTCTTTGCCGATGTTGACCTGGGTGGGATTCGAACCCGGGACCCCAGCGCTGCAAGGCAGAAGTGCTACCCACTCAGCCACCGTGCCGCCCAATAGTCACCAAAAACGACTACTCAAATTCATACAAACACTGTAAATATAAAAATGGGAAGGGCCTCTAGCCCTGAACTACTCATACATCTGTGTTGACTCCTGAGAAATATGTATACGGTGGTGACGTTGTGTCGATGGCACTCACCTGCCGTATTCTAATACTGGGTTGAACATCAATGAGGCCAGCGATAGGTTGCAGTGGTCACTTACCATTACAAATAGGCTCCAGCCAATGTGCGATGTCAACAAGACTTCACTGCTGCAGCCTCTGTAGACCAACAGAGCCTTATGGTTGGTCTACATGCAGAGTCATGCCGGGCCCAAACGGAAGAGAGGAATGAGTCTGGGTTTTTTTTTAAACAAACCTGATAATATTGTATAATCCTGAAAAACGTGAAGAAAAGATGATCCATAACAAAATCTATCTTCATGAAAATAAATGGGAGGGAGGCTCCTGGCTGTAGATACATCGTTGATACATGGTTGATTTCCGGGGCACTCAGGAAAGATTTCTCTACTTGGTTCTAAGATTTATCGTACTTGCCTTGTGACGCAAAATAGGATTAAGTAAACAGAGAAGATGTGGAGCGGAAGTACAGGGGTGCGTTTTGTGCATTTGCTATGTTTATACTGCTATTTTTTATGTTGATGTGCATTGAGATGTGATGAGTGCTCTCTGCAATCTGTAGACTCCCCTCCGCCTACCATTGCTCCCTTACAGCACAGACTGAGGCAGAGAGTCTCTAAAATTATTCCCCTCCAGACTATAACCCATTTATTATATATTTTATTGTTCTTTTTTCACTTTACATATTTTTCAACAAGCCTTTTTGCAATATTTGCTGCGGTAATTCCATGATTTGATCACGTCATGGATGTCTATGTGGAGACCTCGGCTTCCTCATGCATGGTCACACATTATTGATGACCACCTCATCAGGTACAGAGCACGACTTGTAGAGTACATTGTATTTCTTCGAGTATGAAGCACATTTCCCTCTTATTTGCACTTCACACGGAGCAGAATTACTCCTTGAAATGAATCGTACGTGAATGATCAAAGGTTCTGCTCAGCGCACACTGTGGCGGCTGTGATTTACTGCGTCCTATATTTCACATCTACCTTCTTTACATGCCACACACACGGTTTTCGTCTTTTTGTATGCTGCTTGTTTTTGCATGTTCTAGGCTCTGCATCGTTGTAACATAACATAACCATTATAAATCTCCCATATGTTACTTTGCTATACATCCCATTTATGATGTAACTTTTACTTTACTATCTATTTGCTTTATACTTTATATATTCCTTTAGAGGCATCGTAACATCTACATCTCTTCGGCTTCCGTTTTCTGGTCATTGTAAGTGTTTCTATTTACCTAATAGAGGATAGATGTATTCTGTAAATAAGATCTGATTTGGGCAGGATGGTAGCTTTTGCTTTTTCAATATACCATATATACTCGAGTATAAGCCTAGTTTTTCAGCACAAAAAATGTGCTGAAACCCCAAACTCGGCTTATACTCAAGTTTAAAAAAAATATTGGTTTTACCAGGTTTTTGTGGTAAAATTAGGGGCCTCGGCTTATACTTGGATGGGCTTATACTCAAGTATATTCGGTATATGTAATTTGTGGATTACAACTAACTATTGTCTCAAAGGGGTTGTCCTAACTTATGAAGTTAGCCCCAATCCTCAGGATGGGGGTAAGCTTAAAAATCGTGAGGATCCAACAGCCGGAACCCCCGACCATCATGTCAACGGGACCCCCCCCCAGCAATTAGGTGAGGTGGGATCCAATTCTCAGTTCTAAGGGATAGGCTGGTGATAGCCAAGTGCGCCCCCACTTATGAGCTCCCATATTGGTGTCCACCCTCCCTACACTTCTAATATCCCCTTTTAAAAGCTCCTGACTTAGAATTCGAAATTTAGTTTAGCCCACAATTATCATCCCTCCTAATGTGCACCACTAACTGATATTACCCCTTTTTCTCCTCCTCCACAGCAGCTTAGCTTACTTCTATGCCATTGCTTTGTGTAGGTCTGGGGCAATTAGGTGCAATGATATCATAAAGCCTCAATGAGCCACAGCAGTGGAGAATGGTGGAGCAGAGAGCTGCTGGCTTCCCGCTGCACCATTCCAGGTTACAATAGTTTGGAGTCGAATGTAATGGTGCAGTGGGAAGCTGACGGCTTTTCGCTCCACCATTCTGCCCAGCTGTGACTCAGAGCAGCTCTGATGATAAAGTTGATATCCAGGACATACCGCATACCTCCCAGGACAGCAGATAGAACCCCAAATCCAGGACTTTATTCCTTTTTTTATTATAATCTGAACACCTTAAATTTCCAATCTTCTCTTTTATTGTCATTTATTCTATTAGAAATAAATTATGTGTTAAGAACATTGAAAGACGCAAGAACAAAAAGCAATGTTAAAGGAAATCTACCATTTGTTTTTATGCATTATGAACCAAACATACCTTGAGAATGCTGTAGCTACACTGATGCAGAAATATATCTTGTTAAATCCCTGATCCAAGAGGTTTTTCTGAAAAATAAATTATAAACTTATGATAATGAGGTTCTGTTGCTCCTGTGGCTGCCCCGGCACTTCTCCTCTTACCCTATTTATGTACTCCTTCATAAAATGCGTTATTCACTGTGTTGCCTCTGACAGGCAGAAGTAATCAATCACAGCACCAACCCCCAGCTGCTATGTATGAGTCATCCAGCTCAGGTTGATTAGTCCTGTCTGGACAGTTCAGGCAGCTCTTTTATGTACAGCAGCCAGCCTGCACCCAGCTTTTCTAAGGTCCTGAATTTTATAATTGTTTTTGAACAAAACCACTCGGTAAACAAGATATGTTTCTACATCAGTGTAGCTACAGCATTCTCAAGGTATGTTTTATCCACAATGCATAAAATCAAATGGTAGATTTGCTTTAAACCTTTGAATTTTTCTAGCTCTCGACAATTTCTCATATCCAGTTTAGGTCAATAGTTCTTTCATCTCTGTGTAATAATCTTAAGATTCAGATCTCAAGTACCTTTGGGCAGTCAGATGTCCCTTGTGGTGGAATAATAACTTCAGGGAAGACGCAGCTTAAGATGTCGACTCAGATGATGGTCCCAACTGTGACATCTGGAGACTATGGCCTCATTAATGTGCAATAGTTTGTGCAACCATATGCAAATTTTATGTCATTTAGTTGACAAGAAATTATAAGGAACTATAGTCAATATCAAAGAGCCAAAGACTTGCATTGGGTTGTAGATCGGTATGGATTGTGCATGTGAGAAATATATGAAATAATCAATGACTAATCCACCCAATATGAACATGGATCATACAATCCTGATCTTAGCTGGTTCCTAAGTCTCGGAGATATTCCAGAACAATGTACAATACAGACTAGTTACTGAGGTATAATACCGAGGAACTGAAACAACACCGCAGGTTGAGAAGTCTCTGCCCAAACAAGCTTACGGCGGATAAAGGAGACGTGTGACATAAGAACCAAGAGAAAAGAAGTTTCAGGGAGGATAAAATTAGAAAGGAGCAGACGTTCCCTTTTCACATAGTAATGAGGAAACGTCTCCAAAGACCATGAGGAAAGCTAATTAAAGGGATCACAGGTAAGAGGAGACTTTACCCTTTACAGACCAGACTGCTGATTCACATTCCTGTTCAGCCTCTTGGAAATAATTTGGAATAAGACAATAACAATCCTTCGATTGTTAAGATGGGAATGTTACATCCAACGGGGGTACAACCGGATTCATTATGAGGAGATATTTTTTGTTATCCCTATTATATTTCCTATGGAGAATTGCCTTAAATAAGGTTTAAAAAATCCTCTGGGTCTCTTTAATGAATATTTGATTAAAGGGGTGTTCTCATTTCAGCAAATTAATGTTAATGTTTTTATGATAAAAAGTCATACAATTTTCCAATATACTTTCTGTATCGATTCTTCATGGTTTTCTAGATCTCTGCTTGCTGCCCTGCTATAGAAGCTTCTATGTTACTTCCAGTAGATAGAAATCTGACCATGGTCACACAGGTGCACGGCTCGTCATATCATAGGGAGTAATCAGCGCTGTGTGTTATAACGAGCCGTGCTCCTGTGTGACCATGGACAGATCTCTATCCACTGGAAATAAACAGAGAAGCTTTCAATATAATGACAGCAAGCAGAGATCTAGAAAACCATAAGGAATTGATACAGAAAGTATATTGGAAAATTGTATAACTTTTTATAATACAAACAATACCATTAATTTGTTGAAACGGAAATACCCCTTTAATGTGACGTCTATCAAAATGGACCATGTCCAACAATATTTGAGACCCTTCCTTACCCCTCACTCCTTTTGTTCCATATGACTGTTTGGGCTCTGTCATGTTTTATTTTACTTGTATATGTCCCCTATGATGCGCTATATAAATAAAGATTATTATTATACCCCCCCAAAAAAAAAAATATATATAACACAGTCAATTAAAACGTTTGTATCCTGTTGGCCTATGCCTCACACGACTGAGTTTCAGCTATTAAATTGAGTAGGTCACATGTTTTTCACACTGGTTTCGATACACCATTAAAGAAAATCTACTGAAATAATAATAATTCTTTATTTATATAGTGCACACAGATTACGCAGCGCTGCACAGAGCTTGTTACATCAGTTCCTGTCCACAATGGGGCTCACAATCTAATCAACCTACCAGTATGTTTTGGAGTGTGGGAGGAAAGCGGAGGACCCGGAGGAATTCCATGCAAACACGGAGAGAATATACAAACTCTTTGCAGATGTTGACCTGGATGAGACATGTACCCAGGACCACAGCGCTGCAAGTCTGTAGTGCTAACCACTGAGCCCCATGCTGCACATTAAAATCAATCATGATAAACCAGGGATATTTACTGATAGATCTAGGCACCCTGACTGTGGTAATCCATTCCCTCCTTCCTTTCTTTTAAAATCAACATTTACAATTATGCTAATGAGCCTGAAGGGCTCTGGGGGCATTACTAGAGCTCCCCCCCAGTGCTGTAGATTCACAGGCTGTTACAATCAGCACAACATGTATCATCCTCCCCCTGCTCTCTCCCTCCTCTATGTGTTTGTGCCATCTAGCAGCAGGAGGAAGTGCGGGGGGAGGGCAGACATCGCTCAGCTCATTGTAACAGCCTATGAAGATACAGCACTGAGGAATCAACCCCAGAGCCCCTCAGGCTCATTATAATAATATACTGTAAAAGTTGTTTTTAGAAGGAAGGAAGTTGTGGATAACTAATATAAGAAGATTACCACAGTCATGATAAGTGTCCCTGGTTCATCATACACATCATTGGCAAGCCCAGCATCAATCTACTCCGGCAGAAGAATGAAACCCCTTGTAGCATGTTTTCACAGTGATTTTGTGGTGGAGGCTGATGGCCCCACCTATCAGACCCAACCCCCACCCACTTTTTGGAAAGTAGCAAGGTCAGCAAAAAAACTGTGATTTTTACCTTTTACATGCCAAAATGGCATTGATACATTCCACCTTCCATATCATTGTGATACCGATCAACCGATAAGCCATTGGGAGCCAGGCTGTAGTTTCAGCTTCCGATTTAGTCTCCGATACATGGAACCAACTATTTTTGTTCACCGCACATAGGCCATAAATATATGATTGTAGGAGGCCGATTCCCAGCCTTGGCACCGAGCAGCTGTGTGGCATAGCATGGAGCCATAAGCTGTTGGCTCGATTTCTCTGTAGCAGCCAAAAGCCTGCAATGGTCAATGAAAGTAAATGGGTGTACTTAAAGCTTCCACCACTGGACCTGGAAACATGGAGCCAACTGTTTCTGGTGCCGTGTTTACCGCCTGTGGATAGGCTATCCATATATGATTGTACAAGGTCGATACCTAGCCATGGCACCAACCAGCTGTTTGGCCTGACATGTCACCATGTTGCTATAAGTTGTTGGCCCTCTTTTCCTATAACAGCTATAAAGCTGTCACTACAGTCGTCAAAGTAAATGCTTGTACTTACAGCTTCCCCCATCGGGACTAGAGACATGGAGCCAACTGTTTCTGGTGCTGGGTTTACAACCTGTGTTTACGCCAACAAAATAAATTCTTGGCCAACCCAAATATTAAAGACCTGGACCATATTATGGATCTCTACTTGGGGCAGATGAAGTCTGGCAGTGGCCCTGGGCTGTATGAATATAATAACCCCTACCGGTCTGGGATTCACTTCCTACATATGATACCAGAATGAAGCTTCCTGGAGAATGGAGGATACGGCCCTTCTGTCTACTTTCAATCTGCGGTTGCAGAATCTTTGCAGGACCTTCAAAGGTCCCGAAATCGCTTTTGTTTACATCTGTATTGAGAGCAGGAACAGATGTACAGGGATTTCATGGGTGAAAGCCCTTCTCATTACAAAATTTAGCAGATAGCTTGGGTGTCCATGGGCCACCTAGAAGGCTTGGACCCAAACCGCCTATATTATAGTCCAGTACTGATCTCTACAAGACATGCTGCCATCGACCTGTGTACAACAGCAGTTCTTTGTGCATTAAATACACTTATCATTCATTATTGTTTCTAAAAATCCATATTTTTAATATTTATACAATATTTATATGTATATTATATGTGTGCACAGAATTGTTTCCTTCAAAGGAAAAATAATATTATTAGAACGATTGGTCATGGTGATTTCTCCCCTCGATGTCGGACTGTTGTCCTTGGCAGAGTTAAGATTTGTCATTGCGAGGGATTTTTTTTCTTTAATATGCTATGAAAGCCGTCACAGCAGATATAAAATGCAGCATGCCTCGTCAGCAAGTGCTTGTCAAAATTGTCAATTTAGTATGGATCTGGTCTTCCATGTTCTGTCCGGTCTGCCGCAGCAATTATTAATGGGGTCATTTCGGATGTCCCCGAAAACCACACAACTACACAGAGTAATTGCCAGGGGATAGATATGTAGAAAAGTGTCATTTGCTGCAAGATTTTTCTGTGTGGTCAGGTCTCCAGCACACATGGATAACACACACGACAGATATCAATGCACTGCTGGGACTTTGTTACCTTGGAATAGTATGAGATCCTTACAAATCATTGGAGTGACACGATGCAAATATTGGATAGGTCAGGCGGCCGCGTTGATGGGGCCGTGATAAGATTAGAAGATATTAGCTTTATAGAGACATCAATCATCCTAACGATTTCTTCTCATATTAAAAATGCTAAATTTGATCTAAATTCAAGTTATATAGAAAAGTATAATAATATACCACAAGTACTTGTAAATCTTCTAGTAATGACGTAATGTACGTTATATACAGGGTAGAGAGAGGTTGGGGGCCGGCTGGATGTATTATACATCTTCCCAATTATTAGTGGAAAAGTGAAGCAGAGAATCGCCCAGAATTAGTTTCCGGGGCTTTATGAAAGGGCAATGCTCTATAAACATGTCCCCACCTACTATAAGAGCCGTGACAGTGACAGATGGGAGATTTTCTAGGATTTATATATTCACTGTCTGTGACTGACTCACGCACATTTCTATAATCCCTAAAAGGCTGAGGCTACAGTCATAAATGGGTCAATAGTGGTGGATAAAAAAACGCACGGCTAACGCATGAATGGAGAGGACACAGCGACCAGAGATGGTTTACTCTATGAGTAAGACTTCACATGCACTGCGGAGTATGGCAGGGTCCAGAATATACATGGTCTGTGTAGCATCTACAAAGTCTTTAAGGAAATCAACCAGTTAAATTTTTTTTTTAAAACCTACAAATACTCCCCTCCGCTTCTCATCATCTTGATCCCAGCGCTGTCCGTTGCTAAGTTTGACATGCCGGTTATATACAAGATGTCCAGCGCTCCGGGCTGTTACTTATGCACGCCCTTGCCACCTCCCTCTCCCGTGAATTCACGCCTCTCGCATGATGTTACCTCCATATCCCATGCTCCCACCCTGGGAGACAAAGGTGCGGGGGCGTGCATAATTAGCCGCCCGGAGTGCCGGGCATCATGGGGAAGATCCGGCGCGATTCACATACCTCGTGCACCCGATTTCCTGCATCCGTTCCTTCCCTGCTGAGGTCCACCGGAGTTCACCTTCTTCTTCCTGGTGCTTGTAAGTGCGTGTCTTGCAACGCAATTTCCGATGTTATATCCTGCGCGTTGTCCTAATCCGTTAGATTGTCCAACGGCCCGCCCCCCGATTTGTGTCGCGCTAAAATCCAATTGCGTTCGCCAAAACCCTCTGTCAAATGCATCGCAACTCAGAAATCGAAGAAAATTTGCTTCGCGGACCCTTTGTAAATGAGCCCCCATGTATACAGCCGGACAACAATGACTTCCTTTTCTAGGTGATCCCGGCATGTCAAGACTACTGACAGACAGCACTGGTATCAACAGTGCCTTTGTCAAGGGGATATTGCTGGCCCCTGTTATTGTGTACAGAGGCTCAAGTTGTTGGATGACCCCAGCCATCATACACTGATACTCATGGAAAACGGAAGTTGAGGTGGTTGGCGTACAGGAGTGGTAGAAGAAGGGTCACATCAACAGCGTGATAATTTGAAGGTTTTTATTCATTGGAAATATCTCAAAAGCACAACACGTTTCGGGGTCTACTCTATGAGCACTTTGTCCCCTCTTCCCCTGCCTTTCAGAAAACTTATACTCATAGGTCGGGGTTAGGTATGTATGGTGGATGACCCCAGCCATCATACACTGATACTCGTGGAAAACAGAAGTTGAGGTGGTTGGCGTACAGGAGTGGTAGAAGAAGGGTCACATCAACAGCGTGATAATTTGAAGGTTTTTATTCGTTGGAAATGTCTCAAACGTGTTTCGGGGTCTACTCTATGAGCACTTTGTCCCCTCTCCCCCTGCCTTTCAGAAAACTTATACTCTTAGGTCGGGGGTTAGGTATGTATGGTGAGAAAACCTTTTCGAAGATACACAGATGTATCTGACAGTGGCTTTCCATTAGTAACACATGAACAAAGGTCGGAACAGAGCTTGAACAGTTCTACACAAGGAATCAGGAGGAAGAACCGGTAGGCCTTAAGGAACCCCATAGTCCAGTGATGGGCGCCTCTGTAATGCCCTGTATTACCAGGATGAGCCCCTTAAATGACCACTAGAAGTCAATTTATTACTACAATCATTGTAACCAGAAACAGATCTGTGATGTATATTATCTCTGCTGCCCCCCAGCTGTGTGTCATCATGAACTAGGGGGAGGGGGACACTGTGTATTTTGGGAAGGACTGTTACAATATCCCTTATTTTCGGTGACAGCTGCAGTCACAGTACAGCTGGTAACCACTGGAGGGTCTTGACAATCTTGATGACAGACACATAATCCAATGTTTCTTCCTTCACTGTATCCCGGGGGGAGGGGGGGGGGGGCTTTATCCTAATGTTGATTTTTTTTTGTGAAGAGACAACAATTTCTGTATTGCTATTCACTAATGAAAGCCATATGTAGACACTGAACCATGACTAATGGATCATTTATACAATAAATAGTACATATGTGGTCAAAGGGGCGTGTCCATATACAATTTGGTATTTATTGATAAAACTCAGATGTCAATTTTTACATATATTTCTAATAAGGGACAGAGGAATGGAACAATTATGAGAGACAATGCTGGGAATATAAACAGAATATATGTATTGGCTACAAACAGATGGGGCGTATGACAAATCCTCTTTAGGGGTTAAGTAATGCCTCCAAATGTAAATCTTGATACAAAAGGGGAACGGTTTTAAAAACTCAGCATGTTGCCAGAAATGTGCTATTTGAGACTGGCTGAGCTCATAGGGTAGGGCCATAAACACACAAGCAACAGGGCAGGATAATAAAAGTCACATATTAGGAGAGAAAGGAGCTGGGCACGAGGGCAGGGCAGAGGAGAACCCATGTGCCCCAATCCCTCTACCCCCCCTACTATAGGGTCTTAGTTGTGACCAGATTTTAATCTATTTCCAGACAGCTTTGTAAAAATCACTAAGCCGGTGATTAACTTGTTTGTGCCTAAGTAGCAATATCCCTAAAATCTGTTTAGGATCATGGAGGCAGTAAGATGAAAAGCCAAACTGTGATTTATTCATTTATACATATAACAGCAAGATAAATATCCCAAGTAGAGAAGATCGATTATAATTGGCTCCTGCTGTTACCTGTGCATATGCTTTACTACCCCTATATAGTGTACTATGATGTACTACCCCTATATGCTATACTACCCCTATATAGTGTACTACCCCTGTGTGATGTACTATCCCTATATAGTGTACTATGATGTACTACCCCTATATAGTGTACTACCCCTATCTGATGTAATATCTCTATCTGATGTACTAGCCTATATGATGTAATACCCCTATATGCGATACTACCCCTATATGATGTACTACCCCTATATGCTATACTATACCTTTATGATGTACTACCCCTATTTGCTATACTACCCTATATGATGTACTAGCCCTATATGCTATACTACCCTATATGATGTACTAGTCCTATATGCTATACTACCCAATATAATGTACTAGTCCTATATGCTATACTACCCTATATGATGTACTAGTCCTATATGCTCTACTACACCTATATGATGCACTACCCCTATATGTTATACTACCCTATATGATGTACTACCCCTATATGCTATACTACCCTATATGATGGACTAGTCCTATATGCTATACTACACCTATATGATGTACTAGTCCTATATGCTATACTACCTCTATATGATGCACTAGTCCTATGTGCTATACTACCCTATATGATGCACTAGTCCTATGTGCTATACTACCCTATATGATGCACTAGTCCTATGTCTATACTACCCTATATGATGCACTAGTCCTATGTGCTATACTACCCTATATGATGCACTAGTCCTATGTGCTATACTACACCTATACGATGTAATACTCTATATGTTATACTAACTTATATAATGTACTAGCCCTATATGCTGTGCTCCCCTATATACCATAGTACCCCAATGTGGTATTCTACCTAAATATTGCAATCATATCCATACAATAGCTCCTCAACATCAGATTAGTGAGAGTCTAACACTCAGCTGTGGCAAGTGGAGAATAGGAGACAGGTTAGTTCTCTGCGTAGTGATCAGACAATGTTACAGCAGTCCAGTTCCATTTATTTTAATGGGAGCTAAGCTGCAGTTACCGGGTTCAGCCACTGCAAAGAGAACGGCGCTGTCTGCTTCCTGTTTCATTCTCTACTTCGCTGACAGCTGGCCGCTGGACATTTTATAAATGAGGGGAATCTGTGGAACATTTCATTAATGGGGGGAGGCTGCCAGACATTTCATGAATGAGGGGAATCTGTGGTACATTTCATTAATGGGGGGAGGCTGCTGGACATTTCATGAATGAGAGCAGGTTTATGTGCTGCTGGACAGTATATATAAATATGGTATATGTGTATGATGCTGTGTGTGTCTGTGTAGCATTATGAGTTTCGGTATATGGGGCCTTGACTAAATGCACCAAGGCCCATTGGTTCCTTGTTACGCCACTGTTCCTATTGTATACCGGCAGAGGATTGTTTGAGATATATTTATGTTAGACGGAGATCCCACAATCATTAAACTTTATTTTATTTAACCACTGTAGAGGACCAATGTGAAGAGTTGTTTGGTCTCTGGTAGACTATGTTCTACCAATAATATCAGGTCTCAGCCATGTCTTCAGCGGTATGATGTGGTCTGGTTTGTCCAGGGCTACTACCTTCTGGTGCCTCTTCTAGTAGTCCTGATCACAAGATAAAGAATTTGGTTACCGGTGGCCACTACTTATCCCCACTGGACACTACTAATCCCCATTGGCCACTACTAATCCCCACTGGCCACTACTTATCCCCACTGGCCACTACTTATCCCCACTGGACACTACTAATCCCCATTGGCCACTACTAATCCCCACTGGCCACTACTTATCCCCACTGGACACTACTAATCCCCATTGGCCACTACTAATCCCCACTGGCCACTTCTTATCCCCACTGGACACTACTAATCCCCATTGGCCACTACTAATCCCCACTGGCCACTTCTTATCCCCACTGGACACTACTAATCCCCATTGGCCACTACTAATCCCCACTGGCCACTTCTTATCCCCACTGGACACTACTAATCCCCACTGGCTTTCTTGCCCCATGACTGACCATCCTTCCAGGATTTTTCCCAGTAGAATCAACGACCACTCCACCTCTGTCCAAGACCATCTTCCCAAAGGACACTATTGCCTCCTCCGTAATCCCAACGCTCAGACACAAAGCTCGGACACCATTTACAACGACGACATTGATAAATCTGCCTCCATGTTTCCGCCATAGCCTTAATGCAAATGAGAAATCCACTAGAAGCCTTTTGCTGAGATGGGAAACATTTTACTGATGGTATAATAAATTGCAGGATTTTTATGTCTGCCGGAGATAAATGACTGCAGATCTCCCATGCTCTGTAATGTATGACATTTAATACAGGTCCAAAGTACCACGCACACCCCCTTCCCCCATCCCCTGCACCAAGTCAGTGCAGAATACATGCATTTACATGCTCTAACAGTTCCCATTCCCCTCCGAACAATGGCAGGGCTTTATATTTCTTCTCTGAGATACACAATCCAAGGTCAGAGGAGTGACTGGGGGTTTGTAGGAAGGGGAGTGGGTTACATCTGGTCCCAGATGTCCCCAGCTGCATCTCATCCAAGGAATGCCAACAGCTGTTGGTACATTAAACCCTGTAAAGTCTCCTGGCAGCGACGAGAGCGAAATAAAAGTTCCCTCCTCCTGACCCCCTCCCCTATGCATCGCATCCGTCTATACACAAGAGCTCTGGGGGATTAAAGGAGGTATTTACAGGGAGGCTGGACAGGGGGGAGTCGGGTTTTATATGTGCTCCTATACATAATTACAGAAAAGTAACGCAACCAGAGTTCAGAGTCCGAAGATGGCGTCAAGGTGACAGAATGATTGGCGCATGGACACGACAGGAAAATCTGGTATTTTTAGTGCTCCTGCTGATTCATAGTCCATTATTAGAATTAGACGCAATTTTATAACCTGTGACATCACAGGTTCAAAGATGCTGGAAAGAATGGCAGGAAATGAGCGGTTACGCAAGGGGTATTAGCGGGGTTACCTGCTCCGTACTGCGATGACAGGAGGTGAACAATTCCGGGCATATAATTGGGTAATCCTACATGTAAAAGAAAAAAATTATCCTATAATGCACAAATAACAATGAGAATATACAGGACTATGCGAGCGCAATGTCACCTCCTCATAACTAGAGGGCACTGCAGGTCATGTGCTATTTGCATTGTATTTTCTATCATTTCATTCTATCATTTTTCCACATTGCATTTGTAGCAGTTGGTATATTTCATCTGTCCTGATATATCTGATTTCCTTACATCCTCCTACTATATATTATAACGTCCCTATGTTATTCCTCCAACACAAGAATAATTGACATCTGGGTGTGAGCATTTCTCTTGCCAAAGGTGTATGTCCCCACAAAGTCTGATAAAATCAACACCGGCTGGATAGTAGGTACGGTGGCTTAGTGGTTAGCATTACAGCCTTGCAGTGGTGGGGACCTGGGTTCATGTCCCAGGGTCAACATCTGGAAAGAGTTTGTATGTTCTCTACGTGTTTGTGTGTGTTTCCTCTGGGTCCTCTGATTTCATCCCACACTCCAAAACATACTGGTAGGATGCTTAGATTGTGAGCCCCATTGGAGACAGGGACTGATTTGGCAAGCTCTGTGCAGCACTGAGTAATCTGTATGCGCTATATAAATAAAGGAATTATTATTATTATAGTATCAGACTGTGTAGGGATACACAGAATAACAGAAGAACAGAGAGAGGTTCCGAAAAATAGTGAAGAATACACTACTGGGGTTCCACTATTGGCCTATATGAGTATAGTGATGGAGTGCATGCTAGACCAATGATCCTTATACTGTATGGGATTAGAAGACAGCAATCTCCTGCATCCTATCGAGATGAAAGTGGAGTATTGATGGGCAGGTCTAAGGTACCTGGTTACAGTGTGCTGAACACACAATGGGGCACAATTACTTATCCGTCTGCTGGAGTTCATCGAAAATGCAGTGTCCGACAATAATGCACTGTGCCACGATTCGCTAACATAGTCCTGCATGTGTCGCTTCCGCGCTCAGGTCCAACAGAGTTCATCATCAATTTGCTGGTGCATGTAAGTGCTTGGGCTTGCAACACAATTTGAAAGTTAAATCCCACACTCAGTCCAAATCAGGCGGATCGTCCAACGGCATGCACCCTAACGCGTGTCGCCAAAAAACGATTGTGTGAAGGGCTGAGCAGGAAATAGATACTCTGGTTTCCCACATAAAACATGTATCTCACCACTTCATGAAGGAGCACGGCCTGTGCAATCTGTCTACCCAGTGTGTAATTTCTTCTTTCAATGTCCAATCTACCAAGAAGACAACAAGAGATAAACGGATTCAATGGTAAGGTGCGGGTGCAGTGTTTGGGTTCGGCCACCTGACATATGCAAATTTAGGACTCCGGCAAATTTAGGATTCTAACAACTAGCGATGGCTATCATTGGCCAGGAGGAAAATCATAACCATGGCTAGTTACAAGGGGCAGAAATTTGCCGGTTTAGCTGTTTGACCACCAATCTGACAATATGGCGTCCGAATCCAAACACTGAACCCTACCATCGATCTGTTAATTTCTAATCTCTATAGACAACCCCTTTAATTCAGTATGGTCACTGTTATCTCAGATTACCAAGGAACGTGCAGTTTTTACAAAAACATTCTGATCTCTAAACATTTTTTTTATGCTCAAGGAAGACTTTTCAGACCTTGCCCCTCCCAAGTTGAAAAGATTGTGGATTCTGGCAGCCATTCATCCTTAGTAGATGTATAAAAGCGAGACAGGTAGAGGCAAATACTTTTAATAAATGTGAATTGGATGTGTCACTCAGTGGCGGATGTATTGTGCTGGAATGAGCAGACAGCTAGGGCACGGGCATCAGATTAGGTATACAGAGGAGAATGGTGAGTAATTTAAAGCAGCCTTATCAACACCAGATCCGGCACAGTTAAGTGTTGTGAAATTACTGGAAAGGAAGCAGAGGTGGCTTAATCCACCCCACAGCCCGGGGCGAGGTGACTGTGCCAAACAATTATCATTTTCTCTGTATTTCATATAAAACAGTTCTATAAAATGAAAAACAAAAAGAAAACATCTCGTATAAAATATAAATGCAAATAGAGGAGTAAAGTGAAGAAAAAAAAAACGTTAATAAATACAGGATATGATGTAATATAAATATTTGCTTATTATCTCAGTATATTCTGGAAAAGATTCTACAATAAAATTGTCAAATTAATAATATCGAGAGATGTAAAATTATATTAAGACAAAAAATTTGAGAAAGCTGTTAAAATATTTCAGAAATTATAGTAACCTCAACAATCTCCTGCATGTTTTGTTATTATGCTTTCCGAGTTTTCCACCGGTTTCTACTTCCTGGTCAGTCATGACACACAGGAAATGACTGCTCAGCCAATCACTGTTGAGGAAGGCCAGCACTTCCAGTATTATGAGAGACAAGGGCTGGTGGAGGAACTAGGAGGCATCAGGACTTTTTAAGGCCTCAAATAATTCATAAATAATTCATAAAAATAATAATAATTTTAGGAGTGTTGTCGGAGTAAATACTTTTGTAATGAGAGTTCCTCTCCATGCTCCAGGGCAGAACATGTCTCTGTGATCCCTAAGTAGTAGATAGACACCTACCTAATGTGAATATTGTTTAACTGAAGTAACATCATTCATATGGAACAATAGTTCCCCCCACATGTGTTATGAGACTTAACAAACCCCTTCTTCAAACTATTGCTTGTAGGCAATAAGATACATCATCTAGAACTACTGGTCCAGATTAGGAGTTTGTAAAGTTCAGCCTGCCACCAAACTTACAAAATGTTTGAGACCCGAAATCAGCTTTCCTTCTGAGCCTGAACCATCCTCAAAAAAACATCAAAAATAGGCAACTTTTCTTTACTAGAGGCTAAGATTAACTCCATACAGGTTAGAAAGTCAACAGATGAACCATTGTTTGGCCAACAACTATTCATTTTCAACTCCCTCATACATATGGACACATGACTTGGCCAAACATGGACGTAACAGAGAAGACACCTCGGCAGAGAGTACAGAATGGGGTACATTGAAATTCTGTATCCCCAACCACACCATTAGGGGACAATCTGGACATTACTATACAAATCCCATGGATGGTGATCTAAAATCTTTGGGGGTGGACAACATGCAAAGTGTACTGGCATCTTAAGACTGGACACCCATAGAGTATTTTGATGTTGAGAGCCATTTTCGGGGCTAAAAACATAGCAATCAAATATAACTTTAGTCTTATTTACTAAAATGTTTGTTATAGATGCTATGAATAATGCGAAAAAATGCCAAAAAATCTTGAAAAAGTAGAATGTGTGTGAAATAGGCCAAACCGTGACATCAAATTATGAGCATAGTGAAACCCTCAGGACACCTTAGCCATCCTCAGCATAACAATATTTACCATAGGATACATTGGCAGAAATCTCATTGCTGTATTTTTGTTGTATTTTCTCAGACCGGCTGAAATATAGATTTGTATGAACATGGAATAAGTAACGGGTGCGACTGCCTTTTTTTTCACAGTTTGAGCAAGTGAAATGCACTCAGGACTCCTCCATAGAATGAAAAATACACAATTTAGGAAATTCCTATACATCATATAGAGATTTATTCCATAAAAAGGCAGGGAACCCAAGGGAAGCCTCGTAAGGTCCTCAACCTGCCTCAAAAGGACATAGATGGTGGCATCAAGTAAGCTTTTCTTAGGAAGATTGAATCCCATGTGTTAAAGTAACACCCCTTGTTGTAATATAATATACTTAAATTAACTCTAAAAGGGTAAGTATAACACCCGCATAGGGTCACCAGTACTATACTTATCCTGTTCATGTTTCACTTAACCCTCAGAGAGTCATGGGACACATGACCCCCAGGCAGAACGACAGGGGACTTTCTGTGGCATCCTGGGTTCTGCTTGCTCACAGTGGATGAAGGGGGCATGCAAAGAAAAATGACTCCCTCTATCATAACTCCTCCCATATTAGTGGTGGGAAGGGAATACCAAGGACATCCACTCCACAAGCCCCTTTAACCACTGATATGGCAGTGTTATGAGAGTTGTCCTGCTGGCTCCTGCTGGATGACATTGCAGGAAGTTACCTTATCCAATCCCTTCCTTTCCTTGGTTGAACTTGATGGACATGTGTCTCTTTTCAACCGTATGAACTATGTAACATGACCCGCGGCTCCTGGCGGTGAATGGGAAACGTTTTCAGGGTAAGTATAATATGTGTGACCATATTAGGGTCTTACTTACCCTGTTAAATTTTCCTCGAAGTAGCCAACCACATTAACATTTTGTAATTAAGTTACTAGTGGAGGATATAATAAAAATATAAAAATATAAAACTTTATTATGTACATTCATTACATAAAGTATTTTCTATGTCACATGTTTTGCTTCTTTTTTTCTCCTGCAGTGAGCAGTGTTTATGAAATCAATCTCAAGTCCTTAGAGCAGATAGATTATCTAAAAATTAACTGTATTTATACCTAGAGAATTTTTCACTTGACTTTTCAGCCCTATCCAGTGGCGGTCTCTATGGAGCTAGGTTATTAGAAACTTTAGATGTTAGTGTGAGTATAGGAAAGAAAACTGAGAATATGTGGATAAGGCAGTGTTCTTGCATGTGTGGCTGCTGAGGTTATAGATTGACCAAAGTGATCATGAGAGACTTCATACTGCAGGATGAAGGGAATGGAGACATTAGGTATGCATTTTATTTTTAGTTTAACACCTCCTCCAGGCAGCAGTTTTATATTTAATTCCCATGTAAACCCCTGTCATGGAAAATCTTCTTGACTTGGGGCTTATGTGGGAACAAGCTAAGGGGCCCTTGTTAACACTGGGCCCTCCCAGTGATCAGACATGTAGGCTTTATATTATGGGCTAAGTTACTCTTTGTTTTCACAGTCTACTTAAAACTCCAACCACCAGCAATAGTCATCTACAGTGACCAATTTTCTCCATGCACCTCTGTGGTTGGCATGGACCTTGACTTCTACTCGAAAGTCAGATATTTTCTTCCATTTTCTCAACTTCTATTCCATTGTCTCAACTTTTCTTTTTTTTAAATTCTATGGTGGCTACAACTGGAATTTTTATTCAACAAAATACTGTATTAGCCCTCATTAAGGTGCCCATTTTTGCTGGCTCAACTGCCATAACACAGCGTTCTTGGTGCCAAAGAAATATTAGGTGTCAAGTTTTTGCTATTCATAGGTTTAAGGGTACATTGGACAGTCTCAAACTATCCAACTACTCCTTCAAAATCAGTTTAGCTTATCTCCACCAGTTTTTTTGTGGGTTAACATGTCGATGACCTTTAGACCATGTATTTTAAAAGCGATGGGGGACAACTTTGCAGTATCAACGATACTGCAAAGCAGTCACAGGGAATTGTGTCGTTGTCTATGTAGTGGGCAGACTGGGTAACTGCAGCTGGGTTTCATGGACTGACCATAGTACAGAGTACAGTACTCTGAGTATCATAGTGATATATGATACAAGTGGTCCCTTGTACCCATGGAACATCAGTGCCAAACTGTTATCATGATAGCAGTGGGGAAGAAGGGACTCTTTGTAATATATTTTACTATGATGATAAGATTCCCATCCTCTGTACTGTGTTTTTTTGGGCTTTGTTCTACCATCATCATAGACAGGGGCATCCTCTACACCTAGAGGAGAGGTGGTTCTACCATCATCATAGACAGGGGCATCCTCTACACCAAGAGAGGAGGTTCTACCATCACCATAGACAGGGGGCATCCTCTACACCTAGAGGAGAGGAGATTCTACCATCACCATAGACAGGGGACATCCTCTACACCTAGAGGAGAGGCGGTTCTACCATCACCATAGACAGGAAACATCCTCTACACCTAGAGGAGAGGAGGCTCTACCATCACCATAGACAGGGGGCATCCTCTACACCTAGAGGAGAGGAGGTTCTACCATGGCCATAGACAGGGGGCATCCTCTAAACCTAAAGCAGAGGAGGTTCTACCATCACCATAGACAGGGGACATCCTCTACACCTAGAAGAGAGGAGATTCTACCATCATCATAGACAGGGGCATCCTCTACACCTAGAGGAGAGGAGATTCTACCATCATCATAGACAGGGGCATCCTCTACACCTAGAGGAGAGGCGGTTCTACCATCACCATAGACAGGGGACATCCTCTACACCAAGAGGAGAGGTGGTTTTACCATCACCATAGACAGGGGACATCCTCTACACCTAGAGGAGAGGCGGTTCTACCATCACCATAGACAGGGGACATCCTCTACACCTAGAGGAGAGGCGGTTCTACCATCACCATTGACAGGGGACATCCTCTACACCTAGAGGAGAGGAGATTCTACCATCACCATAGACAGGGGCCATCCTCTACACCTAGAGGAGAGGAGGTTCTACCATCACCATAGACAGGGAGCATCCTCTACACCTAGAGGAGAGGTGATTCTACCATCACCATAGACAGGGAGCATCCTCTACACCTAGAGGAGAGGTGATTCTACCATCACCATAGACAGGGGGCATCCTCTACACCTAGAGGAGAGGAGGTTCTACCATCACCATAGACAGGGGGCATCCTCTATACCTAGAGGAGAGCCGCTTCTACCATTACCATAGACAGGGGGCATCCTCTACACCTAGAGGAGAGGTGCTTCTACCATCACCATAGACAGGGGACATCCTCTACTCCTAGAGGAGAGGAGATTCTACCATCACCATAGACAGGGGGCATCCTCTACACCTAAAGCAGAGGAGGTTCTACCATCACCATAGACAGGGGGCATCCTCTACACCTAAAGCAGAGGAGGTTCTACCATGGCCATAGACAGGGGACATCCTCTACACTTAGAGGAGAGGCGATTCTGCCACCACCAAAGACAGGGGACATCTTCTACTACAGTACAGGATTGAAATTGGACCAAACTCCGACCAACAATGTTTAAAAATTTGACACTTCATTGACGGTTCATGCAAAACTGGCCTTAGACCCAAGAACCTTGTGTGTCTACCACCATAAGCAGCTGTGTGGATTCACTTTTGATGCTCTATTTTTTAAAATTTTTCAGACCAATATGACCATTTCAACTTTACTTTGATAGAATCATATTGATAAAGTCCAAACATTTTAACTGTGAAATAAATATATTGTCAAATTCTCCCCAAAAAAATGAGTGAAAAAGTGAGTTGCATGAGTTGCAGTAATATGCCTTTAAGAATATTTATAGTTGAGGTTTCCTAAATACAAAGCTAAACCCTGCACAAAATATCACACTACAGATATCCTCTCATTTGTGTCCCAGAAGAGAAAGGGTTAATTGTCTCCTGTACCAGATTTTCCGCAGCTGCTGTTTGGGTGATGAGGAGGTGGCCGGCCTCTTACATGGAGGCATGAAGTAGGACTTCTTCACAGTGAATTCTGAGTGTGCAATGTGAAGCAGCTGCTTAGGCGAGTCCTCCTGAGACAAGATTCACGGTTTCGGTGGCATTTTTGCACAATAAGTTGAGCTCCTGACTACAAATGAAAAGTGCATTAATAATACACATTTTCCATTTTTATAACACAATCCGTCAGCTTGATGCAGCACACCAATCGTCTTCCTTGTCTCTAGTCAGTGATGGTAGGGAGCGCAGAGACTACAATAGAAACATGACCCCTATGACAACTAGAGAGCCCAAAGACCTTCCATATGGTAAAACCTAAGAAGCTTCTCTAGTTTTGGCAATTTCATTTCATCACCCGATTAGGACGTATCTGTGTAATAAAATGGCTCATTGACTCTTCAAACCTACTTGTCTGAAACCCCACTCTGTTATACGGAGAGAGGGATCCGCAGGAAAGATATTGATTTCAAAGGATGTCACGTAAGGCTTCATTGCATGGGAAAAATTACCACTTGCTGGCCCTTAACCTTACCCTCCACAACTCACGACCAGCTTGGTGGTAACATTTAAGAGAACTTTGTTACATAGATTGGGCTTATGAAAAACAGACTGCTCAAAATATTTTCTTTTTGATAAAATATACATAAATGAGCTAGACCATTTATAAATGAGGCCACTGATTGGCTGTGTGGGCACTTCCTGTGTGTCGGGCTAAGGAGATCACCTCAATCTGTGATTGGCTGAGCAGGCATCTTCTGCACCCAGGCAGTATCTGAAATTGAGCAAGAGATCTTAGTAAAGACAACTACACCAACAAAAGCTTATAGCCAAATTCTCAACTAGTCAACGACCACAGGCAGTCCCCGGGTTACGTACAAGATAGGGATCAATAAAGCTTCATTACAGACACCTTACAGCTAATTATTGCAGTCTGGGACTATAATAAAGCATTCAGAGAGCTTCACCAGAGGTCAGAGGGGTCTGTCTGTAACTATGGGTTGTCTGTAAGTCGGGTGTCCTTAAGTAGGGGACTGCCTGTATTCATCATGATCCCATAAACCTGTATGCTTGGCCAAGCGTGCTTGTGTTTTTAACTAGAATTAAGAATGTAAGCTATAGATGGATAGGTCTTTTAGTATAAAGTATCAGTAAGGTAAAAAATCCAATATATCTTTGGGGAGCCAAGTCACCCGCATACTCAGAAGACAGTCATGAGATAGTCATTAGTAGGGGCATCTTCGATGTTGCCCAGGTTGATCTATTTTTGCATTGTACCATGACAATGGACACCCTAAAAACACCATATATCAACGATTCTTAAAGGAAAATTTGATGCAACGGTTGACATCTATCAACAATTGGTCACAAAGCCTGTGCCAATCTGTAACTATCTATTCCTTGGTCGTCTGATGTCTGCTGTAGTAATGACATGTGATTGGCTGGGATGGTGACCCTAGGTATGTTGACTCGTCACTGATAACTCCAATGAGTGGCTACGGTGGTCATAGGTCCCATCAACGATTCATCACTGGAGCAGGTAGAGACCGGATGGATTGGGATAATCACTGGAATGGAGGGTAATAGTAAAAATTAGTAACAATATTTCCAGTTTTTTTATTAGTAAATAAAAGTCTGGCCAAGCAATTCTAGGCAGGTTTCTAGGTGTTTTAAGATGTTTTTAAGTTTTTTTTCTTTTTTTCCCACAGTAATGCAACATGCCCACATCATTCAATGGGACCAAATGATCATTATGTTGAGGTACACAAGACTGCTCAAAAATATACCATTCATTCACACCAGTATTCGTTTCTGCTTCTACTTGAACCTTTAAATAGAAATGAATAGACCATCCTGGCTGCCAAATTTCTGGCTTTATTCGATTTAAAGGGGGTGGCCAGCCACATCATGTTTTTACTTATTCACAGGATATTGATTGCTAATGAGGGGGCCCCATTGGTGTCATTGCCATGGAACACTGAAAAATGAGGGTCAATTGTGGCATGACTGAATGGAGCGGCTGCTCAGATTTGTGTGCTGCTGCTCCATTCACTGATGGAAGTAGAAGAATTCTGCTCTAAGCTATCTCTATCACCGCTTCAAACATGGATAGAGCAGCAGGTTCATGTGCAGGCAGCGAATCTGTTCATTTGTCTGACAATCGACCCCCGTTCTCGTGATCTGTTGGAGTCCCACCACTGGGCCCTCCACCAGTCAGTGAGTGATGCCCTATACTGTGGGAATACATGATGTTGCACTTTACCCTCTTTAATAAATTAAAACACTTCTGAAAGTGAAATTCCATCTGCAACACATAGTTGGCTATATAGGTAATATCCAATACTCACCATTTCAAACAAGATAAGGGCCCTAACGATAAGGAACAAAAGTCAAAAGTTAGCTCTTATTAGCCAGGAAGGTGGTCACCTTTAATGTTTATACAGCATACAGAGCAAAGAGGAAATAAAAGGTTACCACCCACTTGTCTAGTAAGATCTAATTCACGCAGAAACTTCAAGGAGCTGTAACATTTAAAGGAAGAAACATATCTTGTTTAATCCCTGAACTGAGGGGTCTTGAAAAAAAAACAAATATAAAATTCAGGACTTTGGGAAAGCTGGGTGCAGGTTGTCTGCTGCACATAAAAGAGTTTCCTGAACTGTCCGGACAGGACTAATCAACCTGAGCTGGATGACTCATACAAGGCAACAATTGATTACTTCTGCCTGTCAGGGACAACACAATGATGATGTATCGGCTTATGCTGTGCGGGACAAGGCTGGAACAGTGCATAATTAGGGTGAGGAGAAGCACTGGGTCGGCCACAGGAGCAACAGAACCTCATTATCATTATTATATAATTGTTTTTTCAGCAAAACCACTCAGTTCAGGGATTAAACAAAATATGCATCAGTGTAGCTGCAGCATTCTCAAGGTATGTTTGCTTCATAATGCATCAAATCAAATGGTAGGTTTCCTTTAAAGGGCACCTACCACCACATATCTACCTATAAAGGTAGATCGGGTGGTAGGTGGATCTATAGGACGTCAGGATAGCCCTTTTAAGGGCTAATCCTCACGTCCCCTGTATCTTTTGATAACTTTTATTTGGGAAATATGTAAATTTTCTAAAGAGGCTACTGGGGCGTGGAGTAGCCAGAGCTGAGGCTACAAGGTGCGGCTACTCCCCGCCCCGGTAGCCTCTTTGTTCCTTCTTCCAGAAATGTTCGGCGCGCAGTACATGCGCAGAACAGCAGGCTTGTGGCTGTGTTGTCACTGCAGTTGTCACTGCATGCGCAGACGGCAGGTTTCTCGGACAAGCATTTCTGGTAGGAGGAACAAAGAGGCTACTGGGGCGTGGAGTAGCCGCTCCATGTAGCCTCAGCTCCGGCTGCTCCACGTCCCAGTAGCAGCTTTAGAAAATTTACATATTCGCCAAATAAAGGTTATCACAAGATACAGGGGACATTACGATTAGCCCTTAAAAGGGCTATCCTCACATCCTATAGATCCACCTATCACCCTTTCTACCTTTATAGGTAGATATGTGGTGGTAGGTTCCCTTTAAGGGGTGGACTAATTTTCTGATTCGAAAACATACACCAGTTTGATCAGGAATTTAAGAGAAATAAAAAGAAAAATTGAATTTGGAAAAAGGTTTTCTTTGAGATAAATTTTATTTTTTTATAATAAATCGAAGCGTTACTAGCTCCGCAGCTAAACATCTGGCATACGATTTAAGAAACGTGATCACCTGTTTGGTGTTTAAACGGTTCTTAGAGTTCCCACAATCCTTCAGTGCGCTCCCTGTTATGTGTTACACGCTCGGTTACTCACACTGCAAAGCAGCTTGTCACGGAGTCAGGAAGGGTTCGGTAAGCCGGGATGACACCTTCATTGGATATGCACAGCTCTGATCTTTGTCCCTGCTCAATTCATCACTAGTGTCACAAGAGGCCCGAGAACAAAGGGTTAAAACCGCCAGGAACGGCTTAAGATGCCAGAAACATAATATCCCGCCTGATGAGCGCCGCACGGTTATTATAATAAATTGTAGCGCTATCCAGGCGGATTCTTCATTATGTGCAGTGCATAGTGAGACGTGGGAGAACGAGACTCATAAGTAATAGTTTACTTTAAGATAATATTCAGAAATTCAGCTTTTTTTTAAATTTTACATCCAGATTCCGCTCTGAAAAAAAAAAAAAATAATGAAAAATTGATCTGAAATAAAATAAATAAGTCCGGTCCGCGGCCGCCGTCCCACCTGCTCAGGCGCATTTCTGTGTAGATTGCTCCGAGAGAGAATACGCAACATCAAAAGAGCCCGGTATTTAAGGGACTATTATAACCGTCAAATCTTCATGAAATATGCATCAGTCGGCATAAAATTCTACAATATGAACTGAGAAAAATGCCTTCGCTTTGATTACTTTGACTGCATTACGCACACATGAATGAAATCACAAAGGAAGTTACGGACACGGACTGATAGAATAGGGAAATTGCCTAAAGGACAAATCCCACCCTCCCTCTCCATCGTGTATTGTATAAGAGGCTGCCTGTCCCCAAATACACAGGCTGTAGAGTTACTTTATATACACATCATTCATTGTGTTTTCTAGAATTAAAACTTATCATCCAAGGACAGAGCTTAACCCCTTAACGACCTGGCCCTTTTTTGTTTTTTCTTTTCTATTTTTCACTCTCCACCTTCAAAAATCTATCTTACTTTTTAATTTTTACACGTAAAGAGCTCTGTGAGGGCTTGTTTTCTGCATAACAAATTGCACGTCATAGTAACAGCATTTATTATTCACCACCAATCGAATTTGGCGCAACCTTAGAGTTAGAAATAAGTGATATTTAGTGTTTTAGATGTTGCTGGTAACAGAAGTGGTGACCTGCACCCCAACTTCAGTATGGATCATGAATAGAACCACTAAAAACAAATAAAAGCCACGGTACCTGCGCCAACATCAAATGTCAATAACTAAAATAAAACAAACCTACTGACAAAAACCCTCTTTTAGGCTGCATTCACACTGCCGTATGGGGGACATACTGTATTTATGGGCGATATACGTCCCCCATAGAAGGCAATGGGCACACGTGCGGCACCGTACCACTCCGTACCCCGTAGAAAGATAGGACATCTCCTATCTTTTCCCGTGTTACGGCGCCGTGCGCCATATGTTCCTGTGGAGAAGGGCGGGTGTGAGCTGCGCTCACCTCCTTCTCCTCTCCCCGCATGCCGCCATTGACCGCAGTGCTATGGTGCGGCGGCCAATGGCCGTCTGAATGTAGCCTTACACATACAGTACCTACAGTATGACAATACACAAATAAACTATATATCGTACTGAGTGTGTAGGTATGTAGACAGTGGGGCAGATTTACTTATCCGGCCCATTCGCGACCCAGCGGCGCGTTCTCTGCGCTGGATTCGGGTCCGGCCGTGATTTATTAAGGCAGTTCCTCCGACGTCCACCAGGTGGCGCTGCTGCGCTGAAGAAAATCGGAACGCACTGGAATACACCGAGCCGGCTGAGTGAAGGTAAGTGCAATTTTCGCGACACTTTTTTTTTTTTTAAATGCGGCGGTTTTTCCGAATCCATCGGGTTTCCGTTCGGCCATGCCCCCCGATTTCCGTTGCGTACATGCCAGCGCCGATGCGCCACAATCCGATCGCCAAAATCCCAGGGAAATACAGGGGAAATCGGCGCAAATCGGAAATATTCGGGTAACACGTCGGGAAACCGCGAATCGGGCCCTTAGTAAATGACCGTCAGTGTGTTATTATGTGGATACCTGGAAGAAGAGGGTAATGGACTTGCTTATTTGGTATAAGGCTGGTCTTCCTGAATCCGGGAATGTTGCATTCTGATAAGTCCACGGAAAAGATTCTCCAAATGCAGTTTCCAGAAGTAATCCACTGTAACTTTCCAAAGCTTGGGGATCGCTCTTGCACGTGGAGTAAAGCCCCGGCCGGTGGCTAATACTCCATACACAGTTCTGATGAGCTCCGTGTGGTGACGTCAACAAGTATGGCAAGTCCAGAAAGAGAAACTTTTTCCTATGTGGTTCGAAGACTGCTGCCTTCTTTGTCAGGGAATTGTGTCAATGTGCAGAAGGTGTGCTTTATAGTGATAGCCAGTCTAGGTGAGTGCATTAAATCCAGATATTTTGTGCTTATAAAATGTGTATTTCTGAATATTTTCGTGCACGTGTTGCATATTGGCGCCAATGCTCTGCCATCTTTTTGAAGTCACCAGCAGCTTTGCCGGCGTCGATCTGCGGGATGACGCCCGCAATTGATGTTAACACAGGTAAGTCTTTGCTGCAATATGCAGCCCGTGAGCCCTCTCCATGTACCGCACCCAACTATTACAGTGTGCGTCGTTAAGGGGCTAAAGGAAATCTACCAATTGTTTTCATGCATTGTGAACCTCATTATCATAATTGTTTTTACAGCAAAACCACTCAGTCCAGGGATTAAACAAGATATGTTTCTGCATCAGTGTAGCTACAGCATTGTCAAGGTATGTTTGCTTCATAATGCACAATAGCAAATGGTAGATTTCCTAGATTTCCTTTAAAGGAAATCTAATACCAAAATCCATCATGATAAACCATCCGTACCAAACCCTTATAAAATACGGGGGGCTGCAAAATGATGGCTGGCTATTGGCTGGCCATATCCCACTGGTTCTGGATACTGCACACACATACGGCAGCATATGGTACACAAACCTATGAAGCATGTGTGCACCCTGTATTTTATACGTTCCCGTAGACTTCTATGGGGCATACGGAATGGAAATACTTGAAAAATAGGACATGCTCCAGATTTTCATACGGCTTACTTACAGTATGGTGGGCAATACGGCCATGTAAATGGATGGCCTTATTGCCCATTGTAATAAATGGGGCGTATGCTGTCTGTATATACGGCCATTTTCATACATTCATGTGAATGAAGCCTTACTCATAGATCCAGGCATCGTGACTGTGATAATTGTCTTATATTTATTATCCATTGCCTCCGTTCTACCCCTCCTTCCTACCCTCGCCTACCCCCCTGATTGCACAACCCATAGTCCTTGCGTTGCCCAGATTTAATGGTCTAAACCGGATTCTCATAAACCCCCTGATTCAAGCCTGTTATATCTCATCAAAACTTGCAACTTACAGTGTATGTCAGTTATTGCTGCGCCATTTTCAACCTTTATAATACAATGGTTGAAAGCCTAATGATGGATCGCAGGAAAACCTTCTGGTTTTCTGACTCAAGGACTGGACCAGTTTGGCAATTTTTATCCAAAAAATTTTGCCATTTGTAGTCCACAGCAGAATATCATATAAATCCTACCTTAAAGTGAAGACATTGGGGGAAATCATTGAGACCAACATTTCTACAGTGATTTTGAGATTCACTGCACTGCTACAGGATTGAACCTAATTAATTATGAGAAGAAAACTGCGTGGCACATTTATCATGCGCCACCATAAGATGTTGCCCCTGCCCCTGGCAGCCACCGGATTCATCAGGAGAATCCATTATGCTGATAAATCCATTAGGTGGCTGTGCCAGTAGATCTAGTGGTGGGGTAGTTTTATGGCAGGTGCGGCCTGGCATAGAATTTTGCCATAGCCTGCACCTGGGCGGTACACAAATTTTTGGATTTTTTAAAAAAATTATTTGTAGAAGTTTAGAAACTTTTGTATAAGTTTGTAACTTTTTGTAGGCCAGTTTTCTAGTAATTGTTCCCATTATTTGGAAACAAATGTACATTCTAGAAAATTAGACCACACCCCATATCCCCACCACAATCGGCCACAGTGCCCTATAGGATTCAACAATAGAAAGTCCAGGTCCTTTTATAGTCCAAGTGATCTGGAGCTTATAGATACAAAGCCCATTATTACCAGGACCAGGTGTGTGAGCCGTGTGCCAACTGCTCAATAGCATTGGCACTGGATGACAATAACTCGCAGGTGCAGGTGCTGCCATTCAGACAGGTGGTAACAAAGGAAAGCTCTGCGTTTCTAACTCTTTCACTGTTGGAGTCTATAACGGTATGTATTTGTAAAGCCTAATGATTATCAGACGTATAATATATTGTCAAAGGGGGCCCATCCATTGGGTAATCCTTAATTCTTCAACATTACAAAATAGAAAAATTGGGAAAACACAAAAATTGATGCAAAAACTATCTGAAACAACACAAATGAGCGATAAACCAAAAGTAAGTAGGATGGAAACTTTCATGCATCAGGGTAATATCTATAGTCAATATCCAATTTATTGTCTAAACCATTGAAAACAAATTACAATCCATCCAGCTTAAAAAAAATCCATGTTGGGTTTATAACATGCATACAGTATAGCGCCACCTAGTGTAGAAAATGTACAACATTGTAAAAATTCACCTTGTGAGTGCTGGTGGACGCACATGCTCAGTTCACGCTCTGCCTGCTTAGAAGGGACAGAGGAAGGCTCTTGAGCAGCGTGGCAGTATGAGTGAGATGAGGCTTCAGTGATGGCAATGAGACTGATTTAAAGGAAACCTACCATTTGATTTGATGCATTATGAAGCAAACATACCTTGCGACTGCTGTAGCTACACTGATGCAGGATCATATCTTGGTTATTCCCTGAGCTGAGTGGTTTTGCTGAAAAAACAATTATAACATTCAGGACCTTGGGAAAGCTGGGTCAGGCTGGCTGACATAAACACATTACGCACGGGAGATTGTAATTACAAATGGAGGTTAGTCAAGATATGACTAATCAACCTGAGCTGGATCACTCATACGCAGCAGCTGGGGGATGGTGCAGCAATTGATTATTTTGTCTGGCAGGGAGAACAGTAATTGTATCATCTTTACCTGTAGAGAAAAACTCAAATGCTAGGACAAGTGCTGAACTAAGCGCTGAAGGCACCATACAAGCAACAGAGCTTCATTATCATACTGTAATATCTTTTTTATCGGCAAAACCACCCAGCACAAGGATTTACCAAGATATGATCCTGCATCAGTGTAGCCACAGCAGTCTCAAGGTATGTTTGGTTCATAATGCACCAAATCAAATGGTAGGCTTCCTTTAAAGAGGTTGTCTTGAGATTAAAAAACATGAATGCTTTTTTCCAAAAACAGTGTCACAACTGACCAATGTTTGTGCCGGTATTGCAGCACAGTTGTATAGTAATAAATGGAGCATAGTTGCAATTCCATACACTACCTATAGCCAGGAAACGGCGCTGTTTCTGAAAGATCAAAGCCATATTTTTCAAACTCCAGGTGACCCATTTAACATTTTATATTACATGCAGTCCCCGGGTTACGTACAAGATAGGTTCCATAGGTTTGTTCTTAAATAAAATTTGTATGAAAGTCAAAACTGTATATTTTATAATTGTAGATCCAGAAAAAAATTGTTTTTGCCCCAGTGACAATTGTAGTTTCAAAATTTTTTGCTGTAATGGTACCAAGGATTATCAATAAAGCTTCATTACAGACACCTTACAGGTGATCATTGCAGCCTGGGACTATAGTAACATCCAGAGAGCTTCACCACAGGTCACAGTGGGCAGAGGGGTCCGTCTTTAACTAGGGATCGTCTGTAAGTCGGGTGTCCTTAAGTACGGGACTGCCTGTATATGAATTTATGGAGCTACATCCGATAATGCCGTTTTCATGATGGTCAAATATGGGGTGGATCTAAGTCAAAAAACTTGGAGGCAATAGATCTATGGTCATCAGTCCATGGCACCCAGTGAAGCCTCTGTGTTTGCTCTGTGTTCTCCTTTCACAATGACAGATGATGTGAGCAATTTTATTAAATCCACCAATGAAGTAGTCTTGACAATGAGTTGATGACCTCCGAAGAGTTTGAATGTGAAATTTAATCATACTCAATGCTGCTTGTTGCAGATAAGCCTCTACCAATGGGCCTGTCCGGTAGTCTGCTCGGGATCCTCGGGGGCGTGGTGGCAGCTCTGCTCATTATCATTGCGGCAGTGAGTGCATTTCTGGTGAGAAGGAAAAAGCAAAAACAGCGATCGGACACAGACAGTGATATGTAAGTGGAAAACCCTACAACTTTACATAAGTCATCCTTTACGTGAACAAATCATAGATGGTATCGGTCATAGGTCTTGTACACGACCGTTTGCGCAATATAGGGGCAAACAAGGAAAACTGTTCCCCAAATTTTGTCTCTTTTTGGCTGGGTGGACATCATCCAGGCTTACACTACAACTACCAAGCGTGCAGCCAGTTCCGATTGTAGTACTTTACCCCTTAGAAGACCGTAGCATCTATATGCTGCCTATCAGTTTATTACTGACAGGCTATAGTAGCTTCTGTTTTCAGCACTTCCCAGGACAAGATGGTGAACAGTAAGTCATCTCTCATGGGGCATATTTCCTTAGGTCTCTTACAGTACAAAATCTCAGCGTTATCCTATCACATATAATCTGACATTGCACTACTCCGTACAAACTCTGCCATATGTAAACGCAATGAAATTTACCAGGCTGGCGGGTGTCAGGCCGTCACACAGAGACATTTATTGAAATAGCTCGGCGCCATTATATTACCCAACCTCCGCGATGCTGCGGGAAGCCAGTAATAACCTGCAATCAACATAAATACCGGTAGATGATATATAAACCACATATAGAGAATGGGAATGGAAAACATTAAATAAGGAATCTTCTGTTTACTAAAAAAAAAAAAAAAAAATTATGTATAAAGAATAATAATATAAAAGTAATAAAAATTTATAGTAAAAGTGGTCATAATAAATAATAGTAAAAATAATCATAAAAAATAATAATACTAGAAAAAACGATCTCCATATGGATTAATTGATTCGATAGAAGGATAATGCGGTAGATATATGATAGTCATGACATAGATTGCTATGTAGGTAGATAGATAGAGGATAGTTATTACATGCCATGTAAGTAGATACAAGATACAGCTGGCATGGAAAGACCACTTCAATTTTTTCACTCTTTGTTTCATTGCAACCAATTGAGAAGCTCAAAAAAGTTCTTTGCCAAGTAATGAAAGTAAGGGAAAAAAAACTGAAGTGTAGATATATTTGCAAATTTATTAAACATGAAAAACTGAAATATCATCTGGTTCTGGAAGAGGTTTCATTGGGGCTCTGTACTTGGCTGCATTCAACTTTCCTTCAATTATAACCGGTGGTCCTGTCTCTGACCCCATAGCATGATTCTGCCCCCACCATGTGACACTGCCGGGACTGTATTTGTCCGGTTGATGAGCCAGCGCCTGGTAGAACCATCTCAAGGAGGATCAGAAGGGAATGGACAGCATGCGAGTTACATATGAGTGTCGTCACAGCAAAGGGGCTAAATACTTATTACCGTGTGATATTTTTTTTTTTGTTTAATAAAAAAGCAGAAATATCTATATTTCTGTTTTATTTCTGTCAAGATGTGGACAGAGTGCACATCACTGAGCGAAAAAAAAGAACTTTTTTGATCTTGCCAATTGGCTGCAGTGAAACAAAGGGTGAAAAATGTAAAGGGGTCTGAATACTTTCCATACCCACTATAGATGTGTATATATATATATATATATATATATGATATAGGGGTAGATATATCACATTTTATGTGCAGTTATATTGTTAGTTTAGTCTCTGTTTTGCACCTGCATTAGCAGCTATAATAAATTCCTTCATTCGCTCAGCATGATTTTGCGGCACAAATTTGCCACAAATCCTGGTCCTACACTACTGTTGGGCTGGAGTATTTTTGGGCCAAAAATAGCATCTACCGTATTTTCCGGGCCATTAGGCGCACCGGAATATAAGGCACATTAGTCCGATGCGCCTTATATATGTAATAATTCCATATATAAGGCGCATCGGACTATAAGGCCCAGGGTCGGGGGCGTGGCGGAGGTCCGGGGGCGGTGCGGAGACCCGACGGGACGCGACGCCGAGACGAGACGCGGAACGCGGGGAAGGTGAGGGGGAGGTAAAGAATAGCTGCGGGAACTGCAGACCGACGCGGCAGAAGTTGTTCGTGCCGCGTGGTCTGCAGTTCCCGCTGGAGATCTGCTGTCTCCGGTGGCGGAGACCTATGTAAGTAGGGTCCGCTGCCTCATATAGGGCGCACCGGACTATAAGGCGCACTTTGGATTTCCAAGGAAATCCAAGGCTTTTAAGTGCGCCTTATAGTCCGGAAAATACGGTAAATCAAATGTCACAGTTAATGGATTAGCCTTAGGTGCTGGTACTGGAGACAGGAGCCTCCTGATAAATCCGGCACATGCCAGAGAGCGGGGACATATGCTGACACACCTAGCACCAGTGTATGATAAATGTTCCCCCTTATGTTTACTGCTATACATGTGAGACAGTCAGGACTATATCAGGACTTGAATAAGACCATCAGGACTTGTATTGGACAGTCTGGACTTTAAGCAGACAGTCAGGGCTGGCATTTCCTCAGTGGCTTTGAGTTACAGCTAGTAGTAAATCCACCCAACATTCAGAATATTTGTGGATATCATTTCCATCGGTGATGTGTCCCACTGTTACTTTTAGGGTAGACCTCCCTCCATCCCATAAACCGGCTCCTCCACCAAAGAAGAAGTCAGAGATGAAGACACATCTCACCGCTCACGATATTCAGGTATTTCATTATTATTTTTCAGTGTGTTTTGGGTAGAGAGGGGTTAACAATCAATCTTGTTGAAGAAAGAACCACCTGCTAAAATGTGATGAAATGATAAAAAATAATTCAGGCATCAAAATGATAATCTAGATGTAACATAACAAAGCTATGAACACGTGTTACTATATGTCATTCCCCCTCCAGGTTGTGCACTTGGACCCTGTGAAAGCAGAAGAGGAGATAATAACCCTGCCAATACAAACGCCATATTATGATATGTCAGCATCAGACAACGCCCCCTACTGTGACCAAAGGGTAAGACGTGACTGTGAGCATGATTACACACGTATAATAATTCACCTCTGTCTTCTGACAGAAGATCAATGATGTTTTATACCAGAAATATTTCTAATGTGCCCCCCCTGGGTCGATGCTGGGGGACTACTGTTACTTTAATTTTAGATAATAGTCACATGCAGCAGGATTTTCGGCTATCTATAGGTAAGTTCTGCTCATCTGAATGGAGTTGTTCCTGCAGCATGTGCACGGTTTTCTGCAAGCTCCATTCAGAGGAAAGGAACGGTCACTGAAATTTTTGCTACATGTCCCCAAATTTATATGTACCATTTCTCCCAAATTTGCCAGATGGTCCTTTACAGAGAGAGAGAGTCCTGGCAAACATAGACATGTTCTGCTCCAAAACGGGTGTAGGGTTACACGATATGTAGCAGGGGCGTAACAAGGCTCTAATGGGCCCTCGTGGGAACTTTGGATCAGGGCCCCCATATACCTAAACTCTCACTACCACCCCTGTCCCACACATTACACTTGAGAATACACATATATGTGACACAGAATTATACTCCTAGAACCTCCTTATACACCTTATATGTAGTGTCCAGCAGCCTCCCTTATTCCAGCAGCTCTTGTTAAAGAAATGCTCACAGCAGAGACCCCCGTAATGAAATGTCAGCAGAGACCCCCGTAATGAAATGTCAGCAGAGACCCCCGTAATGAAATGTCAGCAGAGGCCCCCATAGAAAATGGTAGCAGAGACCCCCTTAAGAAATGGCAGCAGAGGCCCCCTTAAGAAATGTCAGTCTAGGCCCCCATAGAAAATGGTAGTAGAGACCCCCTTAAAGGGAACCTGTCACCGCTGTTCCAAAAAAATGAAACTAAGACAGGTTCCCATAGAGCCCTTTAGTCCTAAGGGCACCCATTTATAAACTAACACTGGCGATGCATAGAAAAGCCAAAAATCACATTTATTCTGTACCTGGTAACCAGGGAGAACCCAGCGAGTCCACGTGGGAGGATCACCGCGCTCGAGTCCTCGCCCTCCTCTGTGCACATCGGCCAGCACACGCCTCCTGTATGATTTTCCTACATCGCACAGCCGGAGTTCCCACGCCACGCGCACTGGCTGCTCTCAGCTGTGTCACTGCTTATCAGCGAGCAGGAAGCCAGGGAGCCGCGTGACGTAGGAAAGATGGAGGCGTGCGCTGGCATTAGTGCACAGAGGAGGGCGAGGACCGAGCCGCGGTGATCCTCCAACTGGGACTGCTGGGTTCTCCCTGGTTACCAGGTACAGAATAAATGTGATTTTTTTGCTTTTCTATGCATCGCCAGTGTTCGTTGATGAATGGGTGACCTTAGGACTAAAGGGCTCTATGGGAACCTGTCTTAGTTTCATTTTTTTGGAACAGCGGTGACAGGTTCCCTTTAAGAAATGTCAGCAGAGAACCCCATAGAAAATGTCAGCAGAGGCCCCCTTAGGAAATGGCAGCAGAGGCCCCCTTAGGAAATGTCAGTAGAGACCCCCTTAAGAAATGTCAGCAGAGGTCCCGTTAAGAAATGTCAGCAGAGACCCCCTTAAGAAATGGCAGCAGAGAACCCCTTAAGAAATGGCAGCAGAGACCCCCTTAAGAAATGGCAGCAGAGAACCCCTTAAGAAATGGCAGCAGAGCCCCCCTTAAGAAATGGCAGCAGAGACCCCCTTAAGAAATGGCAGCAGAGAACCCCTTAAGAAATGGCAGCCAGTTGAACATTGGTGGGTAAGCGCTGATGATTTCCCATAGGAAATGAGTGGCTGCAGCACAAATTGGGGCAGGAATAGGACCAGTGTCTCACTGCACCATGACTGTTCACAAGAGAGGGAGCGATGATGGGAGCCATGAATTAGCTGCTGTTTTTGTAACTAGCTCATTTCCCCCATTTATGGTGGTAAACATGAAGCCTAACACAGAGCACAGTAAGAGGATGTAGCAGGAGTGCTGCGCAACGTCACAGCCAAGCCTATGTAGACCAATGGAGCCGGCAGAGGTGGTGTCACGCTGTAGACTGAGCTAAATATAACTTTAATTTACATTTTTACACCCTCTGGGGCTAATAGTAAAAAAAATAATGAACCTGGACAAATATCACTATTCAGAGACGAATGTACCCAAACTTGGCCGGAACCGCAAAATGGGGGATGAGGCAACGGATTTAAGATATAGGTGAAAAGGGGACAATAGACTCCAACCTCTGCGATAAACAATCAAGAGGTACATCAAGAGGCGGTGTTTGGGCAAATTCACCTCAAAGTAGGTGGCTTATGGGTAATTTGGTGCATTATTAGCACACTTGAATGTCCCAAAACTTGTTGACATCTAAAAAATGTAGGACTCATACCAGGATAAAGTACCATACAAGGTGTTTTTGGACTATTTCGCGTAGGGTCTGGACGGCTCAATCACAAGACTCAGCCCTCCCATACCTTTCCTACAGAACAGACCTACTGACCAAAGAGTCAAAATCTCTACCTCCTAGATAACCGGGTCCAGTCAAATTACAGGTTCTCCGAAGCGATAAAAAACTAAGGAATGAAAATATTTTGCCTACAGATGTTTTTTCAAATCCGGCCCCAAACAGCATCTTTATCTGTGTGGATGTGGCTTTGTGTCATTCTCTTCTGTCACCTGGAGGCAGTGTCAGTGTTTGCCAGTGTGTAATCTCTTTCATGGAGCTGAGTGACGCGTATTATCAGTGTGACAGCCGATAAATCCGTGTTTTTCCAGATGAATTCATATCTGATTCTGCAGAAATTACTGTACATCATCGCTCGCTCTCATGGATCTGCCCGGCCCGTCAATGCTCTGTGCAGGGAAATTAAGATTTTCTGCAATGTATATCGGATGGTCCAGTTACAGAACAATACTGTATGTAATACTGTAATTGTGCTTCCTTCTCCACTGACTTTGACTCTTTTATAATCCTCTCACCTTCACCTTTGCTGGATCATAGCAGCTAGGTGACCTCCAGCGAGTCACAGCAGCTAGGTCTCCTCACCAGTCACAGCAGCTAGGTCTTCACCCCCAGGCACAGCAGCTAGGTCTTCACCCCCAGTCACAGCAGCTAGGTCTCCACCCCTCAGTCACAATAGCAAGGTCACCACCACAGTCACAGCAACTAGGTCTCCACACCCCAGTCACATCAGCTAGGTCTCCCTCAGTCAGAGCAGCCAGGTCTCCTCCCCAGTCACAGCAGATTGGTCTCTATCCCCCAGTCACAACAGCTAGGTCTCCACCGCCAGTCACCGCAGCTAGGTCTCCACCCACCAGTCATATTAACTAGGTCTCCATCCACTAGTCACAGCAACTAGGTCTCCACCCACCAGTCACAGCAGCTAGGTCTCCACCCCCCAGTAACCGCAGCTAGGTCTCCATCCACCAGTCACAGCAGCTAGGTCTCCACCACCAGTCACAGCAGCTAGGTCTCATCCCCAGTCACAGCAGCTAGGTCTCATCCCCAGTCACAGCAGCTAGGTGTCCTCCACCCGATCACAACAGCTAGGTCTCCACCGCCAGTCACAGCAGCTAGGTCTCCACCCACCAGTCATATTAACTAGGTCTCCATCCACTAGTCACAGCAACTAGGTCTCCACCACACAGTCACAGCAGCTGGTCTCCACCCCCAGTAACCGCAGCTAGGTCTCCATCCACCAGTCACGCAGCTAGGTCTCCCTCAGTCAGAGCAGCTAGGTCTCCCCCCTTCACAGCAGATTGGTCTCCATCCCCCAGTCACAACAGCTAGGTCTCCACCGCCAGTCAACGCAGCTAGGTCTCCACCCACCAGTCAAATTAACTAGGTCTCCATCCATGTCACAGCAGACTAGGTCTCCACCCCCCAGTCACCGCAGCAGGGTCTCCATCCACCAGCCACACAGTCAACCCCAGGTCACGCAGCTAGGTCTCATCCCCAGTCACAGCAGCTAGGTCTCATCCCCAGTCACAGCAGCTAGGTCTCATCCCCAGTCACAGCAGCTAGGTCTCCTCCACCCGATCACATCAGCTAGGTGACCACCATCGAGCAGCTAGGACTCCCCACTCACAGCAGATAGGTCACCACCCCGCAGTCACAGCAACTAGGTCTCCACACCCCAGTCACAGCAGCTAGGTCTCCCTCAGTCAAGCAGCTTGGTCTCCTCCCCAGTCACAGCAGCTAGGTCTCCATCCCCCAGTCACAACAGCTAGGTCTCCACTGCCAGTCACCGCGGTTAAGTGTCCACCCAGCAATCATAGCAGCTAGGTCTCTTCCCCAACTTCATCAAGCTAGGTCTCCCCGCCCAGTCATAGCAGCTAGGTTTCCACCCGCCAGTCACCGCAGCTAGGTCTCCACCCCCAGTCACTGCAGCTAGGTTCCCATACCACCAGTCACAGCAGCAGGTCTCCACCACCATCCAGCAGAGGTCTCATCCCCAGTCACAGCAGCTAGGCTCCTCCACCCGATCACAACAGCTAGGTCTGCCACCGCCAGTCCCAGCAGCTAGGTCTCCACCCACCAGTCATATTAACCTAGGTCTCCACTCCACTAGTCACCAGCAACTGGTCTCCACCCACAGTCACAGCAGCTAGGTCTCCCACCCCCCTTAACCGCAGCTAGGTCTCCATCCACAGTCACAGCAGCTAGGTCTCCCTCAGTCAGAGCAGCGAGGTCTCCTCCCCAGTCACAGCAGTATTGGTCTCCATCCCCCAGTCACAACAGCTAGGTCTCCACCGCCAGTCAAGCAGCTAGGTCTCCACCCACCAGTCAATTAACTGGTCTCCTCCACTAGTCACAGCAACTAGGCTCACACCCCCCAGTCACCGCAGCTAGTCTCCATCCACCAGTCACAGCAGATAGGTCTCCACCCCCAGTCACAGCAGCTAGGTCTCATCCCCAGTCACAGCAGCTAGGTCTCACCCAGTCCACAGCGCTAGGTCTACCCCGTCACAGCGCTAGGTCTCCTCCACCCGATCACATCAGCTAGGTGACCACCATCGAGCAGCTAGGACTCCCCACTCACAGCAGATAGGGCACCACCCCCGCAGTCACAAGCAACTAGTCTCCACACCCCAGTCACAGCAGCTAGGTCTCCTCTCAAGCAGCTTGGTCTCCCCCCTCACAGCAGCTAGGTCTCCATCCCCCGTCACAACAGCTAGGTCTCCACTGCCAGTCACCGGTTAAAGTCCACCCAGCAATCATAGCAGCTAGGTCTCTCCCAACTATCACAGCTAGGTCTCCACCGCCCAGTCATGGCAGCTAGGTTTCCACCCGCCAGTCACCCAGCTAGGTGTCCACCCCCCAGGTCACCCAGCTAGGTCTCCACCCCCAGTCACAGCAACTAGATGTCCTACCCCCAGTACAGCAGATGGTCCCCACCCCCCAGTCACAGCAGCAAGGTCTCCACCCCCAGTCCACAGTCAGCTAGGACTACACCACCAGTCATAGCAGCTAGGTCTCTGCACCAGTCACAGCAGGAGTCTTCACCCCCAGTCACAGCAGCACTAGGTCCTCCGCACCAGTCACAGCAGCTAGGTCTATCCCCCAGTCACAGCAGCTAGGTCACCAACCCCCAGTCACAGCACAGGTCACCAATCCCCAGTCAAAGCAGCTGGGTCTCCTCCCCAGTCACAGCAGCTAGGTCTCCTCCCCCAGTCACAGCAGCTGGGTCTCCTCCCCAGTACACAGCTAGGTCTCCACCCCAGTCACGCAGCTAGGTCTCATTCCTAAGTCACAGCAGCTAGGTCACCTCTCCCCGCGTCCAAGCAGCTAGGTAACCACCATCGAGTCACGGCAGCTAGGTTCTCCACCCCCATCACAGTAGCTGGGTCACCACCCCCCAGTCCAGAAGCAGGTCACACCTCCAGTCATCACAGTTAGGTTTCCACCCGCCAGACATGGCAACTAGGTCTTCCACCTTCCAGTTAACAGCAGCTAGGTCTCCCACCCCCAGTCACAGCAGTCTAGTCTCCCACCCCCCCCCCCCCCCCCCAGTGACAGCTGCTAGGTTTAACCCCCATTCTAACAGCTAGATCTTTCCCGCAGTCACAGTAGCTAGGTCTCCCCCCCAGTCGCAGCAGCTAAGTCTCCACTCCCCAGTCACCGCAGCTAGGTCTCCACTACCAGTCACAGCAGCTTGGCCCTCCACCCGCTGGTCACCAGCAGCTAGGTCACCCTCAAGTCACAGGAGCTAGTCTCCACCTCCCCCATCACAGCAGCTAGGTCTCCCACCTCCAGTCACAGCAGCTAGGTCTACCCCCCAGTTCACAGAGCTATGTTCCCACTACCCCGTCACAGCAGCTAGGTCTCACTGCAGTCACAGCAGCTAGTTCTCCACCCGAGCCAGTCAAGCAAACTAGGTCTCCACACCACGACAGTCAAAGCAACTAGTCTCTACCCGACAGTCACAACAGCTAGGTCTCCAACCCCCATTCACAGTAGCTGGGTCACCACCCCCCTTAGTCACAGCAACTAGGTTTCCACCCCAGACACAGTAGCTAGGTCTCCAGCCTCCTCCCAGAAGCTAGGTCTCCACCCCCCAGTCACAGAAGCTAGTATCCACCTCCAGTTATTGCATTAGGCACTACCCGCCAGTTATAGCAGCTAAGTCTCCACCCCCCAGTCACAGCAGAAGGTCTCCACCTCCAGTCACAGCAGCTAGGTTTCACCCCCCCAGTGACAAGCAGCAGCTCCAGGACATCACTAGTCCCCACCCATCACAGCAGCTAGGCTGCCCCAGTCACAGCAGCTAGGTCTCCACCCACCAGTCACTGCAGCTAGCTCTCCCTGCCACTCACAGCAGTAGGTCTTCCACCCCGCAAGTCACAGCGCTAGGTCTACCCAGTCACAGGAGCTATGTTCTACCTCCCCGTCACAGCACCTAGGTTCAGCTGCCAGTCACACAGCTAGGTCTCCACCCAACAGTCACAGCAGCTAGGTCTCAAACCCCCCATTCACAGCAGCCAGTTCTCCCCAGTCACAGCAGTTAGGTCTCCACCCCCAGTCAACAGCAGTTGGTCTCTAACCCCGGTCACAGCAGCTAGGTCATCACCTCCTAGTTACCGCAGCTAGACTCCACCTCCCACTCACTGCAAGCTAGGTCCCCACTGCCAGCCATATAGCGTGGTCTCCACCGCCAGTCACAGCAGCTTGGTCTCCACCCGCCATCACGGCAGATAGATCTGCACCCGCCATTCACAGCAGCGAGGGTACAACCTCCAGTCAAAGAAGCTAGGTCTCCACCCCCAGTCACAGCAGCTAGGTCTCACACCCCCCAGTCACCACAGCTAGGTTCCACAGCCAGTCAACACAGCTAGGTCTCCCCACCCCCAGTCACCACAGCTAGGTCTCCACCTCCAGTCACAGCAGCTCGGTCTCCATCCCAGTACCGCAGCTAGGTCTCCACCTCCAGTCACAGCAGCTAGGTTTCCACCCCAGTTACCCACAGATAGGTCTTTAGCCCCCAGTCACATCAGCTAGGCTTCACCCCCCGTCACAGGAGCTAGGTCGCCACCCCCCAATCACAGCATCTAAGTCTTCACCCCCAGTCACAGCAGCTAGGTCTTCCACCTCCCCAGTCACGCAGCTAGGTTCTCCTCTGCCAGTCACAGCAGCTAGGCTACACTCCCAGTCACAGGAGCTATGTGCTCTACCTCCCCTGTCACAGCAGCTAGGTCTCTACTGCCAGTCACAGGAGCTAGGTCTCCAAATCTGGGAAAGTGGAGGTCAGGCAGGATAAATTTCAGTGGAATGATCAATATCTTTTAATTGAAACCTTTACACTATTCCCAGACAGAGAATGTGATTAAAAAGAGTTTGGTCATGTAGTATTAGTCTTGTAGTATATATATATATATATTCTGTGTATCAATCAATTATGGCTTCTAGATCTCTGCAGTGGATAGAAATCTGTCCAGGTCATGTGATTTCGCACGGTGCACGGCTCATATATCCCTGGGTCATTGTGATGTCACACAGGTGCACGGCTCATTATATCCCTGGTCATGTGATATCACACAGTGCACGGCCTCATTATACCCTGGTCATGTGATGTCACACAGGTGCATGGCTCATTATATCCGGTCATGTGATGTCTCACAGGTGCACAGCTCATTCTATCCTGGTCATGTCATGTCACATAGTGTGCACGGCTCATTATATCCCTGGTCTGTGATGTCACCCAGGGGCACACTTTATATCCCTGTCATGTCATGTCACATGTGGAGCGGCTCATGATATCCCTGGTCATGTGATGTCTCACAGGTGCCAGCTCATTATATCCCTGGTCATGTGATGTCACATAGGTGCACGGCTCATTATATCCCTGGTCATGTGATATCTCACAGATGCAAGCTCATTATATCCCTGGTCATGTGATGTCTCACAGATGCATAGTCAATTATATACCTGGTCATGTGATGTCTCACAGGTGCACAATCCTCATTATATTCCTGGTCATGTGATGTCACATAGGTGCACAGCTCATTATTCCCTGGTCATGTGATGTCACACAGGTCTATACCTCCAGTTGACCACTGAATAGAGTGAACTAATAACGTATTTACCCAAGTATGTGGTCTGGTCAGTACAACAGTAGCTTCTAGAGTCATAGAACAACAAAGCCTAGGGCTGTGAAATTGAATAAACCTATATAATTCTTATATAGTTACGATACTGCTTTATTAATTCAACATACAATGGAAATAAAGATATAATGATAAGATAATTAATGATACTAGTTAAAAATGTCAGCCACAGTTGGTGATCGCAGAAAAGGGGTACACCACTTGGACACAAGGAAACACCATGCGTATTAATTATCTAAACTCAGGCAATGCTTAAGGTGGATTAATACCACTTCTATCGTAAGGTACTGTTAATGCATGATATATTATATTGCACTTGCCTGAGTGTTAAGGTAAACGCTTCTCTACCCTCCACCCCGACGCGCGCGTTCAGCTCAATGAGACGAAGGCATACACATTCATGTGCATTAGTAACTAAATAAGAAATCATGTGTTTTTGCCGGGCCCGTCCGCCCCTGTGTGGACAACATAGGTTTTATTCACACACCAGGCCATTGCCTCATTATCCCCTGGTCATGTGATGTCACCACACGGTGCAAGGCTCATATTCCTGGTTATGTGATGTCACACAGATGCACGGCTCGTATATATCCTGGTCATGTGATGTCACCCAGGTTATTATTACACGGCTCTGATTAACTCTCTGTGAATATCGGCTTGTGCACCTCTGTGTCCATTACATACCATTGACAGATTTTATCCGCTGCAAGTAAACCACAGAAGCTTTCTATAGCAACAGACCGTGTGGAATCGTCGATACGAAAGTAAATTAAAAATTTATCACCTTTTCATACACAACCAATTATTATTTTCTGAAGTGGGCGATCCCTTTAACATACCAATCTTTTTTTTCTCTGGGAAAATCAGCAAATGTCATGTACACGTTTGGGCATACCAAATATGCATATGTATAGAGGGTTATGTAGTCTAACTTACTATTCATGCTGAAAAATACACCAAAATCCACCAGACATAGGCAAGTTGGCTTTTGCCTCAGGCGCACCAACTGCAGCAAGATAGGACGCATTAGGGTGCAGTACCTGCTAAAAGCAGGACTTGGACACTCACCTGTGTAGTGTTCAGGGGGCACCAGATTTATGGTTTGTGGTGCCCCTCTACACAAATTCTGGCGCCCCCTCACTGCTCCGACCAAGTGCACCAACTGTTGTAGGTGCACCTTAACATAGGGGTGCGACACATTCTGTCGGTCACATGCAGGACACTGGCTGTGGACCCTGGCTGCATTCATAAGGGACAGTGATGAATAACACCCTTGGTTCTTGCCAGTAAAATGCAAAGAGATGAAAGGAGACTATCATATGTTTTATACAACTAAAGGGAGAAGGTCAGGGAGGTGTGACAGATGTCAGTCCTCCTTAAAGGGGGATCTGTCAGTCCCTCTTAAAGTGGGATGTGGTTTTAAAGGACCTGCTTGGGTAGCCGGATTAAAAACAAAATACAAATCACATCCACCCAGCTCCGGTTCTTCATTTGCAAGCACGCGGGTTCCACATCCTCTTTGTTTAAATCACATCCAGGCAGAATGTCAGGGTCAGTGATCGCTGGCCAATCAGAGCTCACTTCTTCATACAGGCAGTCCCCTACTTAAGACACCCGCTTACAGTACGACCCCTAGGTACAAACGGACCTACGGATGTGTTATATTACTGTACTTTAGTCCTAGGCTACACATAATCATCGTAAACAGTTTATCACAGGTGCCTGTAATGAGCTTTAGTGTTAATCCTGGTTCTTATAGAGAATCAACATTTCTAAATCCAATTGTCACAAAAAATTTGCCTGGGGCTACACTTATAAATACACAGTTCTGTCTACATACAAAATTACTTAAGAACAAACCACAGAACCTACCTGTACGTAACCCGGGGACTGCCTTTATATGAGAATGGATTCAACTTTTATCTTGTTAATAAAATAATGACCCCCCAGTCTTAGAAAATTTACCCAATTGGAACTTTTTAATAAAGCAAAGATTCAGAATAGAGTGGCAGAGGTTGTAGAGGTTGGAACCGTCTTATAAGATACTATTCACTTATTCAAGACGATTTGAATGGCGACGACACAGCTTGAAGGAATCGTTAGCTTGTACGGCCTCTCATCATTCTTTATGTAATTGTATCAATGATAGAAAAAGGAAACGATTATTATATTATGGAATGGATCTGGATTTTCTTAGTCTATTATATGGATAAGAGAGGTGCAGAAGAGGCAGAAACAACATACGTTACAGAAACGCTCCCTTATTAGACTTCAGTGGAAAGAAAAGTCTAAGATTTAGTCTAAATCAATATTAAAAAGAACATGTTTTCTAAGTGAAATTAAGTTAAAGCGACAAATGGTGTTCAGGTAGAGTAAATCTAGTTGATATCAGAGGTCGCTGCCCCAGAGTTATATACATGGGAATCGAGATAGAAACGTGTGAGCCCCCCCCCCCCCCCCCCCCCCTCCACCCACCATTTAAATAATGGATGAGGGCAAAGTCAATAAGGATACTAGATTCAGGCTGTACTATGTATAGGGCTGTTCTTGAAAAACATGACTTAAAGGGACTTTCAGTTTAGACCCCCACAGATCACGTTGGACCCCTCGTCACTCCGTCCTGACTAATGCGCAGATGGCAAGATGATCGTCTGCTCCATTAATGTCTATGGGAGCTGAAATTCCAACGCCCCGCACCGGTCCCGGTATGAGGGAACCCCATCGGACCCTGGTTTGTGTGATCTACGGGGGCTGTAGGGCTGTATTGTGAACATTTAAAGTGGTGCTATGCCGTGGACTTTTCATTAAAGGGGGCTCTGCTGTGAAATTCATTAAAGGGGGGGCTCTGCTGTGGACATTCGGAAGATGTGTCTGCTGAAAGATTTTCTGTAAAGGGTGTCTCTGCTGTGACATTTCTGTAAAGGGGGGCTCTGCTGTGGACATTTCTTCGTAAAGGGGGGTTCTGCGTGGACATTTCTGTAAAGGGGGCTCTGCTGTGGACATTCTTGTAAAGGGGGCTCTGCTGTGGACATTTGAAAGGGACTCTGCTGTGGACTGGGCACTTATCCGCCATTGGAAACATACTTTACTCTAGAACCCATCTCTGAACCTGTATCTCTACTCTCTCAGTCAGATCCAGCTCACTCATCCCCCCTTCATAGACATCTTCTTGTGAGCTGTAGTCCTTCCATCTAGAGGATGATTTTTAGAGGTAAATGTCAGTTTATCGGGGAGGCAGGAGGAGGAGGAAAAAAGCCTCATACATGGAGAAAGAAGTAGTTATTCCTCTCGACAACAATTTTTGTAGCACTCGAGTTGTACATTTGTGGAAAATGAATGACCATTTAAGGGCACAGTTTAGTTCAAATTTTTAATCTGAGATAGGATAAGTTACCCATTCAAATTCATTAGGCAACAGTGGAGAACTAACAAACATTTCCCTACCCTTCTATACATGATAACCCATTGATAAAGTGAAACTGAACTGAAATGTAATACTGCAGGCTGCATGCAAAAAGATCACTTTGGGTCCTGAAAAGGGTCACTTTGGTCAGCTTATTGTCACAGGATTATGGTATAGCTTGTGGCATGGATGCCTTCCTGGACCCTCCTGAACTTGTACAATCCACTGCTCTTACAGTAAAGAATCATAGTGAACAATCTTTCCTCTAGTCATAGCGCCCATCAGTAGTTGCATTATAGACCTAGGTAGTATTGAGACGTTCAGGGCCGTCCAATATCCCACCATTAACACCCATGATGGTGCATTGATCACGGCACTAACTCTTAAATATAAATCTCTGGCCCTGCCTCCCCGGCACTGAGTCATGGTGGTAGTACAGGGCACTGCATTTGGAGAGGATCGTACTCCCCATATCGGGAGTGACAATCCTCCAAAATGGCATCACACAACCCAGCGCAAACAAGGCCGCATAATTTAAGCATAATTTAAAGCACTGTTCATGGGTGGTTCCAAACAGGACCCAACACTTCTTTAGAATTGGGTCCGGCTGAACTGGCCATACCCAAATTTTATTGTGTCCACTCACACTTCCTTGGAGTAAAACCATAATTTAAAAATGTATGTTTCTAAAAACTGATCAGATGGGCTATGAGGGTAGTGAATCATCTTTCCTCTATCCTAGAGGCCTCCAGTCGTGATTTCTTAGAAACCTATAGTTGAAATCATCATTAGGTTTCAAAAATAGATTTCAAAGACATTGGGGCAATTTACTCAAGCAGTCTGAAAGTCAGAATTTTCCAGTTGCCCAGGCAACCAATCACAGTCTCCCCTTTAAAATATTCCTGAGCACGGGTGAAATGAAAGCTGAGCTGTGATTGGTTGCCATGGGCAACTGGAATATCTGACTTCAGACTGCTTGATAATCTGCCCCATATTTTTTGAGTTAGGTCTTTGGTGGAGAATCGGTAATGTGCCAAAATATGTTCTGTTTTGAGCAGTTTTATACCAGGGTTTGGCCCCTTCCAACCACCTTAGAGCCCTAAGCGTTGGACTCCATGCAGTAATCTCACATCATCAATTTTGAAAAACCAGAAGACTGTTTGAAAGGGACCTTCACCGGCTCCAACAGCTTCACCCACCCCTTATTAGGCATTGCTCCACTAATTCCGACACAACTGGCCTATTTTCTTGACTCCCCATTCCCTTCAATGTAACATTAGTGTTCACAAATATTATGCTAATTAGACTCTTCAGGTGGAGCAGACTGTCTGGCACCGCCCATTTGATGTAAAGAACTTTATTATGTATTTGGTGCTATTCCTTAATATTGGCAATGATTCTTCGGAATGGTGGTGGTTGAGAAAGCATTCCAATGATTCAGATGTGTTGCAAACAGTTCACGCTCTCGAATAAAATATTTATCACTATTAAACAGCTTTAAATGTCTGACAAATTCATGGAGACAATTTAGTTGAGCGGGATCTTATCTTTTTCCTTATTTTTACTCTCTTTCTGTTGTGTTATATAATCTTGTATTATTCAATCAAATTTTACAGTGAAAAACCGACCACACTGAGTTTTCCAATTAACTTTGATTTTTTTTTCCCAGTGAAATAGCAGCGGATCAGTTTGTTTGTATTTCTTTATTCAGCTTTTTTTTGATGCACAGTGAAAAGATAAAAAATAAAGTTTTTATGTCAAACAATCTATAAGACGTCACTTACCTGGTTTATCTGCTGCCTGAATATATTTCTGTTGTGTTATTTTTTCTGATTTATTTCTTTTCTGTTTTTCTTTATTTTCCTTCTTCTTTTGACCTACCCCCTCTCCCTATACCCCTGTCTCACCCCTTTTCTAACTGTGCACAGTTCCTTTCTTCCTCTCCGTGACCTTTCCTAACACTTGACCTTACTAGGCCCATTTTCTCACTTTCTGGTGCTCTGATCTGACAGAGTTCTGGTCACACGGACATAGATTCCAGTATGCTGAGCTGGACACTTCTGCCCTGGCGTCACCTCCCAACCCCGGAGATCCATCCACGCCAGCGGAGACCTTGTCGAGTATCACTATCCACCGCACTTACGCTAAGCATTGCAACCTAGCCTTTCCCTCAGCCTGGCCTCAGGTATTTGTTCCCAATAGCTCCTCATCAAAGGGTATGTATCAGCACATCACTGTGACACCTCATCGTTACCACCTTATCCTGTTTATCTCTACAACCCCTCCAGCAATTTTCCCTTCACCTCTAAAGGTGTCCTGCATGCCGCAACCTACAAGCATGTAACTTTGTAAGCATGACCTCCGTAGCATTTTAATACTTTAGTGTACTAGTTTAGACCATAGTGGCATTTCTGTAATTAGTTGTAACTGAAGTGAATTGGCAGATTACATTACTGTTTATTTTAATGAACCTACAGATTTACATGGACAGCATTATTGGTCCGGTGGTCCTCCGCACTCTAGAATTAAACTTCTTTTTGTAGAAAACACTCTCACCATCTCAGCTGATGGTACAAGCAGTCCCAGCTTCAAGCGAAAATGTTATCCGAATAGTATCTTGTAATTTTTTCCATCATTCTAGATTCTTTTGATTGACTTCTCCTTCCCAACTACAGAGAGAGCCATAGTACATACCCTATATTTCCATATCTTAAGGGTACTTACCCATCATAGTCTATTCTATCTCACTTTATGGGTGATAACTTCGCCTTGAGACCAGCCATGCTCTGCATTGTTGGTTTTGGGGTAATCGCCCCACCCCAGACACAAGCTCCGTGTACGCGACGGGTTCGAAACAGCAGCAGCAGTCCACGAGAGAGATTTTCCGAACTACTAGATTTATGATATGTTGAGTTTTGGAGTTGTGTCACACATTTACCTGACTATGGACTCATGGGGGACATGTATCATCTTTTTTTTTTTCCTTGGTGAATTTTTGAGACATTTTGGCATTTGAGACTTGTTGCTCACATGTATTATTGTCCAGTGTGTGTATGATTGTACTTTTGGTTGGCAAATGTCCCTCAATGCACATGACACAAGCCATGTAAGGAGTTATATGCGGCGAGGGGAGATGACACATATGTATGAAGGCTGCGGTCACTCGGGTGTTTGGGCGAGGTCCACACTTGCTTTTGTACCCTATTACAACAGGCTTGATGAAAGGTGATTTTGCCTATTACATTTCCTGTTAACATTTGAGTTTACAACATGTTAACACTGCATTTATGTCGCTTTATATTGCGTTTTATCAACAGTAATTATTTGGCACAAATCACCTCTCCTCAGCTGTTGTATGGTTTCCAAAATGCAATTAAAAACGCTACGTGTACCTCACCCTAAAAGGACCATAAATTAGAATAAATGTAAATGCAAACATTCAATTGTCAAAAACAGGTTACTGTGGCAAAAAATTGAAAACATTTAAAAAACCTGTGACTAATTCAATTTACCTGTTAAAAAACAGGGTTCGAAAAAAATCCTTCCTTGGACTAGGTGCGATTGCACCTTATAATCGTCAAAATAAGCCAAGAAGTGATAACATAAGTGAAACCAACATCTGAAAAAAAGATACATAAGCACAAGGTGCAGACCAGGTGTACTTGGAAACGACACAAGTTTTCAGTGACAGTCGCAAAAAAGTCACCAAAACGAAAAAGATTAGACAAGGTTGACTAGCAAATAATGAGCATGTCCTCCCATGGTCTCAAGTCCGTGGATTTCACCTAGGAGGAACTACTTAAAAATAATAACTTACGTGTGCCTTGACACTCAACCTCAAAGACAGAAATATACAAATAATGACTGAGCAAGGTGGGGGGGGGGTGGAGGGTGAACTAGACTGCTGTGATGGGGGTGGAGACCTAGCTGCTGTAACTGGAAGGTGGAGACCTATTTGCCATCTGGCTTGCGGGTGGAAACCTAACTGTTTGACTGGAGGTGTGACCTAGCTTCTGGACTGGGGGTGGTGACCCGCTACTGTGATGGGGGTGGAGACCTAGCTGCCCGTGACTCGATGGTGTTCCTAGCTGCTGTGACCGCGGTGACTTGAGGTGACCTAGCTGCTGTGACTGGAATGGACCTAGCTCCTGTGACTGGGGGGAGACCTAGCTGCTGGACTGGGAGGAGACCCAGCTGCTGTGACTGGGGAGAGACCTACGGCTTGACTGGAGGAGACCAGCTGCTTTGACTGGGGATTGGTGACCTGCTGCTGTGACTGGGGGTTGGTGACCTAGCTGCTGTGCCTGGGGGATAGACCTAGCTGCTGTGACTGGTGCGGAGACCTAGCTGCTGCTGTGACTGGGGTGAAGACTCGACTGCTGTGACTGGTGCAGAGACCTAGCTGCTATGACTGGTGGGTGTAGTCCTAGCTGAAGTGACTGGGGGTGGAGACCTTGCTGCTGTGACGGGGGTGGGGACCTATCTGCTGTTCTGGGGGTAGGACACTAGTTGCTGTGACTGGGGTGGAGACCTAGCTGTGGTGACCTGGGGGGTGGACACCTAGCTGCGGTGACTGGCGGTGGAAACCCTAGCTGCCATGACTGGGCGGTGGAGACTAGCTGTGATAATTGGGGAAGAGACCTAGCTCTATGATTGCTGTGTGGACCTTTAACCGCGTGACTGGCAGTGGAGACCTAGCTGTTGGACTGGGGGATGGAACCTAGCTGCTGTGACTGGGGGGAGACCAAGCTGCTTGACGAGGGAGACCTAGCTGCTGTGACTGGGTGTGGAGACCTAGTTGCTTGTGACTGCGGGGTGGTACCCTATCTGCTGTGAGGGGAGTCCTACTGCTCGATGGTGGTCACCTAGCTGATGTGATCGGGTGGAGGACCGACTCTGCTAGCTGCTGGTGTGAACTGGGGATGAGACCTAGCTGCTGTGACTGGGGATGAGACTGCTGCGTGACTGGGGGTGGAACCTGTCTGCTGGACTGGTGGATGGAGACCTAGCTGCGGTGACTGGGGGTGGAGACCTAGTTGCTGGACTGTGGAGAGACCTAGTTAATTGACTGGTGGGTGGAGACCTAGCTGCGTTGACTGGCGGTGGAGACTAGCGTTGTGACGGGGATGAGACCAATCTGCCTGACTGGGGAGGAACCTGCTGCTCTGGACTGAGGGAGACTAGCTTGGCTGGTGACTGGTGGATGGATGACCTAGCTGCGTTACTGGGGGGTGGAGACCTAGCTCTGCTGTGTGGTGGGTGGAGACCTATTGCTGTGACTAGTGATGGAGACCTAGTTGATTAGAGAAGCTCGAAGGTAGGAGAACTGGATGGGGGGAAGTCGTTGAGTGTAAGAACCTAATGACGTGTGCTGCTGCTGTGACTGGCGGTGGCAGACCTACTGTTGTGATCGGGTGGAGCGCCTAGCGGCTGTGACTGGGGATGAGACCTCCTGCTGTGACTGGGGTGAGACCTAGCTGCTGTGACTGGTGGATGGGAACCTAGCTGCAGTGACTGGGGGGTGGAGACCTAGCTGCGGTGACTGGCGGGTGGAAACCTAGCTGCTATGACTGGGCGGTGGAGACCAGCTGTGATAAGTTGGGGAAGAGACCTAGCTGCTATGATTTGCTGGGTGGACCTTAACCGCGGGACTGGCATGGAGACCTAGCTGTTGTGACTACTGGGGATGACCTAGCTGCTGTTGACTGGGGAGGAGAACCAAGCTGCTTGACTGAGGGAGACCTACTGCTGTGACTGGGGTGTGGAGACCTGTTGCTGTGACTGCGGGTGTGTGCACCTATCTGCGTGAGTGGGGAGTCCTAGTGCTCGATGGTGGTCACCTAGCTGATTGATCGGGTGGAGAGACCTAGCTGCTGTGACTGGGGATGAACCTAGCTGCTGTGACTGGATAGACCTAGCTGCTGTGACTGGGATGAAGACCTAGCTGCTGTGACCTTGGTGTGGGACTAGCTGCTGTGACTGGTGGATGGAGACCCTGCTGCGGTGACTGGGGGGTGGAGACCTAGTTGCTGTGACATGGATGGAGACCTAGTTAATTGACGTTGGGTGAGACCTAGCTGCGTTGCCTGGGCGTGGAGACCTAGCTGTGTGACTGGGGGATGGAGACCAATCTGCTGTGAAGGGGGGAGGAGACCTAGCTGCTCTGACTGAGGGAGACCTAGCTGCTGTGACTGGTGGATGGAGACCATGCGGTACTGGGGGGGAGACCTAGTGCTTGACTGGTGGGTGGAACCTAGTTGCTGTGACTAGTGGATGGAGACCTAGTTAATATATGGTGGGTGGAGACCTAGCTGCTGTGACTGGCGGTGGAGACCTAGTCTGTTGTGATCGGGTGGAGGACACCTAGCTGCTGTGACTGGGGATGAACCTATCTGCTGTGACTGGGGATGAACCTAGCTGCTGTGACTGGTGGTGGGCCTAGCTTGCTGTGACTGGTGGATGGAGACCTAGCTGCAGTGACTGGGGGTGGAGACCTAGCTGCTGTGACTGGTGGGTGGAGACCTAGTGCTGTGACTAGTGGATGGAGACCTAGTTATATTGGACTGTGTGGGTGGAAACCTAGCGGGTGACTGGCGGTGGAGACTAGCTGTTGTGGACTGGGGGATAGAGACCAATCTTGCTGTGACTGGGGAGGAGACCTGGCTGCTCTGACTGAGGGAGACCTAGTGATGTGACTGGGGTGTGGAGACCTAGTTGCTGTACTGTGGTGTGACCTTGCTATTGTGACTGAGGGTGTGGAGCCTAGCTGCTGTGACTGGGGGGAAGACCTAGCTGCTGTGCCTGGGGTGAAGACCTAGCTGCTGTGACTGGTGAGGAGACCTAGCTGCTGTGACTCGCGGGAGGTCCACCTAGCTGCTATGATCCAGCAAGGTGAAGGTGAGAGGATTTAAAAGAGTCAAAGTCAGTGGAGAAGGAGCACAATTACAGTATTACATACAGTATTGTTCTGTAACTGGACCTCCGATATCAATTGCAGAAAATCTCTTAATTTCCCTGCACAGAGCATTGACGGGCCGGGCAGATCCATGAGAGCGAGCGTGATGAGAACAGTATTTTCTGCAGAATCAGATATGAATTCAACTGGAAAAACACTGATTTATCGGCTGTCACACTGATAATACTCGTCACTCAGCTCCATGAAAGAGATTACACACTGGCAAACACGACACTGCTCCAGGTGACAAAGAGAATGACACAAAAGCCACATCCACAACAGATAAGATGCGTTTGGGCCGGATTTGAAAAAACATCTGTAGCAAAATATTTTCATTCCTTAGTTTTTTATCGCTTCGGGAGAACCTGTAATTTGCTGGACCCGTTATTATCTAGGAGGTAGAGATTTGACTCTTTGGTCAGTAGGTCTGTTCTGTAGGAAAGGTATGGGAGGGCTGAGTCTTGTGGTTGAGCCGTCCAGACCCTACGCGAAATAGTCAAAACACCTTGTATGGTACTTTATCCTGGTATGAGTCCACATTTTTTAGATGTCAACAAGTTTTGGGACATTCAGTGTGCTTAATAATGCACCAAATACCCATAAGCCACCACTTTGAGTGAATTTGCCCAAACAACCCCGCTCTTGATGCTACTCTGATTGTTTATTCGCAGAGGTTGGAGTCTATTGTCCCCCTTTTCACCTATATCTTAATCCGTTGCCTCATCCCCATTTGCGGTTCGGCCAGTTTGGGTACATTCGTCTCTGATAGTGATATTTGTCCAGGTTCATTATTTTTTTTACTATTAGCCCAGGAGGTGTAAAATGTAATTAAAGTTATATTTAGCTCAGTCTACAGCGTGACCCCACCTCTGCCGGCTCCATTGGTTCCATAGGCTTGGCTGTGACGTTGCGCAGCACTCCTGCTCCCATCCTCTTACTGTGCTCTGTGTTAGGCTTCATGTTTACCACCATAAATGGGGGAAATGAGCTAGTTACAAAAACAGCAGCTAATTCATGGCTCCCATCATCGCTCCCTCTCTTGTGAACAGTCATGGTGCAGTGAGACACTGGTTCCTATTCCTGCCCCAATTTGTGCTGCGCCACTCATTCCTATGGAAACATCAGCGCTTACCCACCAATGTTCAACTGGCTGCCATTTCTTAAGGGGTTCTCTGCTGCCATTTCTTAAGGGGTCTCTGCTGCCATTTCTTTAAGGGGGCTCTGCTGCCATTTCTTAGGGGTTCTCGCTTGCCATTTCTTAAGGGGTCTCTGCTGCCATTTCTTAAGGGGTTCGCTGCTGCCATTTCGTAGGGGGTCTCGGCTGACTTTCTTAACGGGACCTCTGCTGACATTTCTTAAGGGGGTTCTCTACTGACATTTGCCTAAGGGGCCCTGCTGCCATTTCCTAAGGGGCCTCTGCTGACATTTTCTATGGTTCTCTGCTGACTTCTTAAAGGGAACCTGTCACCGCTGTTCCAAAAACATGAAACTAAGACAGGTTCCCATAGAGCCCTTTAGTCCTAAGTCACCCATTCATCAACGAACACTGGCGATGCTAGAAAAGCAAAAAAATCACATTATCTGTACCATGGTAACCAGGCATGAACCCAGCGAGTCCACGAGTGGAGGATCACCGCGGCTCGAGTCCTCGCCCTCCTCTTGCACATAACAGCTCACGCTCCCATCTTTCCTACTCACGCGGCTCCCTTGGCTTCCTGCTCGCTGATAAGCAGTGCACAAGCTGAGAGCAGCCAGTGCGCTGTGCGTGGGAACTCCGTCTGTGCGATGTGAAAATCATACAGGAGCGTGTGCTGGCGATGTGGCACACGGAGGGCGAGGACTCGAGCCGTCGGTGATCCTCCCACGTGGACTCGCTGGGTTCTCCTGGTTACCAGGTACAGATAAAATGTGATTTTTGCTTTCTATGCACGCCAGGTTAGTTTATAAATGGGTGCCCTTAGACTAAGGGCTCTATGGGAACCTGTCTTAGTTTCATTTTTTTGGAACAGCGGTGACAGGTTCCCTTTAAGGGGGTCTCTACTACCATTTTCTATGGGGGCCTAGACTGACATTTCTTAAGGGCCTCCTGCTGCCATTTCTTAAGGGGTCTCTGCTACCATTTCTATGGGGGCCTCTGCTGACATTTCATTAGCGGGGGTCTCTGCTGACATTTCATTACGAGGGGTCTCTGCTGCCATTTCATTACGGGGGTCTCTCTCTCTGTGAGCATTCTTAACAAGTAGCGCTGGAATAAGGGAGGCTGCTGACACTACATATAAGGTGTATAAGAGGTTCTAGGAGTATATTCTGTGTCACATATATGTATCTCAAGTGTAATGTGTGGGACAGGGGTGGTAGTGAGAGTTTAGTATATGGGGGCCTGATCCAAGTTCCACGAGGGCCATTAGAGCTTGTTACGCCCCTGCTACATATCGGTAACCCTACACACCCGTTTGGAGCAGAACATGTCTATGTTTGCCAGACTCCTCTCTCTGTAAAGGACCATCTGGCAAATTTGGGAAAATCTGACATATAAATTTGGGGACATGTAAGCAAATTTCATGACCTTCCTCCTTTCCTCCTCTGAATGGAGCTGGCAGAAAACCGTGCACATACTGCAGGAACAACTCCATTCAGATGATCGAACTTACCTATAGATAGGCCGAAATCCTGCTGCATGTGACTATATATCTAAATTAAAGTAACAGTAGTCCCCCCCCAAGGACCCATGCGGACCCGGAGCACGGGGGGCACATTAGAAATATTTCTGGTATAAAACATCATTGACTTCTGTCAGAAGACAGAGGTGAATATTATACGTGTGTATCATGCTCACACGTCACGTCTTACCCTTTGGCACAGTAGGGGGGCGTTGTCTATGCTGACATATCATAATATGGCGTTTTGTATTGGCAGGGTTATTATCTCCTCTCTGTCTGTACACAGGTCCAGTGCACACCTGGAGGGGGTAAATGACATATAGTACACGTGTTCATAGCTTTGTTATGTTACATCCGATTATATTTTGTGCCTGAATTATTTTTTCATTTCATCACATTTTTCGTGGTTCTTTCGTTCAAACAAGATTGATTGGTAACCCCTCTCTACCCTAAAACACACTGAACAATATATTGAATACCTGACTTCGTGAAGCGGTGCATGTGTCTTCATCTCTGACTTCTTCTTTGGGGAGGATGCCGGTTTATGGATTGGAGGGAGGTCTACCTAAAGTAACAGTGGGACACTCACCGATGGAAATGAATATCCCCATATTCTGAATGTTGGGTGGATTTACTACTACTAGCTGTAACTCAAGCCACTGAGGAAATGCCAGCCCTGACTGTCTGTTTAAAGTCCAGACTGTCCATACAAGTCCTATGGTCTTATTCAAGTCCCTGATATAGTCTGACTGTCTCACATTAAGCAGAAACATAAGGGGGAACATTTATCATACACTGGTGCTAGGTGTGTGCAGCATATGTCCCCGCTGCTCTGCATGTGCCGGTTTATCAGGAGGCTCTGTCTCCATACCAGCACCTAAGGCTAATCATTCACTGTGACATTTAATGTACCGTATTTTCCGGACTATAAGGCGCACTTAAAAGCCTTGGATTTCTTGTGAATCCAAAGTGCGCCTTATAGTCCGGTGCGCCCTATATGAGGCAGCGGACCCTACTTACATAGGTCTCCGCCACCGGAGCCAGCAGATCGTCCAGCGGGAACTGCAGACCACGCGGCACGACAACTTCTGCCGCGTGGTCTGCAGTTCCCGCTGGAGATCTGCTGTCTCCGGTAGCGGGGTATCTATGTAAGTATTCTATTCTTTACCTCCCCCTCACTTCCCCGCCGTTCCGCGTCTCGTCTCGGCGTCGCGTCCCGGGTCTCCGCACCGCCCCCCGGACCTCCGCCCACCCCCCGACCCTGGGCCTTATAGTCCGATGCGCCTATATATGGAATTATTACATATATAGGCGCATCGACTAATGTGCCTTTATATTCCGGTGGCGCCTAATGGCCCGAGAAATCGTAGATGCTATTTTTGGCCCCAACACATACTCCGCCAACAGTAGTGTAGACTGCAGTGATTTGTGGCAAATTTGTGCCCGCAAAATCATGCTGATGCATATGAAAATTTATTATATTAGCTGCTAATGCCAGGTGCAAACAGAGACTAAACCTACATATAACTGCACATAAAATGTGATATATCTAACGCCCTATATCATATATATTATATCATATATATATACACATCTATAGTGGGTATGGAAATATTCCAGACTCCTTTTCCTTTAACTTTTTCACCCTTGTTTTCACTGCATCCAATTGGCAAGATCAAAAAGTTTCTTTTTTTTTTTTTTCGCTCTTGATTGCACTCTGTCCACATCTTGACAGAAATAACAGAAATATAGATATTTCTGCTTTTTTATAAACAAAAAAAAAAATATCACACGGTAATAAGGATTTTCAGCCCCTTTGCTGTGACGACACTCATACTTAACTCGGCATGGCTGTCCATTCCCTTCTGATCATCCTTGAGTCATGGTTCTACCAGGCGCTGGCTAATCAACCTTACAAATACAGTACACGGGCCCCCCCCCCCCCCCCCCCCCCCCCAGTGACAGCTGCTAGGTTTAAACCCCCATTCATAACAGCTAGATCTTTCCCCAGTCACAGTAGCTAGGTCTCCACCCCCCAGTCGCAGCAGCTAAGTCTCCACCTCCCCAGTCACCGCAGCTAGGTCTCCACTACCAGTCACAGCAGCTTGGCCTCCACCCGCTGGTCACAGCAGCTAGGTCTACCCTCAAGTCACAGGAGCTATGTCTCCACCTCCCCCATCACAGCAGCTAGGTCTCCACCTCCCAGTCACAGCAGCTAGGTCTACCCCCCAGTCACAGGAGCTATGTCTCCACCTACCCCGTCACAGCAGCTAGGTCTCAACTGCCAGTCACAGCAGCTAGTTCTCCACCCGACAGTCAAAGCAACTAGGTCTCCACACGACAGTCAAAGCAACTAGGTCTCTACCCGACAGTCACAACAGCTAGGTCTCCAACCCCCATTCACAGTAGCTGGGTCACCACCCCCCTTAGTCACAGCAACTAGGTTTCCACCCCCAGACACAGTAGCTAGGTCTCCAGCCCTCCTCACAGAAGCTAGGTCTCCACCCCCCAGTCACAGAAGCTAGGTATCCACCTCCAGTTATTGCATTTAGGTCACTACCCGCCAGTTATAGCAGCTAAGTCTCCACCCCCCAGTCACAGCAGCAAGGTCTCCACCTCCCAGTCACAGCAGCTAGGTTTCCACCCCCCAGTGACAGCAGCTAGGTCTCCACCCCCCAGTGACAGCAGCTAGGTCTCCACCCCCCATTCACAGCAGCTAGGGCTCTCCCCAGTCACAGCAGCTAGGTCTCCACCCACCAGTCACTGCAGCTAGCTCTCCACTGCCACTCACAGCAGCTAGGTCTCCACCCGCAAGTCACAGCAGCTAGGTCTACCCAGTCACAGGAGCTATGTCTCTACCTCCCCCGTCACAGCACCTAGGTCTCAGCTGCCAGTCACAGCAGCTAGGTCTCCACCCAACAGTCACAGCAGCTAGGTCTCAACCCCCCATTCACAGCAGCCAGGTCTCTCCCCAGTCACAGCAGTTAGGTCTCCACCCCCAGTCACAGCAGTTGGTCTCTAACCCCCGGTCACAGCAGCTAGGTCCATCACCTCCTAGTTACCGCAGCTAGATCTCCACCTCCCCACTCACTGCAGCTAGGTCCCCACTGCCAGCCATAGCAGCTAGGTCTCCACCCGCCAGTCACAGCAGCTTGGTCTCCACCCGCCAGTCACGGCAGATAGATCTGCACCCGCCATTCACAGCAGCGAGGTCTCAACCTCCAGTCAAAGAAGCTAGGTCTCCACCCCCAGTCACAGCAGCTAGGTCTCCACCCCCCCAGTCACCACAGCTAGGTCTCCACCTCCCAGTCACAGCAGCTCGGTCTCCATCCCAGTCACCGCAGCTAGGTCTCCACCTGCCAGTCACAGCAGCTAGGTTTCCACCCCAGTTACCACAGATAGGTCTTTAGCCCCCAGTCACCATAGCTAGGTCTTCACCCCCCAGTCACAGGAGCTAGGTCTCCACCCCCCAATCACAGCAGCTAAGTCTTCACCCCCCAGTCACAGCAGCTAGGTCTCCACCTCCCCAGTCACTACAGCTAGGTCTCCTCTGCCAGTCACAGCAGCTAGGTCTACCTCCCAGTCACAGGAGCTATGTCTCTACCTCCCCTGTCACAGCAGCTAGGTCTCTACTGCCAGTCACAGGAGCTAGGTCTCCAAAGTCTGGGAAAGTGGAGGTCAGGCAGGATAAATTTCAGTGGGAATGATCAAATATCTTTTTAATTGAAACCTTTACACTATTCCCAGACAGAGAATGTTGATAAAAAGAAGTATTGGTCATGTAGTATTTAGTATCATGTAGTATATATATATATATATTCTTTGTGTATCAATCAATTATGGCTTTCTAGATCTCTGCAGTGGATAGAAATCTGTCCATGGTCATGTGATGTCGCACAGGTGCACGGCTCATTATATCCCTGGTCATGTGATGTCACACAGGTGCACGGCTCATTATATCCCTGGTCATGTGATATCACACAGGTGCACGGCTCATTATATCCCTGGTCATGTGATGTCACACAGGTGCATGGCTCATTATATCCCTGGTCATGTGATGTCTCACAGGTGCACAGCTCATTCTATCCCTGGTCATGTCATGTCACATAGGTGCACGGCTCATTATATCCCTGGTCATGTGATGTCACACAGGGGCACAGCTCATTATATCCCTGGTCATGTCATGTCACATAGGTGGACGGCTCATTATATCCCTGGTCATGTGATGTCTCACAGGTGCACAGCTCATTATATCCCTGGTCATGTGATGTCACATAGGTGCACGGCTCATTATATCCCTGGTCATGTGATATCTCACAGATGCATAGCTCATTATATCCCTGGTCATGTGATGTCTCACAGATGCATAGCTCATTATATACCTGGTCATGTGATGTCTCACAGGTGCACAGCTCATTATATTCCTGGTCATGTGATGTCACATAGGTGCACAGCTCATTATATCCCTGGTCATGTGATGTCACACAGGTCTATACCTACAGTTGACCACTGAATAGAGGTGAAACTAATAACGTATTTACCCAAGTATGTGGTCTGGTCAGTAAAACAGTAGCTTCTAGAGTCATATAGAACAACAAAGCCTAGGGCTGTGAATAATAATTATAAACCTATATAATTCTTATATAGTTAGATAATGCTTTATTAAATTCAACATACAATGGAAATAAAGATATAAGAATAAATATAAATGATACTAGTTAAAAATGTACAGCCACAGTTGGTGATGCGCAGAAAAGGGAGTAACACCACTTGGACACAAAGGGAAAACCATGCGTATTATATTATCTAAAACTCAGGCAATCTTAAGGGGATATATACCACTTCTATCGTAAGGTACTGTTAATGCATGTATATAATTATATTGCACTTGCCCTGAGTGTTAAGGTAAACAGCTTCTCTTACCCTCCAGCCCCGACGCGCGTTTCAGCTCAAATGAGACGAAGGCATCACATCATGTGCATTATGTAACTAAATAAGAATCATGTGTTTTATGCCCTGGGCCCGTCCGCCCCTTGTGTGGACAACATAGGTTTATGATGTCACACAGGTGCATGGCTCATTATCTCCCTGGTCATGTGATGTCACACAGGTGCAAGGCTCATATTCCTGGTTATGTGATGTCACACAGATGCACGGCTCGTATATATCCCTGGTCATGTGATGTCACCCAGGTTATTATTACACGGCTCTGATTACTCTCTGTGATAATATCGGCTTGTGCACCTCTGTGTCCATTACATGACCATTGACAGATTTCTATCCGCTGCAAGTAAACACAGAAGCTTTCTATAGCTAGAAAACCGTGTGGAATCGATACAGAAAGTAAATTAAAAAATTTAATCACTTTTCATTACACAACCAATATATTATTTTCTGAAAGTGGGCGATCCCTTTAACATACCCAATCTTTTTTTTCTCTGGGAAAATCAGCAAATGTCATGTACACGTTTGGGCATACCAAATATGCATATGTATAGAGGGGTTATGTAGTCTAAACTTACTATTCATGCTGAAAAATACACCAAAAATCCACCAGACATAAGGCAAGTTGAGCCTTTTGCCTCAGGCAGCACCAACTGCAGCAAGATAGGGACAGCATTAGGGGTGCAGTTACCTGCTAAAAGCAGGACTTGACACTCACCTGTGTAGTGTTCAGGGGGCACCAGATTTATGGTTTGTGGTGCCCCCTCTACACAAATCTGGCGCCCCCTGCACTGCTCCGACCAAGTGCACCAACTGTTTTAGGTGCACCTTTAACATAGGGTGTGCGACACAATTCTGTCGGTCACTGCAGGACAACTGGCTGTAGGACACCTGGCTGCATTCATAAGGGACAGTGATGAATAACACCCTTTGGTTTCTTGCCAGGTAGAAATGCAAGAGATGAAAGGAGGACTATCATATGTTTTATACAGAACTAAAGGGAGAAAGGTCAGGAGGTGACAGATGTCAGGTCCTCCTTAAAGGGGGATTTGTCAGGTCCTCCTTAAAGGGGGATGTGGTTTTAATGGACCGCTTGGGTAGCCGGGATAAAAAAAAATACAAATCACATCCACCCAGCTCCGGTTCTTCATTCAAGCAGCGGGTTCCACATCCTCTTTGTTTAAATTCACATCCAGAGCAGAAGTGTCAGGGGTCAGGTGATCGCTGGGGCCAATCAGCAGCTCACTTCTTATACAGGCAGTCCCCTACTTAAGAACACCCGACTTACAGACGACCCCTAGTTACAAACGGACCTCTGGATGTTGTTATATTACTGTACTTTAGTCCTAGGCTACAATAATCATCTATAACAGTTATCACAGGTGCCTGTAATGAAGCTTTAGTGTTAATCCTGGTTCTTATGAGAATCCAACATTCTTAAAATCCAATTGTCACAAAAAATTTGCCTGGGGCTACAATTATAAAATACACAGTTCTGTCTAACATACAAAATTAACTTAAGAACAAACCTACAGAACCTATCCTGTACGTAACCCGGGGACTGCCTGTATATGAGAATTGGATTCAACTTTTATCTGGTTAAATAAAATAATGACCCTCCCAGTCTTAGAAAATTTTACCCAATTTGGAACTTTTTAATAAAGCAAGATTTCAGAATAGAGTGGCAGAGGTTGTAGAGGTTGGAACCGTCTTATAAGATACTATTCACTTATTCAAGACGTATTTGAATGGCGACGACACAGCTTGAAGGAATCGTTAGCTTGTCCGGCCCTCATCATTCTTTATGTAATGTGTAGTCAAATGATAGAAAAGGAACCGATTTATATATTATGAATGGATCTGGATTTTCTTAGTCTATTATATGGATAAGAGAGGTGCAGAAGAGGCAGAAATACAACATACGTTACAGAAATCGCTCCCTTATTAGACTTCAGTGGAAAGAAAAGTCTAAGATTTAGTCTAAATCAATATTAAAAAGAACATGTTTTCTAAGTGAAATTAAGTTAAAGCAGACAAATGGTGTTCAGGTAGAGTAAATCTAGTCTGTAATATCAGCAGGCGCTGCCCCAGAGTTATATACACTGGGAATCGAGATAGAAACGTGTGAAGCCCCCCCCCCACCCCCCCCCCCCCCCCCCCCCCCCTCCACCCAACCATTTTAAATAATGGATGATGGCAAAGTCAAATAAGGATACTAGATTCAGGCTGTACTATGTATAAGGCTGTTCTTGAAAACATGACTTAAAGGGACTTTCAGTTTAGACCCCCACAGATCACGTTGGACCCCTCGTCACTCCGTCTGACTAATGGAGCAGATGGCAACGCATGATCGTTCTGCTCCATTAATGTCTATGGAGCTGAAATTGCCAAGCGCCCCGCTCACCGGTCTCCGAGGTATGAGGGACCCCATCGGACCCCTGGTTTTTGTGATCTACGGGGGCTGTAGGGCTGTATTGTGAACATTTAAAGTGGTGCTATGCCGTGGACTTTTCATTAAAGGGGGGCTCTGCTGTGGACATTTCATTAAAGGGGGGCTCTGCTGTGGACATTTCTGTAAAGATGGTCTGCTTGTAGAGATTTCTGTAAAGGGGGGCTCTGCTGTGGACATTTCTGTAAAGGGGGGCTCTGCTGTGGACATTTCTGTAAAGGGGGGCTCTGCTGTGGACATTTCTGTAAAGGGAGCTCTGCTGTGGACATGGGACACTTAATCCGCCATTGGAAACATACTATTATCTCTAGAAGCCCATCTCTGAACCTGTATCTCTACTCTCTCAGTCAGATCCAGCTCACTCATCCCCCCTCTTCATAGACATCTTCTTGTGAGCTGTAGTACCTTCCATTCTAGAGGGAATGATTTTTAGAGTAAATGTCAGTTTATCGGGGAGGCAGGAGGAGGAGGAAAAAAGCTTCATACATGGAGAAAGAAGTATTTTCCTCTGACAACAATTTTTGTAATCACTCGAGTTATGTACAATTTGTGGAAAATTGAATGACCATTTAAGGGCACAGTTTAGTTCAAATATTTTAAATTCTGAGATAGGATAAGTTACCCATTCAAGATTGTCATTAGGCAACAGTGGAGAACTAACAAACATTTGCCCTACCCTTCTATACACTGATAACCCATTGATAAAAGTGAAACTGAACTGAAATGTAATACTTGCAGGCTGCATGCAAAACAGATCACTTTGGGTCCCTGAAAAGGGTCACTTTGTGGTCAGCTTATTGTCACAGGATTATGGTATAGCTTGTGGCATGGATGCCTTCCTGGACCCTCCTGAACTTGTACAATCCACTGCTCTTACAGTAAAGAATCATAGTGAAACAATCTTTCCTCTAGTCATAGAGCCCATCAGTAGTTTGCATTATAGACCTAGGGGTAGTATTGAGACGTTCAGGGCCAGGTCCAATATCCCCACCATTAACACCCATGATTGGTGCATTGATCACGGGCACTAACTCTTTAAATATAAATCTCTGTGGCCCTGCTCCCCCGGCACTAGCATGGTGGTAGTACAGGGCACTGCCATTTTGGAGAGGATCGTAGCTCCCCCATAATCGGGAGTGACAATCCCCTCCAAAATGGCATCACACAACGCCAGCGCAAACAAGGCCGCAATAATTTAAGCATAATTTAAAAGCACTGTTCATGGGTGGTTCCAAACCAGGACCCAAACACTTCTTTAGAATTTGGGTCCGGCTGAACTTGGCCATACCCAAATTTTATTGTGTCCACTCATCACTTCCTTGGAGTAAAACCATAATTTAAAAATGTATGTTTCTTAAAAACTGATCAGATGGCTATGAGGGTAGTGAAATCATCTTTCCTCTAGTCCTAGAGGCCTCCAGTCGTTATTTCTTAGAAACCTATAAGTTAAATCATCATTAGGTTTCAAAAAATAGATTTCAAAGACATTGGGGCAGATTTATCAAGCAGTCTGAAAGTCAGAATATTTCCAGTTGCCCATGGCAACCAATCACAGCTCCCCTTTAAAATATTCATGAGCACTGGTGAAATGAAAGCTGAGCTGTGATTGGTTGCCATGGGCAACTGGAAATATTCTGACTTTCAGACTGCTTGATAAATCTGCCCCATTAAGTTTTTTGAGTTAGGTCTTTGGTGGAGAATCGGTAATGTGCCAAAATATGTTCTGTTTTGAGCAGTATAAACAGGGTTTTGCAGCCTTCCAAACACCTTAGAGCCCCTAAGAGTTGGACCCAATGCAGTAATCAATCAATCATCAATTTTGAAAAACCAGAAGACTGTTTGAAAGGGACCTTCACCGGCTCCAACAGCTTCCACCCCTTATTAGGCATTGCTCCACTAATTCCGACACAACTGGCCTATTTTCTTGACTCCCCCTTCCCTTCAATAGTAACATTAGTGTTCACAAATATTATGCTAATTAGACTCTTCAGGTGGAGCAGACTGTCTGGCACCGCCCATTTGATGGTAAAGAACTTTATTATGGTATTTGGTGCTATTCCTTAATATTTGGCAATGATTCTTCGGAATGGTGGTGGTTGGAGAAAGAATTCCAAATGATTCAGAATGTGTGCAAACAGTTCACGCTCTCGAATAAAATATTTATCAACTATTAAACAGCTTTAAATAGTTCTGACAAATTGCATGGAGACAATGTAGTTGAGCGGGATCTTTATCTTTTCCTTATTTTTACTCTCTTTCTGTTGTGTTATATAATATTGTATTATTCATCAAATTTTACAGTGAAAACCGAGCCACACTGAGTTTTCAATTAACTTTGATTTTTTTTTCCCAGTGAGAATGAAGCAGCGGATCAGTTTGTTTGTTATTTCTTTTATTCAGCTTTCTTTTTTATGCACAGTGAAAAGATAAAAATAAAAGTTTTTATGTCAAACAAGTATAAAGACGTCACTTAGACCTTGGTTATCTGCTGCTGATAATATTTCTGTTGTGTTATTTTTTTCTGCATTTATTTCTTTTCTGTTTTCTTTTATTTCCTTCTTCTTTTGACCCTACCCCCCTCCCCTATACCCCTTCTCACCCCGTTTCTAACTTGTGCACAGTTCCTTTCCTTCCTCTCCTCTGACCTTTTCCTAACACTTGACCTTTACTAGGCCCATTTTCTCACTTTCTGGTGCTCTGATCTGCAGAGTTCTGGTCACACGGACATAGATGTCCAGTATGCTGAGCTGGACACTTCTGCCCTGGCGTCACCTCCCAACCCCGGGAGCTCCATCCACGCCAGCGGAGACCTTGTCGAGTATGCAACTATCCAGCCTCACTTACGCTAAAGCATGCAACCTAGCCTTTCCCTCAGCCTGGCCTCAAGGTATTCTGTTCCCAATGCTCCTCATCAAAGGGTATTGATCAGCACATCACTGTGACACCTCATCGTTACCACCTTATCCTGTTTATCTCTACAACCCCTCCAGCATTTTTCCCTTCACCTTCTAAATGTGTCCTGCATGCCGCAACCTACACGCATGTAACTTTGTAAGCATGACCTCCGTAGCATTTTAATTACTTTTAGTTAGTACTAGTTTTAGACCATTAGTGGCATTTCTGTAATTATTTTGTAACTGAAGGTTGTTGAATTGAGAAGATTACATGGTTATTTTAATGAACATACAAGATTTACATGGACATCATTATTGTCAGGTGTCTCCGCACTCCTAAGAATTAACTTACCTCTCACCAATCTCAAGCTGATGGGTATAAGCAGTCCAGCTTCAAGCGAAAATGTTATCCAGAATAAGTATCTGTGTATTTTCCATCACTTCTAGATCTTTTTGACTTTCTCCTTCCAACATACAAGAGAGCACATAGTACTATACCCTATATTTCCATATATTAAATGGGTACTTAACCAGTCATAGTAATTATCTATCTACTTTATGGGTGATAAATAGCCATTGAGACCATCCACTGCTTATCATTTTGGGATTTTGGGGTAATCGCCCCACCCCAGACACAAGACCAGTGGTAGGACGGGTTTGAACAGAGCAGCAGTCCAGAGAGAGATTTTCCAGAACTACTAGATTTATGATATGTTGAGTTTGGAGTTGTGGTCAAACATTTACCTGACTATGGACTCATAGGGGGACATGTATCATAGTTTTTTTTTTCCTTTGGTGAATTTTTGAGACATTTGGCATTTGAGACATTTTTGCTCCACATGTATGATTGTCCATTGTGTGTATGATTGTACTTTTGTTGCAAATGTCTCAAATGCACATGGACACAAGCCATGTAAGGAGGTTATATGCAGGCGAGGGAGATGACGACATATGTATGAGGCTGCGGTCACTCGTGGTGTTAAGGGTGAGGTCACACGTTGCATTTTGAAACCTATTACAACAGCTGAGGAAAGGTGATTTGCCTAATTACATTTCTGTTAACATTTGAGTTTACAAAACATGTTAACACATGCATTTATGTCGCATTTATATTGCGTTTTATAAACAGTAATGTAATTTGGCAAATCACCTCTCCTCAGCTGTTGTAATAGGTTTCAAAATGCAATTAAAACGCTACGTGTGACCTCACCCTTAAAAGTAACCAATAAATTATAAATAAATGTAAATGCAAACATTTCAGAATTTTCAAAAAACAGGTTACTGTGCAAAATTGAAAACATTTAAAGCCTGTGAAATAATTCCAATTTACATGTTAAAACAGGGGTTATGAAAAAAATCCTTCCTTGGACCAGGTGCAGATTTGCACCTGAATAATCGCATAAATAAGCAAAGAAAGTGATACATAAGTGAAACAAACATCTGCAAAAAAAAGATACATAAGGCACAAGGTGCAGACCAAGGTGTACTTGGAAAACGACAGCAAAAGTTTCAGTGAAAAGTCGCAAAAAAGTCACAAAAACGACAAAAGATGAGACAATTTGACTAGCAGAAATAATGATACATGTCTCCCATTGTCTACAGTCTCTGGATTTCACCTAGGAGGAACTTGAATTAAAAAATAATAAATTATGTGCCTTGACACTCCATCAAAGGACAGAAATATACAAATAATGACTGGAGCAATCATACGCCCGCACTTACCAGGCAATGCCAGGTACCGCCGCCCGGTCTATGCCATTTCCTACCAGAAATATATATGCAGAATTCAAATAATGTAACACCACAAATTGCAGGATGGGACAGGAACGCCCTGCTCCAGCTCACTCCCATGCCCCCCTTCATGCCCTCCATGTCCCCATGGCGTGGAGATGGTCCATTCGCGATCCAGCGGCGCGTTCTCTATGGTGGATTTGGGTCCTGCTGGGATTCACTAAGGTAGTTCCTCCGACGTCCACCAGGTGGCGCTGCTGCACTGAAGTCTGCCGAGGCCCGCCAGAATGCACTGCAGTTCACTGGCCTATTCCTGGTGAAGGTAAGCGCAAGTCCCGCAACACTTTTTTTTTTTTTAATGCGGCTGTTTTTCCGAATCCGTCGGGTTTTCGTTCAGCCACGCCCCCCCGATTTCCTTCGCGTGCATGCCAGCGCCGATGCGCCACAATCCGATTGCGTGCGCCAAAATCCCGGGGCAATACAGGGAAAATCGGCGCAAACCGGAAATATTTGGGTAACACGTCGGGAAATGACCCCCATTGTGTTCGCTGGTGGTCTTCTAGAAATTGCAATTGTTTCAGGGTTTCTATTTCAGTTAAATGATATAGAAGCCATAATAAATGTCTCCCATAGACTTTGGATTAGACATCTCCTAGTTGAGGTTTAGTGATTGGATGAATGGGGTCCCACATCCTAGCAATTAATTGGAATCAACTGAAAAATGTAAAAAAAAAAAAAAATACTAGGGGATATTTATTATAAGTGTTTGAGAGAAAAATTGTTCTAGCTTTCATTTTATAAATTGCTGTGGGAAACAGAAAGCTGAGCTCTGATTGGTTGCCAAGAGCAACTAGAACATTTTCACACCTAGACACTTTTGATGACTCTTCTCCACTGTGTCTCGGAAAGTGTTTTTTCTTTCACTTTGCCAAAGTAGCAAAAGAAAATTATAGATATTGGTATCGACACATTCATACTGACCCATATAATAAAGATAAGAAATTATTTTTGTGGAGCTATAAACAGTTTAAAAAAATGACCAATGTTTTTTCTAAGCGTTTTCTCTACAAAAAATATAACAAAAGCTTATTAATAAATAATATTTACTGTAATTATTATCATTATATAATACAACATGCCCTGCAAAAAAAAAAGCCCTCTCACAGCTAGGAAAATATAGAAAATTATAGCAATATTCACTCTTGTTGTTAACAATTTCAAATAAAATAGTGTTGATTCTGCTTTTACAAATTAAAACTTTTCAAGATATTGTTTTCTCAAAGATGTCAACACTTTCTGATTTAACTTTCAACTTTACATTGTTCTTCACATTTTGGAAGGTGTTAGTTTTCAAATTTTGTTGAGTGATTGGTGTTTATAACAAACATTTGTTAAGTATTTGTAATTTTCACAACATTCTTTTGGATTAAATTTTTATGAAAATGTTTCAAGTTTCTAAATGCCACCAATTAAGTCTTTTAGTTTTTACTGGACTGACCGTATGTACTCGAGTATAAGCCGATCAGTGTATAAGCCGATGCACTTAATTTTACCACCAAAAACTGGAAAAACCTATTGACTCGAGTATAAGCCTAGGGTGGGAAATGCATTGATAAGATTCTCTCCACTATTTAGCCAGCCAGCCCCCAGTAGTATATATTGAAAAAACCTTGGCACTCCTGTGATACTTGATCTGCATATTTTATTATAGTGAATCGGCAATCCAAAATTAATGCAACGTTTCGGTCTTATAACATCAGACCTTCTTCAGGCATGGATTGCTGGGCTTGCGGTGGTGTGAATACGGTTCTATGACCGTTGTGGCGCTTGGGGAGCTGTGGAGCGCGGGAGACCCCGCTGTAGGTTGGCTGCGTAGCCAACCTACAGCAGGGTCTCCCGCGCTCCACAGGAGTGCGCTTCACAGGAGTGCCAAGTTTTTTTCAAGATTTATTGAGAGGTGTTGCAGCCTACTTGTGCACCCATACCACCAACATTGAGTGACGTGTACTACTTCCACCAGTAGTATATAGTCAGGCATCCCCCAGTAGTATACAGCCAGCCAACCAGCCCTCAGCAGCAGTATATAACCAGCCAGCCCCTCATAGTATATACCTAGTCCCCTGTAGTATATAGCCAGCCCCCTGTAGTATATAGCCAGCCAGACCCCTGCAGTATATAGCCAGCCCCCTGTAGTATATAGCCAGCCAGCCCCCGTTAGTATACAGCCAGCCAGTCCCTTGTAGAATATAGCCTGCTATCCCTCAGTATGCCTTGCAAATAAAAAAATAAACTCACCATTTTGACCTCCCTGGGAAGCTCCTCTCTTGTCTTCATGTGCACCAGCTTCAGGCCAGGTGGTCAAAATGGTGAGTACTCAATATATTTATTTTTTATATACCCGAGTATAAGCCTGGGGTGAATTTTCAGCACAAAAATGGTGCTGAAAAGCTTGGCTTATACTCGAGTGTATACGGCACTTTACATTTTACTTGTATGGCATATACAAAAAGCTAAAAATATATCAGTGGACTCTTTAATTCAGAATTAACAGAGATTTACACAATCAATTGAATACATTTTGGAGCCCAAATATCTACCACTATTTTCTAGTTTAATTAGTTTCCTCTATGAATTCTATCAAATTTATCAAAAAATTCTGTTGACAAGGGGCTGTAGATGCTTGTTTTCCCCAAAGCTCCAAATAATTGCTGCTCCTCTGTTATACCTTACTCTCCAGACACGACAACAACTAGTAGGACTTGCCCTCTCAGCCAATTGCTGGTTATACTCATATGCTGGTTGTACCCATATGCTGGTTTGACCCATATGTTGGTTTGACTCATCTTAGCCAGTGATTGGCCAATCGAATCTCTATTAGTGTTCCCTGCAGCCATAACAGAGTAGCAGAGGAGCCGGGAGTGGTGAGTAACCTTTATTATTTTACTAGCCCCTGTAGAGCCCCTGAACCTTGTGAGAGCTTAAGCAGGGGTGGTACCAGAAAAGAACATGTGCTTATCCCTTACTGCTCCCAGGTCCCACAATGCTATAGTGCTTCCAGTCTTGGGTGCTCATTCTTGGTTTAAAAGTTATGGGTTCACAGTAAACCACTATGGCTAATTTTTGTCCACCTTGGACCACAGAATGTAATTTCCTCTGTGGTCCGAGGAGGCCACCTATTGGATTGGAAGACATGGGCCCTGATATTAGGGTGTGGGAGCAGGAGAAGGGTAAGTATGCTTTCTTATATTTTGCCCCTGTCCAGGCAACCAATGTAAGAAAAAAAAACCTTGTTTCCGCTAGTTTAACCCAAATTATAGCTATTAACAAGATCAGAGTATCTAATATATATGATTAAATGTAGGAGTAGATGTGAATATACAATATATTATAAAGCCACAGAAGCCATAGATATACACCATCTATCAATTCATCATCCATTAAAGGCTATTTCATCGGAGATTTATCCTGTACCAAGGTAAGAAACGGAAGTTCCTTCCATCTAAACCAACATATGACTTCTTTCTCCTACAGATGTTTAGAGAGCGTTGTCCAGAAATACCTGAATCCCGTGACTTCCTAAACAGCCGATGTGCCCATGGGGAGGACTACTTCTTAGACCAATTACATCCTGGCTATGTGCCCCTCTCATTCTTCTTACAGGACTCGAGAAAAGCACCGGAATCGACCTTCTGCTACCCTCCAGCTGGTTCAAGGGCCCCATACGTCTGCCCTAAAGAGCAGTATGTTTGAGAGTGCTCACTAGCAGGGCCCTGCACGACATTCCCGATGACCCAGTACAACTAAAGTTAACTCCATTCCCTAAATGCTACTACGTCTTACAGCCTGCCCCCCTTCACATGCCACTCGGTTGTGGTAAACTGCCAGAGGCGGGCTTGCCTTTTTATTTTTATGGAGTATGTCTGCGATTGAATTTATGTATTCTCACCGGAGCTAATAACCAAGGTGTGGATGTAGGACTTCTTTCCATTAGGGTCTACATTAGAGGTACACGTGATCCTCCAGTATTTCTGTCGATCATGACAAAACACATCTCACAAAAATGTTGAAAATGGTCTTGGTACTTACCTCACATTCACTTTTGGCAATGTAACACTTCAAGAAAAAAAAGCCAATGACATCACATCTCTAGAATGACACCAAGAGTCATCAGTGCAAATTTATCAATGGGTCGAAGATTTCATGTTATAAGAGACAAATTATAGCCAAAAATCAGTGTTTTTTCATATTTTTCATTTTTTTGGTTGACCTTCTTTCTTAACAATCGAATTTGTCAGAATTGTTTTGTATTTCTTTTTCCGTTAGCTAGCTATGATTTGATGGTTATGGTATCGGCAAGATATCTTAGGGAACTTATGTTTTCTTATGTCCTTTGGTTTTCATCTTTGTGAATGTTTTAATTGTTATTGTTTGTAATGCGGTATAATTCATGGGCATCTGAGGGCTACAACCTAAAAAATTTCACTGGTGATTTGTACTGTTGTACAGTCAGAATTCTTTTTTTAGTCCCTACGGTTTCCGAGCGATCCATGTGATTAGCTTCACCACCCAATGGGGCACATTTACTTACCCGTCCCGTTGACGCCGCCGATCCGGAATGTCCGACGAGGATTCTGAGCTGCCACGATACACTAAGATCATGCGTCCAATTTCCTACATGTGTCTCTTCCCTGCTGAGGTCCGCCGGAGTTCACCTTCTTCTTCCCGGTGCATGTGACTGCTGATCTCGCGACACAATTTCATTTTTTAAATTCTGCGGTTTGTCCGAATCAGTTCCCCCATTTGTGTCGCATGAAATCCGGCACAAAACAGAAAAATTCGGGAAACCCGACGGAAAAGCGTCCGACGGGCCCTTAGTAAATGTGCCCCAATATGTCAATGAAGCTCTCTATTGTCAGATGGGCTACCGTCTTTGGTTTAAGACTACCCACTTGACACTAGACAGGTGAAGTGTATTGATTACTCAGGAGCGTTGAAGACTAAAGAAAAAAATAAAGAATCTACAATAATCCTATGGAGTAACAGTTGGAGGTGGTGAAAGCTCGTTGGGCAGATATACAAAAAAAACTTAGATTGGGTATGGTGTACAGAGTCAGAGGTGAAAAAGTCTCAGACAAATCCTGAAATGGTTACAGTATTGATAAATCTGTCCTGAGTTTACAAGTAAAGGTGGCCATATACTTTGGATAACTTTCAGTCAAACCTGCCAAATTTAGCTAGAGCAGCCAACTAATGTGTATGGTGGTGTCCTGTCATCTCCCGGTGGCAAATGTCAAGGGAAGTTATGGTTGGACAAGTTGAATTATACTCTTTAGTTTTCATGGGAGATACACCACCAACAGCGGAATCGGTAACAACTTACCGTAGAATTTATACCGCCCACCAATCATGTATGGATAAAGCTATCTAAAGTGTAGACCCCTTTACGAATAAGCAACCATATGACAAGTAAGAGTTCATTCGAGGCAGGATACATAGTGCATGTGTTGACCACATTTCCCAATCACGGTGGCTCAACCGGACAAACTGCATCATATGATTCTATGAGTTCAAGAAATACCACCGTTCTTGGTAGTGTCCTCAACTCAAGGCATCATTTAAGTATGGGACAGTACAGAAACAGTCGATATGGAACTCAGAACCGATAATACATCTCTATGATGCCCTGAGTTGAGTTCATTAAAGCCATGGCAGGGCTAGGGAAAGTAGCCTTCACATGTGTTATGTTGGCTAAATAGGACTTTCCATAGGTCTTTATGGGCCCTATGGAAAAGTAATACTGTAATAGTCAACACCTTCAAGTGACGGGTGATCAATGTATTAAAAAGTGACGATGAATCGTAACTAAGCCAAATTGACTTTGATTCGCAAAGGCAAATATATAGTTTTCCACATATATTTCTTAAAAAAGGATGGTTTTTACAATGGATATAAAAGTATTAGACAAAACTGATGTATACGCTGACATGTATTTCTAAATGCTGAGTGCATGGTGACTACTGTATATCAGTTCAATGCTGTTTATTTATATACCGTATATATATATATATATATGTTGTCTCAGAATAAACATGGTTTTATCATACAGAAGGCTATGGAACATAAATGTAATAAAACAAGTGGAGGACATCCCCAGAAGATCACGTTGGGAGGTCCAAGCCAGTACTACAGCTAATTTTATTGGTCAATATGTGCTACACAATTGGTTTTATCTATTACCACTTATCATGGCCTAGACTCTCTAGATGCTGTTGAAACTGATAAGAAGACCTACAATTAGAAATATCAGGAAGGTGGATACATAAAAATGGTGAAAACTCAAAAAAATAATAAGATTCATACCTCCAAACATTTACATCCTTAGTTATAGATCATATTATAAACTAGGTATCTGATGCAATAGGAAACATCCTTATAATCTCCAGGAAAAACCTACTTATTTTCATGAGCCTGTCCACTTGGACCCAAAGATTGTAGTAGCAAGACCTGTCTGAGGGACATTCTGTGGATAGATATCACCATCAATAGTTACTGGCTGAAAGGACATCTACCACCAGGATGAAGGAATGTAAACCAAGCACACTGACATACTGCTGTGTGCCCCTCTGGCAGGTTCTGCTGTTCTTTTAGCTTCTTACAAAAAAAAGACTTTTAAAATGATACAAATGAGACAGAGGGGCTCCATGCTCCATGGGTGTTTATGGAGCCTGGAGCCCTTCAGGTTCATTTGCATAATTTATTTCTTAAAAACAACGATATAAGAAGAGCAGGTCCTGCCAGAGGGGGTACACACCAGTATGTCAGTGTGCTTGGTTTACAGTCCTTCATCCTGGGGGTAGATGTCCTTTAAAGCGATCCTCACCTTTCAATATAGTGGGGCAGATTTACTTACCCGGTCCATTCGCAATCCAGCGGCGCGTTCTCTGCGGTGGATTCGGGTCCGGCCGGGAATCACTAAGCAGGTTCCTCCGACGTCCACCAGGTGGCGCTGCTGCGCTGAAGCCCGCTGAAATGCACTCAAGTACACCGGCCTATTCCTGGTGAAGGTAAGTGCAAGCTCCGCAACACTTTTTGTTTTTTAAATGCGGCGGTTTTTCCGAATCCGTCGGGTTTTCGTTCGGCCACGCCCCCCGATTTCCGTTGCGTGCATGGCAGCGCCGATGCAGCAAAATCCGATCGCGTGAGCCAAAATCCCGGGGCAATACAGGGAAAAATCGGCGCAAATCGGAAATATTCGGGTAACGCGCCGGGAAAACGCGAATCGGGCCCTTAGTAAATGACCCCCAGTGTGTCTATATGCAGGGTCTTAAATAGATTAGGGGGGAGAAAGACATCAGGTAAATAAATTAAGAGGTGCTTTTCTCTTCCAAAGTTTCTTGAGTTACTATTTGTAGAGGCAAAGTTTGTTGAAAACTATCAAAAACTGGTCAAACATTAAGGATAAATAAATACATAAAAAAAGATTTTTATTTATATAGCACCATCATATTCTGCAGGACTTTACAGATCATGCATCATGTATAAAAGCTTGTATAATGGGCCGGACATTCTTTATAAGGGAGTCCAAGGTGAATAGGACTGGAGAGAAACCTGTAGCTTGGCATTTAGTGCTTGCAGGATAACAGACAGATGGCTGACAAATTAAAGAGCACGGGTCCAGGAGCACAAGGTGAGGGCTGAGAGCTGAGGAGTGAGCAGCACAGACAAGTCACATGTTGTTTTTTGACCAAACCGAAGCCCAACCACTGGGACTACACAGAGGATTCTGTCAGGGTGCAAGGTAAGTTATAACACACAATTATATTGTAATGCAAATGCTGAGAGAAAGCAGTTCGGCATATTAGCAATGCAGGTGTGATGGACTTCTGTAACCTGTGTATAGTGACAATGAGGTTCCTGGTGACAGGTTCCCTTTAACACTGTATTTAAGAAAAAGCAATGTAACTGTGGTTAACACAATGCAATTAGGCAAATCTCCTCTCCACAGCTGTTAAATTGTGTTTCAAAACGGCATGTAAATTCACCGAGTGATGACAACATTTTAAAAAAGAGGAGCATCAGGACTTATTAACTACAACACATGAAAAGATGGTGATTTTAGAAGGACTGACAAACATAGGTGCTGCCAGAGAGATCAGTAAATTAGAGAAGATCACAAAAAGGATCGTAAATATTAGTAAGACAAAGTAAAAGTCAAAATCAAAGGTACCGTATTTTTCGGACTACAAGGCGAAATCAAAGGTGCGTCTTATAGTCCAGTGCGCCTGAACCGTACTGACAGACAACAGCTGCCTTGAACTGTGCACAGGTCTGCCACCTGCTGGTCACTCGTCCTTATAATCAGGTGCGCCTTATAATCCTGTGCGCCTTATATATGAACCATAGTTACAGACAACAGCTGCCTTGAACTGTGCACAGGTCTGCCACCTGCTGGTCATTCATCCTTATAATCAGGTGCGCTTTATAATCCACTGAGCCATCGTGCTGCCCTTATTGATTATGTACTTATTTGACTGATCCCTTATTTGGCCGCAGGTGCATGTGTGCTCAGGAGGAAGAGAGGAGTAAGCTTCTTGCATAGGATGGTTTGCTCTCAGAAAAATAAAAGTATCGGACTGGAAATCCAACAACATCCTTATCTCCCAAACTTATGTGATCGGGGAACGGCGTACACAATAGATGTGTAAGATTACATTTGAGTCAGAGAATTCGGATGAGATGCATATATAATGGGGCTCATTTACTTACCCGGTCCAGTCGTGATCCAGCGGCGCTTTCTTTGACGAGGATTCTGGTTCTGCCGGGATTCACTAAGGTCCGTGCGCCCGATGTCTACCAGGTGTCGCTGCTGCGCCAAGGTCTTCCGGAGTTCACCTCCTCCGTTTCGGTGTATGTGAGTGCTATTTTTGCGACACAAATTTTTTTTAAAATCCTGCTGCTTTTTTCCGAATCCGTCGGGTTTTCCGATGGCCACGTCTCCCGGTTTCTGTCGAGTGAAAGCCGGCGCCGATGCACCACAATCCGATCGCCTGCGCCAAAATCCCGGGGGAATTCGCCTCAAATGGGAAAAATTCGGGAAACCCGGTGGAAAAACGTGATTCGGACCCTTAGTAAATGTGCCCCAGAATGTTGGTCAGCTTGACCCTCCTGTCAGTCTTCCATCCTATATTGTACACCAACACAAGGCCAGTGCTGTAGCTTTTAAGTATCAAGTGATTTTTCAATGGATTTCAAGTCACGACCTTGACCCGGTCTCTCCTAAACCGCAATTCACTTTACCCTGCGCCAATCACAGATGGATTTGCTATTGTATCTCTGAATGTCACCTCTGTATTACACCGCTTTACCTAAGAACCAATTTTCTCTTTCAGCATTAGGCACACGTCAATTTTTTGCTGTTTCTTTTTGGTGTGCTCTAAAAAAAAAATAAAGCCATAAATTGCGCAAAGTGTTTTTTATTTTGTTTTTCTAAGTGTTTCTTCTTTCCATTGAATACATTTATAACCGGCATTTTCTCAGGGGGTTTTTTTAGGTGCTATTTGAAAAGCCTATAGGATAAAGGAAAATAATGCATTATTTGTTAGCTTTTAAAAAATTCTGCATGTTTTTTTTCACAAGCTTCAAAAATTGTGTTTTAATGGAGACTTTAGCCAGGATAACCCTTTCCAAGTCATTATTACAGAGAAAATGAATTTTTGTTTGTAAAAAGGAAACAGGCCATAACAATCGGATCTATGATTCAAGAGATTGGTGGGAGTAGATCACATGAAAGGGATTAGATCACATGAATTTAGATATTAAAGGGGTTGTCCAGTGACAACAATTAGCCCTTATCCACAGGATAAGGCAGTGGTGGTGAAGCTATGGCACCATCTCCCCTGCCTTCTCTATATTTATCATCGGAGCCAGAGTCAGCTCCAGGTTCCAGTAGGCCCCTGGGCGACAGAGCCTCAGTGGGCCCCTTTGCAGCGAACTCACGTGGCAGCATTAAAAATTCAGAAACTAAAACAGTCTCCTGTTCCCTAGACTATTCCCTAGTTTATCGTCCCAAACAGCTCCCTAATGGATATTTTATATACAGCCCCCTCATGGTTATTTTGTATACAGCCCCTCATGGGTATTTTTTATAAGCCCCCCTCATGTGGATTCATTACAGCCTCCCTCACCCCCCTGGATTCCTTATGTACCGCCTTAGGTGGGCCCCCCAGCATCTCTGGGCCCCCGGCACTTGTCCAGGTATGCCCAGTGCTGGCGCCAACCCTAATTGGAACTCCAGCGAGACAGGAAGTGCTGCCGCTCGCCAAGAGCTCCGAGATCTATCACACTGTAGGCCGCATCTGTCCTGCTCTGTTCTCACTAGTTTTGCCTTATAGAAACAGCAGCAGGTAAGTGCCCACCCTTCTACTCCCACGCACTCCTCCTCTGCACCCCTGAAAGATAGGCAGACGGAGAAGAGTGAGGCAGAACAGCTGCAAGTGTACCACAGCAGCGTACCCAGAATGTAGTCACTCAGTAACAGGGAGGAGATAAGATGATGCTCTCTGTGTTTTTCACAGGCAGCAGTTCAGTGTTGAGTGTTCAAAGTTGTAAATTCTTAAAGAGGCTGTGTCTGGTGGCTTGGGGACACTAAACCAACTATAGATCCTTATAAGACAGCTATCCATGGCCACATATATACTGTCCTTGGCACAGATCTCCTGTCGCTGTGCTATGCTGCCAGTGAAGCCAGGGTGCACTACACTGCCCTCACTGACACCAGGGCACCGCTGCCCTGAGCTCCAGACCAAGGGACGAATATATGTGTGGCTAAAGACAGCTGTCACATGTGGTGACTTCATCCTAAATTCACCTGCCTGGTTCCTTGTTACTTTGCTGTTCAGTGCTCCCACCCTCCACCCCACAACACAAACTTTGCCCTAAACAACCAATGTCAATGCCAACTCATTCCAGAGGGAGGGGGGAATGAGGGAGCTGAGGGAGACATAGGAGAAGAGAGACTATGGGGCTCATTTACTAAGGTTCCACAGAGCGCATTTTCGTCAGGTTTCCCAACGATTTCCGTTTTGCGCCGCATTTAAGAGGGGATTTTGGCCCACGCGATCGGATTTTCCGCTTTGCACGCAACACAAATCGGGGGGCGGGACGTGGACAACCCAACGGATTCGGACTACGCTCGGGATTTAACATTTCGAATTGTGTCGCAAGACACCCACTTACAAGCACCGGGAAGAAGAAGGTGAACTCTGGCGGACTTCGGCGGGGAATTGACGGATGCAGGAACTCGGGCGCACGAGCTATGTGAATCACGCTGGACTTCATCTTCGTTGGACTGTCCGAATCGGGGATCGCGACATGACCAGGTAAGTAAATTTGCCCCAATGAGAAGACTTCTGTGGGAACCTCTCATTAGGTCTTTTTGGTGAAAATATGTTGACAGGTTCCCTTTAAGAATAACCAATATACATAAGACATGAAAAACTAACTTTCAGCGTTTCCGTTCTGTGGGTCACAGATGAGACTGGCACCAATATATTTTTGGAATGGATGGTTGGTGGTGGCAAGTATGATGGATTAGCAAATTTAAAAAATTTCCATTTTTATAGTTCAGTGTAAAATTCCTGAGCTTTAATGTTGGCAAGTCATAGGGAGGATTTAGTATGCCACATATAGCGCTGTATGCGACGCTGATGTGCAGTCAGCCAACTGAAAGGTCACTGGAAGGAGATCTGGCAAGTACTTTGAAAGAGGAAGGAACATTTGGAAAGTTCACTCGTTATAAATATGATAATTATTGCTGATGCTACATTAATCATCAATGAGACACTTTCTGTAAATATGCGGCAAAATTTAAAGTCATAGAAACTGTTGACCCATGCTTAGGATTGGCCATCAAAATCAGATCGTTGAGGGTCTGACAACCTTTTCGAATCCCTTGCTAGTTCCATTTTGATACTTGGTTTTGATACTAGTTCATTCAGCTCCGATGATGATATGTGGACATGACATGTGACCTTTAAGATAAGATAACGAGATTTCAAAAAGACTGGCCGTGGAAGTGATCTCTGTGAAGTGGAAATTTAACTGCTACAGCCAGTGATTGTCTAAGGTAGTCATGTGCCAACAGGACAGAACATTGATGGGAATCAGAGATCATGTTCAGACCATGGAAACGTAGTTGTGGAAGTAGAAGGTGATGAAGTAGAGATGAGCTGATCTGATCTGAAATGTTCGGGTTCGTACAGAACATTGTAGGTTCTGTTCTGCAAAACAAGCACAAACCTGGACTTCAATCAGGAGTCTGGGTTTGGTTCACCCCCCCATCGGTAACACCATCAATCAGTGCTGGGGTGTAATTTTTGGTATTACCGGTGAGCTCACCCTTTTTTGATTTGGAGTCGGGGTTTGGCTAAAACCCGTCACACCCATATACTGATGGTTCTGCTCATCACTGTGGATAAACTTACTATATACATTACTTTTTATAATCTTGTAGGCCATATTTAAAAAATTTCATGTGTCCAGAAATGACAGCTTGGGGCCTGTTTACTAAGGGTCCATGGATCACACTTTTGTCGGATTTTTTCGAACTTTTCACTGTGACATGTATTTAACTGGGGATTGTGTTGCGCGTGATCCGATTGTGACGCAGCTGCACTGGCTTTCATGCAACAGAAATCGGGGGGGGGTTGCCGTCGGACAATCTGACTGATTATAATGACAATGGGGCAGATTTAATTACCTGGTCCAGTCGCGATCCAGCGGCACGTTCTCCGACGCTGATTCTGGTTCTGCCGGGATTCACTAAGGTCGTGCGCCGATGTCCACTAGGTGTTGCTGCTGCGCCGGAATTTTAGATTCTGCAGCTTTTCCGAATCAGTCGGTTTTCCGACGGCCACACCCCCCCATTTCTGTCGCGTGAAAGCTGGCGCCGATGCGGCACAATCCGATCGCGTGCGCCAAAATCCTGGGGCAATCCTGGGGAAAAATTCAGGAAACCTGGTGGAAAAAAGTGATTCGGACCCTTAGTAAATGTGCCCCAATGTGTTAATGAAAGCTACAAATAATCGTCTTTCCTTTTCCTATTCCATTTCTATGTAATAGAACACAGGCTTTGATAATGTGGATTGAAGGACACATAATGAACCCGAGCCCAGGCGTAGCGGCAGAAGATACCAGATTGACGTGTTCCCTACAAGCCAGATACATTGACTCGAGTGTTAACGTGACAGCCGAACACGAAAGCGTTGTTATCACCTCCAGCACATGCCCACGTCTTACACAACGCACCTCTTTCCATCTTAGAAAGGCAGACTATCACACCAAGGAACTAACCCACGGAAGGGAATTGATTAAACAGATGACTTGATAAGGATTTTAATAAAATTTCCACCCTGCTGGTAAATTGTAGTGCGGCCTGTGCCGCAGAGAGGTAGAGGTCCTATAATATGTACACACTAAAGTGAGAAGTGAAATGGAAAGATAAAATGTTTAGTAATTGCAAAAAAATAATTTGGGATTTATTCATATAATGAATGGTATTTCGTTCTCATAGGTTATTATTAGAGATGAATCATTCAAGATCGGATGCGCTAAATCTTTGCTGAATTATACAAAAGATTTGGTTCAGATCCAAATCAAAATAGCTCTGTTATCACATATGAATTCTGCTCACTTCTTAGTGTGCTTTAATTTAAGTTACCCTTACTTTTGGCTTATGCTTAGACTATTCTACTGTTTTGTAATTTTGTACTGTGTTTGCTCTCTCTATTTGTATCTGTTTGTATTGCTGTATTTCATCTCCATGTTTTGCACTTTGGTGTAGGAAGAGATCATGCCCAAGTTGTTCCTTACTACTAGGGTTTGTGAGGAAATCAGGTAGGGAAGTCTCTGTAGTAGGCTAAGCATTAGGGCCCACTGTCTTTGTCTACTTTCCTTGTCTATTCCCAGAGAGTGCATTACACCCCCTCCTGGTTTGGTATTAAAAACTGAAGTAGCCAAGGGTTACACATCAACACTTGGAATTGTAATCATCTACAACCAAATCCGCTAATGGTAATATAATCACTTCCAAAAAATATTAAACATAAAAATTCAATAAAAAATATTTATATATATATATAACAAGAGAGACTACAAGAGGCACAACTGCATAATTAACTTATTTAGTTCCAATCTGGGCAAAACCTAAAAGTGGGTAGGGTCGTACCCAACATTTCAGGGATTGGGGCTTCAATGCTCTAGATTTACCAATATGAAGTTACTACATATGACAGCAAGGCTTTTCACCAGCCATAATTTCCTAGGTTATGACCCAGTTTGTAATAGCTGTAATTTTTTTGCCCCATTAGCTTCTCCTGACAACCTAGGGCTAGTAGACACCATGTACAGAAGCAGTAGGTAATGTCATGTCATAAAAATGAAGCCCAAGGATGAAATTTACAAAAATCTCCTAAAAGATATAAAAAGATAACGAGATTTAAAATTGACACTCAGTTCTGTACAAAGCCTAATCACAAAATAGGAAATGATGAGCGATATTAACATTAAGACACGGTCAGGTAGACCTAGAAGGCTTCAGACAACGGGAAAATTTATTAGAAGCAAAGAAAAAAGAACTGGAAAGCAACATGTCCTGAAATAAGTACAAGTGTGCGGAGGGGTCAAAATGACCTGTGAAGAGAGGCCCTACAGTGGTGGATCATGAGCTTTGTGGGTGTGTGTCAGAGCAGAAAGGCTCCTGTTCAATAAAGCTTCAAAATCCAAAAATGCCAAATTAAGAATAATATTAATAATAATCATTATGATAATAAAAATTTGGGGATTTATTTATTTTTCAATAATTCAAAAGTCATTTTTAGAGTAAAAACTTTGTCTATGACATAAGGTCATCCTGCAAGCAAAGGATCCCTCAAAAAACTACATGTTTATCAAATACATAGGGGATACTATTCCATCAGCGTAGAAGCCCTGAAATAATCGCAAATGCTACCTCATTGCTTGCACTTGCGATTATCTCCCCTTTCTGCCATCTCCACCTTCTTGCCAGGTGGACGTCTAGTTTCGTGGAGGGGGGTGAATACGGCCGGCGGGGAGTAGCCCGGTGTGGGGCATTCCTGTACCTGTTCCTGCACACTCCCTGCAGCTGGCAAATTTTCATACTTGAAAATTCACCGACTGAATTTATTTCTATGCCAGTTAGGGCCTGCCGTAGAAACAACCAGGCCCCACCGGATACATCAAGAGGGTTACGACGTATAATAAATAACCCCCATAAAGTGTATTCCCCTATTTTTATCTTAAAAGTTTCAAAGCAGCAAAGTGCAAATTAGGCTGAAAAATGCGTTTTCTGGAGTTATTTTTTGTAGAAATGTATTAAAATGTCCTTTTTTTATGGTACCTGTTATGTTTCTTACTGGCTAGCCTCTTGGGTCAACATCCGTCAAGAGACAACACCGTGACTCATGACCATGCCATTATATTCCACTAAATTGGTAAAAAAGAAGTGGTCAGAGACTCTAAAAATCTGCATAAAAGTTGGGGTGGCAGTGTCTGGAGGTGTTCCAGAGCGGGCCTTAAAGAGAACCTGTCCGCTCAATGACCTCATATAAACAAAACATAGGGCCCTGCAAGAAGCAGGATACACTTGAGAAAATTTGTGTTCTTAAAAGAAGAGAAATATGGCTTAGGCTAAATATCACATCGACGTATGCCCACCCACCCACATTTGGGTGGACATGCAGTGGCATGCTGGAGAGGAGGAAGGTGAGCCCCTAGTCAAATTGTCGTTTTTGCGACTTTTGCTATTATTTTTCCAAGTACCAAGTACTTCGGTCTGCAGCTTGTGCCTTATGTATCTTTGTTTTAAAGATGTTCCGTGTGACTTTTCACTTATGTTTCCCTTTTTTGTGAAGTTTCAGGCGCAAATCTGCACCTGGTCCAGGGCAGGTGCAAAGGAAGGATTTTTTTCATGGACCCGATTTTAACATGTAAATTGGAATTATTTCACATGCTTTTAATGTTTACAATTTTGCACAGTAACCTCTTTATTGAAAATTCTGAAATATTTGCATTAAAATTTTTTTATAATTTATTGGTTACTTCTCAGGGTGCGGTCACACGTTTTACCGTATATACTCGAGTATAAGCTGAGTTCTTCAGCACAATTTTTGTGTTGAAAATTACCCCCTCGGCTTATACTCAGGTATATATTAAAAAACCCGGTACTCAGCATTCCAACGGCCCAGGCAGCTGTACCACTCCCCTCTCCACAGAAAATAATGCCGCATGGCCGTTCTCACGGCCTAAGAAAAAGAATGTTCTATCTTTTTTGGTGGAGACGGCTCAGTATGGTGAGCACTCGTTGTGCCCACTGTACCGAGTCTGGGCACCCTTGCGTCTATGGGGGACGTATATCGGATACACATTGTCCCAAAGGTCACGTGAATGACCCTAAGGTTTCATTACTCACAATAGACTCCCCTATACCCCTGATTTATTTTTTCAGAACACCCTACAAACTTGTAGCCTAGTTCTCTGCTCTCCTCAAGTGGTTTCACATCGACACTAAGGGCATTTAATAACACAGGATCAGATTTGTTTCCACTAAAATTCTCTGAACCTAGCTTATTCCTGCACCCCTAAGCAGTTCCTAACAGGCTTGGGGTTTGGTAAAGTTAAGGTTCTGCCCATTCAACAGAATTCATGGCTTGACTAGGTATTTAGCATGTTGTCACAATGGCCACCTCATACAGATCTGGTCTTCGTCTTCATTGGTTCTTGTGCCCAAGTGAAAATCTTTTCCAGAATCGCTCAGAACCTACCTAAATTATGTTTATGTAAGCCCCCAAGCTCCAGTCCAGAGCTTTGTCAACTAATCCCAGTCCACCATGTGTTTAGGGACCACTCATCTTCCAAAAGATTACAGTCTTTAAGGTCTGCAAAACGTTCTTATTAATGTTATCCAGGTGAATGTTAGCTCTTTCATGAGCTCCTAGGTCAGTGATGGCTAACCTATGGCACGGGTGCCAGAGGTGGCACTCAGAGCCCTTTCTGTGGGCACTCAGGCCATCACCAGAGGTGACTCCAGGCATCTTCCTGCAGTCCCAGACAGCCCAGGACTTGCTGTGCACAGAGCTATTTTAAAGCGACAGCTCTACCTGGGACTATTTTCTGCTTTATTGGTGTCCTCAGGTGCCGGTATCAATAAAAACTGTGACAGAGAAGGGAGTATAAATCACAAATTAAATTTCTGTATTGGCACTTTGCGATAAATAAGCGGGTCATTGTTGTAGTTTGGGCACTCGGTCTCTAAAAGGTTTGCCATCACTGTCCTAGGGGATCTTTGAAGCTCTCAACCCAAAAGGTGCATCTGGATACACGTCCATTCTTTTGGTGAAGATCAAGTCCAGTGCCCTGGTTATATTACCTAACCCAAAGGGTTCCTGGTGTATCTGGCAATTTGTTCTGATGGGACCGCTTTGCCTTTTGTTTTGGTTGTACGCTCAGATACCACCTTCTGGAAAGATGACGGAGCCAGGAGCAATGAGAAATGGTGGTAGAAGAAGTCAGAGAAAGGGGGAGCACGGCGTGAGATGTACCAAGTGTAATATGGGTGAGCAGATTCAAAGTTAGGAGAAGCCGTGTGGGTGGGCATTTACGGGTCTGGGTGCAGATGTTAAGAAAACTCTGCAGTTGAAGAACGAAGTGTAGGAAAGTTTTTTGGTTTGTTTGTTTTTGTTCTTTTTGTTGTATCTGATATAAAATAAAATAGAGAATCCCATTCAAAATAATAATAATAATAAATCTTTATTTATATAGCTCCACCATATTCTGCAGCTTTTTAGAGATCATGAGCAACATATACAAACATAAGACGACATTACAGAGTAATACCATGGTCACATCAAAGAAAAGGAGTGAGGGCCCTGCTCCCCAGAGCTTACAGTCTATGTTGCTTCTCCATTCAGACTTAGGCCACATTCACACGACCGTCATAGGGGGGGCGTATGTACTGTCACAAGCTCGTGGCCGTACATAAGTCCCCCATAGACCGCCAATGGCTACACAGAGCGATATGGTACTGCTCCTTACACCGGGAAAATATAGGGCGTGCGGGCATACGTGCAGGCATACATCAGTGTGAATTTGGCCTTAGAGTGAATCAAAGGTGTAGTTGTATGGTGCTGGACACAAGTAATGGATTTTCCTAGTAGGTCCTGGGAATCTCAGTCCAATGCTGTATCCAATGATCAGTGGTGGAACCAGCTACCGGGCCCCAGTGCAAAATGTGTGCCATGCCCCCAAATATAATGTATTCTTTTTAGTCCTAGTCTTCTCATATAGGAAAGGTATACCATATGGGCCCCCTAGACTTCTTGGGCCCGGATGCAACCGCAATCTCTGCAACCCCCAATGATCCTTATCTATGCTGAGGATTACATTTTTATTGAAAAAATTATTTATTTGAAAACATACAAAAATAAAGAGGCCACTACCCAGGTCCCTGCTGGCCCCTTGCTTACTGGCCACACTGACTATTCTATGGCTCCTTTAGGACTCCCCCAGACTCTCCTGGCCAAACTTCTCCTGTGTCCTGAAGATTGCAGGACATTGGGGGACATGTATCATTATTTCTGCTAGTCAAATTGTCGTTTTTGCTATTTTTTTCCAACTTTTCACTGCAACTTTTTCTGTCGTTTTTCAAGTACGACACCTTGTGCCTTATGTATCTTTGTTTTCGAGATGTTCCGTGCTTATGTTTCACTTTTTTTTGCAAATTTTCAGGCGCAAATCGGCACCTGGTCCAGGGCAGGTGGAAAGGAAAGATTTTTTTCATGGACCCTGTTTTAACATATGAATTGTAATTATTTCACATGCTTTAAATGTTTTCAATTTTGCACACTAACCAGTTTTTTGAAAATTAAGAAATTTTTGCATTTACATTTTTTATTTGTTGGTTACTTCTAAGGATCCGATCAAATGTAGCATTTTAATTGCGTTTTAATTGCATTTTGAAGCCTATTAGAACAGCTGAGGAAAGCTGATTTGCCTAATTACATTACTGTTAACATTTGCATTTACAAAACACAATATAAACACAATGTTAAAATACATGTTAACATAGCACTTACTATGTTATTTGTAAATGCAAATGGTAACAGTAATGTAATTAGGAAAATCACCTCTCCTCAGCTGTTTCACAACACAATAAAAAAGCAAATGTGTGACCTCACACCTAACACCACATGTGACCACAGCCTCATGTGTCTTCATCTCCCTGGGGTGTGACTGCAGTGCTTAAAAATGCAGGATATAACCTCAAATCCAAAATTTACAGTAGTGTCCACTCCTGCATATAACCCCTCACATGGCTTGTATCCTCTCCCGTATATAACCCCTCACATGGCTTGTGTCCTCTCCTGTATATAACCCCCTTACATGGCTTATGTCCTCTCCTGTATATAACCCCCTCACATGGCTTGTATCCTCTCCCGTATATAACCCCTCACATGGCTTGTGTCCTCTCCTGTATATAACCCCTCACATGGCTTGTATCCTCTCCTGCATATAACCCCCTCACATGGCTTGTATCCTCTCCTGCATATAACCCCCTCACATGGCTTATATCCTCTCCTGTATATAACCCCCTCACATGGCTTGTATCCTCTCCCGTATATAACCCCTCACATGGCTTGTATCCTCTCCTGTATATAACCCCTCACATGACTTGTATCCTCTCCTGTATATAACCCCTCACATGGCTTGTATCCTTTCCTGTATATAACCCCTCACATGGCTTGTATCCTCTCCTGTATATAATCCCTCACATGGCTTGTGTCCTCTCCTGTATATAACCCCTTCACATGGCTTGTGTCCTCTCCTGTGTATAACCACCTCACGTGGCTTGTATCCTCTCCTGTATATAACTCCTCACATGACTTGTATCCTCTCCTGTATATAATCCCTCACATGGCTTGTGTCCTCTCCTGTATATAACCCCCTCACATCGCTTGTGTCCTCTCCTGCATATAACCCCCTCACATGGCTTGTATCCTCTCCTGTATATAACCCCTCACATGGCTTGTATCCTCTCCTGTATATAACCGCTTCACATGGCTTGTATCCTCTCCTGTAAATAACCCCTCACATGGCTTGTGTCCATGTGGATTTGAGACATTTGCAACAAAAGTAACCCAAAAAGAAGCCAAAATTTGCGCCTACCAGGATAGGAAAGCTGAACTGTGTCACAAGTAAAGACATGATCATACATAAGAGCATAAAAGAGCGCCAAATCAAAATTCACACAAGAAAGAAGATACACTCTGATACATGCCCCCATTGTGTCCTGCTCCGCCGCCACGGTTATTCCAGACACTAACACCTGGTATCAGAAAAAGCTATGATGAAGGGGTGCCAATGACATCACAGGCAGCCCACGGGTCTCTGAGCACCCGGTTTGTAGTTATTTTTCATTTAGCCAATTAGGTCACTAACTGACATGATAATGCACTGCACTATCTAAGTTAATTTCAGTGCTATTGTGGTGCAAAGTAATAAAAAAAGTAAGAAAATAGAAAAAAAATAAATTGCCCTTCCTTTTTAAAATAGGTATAATCACAATTATTTGCGTAATTCCACACCGTAATGCCAGCTAAAAATCTATAAAAAATATTTATCCTGCTAAACAAAAAAACTTAAAAAAAAAAGGTCAAACAATATGCTAATAAGTCCAAACATGACCAAGAGCTAAAAGCATGTCACAAATCGAATTAACAACGTAGGCCTCAAAAATCCCATTCCAACGTTATGTTATGTCGCATGAAAGCAACAATGGAAAACAATGTTTTTGTTCCCCAAAATAATATTTCAATATACAAATGAGGTCATTAAGAAATATATATATATAAATTTGTTATTGTTGATGGTATTGGAAATTGGAAAAGGGGTGTGGAGATACGGGATTAGACAGGGTGGACATTTTGCTGTTTTAGTATCAAATTTCCATATATAAAAAAAAATCGAAGCATTTAACACCATATGGAGCGAGATCAACTGCAGATTTGTGGTACAGTAACAGAATGGAGTTTAGCTGAAGCAGAGACGTGAGTGACAGACAGCAAAAACATAACTAACCAAGTCACGGCTATTGAGTGCTGTGCCGCATAATCACCACTAGGTGGCAGGAGAGCCCACCATACAGACATGCTGGGGCTTATTACAAGGGTACGGATCATACGTTCGTCGGACTGTTGGCGGGGTTTCGGGATTTGTGCGCTTTGAGAGGGATTTAACAGTGGTTTGTGCTGGGATTGTGCGCACGCTACGGATTGCTCAGTGCTGCGACGCTTGTGGACATAAATTGGGGAGTGCCATGGACGATCCGACTGACTTGGACTGAGCGCGGGATTTAACTTTAACAAGACAATGCACTTACAGCAGTAGGAAGAAGAAGGTGAACTCCGTCGGACCTGAGCAACACATGCAGATACCGGGCGCACGATTTAGTGAATCGCAGCACAGTCATGATCAGAACTTTAGGTGAACTCCAGCGGACCGGTGGTGGTGTTCACTCATACACTCACTATTATGATGGTTGGTTGTTACCTTATCTGTAATCCAGGTGACATATTACCTGCAGGCCTGCAGTACACTGAAGCACATCCACAGTATAAGGTATCTCCAGCACATTGCACCTCACCCCCACAATACATAGCTCACTGCAGCACCCCCTCCCACAGTATATAGGTATCCCTAGTAGACTGCAGTCCCTCCCAAAGTACATGAGAGCAGGCCAACTGTTGCACCCCTTCCACAGTATACAGGTAGCCCAAGCAACTGCAGCTTCCTCAAGTATATAGGATCCAGCATGGCAGCCCTCCTCACAATATATAAGGATCCAGTATACTGCAGCACCCCTCCCACAGTATAAGTAGCTCCAGTACATGCAGCCCCACAGTATATAGATTGCAGCCCACTGCAGCACCCCTACCACAGTATAAGGTAGCCCCAGCACAATGCAGCCCTTCCTCACAGTATATAGGTGCCCCAGCACACTGCAGCCCCTAACAGTATATAGGGAGCCAGCACACTGCACCCCCTACAGTATAGTAGGAGCCAGCACACTGCAGCCTCCTCCAAAGTATAAGGTAGCACCAACACTGCGAGCCAGCACACTACCCATCCCTCAGTATATAGGCAGCCCTGCACACTACAGCCCCCCTCATAGCGAATAGGTAGCCCAGCGCATGCAGCCCCTCTTACAGTATAGGTAGGCCCAGCACACGGCAGCCCCTCACAGTATGATTAAAGCTCATCAGAACAAGAAGTAATCAGCTACTGCTAAATTCCCATTTTGGCACTTAATTGATAAATAAGTGGTGCTGATTAGTTTGGGCGCTCAGCTTCCACCATCACTGGTATATAAAAAACAGTGGGGCAGATTTACTACCCGGTCCCTTCGGATCCAGCGACGCTTTCTCTTGCGGTGATTCGTGGTCCGGCCGGGATTCACTAAGGCAGTTCCTCCGACGTCCACCAGGTGCGCTGCTGCGCGAGACCATCGGAATGCACTGAAGCACGCCCCCAGCCCAGCTTTCGCGCTCACCCGCGCATGCATGCTGCGCGCCGATGTGGCCACAATCCGATCGCGTGCGCCAAAAACCGAGGGCAAATCGCGCAAATCGGAATATTAGGGTAACACGTCGGGAAACGCGTATCGCGCCCTTAGTAAATGACCCCGTAGTGGTATCTTTGTGATATATCGATGTGGGAGGCGGCCCCACATTGGCTGCCGAGCAGGGGGTTCCCATCCTAAATGTGGTTCCCTACCGCTGGGACCCTGCTATTTCGGTTTGCTTACAGAGTTTTTAACTTTTGTATAATGCCCCAGTAAAACAGGTAAGTGATATGTTCAGGGATCGACGTTGTAAGATGGATCTGAGCCTTTATGTTAATGAGAAAGTTCTGGTGCATGGGCACCCACCTCACTCCTCCTGATCGGATGTGGTCAGATATCCCTCCCTTACTGCGAAGAAGCTGCACATTGCGGGCAAGGGAGGCAGCTGTCTGACTACTGCAGAGAACCTGTGAGCAGACTCAGGGAGGAGGTTAAAGCTCCATTACACGCAGCTATATATATCACAACGGGGACTCATAGGACCAAGCACACAGGGTCCATACCGGGGGATTACAGCCTATATGTACTTTTAATACAAGATGTGACACAAGACACAATAAATACCATTATATATATATATTATATATATATATATACTGTAATGGCTTCACACAGGACAGGAGTCATACAAGTCCCTCAGACTGTGTGCACAGGGGACAGAACATCCCTCTATACACGTAGGCTGTGTCACCCATCAGTCATGGCTTACGACGGGGACCCAGGAAAAACTGATGACATCCCCCTCTACACAAAGGGTTAAACAACAAATTCAGCTCTGCTATATCTCTGTCTGTATATGAGTAGGGGACCACGTATATTATAACGTGTATGAGACGTAGGAATAGCCTGACCTTCACAATGTCAATTTTTTATGCGAATAGTTAACTCCTTCCACGTACAGAGGAGTGGAGACACACCAACCGTAAAAATTGTTCATGTGTTCTAGGGGATATGGCACAATTATGAACCCCTCAAAATGTATTTTAATTTTTTCTACTTTATGTTGTGGCATTACTAAAAACTCTGTGTAGTCGGATTTGTCATCTTATATCCTTTTTTGATTGCATAATTTGCTTTTCGCCATTGACCTTAATGATTTTCTTTTATAACTCTTTTATGGGTAAGTGAAAAGTGACAATTCAGGCAATTTTTTTTGTGTGTGTAAACTATTGTCATTCACATTACACACATCCAGTTTGATAGCTGAAGGTATTTTTAAAAGGTTTCTTTTAAAAGAAAAAAAGTTTTCAAACTCATCCTTTCAATGTCTAACTTTTCCATCAATAGAATCTGCAGCTCTTATTGTGGACCCCTATCTCCACCTATTATGTGGCCTCTCAGCCCCCCCTACCCATATTGTAGCCCAAATCTCCTCCTAGTATTGTGCCCCTCATCTCTCATGTTGTTACCTCGTATGTGGCCCTCACTCCCCCTATACATTGTGCCCCCTTTCATCCCCCCTTCATATTGTGCTTCATCATACCTATCAAATTGTGGTACCTCATCTCCCCCTCATATTGGCCCTCGTCTCTTCCTCATATTGTGCCCCCATATCTCCTCACACTGTGGCCCTCATCCCCTCATATTGTGGCCCCCTCATTTCCTCCTCATATTGTGGGTTCCCATCAACCTCCTATTGTGGCCCGTTATCTCCTGCTCATATTGCATCCTCTTACCTCCTCCTCATATTGTGGCCTCTCATCTCTCCCTCATACTGTGGGCCCCTCATCTTCTCCTCATATCGTGGCTCTTCATCTCCCCTTCATATTGTGGGCCCCTCATCTCCTCTTCATATTGTGGCCCCTCATCTTCTCTATATAGTGGCTCTTCCTTCTCCCTTCATATTGTGGCCCCTCATCTCCTCCTCATATCGTGGCCCCTCATCTTCTCCTCATATCGTGGCTCTTCATCTCCCCTTCATATTGTGGGCCCCTCATCTCCTCCTCATATCGTGGCTCCTCATCTCCCCTTCATATTGTGGGCCCCTCATCTTCTCCTCATATCGTGGCTCTTCATCTCCCCTTCATATTGTGGGCCCCTCATCTCCCCTTCATATTGTGGGCCCCTCATCTCCTCCTCATATCGTGGCTCCTCATCTCCCCTTCATATTGTGGGGCCCTCATCTTCTCCTCATATCGTGGCTCTTCATCTCCCCTTCATATTGTGGGCCCCTCATCTCCTCTTCATATCGTGGCCCCTCATCTTCTCCTCATATCGTGGCTCTTCATCTCCCCGTATATTGTGGGCCCCTCATCTCCTCCTCATATCGTGGCTCCTCATCTCCCCCTCATCTTGTGCTTGTTCATCTTCCCATCATGTTATGGCCTCTTACCTTTCCCTCATATTGTGGCCTCTCATAACCCGCTCATATTGTGGTCCCCCATCTCCCCCTCATATTGTGGCCCCTCATATCCCCATCATATTGTGGTCCCTCATCTCCCGCTCATATTGTGGCCCCTCATCTCCCGCTCATATTGTGGTCCCCCATCTCCCCCTCATATTGTGATCTCTCATCTATCCCATATAATGTTTCCTCTATTCTCATAGTGTGGCCCCTCACCTTCTCTCATATTGTGACCCCTCATCTCCCCCTCATATTGTGGTCCCTCATCTCCCGCTCATATTGTGGACACATCATCTCTCCCTCATATTGTGATCTCTCATCTACCCCATATAATGTTACCTCTATTCTCATAGTGTGGCCTCTCACCTTCTCTCATATTGTCGCCCCTCATGTTTTAGGCTTCCTCCTCCTCCCATTTTCTTATGGCCTCTCATGTTCATTTCATCCTCTTGATAAAAAATTTATAATAATAATTCCTTTATTTATATAGCGCCTACAGATTACTCAGCGCTGCACAGAGCTTGTCAAATCAGTCCCTGTCCCCAATGGGGCTCACAATCTAATCAACCTACCAGTATGTTTTGGAGTGTGGGAGGAAACCGGCGGAACTGGAGGAAACCCACACAAACACAGAGAGAACATACAAACTCTTTGCAGATGTTGACCTGGATGGGACTTGAAACGAGGACCCCAGCGCTGCAAGGCTGAAATGCCCTCTTTCATTAAGGCCTCCCTTTCACACACCCTCATATTGTGACCCCCTCAGATACCCCTTATCCTGTGAGCCCCCCTCAACTTATTCTCTACTGGGTAGGGGGCAGTGTGGCTACTGGGGAGGACAGTGTGGCTACTGAGAGGAACAGTATGGCTTATGGGGGTGAGGACAGTGTGGCTACTGGGGATTGGGGAGCAGTGTGGCTGCAGGGGGGCAGTGTGGCTACAGGGGGGCAGTGTGGTTACTGCGGGGACAGTGTAGCTACAAGGGAGTGGGGCAGTGTGGCTACTGGGGGGAGGCAGTTTGGTGCTAGGACGGAAGTTTACTAAGCCTCTCTTAAGTAGGCCCACTAAGGCTCTGTCGCTCAGAGGCCTACTTAAGATGGCCTGATTAAGATGGGTTGGTTCTTATTTTGTTTACTAGGGGTAATGTCACTTCAGAAGCCTCGATCTTTGATTCTACAACACCAAAAACATTTAATTTTTTTGTGTCATATTAAATATAAGGATCTCATCTTTCAGATCACATTAGGCTTATGGTTCTGTGAGCTACAAACTAGAGATAGCTAAAGACAGTGGGGCTCATTTACTAAGGGCTCCATGGCCGCACTTTCGTCGGGTTTACCAACTTTTTCCGTTTTTGCACCAAATTCCGACGGCTTTCACGCGGCACAAATCGGGGGGCGTGGTCGTTTGAAAACCTGATGGATTCGGAAAAACCACAGAATTTTAAAAACAAATTGTGTCGCAAAATCAAGCACTTACATGCACCGGGGAGAAGATGGTGAACTCCGGCGGACCTCGGCGCAGCAGCGACATTAGTGAATCGCCGGAAGACCCGAATCCTCGCCGGAGAAAGCGCCACTGGGTCGCGACAGGACCGGGTAAGTAAATGAGCCCCATAGTTGGAAATGTAAAATACACTACCCCTGCAACCACTAAACATGACCCGTTTCATGTGAAAACACGTTGAGAACAGTCATATTTTCCTGACTTTGGTGGAGATATTTCTGTAGTAAAACATGAACTTTCAGGCCACAAGGGGTTTTATGAACTTCCCTTGGAAGGTGGCAAGTTCTCTATCCAACCAGAACCTTTGTTATAATATAAGATTAACAATAAGAACAAACATGTGTCGTCCAGGCAGATCTGGGACTGCTGCAATTACCAATTATAGACAGTAGATGGCACACAGAGGTGATCCTAATATCCAATAGGAGTAATACTACGTAACGGGCGGGCCATGACATATACATCATTATTAAAATTCTAGGCAATTAATCCCAACCAGCTCCGAGAAACTAGACCAAACCAAAATAAGTATTTGGTTACAACCTGCTTTGAACTGGTACTTTTACGCCTTGTCATTTGTTAAAGGGATTGTCCCAAAGTTGGAAGAAAGCAGCCATGTTTTTCATCCGAAGCACAAATTCTTTAAAGGGGTTGGATTAATTCTAAATTGTATTACATATTGACTTATTGATTAGTGAGGATCTGACCACTGGGATGGAGAATATTCCCCTTTTTCGGGCCAAACTCCCGTTAAGGGACATGAGACTCTAGTTCTCCTGATTGATGATGGAGTCCAACCACTTTCAGTTCCCATCTTTAGCTAAAATTGACTGAAAACTGGATACAACTAAATAACTCTATAATGCTCTGATTTGTTTTTTGCTTAGGTGCCATAAAGAAGAAACATGAAGTTCCTACTGCCAATGTTGTTAATAGTTGCATGTAAGTATCTCAAAAATTACAGAAACTATGAGAGTTATACAGGAACATATAATTATTTTTGCTTTATTGGTTTTTTTGTCTTCTTCTGGATCAACTCCAGGATTATAGTTAGCAAAGGATGGGCCCCAGTCATTGATAGTCTCTTCCTGGGGCATCATATCACCAACTAACTGGGCCAGTATGGGTTTCCTGCTGTATAATATCAGGCATTAGATAAGGATTCTATGCAAAGGATTCTATATACTATATATATATAAGCCGACCCGAATATAAGTCGAGGCTCCTACTTTTACCACAAAAAATGGGAAAACTTATTGACTCGGGTATGAGCCTAGGGTTGGAAATACATTGGTCACAGCCTCCCCACAGTATATAGCTTTTCAGCCCCTTGCCCACAATATATAGCCAGCCCCATTATATAATGAGCCCTCTGCCCCTGCATATAGCCTGCCCCTGTATATAGCCAGCCCACTGCCCCTGCATATAGCCTGCCCCTGTATATAGCCAGCCTCCTGCCCCATTATATAGCCAGGCACCTGCCCCATTACATAGCCAGACCCCTGCCCCATTATACAGCCAGTCCGCTGCCCCATTATATAGCCAGTCCGCTGCCCCATTATATAGCCAGACCCCTGCCCCATTATATAGCCAGCCCCCTGCCCCATTATATAGCCAGTCCGCTGCCCCAATATATAGCCAGTTCGCTTCCCCATTATATAGCCAGTCCGCTTCCCCATTATATAGCCAGTCTGCTTCCCCATTATATAGCCAGTCTGCTTCCCCATTATATAGCCAGGCACCTGCCCCATTATATAGCCAGGCACCTGCCCTTTTATATAGCCAGACCCCTGCCCCATTATATAGCCAGTCCGCTGCCCCATTATATAGCCAGTCTGCTTCCCCATTATATAGCCAGGCACCTTCCGCTAAAAAACCCCAATTAGATAGCCGACCCCCCTGCCCCATTATATAGCCAGTCCGCTGCCCCATTATAGGGGGAAAGGTGAGTTTTTACTTTCTGTTTTTTTTACTTGAGTATAACCTGAGTTTGTTTTTTTAGCACATTTTTTGTGCTGAAAAACTCTGCATAAAATACTGGAGTATATACGGTAATTTATATTTATTGTTTGTTTATATTTTACAGTACTACAAGTATCCTGGGCTCAGAAAATCACAAGATTCACTGCTTGCTTGATGGGTCGTGGTCCAACACTCCGGTTAGACTGTCGATATAGGAACATCACCGACAATCCATTGCGTTATGAATTCAAGTTGACCCGTAGGAAAGAACCTGAGATCATCCTCAGTACCATCAACGTTAACCACTTTAATGACAAATATCATAACCGTGCCAGCGTGTACATGGAACAAGGCCTAGTTCAGCTGCACATCCAGCGCTACAATACCTCCGACTTAGGCCAGTATACATGCACTTTAAACATTCCTCAAGATCTCACCATCAACCAAACGGTGTCCATCAATGTCAGTAAAGGTAAGATGAGAGGGACGGGCAGACAAGTGTAATTATATGTTTGCCTTGGTCTACGGGGTTTACGTCACAAGGAGCTTCTAAGTAGATGCTCTCATTTCATCATAAGTATGCCAAGACTATATATTAGACACATAATTACTGTGATTAAATATGGGAAAATATACGGATACAATCCGGAATGCTTTATGGAAAAATAAACTGTCCAGACCAACAACTATGCCTCTCTTCGCCCTACAAATGCATGTAATGTCAGACACCCCTGGTGGGGTATCTGAGGGGGATATTCCCTTGAGAACAAGTAATTGGAGGTGTTGATATTCCGTTTTTTTCTCCTACATCATATACCGGGGAAAGATAACACACCATATATACATAAAAAATTTGGCCAGTCCGACCAAGATCCATGGACTATCTAAATTTACTCTTCAATGTTTATGAGCAGCTTTACTAAAATGAGTTATCAAGGTCAATGGAGATGTGATCTATATACTACAGATGTGTTATTCCTAGCCACTTTACAGCTGAAACCACCTTATTAGCCCAAGTACATAATAAAGTGCACAAGGGTGCAAACTAACGTAGACCATCTCCAACAAAATAGGTCCCCAACAAACCCAACCACTGCAAGCCATAAGACCCCATAAGGTTCAGTGACTTTTTTCCTTTCCATTCTCTAAATTTGGGAGTACACATCCAAGGAACCATCTAGAAGCTGCATACTCCAAAGAGGAGGTTGAGGTTTCGAAGGGACCTCATGGCCAGACACATTATTCCAACTCTCAGGGGGCCTAATGAAGAAGTTCCTGCCCTTGCGGGGCCTTCTGGCTCTGAGGGTTAGGGAAGGTTTTCATAAGACCCATCCCTTTTAAGAGTGGGCTTTGGACCACCACATCCCTGTGTATTTTTCCTGTGACACACTGGACTGTTTTGAGCAGTTTTGTGAGTGAGTGCTTTTTACAACTATTATGGAGATCCCATTATGCACCTAATATTCTGTAAATCTAGTAACCCTTTATATGTGATAAAAATGATTACAAGATTTACAAAAATGTTTTACTTTGTGCCACCTATAGGCAGGGGTGCACCAGCCATAAGGCGAGTTGAGCCTCTTGCCTTAGGCAGCACCAACTGCACCAAGAGTGGGGGCAGCATCAGGGGTGCAATTATCTGCAACAAAGCAGGACCTGCCACTTAAAATGGTTTCTCTTCATACCTGATTTCAGCATCGGTGACCCTGAATGAAGAACCCACTTACTAAAAAATAACATGATACTAGAAGGCTATCTTAGTCATTATAAGTCAATATCCTACCCATTAGAGCAGCTCAGTATTTAATATCATGACCTAGTACAGTAACATTGAGTATGTATTTATCACAGATTTCCTTCTTTTCCCTATAGAGAGGCTGGAGAGATGCGCTGGAGTCAGTATCCTCGCCCTAAATACATCATGGCCACTCATCTTGCTCCTGTTCCTGCCTGTTCTTCAAGCTGGTGGCTTTTTCTAGAAGCTGGTGAACATCGTGAGAAATTATTTCTGTATGTCTCATTGTAGACAAGATGTGAATGGATCCAGTGTCTTAACCAGACTTGTATTCTCTAGTCTTATCCGTCTTGAGATCGATACATTAAAAACAAATCAGGTTATTGTTCATAAGTATATACAAAAGTGTGAGCCTCTATGAGTTACAGAATGGGTCTCACCAGGTAATAAGTGTAGGACAGGTATGTATCTCACCCCTTAGACCCCCTGTGATTACAAGAACAGGGTCATTTTTCAATTATTTAAAGGGGACCTGTCAGTTAAATGAACCTACAAGAACTAAACATATCTTTGAAAAATGCTATTATACATCAGTACAACTATCCCTATATTGTTCCTCCCCATGCCTGTAAAGTTCCACAGTCTGTTTGTAAAGTTACACTTGACATGTGAGGAATCATCATTCCTTTGAGCTAAGGCTGGCATGTTCACGTCTTTCCTGCTCAGCTGCACCTCCAGCTCATTCCACCCCCTCCCTCAAAGAAATAGACATTGGCCAATGACCAATGTCATTCAACCATCCCTCAGGGATCCTGTTCAGCAAGTCACACTCAGCAACTTCTCTCTAATTCCTGAAGGACGGGGGAATGATCTGCAGGCGGCTGAGCAGGAAGGACATGAATAATAATAGATGATGAGTCATCTTTACAAATGGACTGTGAAACTTCACAGTTATACAGAGGAACAATATAGGGATAGTTGTACTGCTCTAAAATAACAGTTTTCCTTGATATGTTTAGAAAGTGAGGGTTGGTTTAACTTACTGGTTCACTTTAAGAAAAGAAGGAGTTGTCCATGCTCATTGTTTATCTATCCTATGTCTTCTAGATGGAATAGAGAATAGGGGACTTGCGTGCACCGATCTCCCACACCCATCAAAAATGTTGGGGTCCAAGCAGCGGTATCCCTAGCTTTCAGACACTTATCTCCTGACCTATAGATAGACAACTTATTCTCCTAGGACACCAATGAAATGTTCTAGGTATTTGTCTTTTTCAATGTTACTTTAGGGCTAAAAAAGCTTTTAGATTTACAGGCCGAAGCCTGAGGTTGCACTACTGCCTGGTTATGATGTCACAGAGACCTTGTGTGGGTTCACATCACCATCCACATTGATATCTACTGTCTAGCTGACTGTTATAATGTCAAATGTATGTGTACCTTGAAAAAAAACTGCTGTGAAAACCTTATAGAAAATAAAAATAGCAATGGCCTAAAGCAAAAGTATCAATTACATGGGAGAAAAATGATATCTACTATAGACTACTATATCCAGCTTTCAGTGGTCAATGATTTACTATGAAGACGATGTGTAAGTCTTAAAGGTGTTCTCCAGAATTGACATACTAATGACCTATCCTTAGGTCTTGAATAATTGATTGGTGGGGGTCCGACACATGATACCACCACCGATCACCTGATATTGGGAGCCATGGAGTCATAAGTAACACAAGGTACAGAGCCAGAAGCCAACAGTGCCATACAGTGTGCAGTGGCAATGCTGAGTTATTGCAGCTTAGTTATCAATCACTAGAATGGAAACTAAGCTGCAGTTACCAGGCATGGCCACTACACAGTGTATAGCTGCTTCTGGTAAGATTCCTACACAATTATAGTATACCGTATAAGTAGTGAGCAGCTGAGAACAAGTCACCGAGTATTTAATAGGTTTGACGTTTTTGTTTCAGAATCTACAATTTCTGATTCTATTTTAAAGACATCATATTAGAACAGTTTAAATAATTTGGTAACCATATATATTTAAATGAAGGGAAAAATATGGAAAAATGTTTTTTTTGCATTTTATTTGCATAACTGTCCGTTATGTCCCGTTTTTATGTGCGATTTTGAATCTTTAAAGTTAGAGTTATAATTGTAGTTTAATTCCTGTTTTTATTCATTATTACTTTACTGTATATTTCTTTATATCATTTATATTGTTATTTTGACAACTAAATGCAGACCAGCTAGAAGTTTTTATCCTTGGTTTGCAAAGGGTTAATTAAAAACCTAAAAAAAATAAAAAAAAATTTAAATGGAGAGGGGTAGGGGGGATAACTTCACAAACTGTTGCCGATATTCTGTCATGTAAAAAAAAATTTCTTAAATGAAACAAAAACCTACAAAGAACTGAGGGCCTGCTGAAGATTGTTTGCAACCCGTACAGATTGAAAAACAGTAGATAGAAAATATGTGAGTTTTGATTCAGTAGATTCCTAAAAAACACCACCATCTTTTTCAGAGTCACATATTAAAGCCCATTTATGATAGAAAACATTTTGATTTTCTGGAATTTTTTTAAAAAAAGTCAGGGGTCAGAAAGAGTAAAAAAAAACTATTGATATATTTACCTTTCCGAGGCCCTCTGTTCCAACACCAGCTCCCAGTGATTGGTTTACCCCATACCAGAGCACCAGTGCTGGAACTGAGGGTCCCGGTGGGGTAAGTATAACTTTTTTCTATGTTTTTTTGTGCAACTTTTTAGTGCCCCCTATATTACTTTTTGGAAAATATTCACCCCTTTAAATGGTTTAAGAACAGTACTACCCCACATACTATCTACAGGAATGTCAGAATATACAACTTTCATCCAACACGAGTCACAATGTATTAGGTCCGGTTTGTTTGTCTGTTTTATGTTTTATGAAATCTACAACGTGTTTATTATACAAGTCAATGTTTTAATCCTCTTTTATACAACACCAATGTGTGGAAATACAAAAAAAAACATTATTTCTTTCAATTTTTTTATAAAAATATTTTAAATATTTAAAAAAAAAACCTTCACAAATGAAGGTTTATGATTTTCCTGTCGTTTTGTACTTTGAACCAACACCTTAACTATCCCACCTGCGAACACACCTTACTAGTGCATGCATGATCCTGCCATGCTCCATGGGGCGTCATATTATGGAGTTGTGTTCCCCTAAGAAAGTTGTAGTAGTAAATTCCTGTTCACTCCATCAACGCCGGTTTGGCAGTGATGATGTCCGGTACGTCTTGCACATGACTACTGCAGCCAATCAATGGCCTCGGTAGTGATCCTAGCCTGTGATTGGCTGCAGTAATCATATCAATGATGTACTGTATATGATGTTATCATTTTAGACTATTAGACTGGTGTTTTTTTTGTTTTGTTTTATGCTATTATTTTTTATTTTATGCTATTACCTGTATAATAATTTGGTTGACCTTTCATGACCCCTCCCCAATCTGCTTATTTTGTCTTCCTTCCAAAAGAACAACTCTGTCCTCCTTCTAGTGGCTGAGTTGTGTTACTGCATCTCAGCTTCTAATCAGACCTGAAGTTGCAGTTACCCAGTCCAGCCACTACTCAGAAGAAGGAACTGTTCTCCCAGGCCTAAATTCCAGGCCCTCACTGATCTATCCTATGGATAGGTCAACAATATCTCCAAAGTGGACCACCCCTTTAACATGAGCTCCATTATACAGAATCGCACCATGGCTCCAAAGCTTTATTTAAAAAGAGAACACAAAGTTTACACACAGTGGTTGGTTAATTAGAAATTGAATAAAGGGCATAAGAATATAGTAAAATAGACAAAAGTTAGCTTATATGTTAAAGAAGCATAACCCAAGCTTTACTAAACCAGTATGAAGGATTGTATAGAACTGATAAGTGTTATATTTTGCATGGATACCCCAAAGAAGGACCATAGAAACAATGCTACAGTATTGTATATTATATATACTGTCTCTGAGATGTTGTGCTTTGTAAATTTAGTATGTAGTCAATGTTTACACATGCCACAGACTGTAGGAGTGTCCATGTCTAGCTCTACCTCTCAATGACAATGGCCATGGACTATAGATAAGCACTCGATATATATATATACATTCCACTGGACAGTTTTTTAAGGGAATCTATCAAGTCCAAAATTCCTCTATGACCTATAATATTTTTGTGTATGGGCTTTTATTAGGAGCCAAAATAGATCCTTTGTGGTCACAGTAAGAATCTTATTTAGCTAGAGATCTAAATCAGCTTGCAAGGGCTCTGGGGGTGGGGCATATCTACCACTCTAGGCCTCAGATATGGATAGAAATTGTAAATCCCAGTTAGACTGTGACTTTAAAGAAGAATACGTGTATATGTTTCCATGTGCAGGAAAATCAGTAAATTAGACCCACCCCCTGTGCACTTTCACAGGGGGTGGGTCCACAAAAATGATTATCGCTTCATTGGTTTGATGACATGATGACATATACTTTGTATGGTATCAAAGCCCTCTACACATCACCGTCATTACTGGTTTAGACCTGAGAGATTCCCTTTCACTCCACAAGGAGAGGTATGGAACGTCATTGGTTACACATGGTGTTCGCGTATTCCGCATGCTTCCAATACATTGTCATTTGTTTTCTAGTGTAACTTGTGACAAATAAACATGTTACCAGAAGATTGTGTGATCATTGATTGACATTTGAGGTCTTTAAATACCTACATGACTCCTTACACCTCTCATTGGATCATCTGCAATACTTTCAGTGTTGCAATAGAGATCTTGGGGCCCACCAGAGAAAATTATTCTAGGGGTCCAATCCACCATCAACCCCTCACACTAAACTAATGTACTCTTCAAAGAGTGTTGGATTTTGCTGGATTTCTGGGGCCCAATATATTTATGGGCCTAACAGAGGATCCTCTAATAATCTGGTAGGCTAGACCAACCCTTAAAAAGGTTGGGCACTTTATTCTTCTATTACCAGAAGATTGTGTGATCACTGATTGACACCTAAGGTCTTCTACATCAAATATATACATGACTCCTTACACGTCCCATTGGATCATCTGCAATACTTTCAGTGTGGGAATGGGGCTCTAAGGGTCCACCAGAAAAAATTATTCTAGTGGTCCAAACCACCATTAACCCCTCACATTAAACTAATGTACTCTTCAAAGAGTGTTGGATTTAGCTGGAGTTTTGGGACCCAATATATTTATGGGCCTAACAGAGGTGCCTCTAGTACTCTGGTGGGCTAGTCCAACCCTTAAAAGGGTTGGGCACTTTAACCAACTTTTTTTGTAACGTGTGTCTAATTGTGGGGGGAAGGGATATTAGGTAATTTACCAATATACATCTAGTAAAGGTTCTGAGATGGTTTTGAGATGTAAAGTGAAGCTTCCTGTCTTTTACATCATCAGCCGGAGATTCCTGTCCATAGAATGGCTGCAGATGGAGGGTCATGTGATCTCTATCTGTCCATGGCTAATCTCTTTTCCAGCACCTTATGATATTATTCATGAATACAAGCTTAAGGTCCTGGAAGGTAGATTGGTTATGGACAGTTAGGACCACAAGACCCTCCATCTTCCGCCATGTTATATACAGGAAAGTCTGTCTGATGGGGTAAAGGACATTTCTTAAGTAGGGAACATTACTTTTAAAACACAGAACTTTTAATAGATGTACTTTAGTTACTTACCTAAGATCCCTCCCCGCACACACACATCGCAAAAAACAGAAGTGGCCAACCCCTTTAATTTAGAAATGTGTCAATGTTTTCTCCCTATAAACACATTTATCATCTATTTTAGAAAATGGCAGGCCCACAAGCACAGCGTTATTGAGTCCCCAGTGTGAATGGATCAGTATTCTGAATGAGGGACAACAGCTACACTCTATACAGCAGTGATGGCAAACCTGGAGTGCCCAAACTACAACCAAAACCCACATATGTTTCGCAAAGTGCCAATGCAACAATTTAAGCAGTAACTTATTACTCCATGCTCTTTCACAGGATTAAATTGTATAGGCACCTGAGGACAGCAATACAGTAGAAAGAAGAAAAAGAAGTTTAGATTATCATTGTAGTTTCCTTCTAGGGTCCTGGGCTGCCTGGGACTGCAAGAGGCCTTGAGTCCTGTCTGGGGAACTCTGCCCAGGGGTGATAGCCGGAGTGCCCATATAGAGAGCTCCGAGTGCCACCTCTGGCAGCAGTGCCATAGGTTCGCCACCACTGCTATACAGGGTCCAATTCCCTGTCAGCCCTGAGGCATTGGACCCTAACGGCTCATCCATTTAGCATCTATACGGTGTTATTTTTAATACTCTTTTAAGATCTTAGAAAATTAAAAAAATTATTGAAACAAGTAAAAGAGGTGTTGTCTTCTCACACATTTATCTCATACCCAGAGAATTACATATATGTACAGGGTGTCCTACCAACTCATACTCTTTGCCTCCTTTAATAGTTGTTTATTCCAGGACAGTTGAAAATTTTTGTGGATGTGGACCCCATTATCTAATTACGCTCTCTACCGTCAAATCAGCAGTCCTGTATAGGGATCCACAGAGAGTGGCAGATTAAGTGCCCCTTGGGCCCTGGGCTGGTCACACGACTAGGGCCCTTCCTGCATCCAAACCAACCTTGTGCCTCGAAGCCTAATCGCCTCTGCCCAACAGCACCACTGCAGCCCGTACTGGCCCCCTTTTAAAATAATGTCCACAGCAGAGCCCCCCTTTAATGAAATGGCCACAGCAGAGCCCTCCTTTAATGAAATGTCTACAGAAGAGTCCCCATTTAATGAAATGTCTACAGCAGTGTCCTCTTTTACAGAAATGTCATTGCAGAACCCCCCTTTAATGAAATGTTTACAGCAGCATCTCCCTTTACAGAAATGTTCACAGTAGAGGCCTCCTTTAACCCCTTCCCGCACCCTGACGTGATTCTACGTCATAGGATGCGGGTAGTTCCCGCACCTTGACGTAGAATCACGTCATGGCGATCGCCCGGGCTCAGAAGCTGAGCCCTTGCGATCGCCGCAGGATCCCAGCGGTACGCGGTAGCTGGGATCCCGCAGTAACAGCCGGGATCGCGACTATCGCGATCCCGACTGTTTAACCCTATAGACGCCGCGGTCATAGTGTCTATGGTGTATCGGCGCGACGATCGGCACCCTCTGTGCAGGGCACGGAGGTGCCGATCGTTGCCATGGCAACCCAGAGGCACGATCAGGTCCCCTGGGCTGCCTATGGCAGCTGCCTGCTAGGATCGTGCACTGTGCACGATCTAACAGTGCAGCTGTCAGCCTATGCAGACTGCATAGGCTGACTATGTAATATGCTGCAATACATTAGTATTGCAGCATATTACAATGAACAAGTGATCAAATGATCACTTGTTCATGTCCCACCCTGGGACAAAATAAAACAGTAAAAAAAAAGTTTAAAAAAAAGGTGCAACTAAAAAAAACTTATTTAAAAAGAATAAAAGTCCCCTTAAGTCCCGTCCCATGCAGTAATCATATAAAACCTAAAAAAAGTGAAAATCACCAAAAAACCCACAACATATTGGGTATCACAATGTCCGTAACAACCCGTACAATAAAATAAAATGGTCACTGAACCCGTGCGGTGAACGCCGTAAAAAAAAAACACAAAAAACCTCACAAAAATTATTACATTTTCACATCTGACCGCATAAAAAGTGCATAAAAAGTGATCAAAAAGTAAAATGTACCCCAACATTATACCAAGAAAACGTACAGCTTGTCCCGCAAAAAATAAGCTCTAAACCAGCGCTGTAAACAAAAAAATATAAATGTTCTGCCCATTGTTACATGGCGATACAAAAACAAGTAAATGTCTCACAAAATGAGTTCTATATTCTGCAAAACAAGTTAACCATAAAAAAGCCATACAAATGGGGTATCGCCGTAATCGTGATAACCCATAGAATAAAAATAACACATTATTTTTATGGTACGGTGACCGTCCGAGGAAAAAAATGCTAAAAACCATAAACAAGAATTAATGATTTTTTTAATCACCACCAAGAAAGAGTTAATAAAATCTGATTATTGGCTATTGAGCCCCCCTGTAAATGATGTACCTGAAAAGTGGATCTCATCCACAAAAAAATAATACCCCATATGTCCAAATTACAAAAAAAATAAACATTTTATAGCCTGTAAGATGTGACATTGCAGATCTGCTCTGAATGGCGCCTCCTTCCGTTCTATGCCCGGCCGTGCGGCCGTACAGCAGTCACCGCCACATATGGGGCATCCTCATACTCGGGAGACATTGGGTATCAAACTTTGTGGAGTTTTTTGTCATTTAATACTTTGTGACGGTTTAATTTTTGGCCAAAATGAATATATTGTCTAAAAAAATGACAGCTTGTAAATTAGACCTCCATTTTGTTTTAACCACTGTGAAGCATCTAAAGGGTTAACATACTTCTTAAAGTTGATTTTTTACACATTGAGGGGTGTACTTTCTAAAATGGCATAATTTATGGGGGTTTACTGCTGTTTAGGCCTCTCAAAGTCAGTTAAAGCTGAGCAGGTGCCTCTAAATAAGGGTTTTGGCGTTTTTCATAAAAATGAGAAAAATTGCTCCCAAAATTCTGAACCTCCTAACAACCTAGAAAAGAGAGGGGATGCATAAAACCCTATGCCGATATTAAGCAGACATTCGTGAAATGTTAGTTATAAAGTTACTTGGGTGCTATGACTATCTGCCTGAAAAGCAGAACATTTTGAACTATGAAAATGAAGAATTTTTAGAAATTTTTGCCAAATTTAAGTTTTTTTCATAACTTAACACAAAATATATCATCAAAATTTTTCTATTACTTTGAAGTACAATGTGTGACGGTAAAACAATCTCAAAATCCCCTGGATATGTTAAAGTGTCAAAAAGTTATAACCTCCTATAATGACACAGGGCAAAATTTTAAAATCAGGCCTGGTCCTCAAGGTCTAAAATGGCATAGACACGAAGGGGTTAATGAAATGTCCACAGTATAGCCCAATTTAATGAAATGACCACTGCAGAGCCCCCCTTTAGACAAATGTCCATAGTAGAGCCCCTTTAAAGAAATGTCCACAGCAGAGCCCCCTTTACACAAATGGCCACAGCAGAGCCCCCTGGCATAAAATCTCCACTGCAGAGCCGCCTTTAAAGAAATGTCCACTGCAGAGCCCCTCTTTAAAGAAATGACCACTGCAGAGCCCCCCTTTAATGAAATGCCACTGCAGAGCCCCCCTTTAGACAAATGTCCATAGTAGAGCCCCTTTAAAGAAATGTCCACAGCAGAGCCCCCTTTACACAAATGGCCACAGCAGATCCAGCCTTTAATAAAATGGCCACAGAAGAGTCCACCTTCATTGAAATGGCCACAGAAGAGCCTTCTCCCACAACCCCGTCGATACCACCTACATGAAGATCCGCCATTAACCACAAATCATGTTCCCCCAGACAGCAGGACTGGGGACTTCGCATGACGGTCCATTTCCTGCTGACTTCAAGCGGATGGCTGGGCGCGGGTTGATAAACGTGGCTGTTTTCAGCATTCACATAAAACTGAATAGAGAGTGGATTTGCAGAAAAGTTCCTGTTCGGTCCTGACATGGGAAGGAAGTCAGTGGATCCCCAGTCTTGAGATAGGTGTGGGGCCCAGTGAAAGGACCCACATCTATTATGGATTTATGACATATCCTGTGAGAATTCTACCTTTATGAAAGATGTTACATGTTGAATATGAAAACAGTGCAGTTCTTGTATAAGGAGTACAGTATGTCCATGTGAATGGTGTTATAGTATAACGTTAGTCATTGCCAACTATTCTCCCTCTCTGAAAAGTAAAGTACAATGAAACGTACAATGAGAAACCAGTATGAAAAATGAAAGTGTTTCTATAAGTGACATAATCCCGGTGAGTGATAGATGACTCATGAATGGAGATCCCGTCACATTGTTAACCTCGCTGCAGATTAGGGTTATTACTACTACTAGATGGGCCCTTATCTTTGCCCATTTTTGTAAAATGCCTAATATTACCTGCTGGACTGCAATCCTGTGGAGGTATTTATTTCTACTACATTAAAGAGGGAACTTATAGATGGATTTCTTCCAAAACTCTGCCTTATCAAGGCAAAGTATTCCCAAAAGCTCTGATGGTGTCCTGTGATATCTGGCACCAAGACGTTAGCAGCAGGTCCTTCAGGTCCAGTGTGTTGTGAGATGAAATCTCTATGGATTGGACTTGTTTGTCCAGCACACTGAAAAGATCTTTGATTAGATTCAATTCTGGGTCATTTCGAGGCAAAGTCAACACCTTCAAATTTTTGTCATTTTTGACCATTCTAGAACTTCCAGATCAACAAGTCTTACAGTTCCTAAAAATGTTATCAATAAAAACTAAAGCATTTCCCAAAAAAATACATCGAGGCCGAGTCAACACCTACAATTTTTTGTACTTCTCCTCAGACCATTCCAGAACTTCCAGATCAACAGGTCGTACAGTTCCTATAATGTTATCAATGAAAACCTAAGCTCGTCCCACAAAATACGACACTTTACGCAGCTCCATACACCAATGTATGAAAAAGTAATGGCTGCCAGAATATGATGATACAAAGTTATTTTTTCTGCAGCGGCTGATGATGGATTGTGGCTCTTCTCATAGACAATGCCCTTACTATGGAGGTGAGACGCGCTCTCGGGTTACGCCGCTGTACTGTACTACCTGTCCTCCCTGTGCAGGAATGTGAATCATTCATCGTGTGACTCACAGCGGGATCTCACCCTTACGTAATGATTTTTGTTACATGGTTTCTGTTATATAGCCACAACTATAAGAACATTTTTGGGAGATTATTGCTTGTGATATGTGAACATTTTGTCTTTTACATGATCGTCCTCAGGGAGCTTAGTTTATTTTTTCATAGTAATATGTGAATAACACAGATATATAGGAGAACAGAGAGGTAAGATCCATGCAAAAATAATACAGGGAGCTCAACTCAACAACCAGTCCAGTCTCCCTGGAGCTGGAGAGGGTACAACGAAGAGCCAAAAAAATGTTAAGGGTATGGAGAGTCTCAGTTATGAGGAAAGATTAAAACAACTAGATTTATTCAGATTTATTCAGTCTCTAAATGAGACGACTACGAGGGGACGTGATTAATTTATATAAATATATGAATGGTCCATATAAAAATATGGTGGAAAGTTGTTTCTGGTGAAATAAAATCAAAAGACGAGGGGGCACTGTCTCCGTCCGGAGAAAACAAGGTTTAATCACCAGAGGCGACAGGGCTTTTTTACTGTGGAATAGCCTGGCTCAGGCGCTGGTCACAGCAGGGACAGCAGAGAGCTTCAAGAAGGGTCTAGATGGCTTTTTACATCTAAATAACATTGATGGTTATGTTATATAGAATTGTTTCCCCTAAATCCCTTCCTCATCCAATCCCTTCCCTTCCTTGGTTGAACTTAATGGACATGTGTCTTTTTTTTAACTATGATACTGTGATACATCTCCACACATAGACACATAGGGGGACATTTATCATATTCAGGTCTTCCCCATCCCCCACAAATACATCAGGAGGCCCCGGCTGCCAATTCTACACCAGGCCTTGCCTGGTGTAGAATTGCACTACACACTGCAAACTTGAATGTTTACAGGCTATAGCTATTGCGAGACTTGTATTATGAACACCCTTTGCCAGCTCCTTCTGCCAACCGTACACACTTGTCCTCTGCCACTTGGCGTGAAGATGGCATGAAGGGGAAAACATTTGCAGTTCCCAAGTAATTGCAATTATTTTAGGGCTTGTACGCTAGAAAACTGATAAATGTCCCTGATAAGCTCAAAATCTTAAATGGGTGTTCCCATTTCAGCAAATAAATGTTATTATTTGTCTAATGAAAAGTTATACAGTTTTGCTATATACTTTCTGTATCAGTTCACGGTTTTCTAGATCTCTGCTTGCTGTCCTTCTATAAAAAGCTTCTATGTTTACATCCAGTGGACAGGAATCTGCCCATGGTCACACAGGTGCACGGCTCGTTATATCACACGGCTCTGATCACTCTGATAATAACGATCTGTGCACCTGTGTGACCATGGTCAGATTTCTGTCCACTGGAAGTAAACATAATATTTCTATAGCAGGACATCAAGCAGAGATCTAAGAAACCATGAGTATATTGGAAAATTGTAAAGTTTTTCTTCATGTTGACAATAACATTAATTTCCCGAAATGGGAACACCCCTTTAAGAAAAGTGCACATATCAAATTAGTAGAATATATTATAAAAGACACAAAGTGTAAACTAAAAAAGAAACATGATACAAATTTGGGAAACAACAGATTACCAGATGGGAAAATGGGGCATCCATTATTAAAAAAGGCAGATATAAACTGTCCGGGTGAGGGTGTGCTTACATCTGGGAGTCTTCCAAGAGAACCTCCCTTACAAACGAAGGCTAAATTCCCATTAATGTGTGCCCGCCATACCGTAGTACAGAAGGCACATGTTGATGTCCGGGAGAGGAGGAGGGGATGATGGCCGCTCACCCCTGCCCCTCTTCATATGGGGCACGGCGCCATATTCCGGAGCAAGATAGGACATGTCCTATCTTTCTCCCATCTACAGGACGATACGATCCCGCACTAGTGCTGGACCGTATCGCTCCCATATGGCGCTGTTCGCCCATTGCCGTCTATGGGGGACATAGATACGCCATATATACGTTGTCCATATATACGTCCCCCATACGGCAGTGTGAATGTAGCTAAAGACAAAGGTCTTTTTCACCTAAACACCATAGAGCCACAATGGGTGCTATTGATGTCCATTATTCCACAAATTTGTTAAATTGAAATGATATATTGTCCACCCAACAATATGACCAAAAAGTGGCCAAGAAGTACCACAATAAGAGAGCTCTTAATGAGAGATGTGTAAAAACTGAAGCTCCTGAAATGAACAAACTAAAAGATGTAAGCATAGAATAGTAGGAGAAACCCCCAGTACAGATCCGTGGCATGAGTATAGAGGCATCTAGCCTATGGTGGCATCTTGCTGCACTTGTGGATTTGTGCAATTCTCATAGAGTTCTCGTGTCTATTAGAGCTTATATGACATTAGAATGAATATAGTAACTATAGACCAAAGTAGTAAAATTGCTAAAATTCCGAGAGATTCCGAAAGATGGTGGCTTTGGATGTCCCTGGATGCTTTGCTATGTTCTAATGTACTTGTTGTGGTTACAATGAAAACCTGTATTCAGCCAGGAAGTGGGCGATCACACTTCCATCGATCTCAAAACATTCTGCCAGACAACAAATCGAGGGAGTTTTTTTGCTCCTTTTTTTTTTTTAGAAAAGTCGCAACTTTCACATCTGGATTCTGGTCATCTGGATCAGGTGATAAGTTGGGGATCACGGCAGAAAAATAGACAATGGCGAACTTTGAAGGGAGATAGTTTTAGGATCAAAAAACACAAGCATCATGAAAAGTTTAAGAAAAAATTCAAGAAAAAGGCAAGCCAAAAGTTTGATACATGTCCCGCAAGGAGTCTTTCCCTATGCGTCAAACTTCCCTACAGTCGGGTGACCCCGGCCTGAGTATTTTCTTTCCAATGTTACTTTTTCAGGTTGATTTTAGGACTCTTCAAGATGGCTCCATAGGAAATTTCAAAAATGTTCTAATTAAAGCCCATTAGAATTTCCTTCCATTAACAAGCGGTGTAAACACTCCTCCTCACGTGGGATCTCATCGCAGAAAAGTGCATTGTGCAAATACTAAAAACTGTTGTTTGCATGTTTGTTGTTAAGGTTGCATTTTAATCTTGTATTGCCATAGATTAGAAGTATAATACCTATGCGTCAGTGTTAATTGTACTATATAATATACAGGGGTTCATTTACTTACGGAGCCGCTGGATTTTACCGAAAGTGCATTGTCCGACGATCATGCACTGTGCCGCGATTCACTAAGATCGTGCGCCCGATATACTGCATGTGTGGCTTCCCCGCTCAGGTCCGACAGAGTTCACCTTCTTCTTCCCGGTACATGTAAGTACATTGGATTGCTACACTTGAAAGTTAAATCCTGCGCTCAGTCGTATCAGTCGGATCGTCCGACAGCCCGCTCTCCGATTTCTGTCACATGAGAGCCAGAGCAGCCGCGCCACAATCCGTTCCGGTGCGACACAATCCCAGCGCAGACATCTGTTTACTACTTGTCGTGCAATGCCCAAAAACTTAGCAAATGAGCCCTATAGTGTTAATTATCACTGGGGGACATGTATCTATATTTCTGCTAGTTTAATTGTCTAATTTTTGAGACTTTTGTCCTTTTTATGACTTTTCACTGTGACTTTTGCTGTAGTTTTTGAAGTACACCTAGGTCTGCACCCCATACCTAAAAGACCAATTTCTTTTCCCACTATACTCTATGGAAGGTGCCCCTCCCCATGAACAAACTCTCATCTCTGTCACCAAATATTCCCGCTCTTAACTACTAGCCCGCACAAGTAGGACCTAGAATTCCCTCTATTATGTCAAATCTAATCTGGTTACCAAGATCCAGATCCTGCCTACTTTTAACTGCCCAATGTCCAATTCTGTAGCATAAACCTGATGTGATCTGAAGGATGAAATTCTTATCTTTAAAGGGGTTTTCCAAGTTAGTTATGCCCTATTCACAGGATAGAGTACATCGCTCGGCTATCTCCGTCAGCTCCATAGAGATGAACGGGACAACCTAACCATGCGCAACCGCCAGCTCCGCTCATCTAGGGCAGCGATGAACGATCCAACAGATGTTCTTTGGACCCCCCCTGTTCTTGTGATCTACGGGAGTCCCATCACTGAGACCCCCAACCATTAGCAAGTTAGGCCCTATCCTGGGAATAGGGCCTAACTTGTTTCATGGGAAAACCACTTCAATGTGACATAAGACATATCTTTCTAGGACCGATAGATAGGGGCTTCTAAATTGACGCTACAGCTGCAACCATTAAACTTGACTCATCTCACGTGAATATGAGATGAGAAGAGTCATATGTGACTTTAGGGGAGATTTTTTGATATGTAATATTATATCCATTTGGTATTTTTGTAATTGTTCTCTACAACAATAATAACTGTATGCTGAAGAAAGAAAACATACAAATAAAGGGGGAGATGTATCATAAGTCTCTTAGAGCAGAACTGTTCTAGTGTCCCATGGCAACCAATCAGAGCTCAGCTTTCACAAAACTCTAATTACGACTACATGAGATGTGTAAAAATTACAGTCAACAAAGAGAACGGGAACACAATTCCAGTACATTTATCCCAATGTTCTCACCATCTATCAGTCAGACTGATTTTTGACAACCTTTTGGCCCTTTTCATAAACCACAGAAAGTGAAGACCCATACTGGGATGGCCGATCCTGGCTAACTAATCTCCCATAGGACACGTTGATCATCTTAACTTCAGTAGCTACCCAGACTTGTGATGATGAATAAAAAAGCAAAGACACAGCCAAACTATAGGGCAGTAACATTTTAGGCAGTGCTATGGGTGTATAGAAATGTCTAAATGCTCACCTTCCTGTGATGGGCAAAACTCTCATTTGGGTTTTTAAGTGAGGGTGGTGGCTTGCTGCATGTACCTCAGGTTGGTCGTGGAAGACTGGGGGATGTAAGAGCAGCACTGTGGCTCAGCAGTTAGCACTACAGCCCTGCAGCGCTGGGGTCCTAGGTTCAAGTCCCATCCAGGTCAACATCTGCAAAGAATTTGTATGTTCTCTCCGTGTTTGCGTGGGTTTCCACTGGGTCCTCTGGTTTCCACCCACACTCCAAAACATACTGGTAGGTATGTTGATTAGATTGTGGGCCAGGGACAGGGACTGATTTGGCAAGATCTGTGCAGCGCTGCGTAATCTGTGTGCGCTATAGAAATAAAGGAATTATTATTATTATTAATCAGGGCCAGCACAAACACCTGGCAATCCCAGGCAAGTGCCGGGGCTCACAGCTGCTGGGTGGGCCCACTCATGGCCACATGTCCATGTGCTGCAGTACGCTGCATTGCATGTGAAGGGTGACGGTGGAGGGGAAGCTCTGGACCTTAGTAGTAGACTGAGGCGAGCATTATTATTTTATTTTTAATGCTCACATTTACTAGTCCATGGGTATCAGAAGAGGACTTCATATAATGAAGGGGGGATGAGGAGGGGCTGTATATAATGAATGGGGGATCTGGAGGGGCTGTACAAAATGAACGGTGGTGAGAAGGGTCTGTATATAATGAATGGGGGATGAGGAGGGGCTGTATATAATGAATGGGTGATGAGGAGGGGCTGTATAAAATGAACGGGGGGTTGAGGAGGGGCTGTATATAATGAATGGGGGGTTGAGGAGGGGCTGTTTATAATGAATGGGGGTAAGGAGGGGTTGTATATAATGAATGGGGGTGAGGAGGGGTTGTATATAATGAATGGGGGGTGAGGAGGGGGCTGCATTTAATCCATGTGGGGGAGGGGGCTGCATATAATAAATCTATCAGTGTTGAGGGGGGCCCAGGGCTGTATATAATTAATCCATGGGGAGGGCTCTATATAATAAATCCATGCCGCTACACGAGTTTACTGCAAAGAGGCCCACTGAAGCCTATGTCGCCCAAGGGCCTACTGAAACCCTGGTAGTAGTACAGGTTGATGAGGAAAAGCCCAGTTGTTGTAAAGCCCTGGTGTTTTTTATATTTATTTAAATGGACAATGCGTTTCGAGAGCATGCTCCTCCCTTCTTCACGTCCTATTGAAAAGCACATGGTAGCAGGTGTAGACTGGCATGTCTGTCATGTTGTATTGATGTTTCTGGATTTCAGGACATCAATTATACCATAAGTGAACTTCTAAGTTTGACTCTTCACTGAGCCCATGACTCCTAAAATGTTATTTAAATAAAGGGATCAGGGGTATTTTTGCTGAATCTCCCTGAATATAGAAGAACGGTGCTTGATAACAGGTTGGTAATGGTTTGTGGGCCTAAATCCTGGTTACATTTAGGTATGAAAGTAGGAGGGAGCGAAAGTTGTAGATAGTTTCTCATAATGATTGCTACATAAACATTTAAAAAATCAAGCACCCACCAAAATCTTTTCTTGTTGAATTGAATTCGGACCATAAATTTATTCCTTAAGATATTTCCCAATTTAAATGTAGAGAAAAAAGGGACATATTTGGGTCACAATTTCAGCCAGTTCCTCCGAAAGGTGGATACTTATGGATCTATGGTCATAGCAGGAATTTTTTTAATTATTTTCGGACCTCGGTCTGGAAGATGAGTGGTTAATTACCGTGAAAGGTTGGAATTTGAGATAGTGTACAGAGAGTCAGCCGCTATATATATCCTCACTGTAACTTGAGTCGAGGATTCCAGGGGGGGAGAGCAGAGCTCCAGAGTTTCCAAGCCAGACACTGGCCGGACAGATCTGGGGTTACGTATCTACCAGAAAGTCTTCACACCCCTGTAGGTTTCTTCTAGAGAAGAGGTGAATGGCGTTTATGGAGTTTGAGATCTAACCACAAACAGCTGCAGCCGTAAACAAAGGTGAGATCAAAGACCATGACCAAACATTCTCCTCCTCAATGGACTCTCCACTACTCTGTTTCGTTGTGTGTCAAAATAATCCTGAGTCTCTAGGTGGTCATTAGGTTTTGTACGTCAAGTAAATTTAACAAATATAAGAAAATGATGGCCTAATTTGGCAAATTTTACATATCATTGATATGTTTCATGAAGTTTTTATAAAACTAACATCATTTATACCCTTTGGCTATCATTTGTAGGCGCTGCGTTTGGTGTAATAGGTCAACATTATGACGTTCAATAGTTTGGCGGCCAACAGGTAGCCCGAGACCTTAGAAAGTATTGTCATGAAAGGACTGGACCTGACAGTGTATGTACATTATTACTCTCCTACACTTGATGAGGCTTGCTATACTTCATTTGAATATTCATATCATAATAGTTGTACAACTCTTTTTGAAAGTTCTGGCTTGATATAAAAATTAGCGTTTTAGGAGTGCACGTAGAGACTAACAGAGCTGGGCTAACGAGATTCTCATCTACTTACATAGTTATTATTACAGGCAATCCCCGGGTTACGTACCAGATCAGGTTCTGAAGGTTTGTTCTTAAGTTGAATTTGTATGTCAGTCGAAACTGTATATTTTATTATTGTAACGCCACAAAAATTTTTATGGTCTCTGTGGCAATTGGATTTTAAAAATGTTGGGTTGTCATAAGAACCAGGATTAACAATAAAGCTTCATTACAGACACCTGTGATAACTGTTATAGCTGATCATTGTAGCCTAAGGCTAAAGTACAGTAAATTACCAACATCCAGAGGTCCGTTTGTAACTAGAGGTCGTCTGTAAGTCGGGTGTTCTTAAGTAGGGGACCGCATGTATATGCCACCTGTGTATATTACAAAGTGTTGTGTTATTTCAGTGAAAATTGGGATATGTAGAAAATTTGCTACGAAATTGGACAGTTACAAAATTGGAATTCGTATTAGGAAATTATATCTAGGGAGATTGAAGAGCGTCAAGAAACGAGATAATTGATTAATAAAGCCAATTTTAGTTGACTTTTTTTGTATAAAATATGGTCACTATACGTAAGCAATGGCAACACAATTCACAAATGAAATCTTGGGCGATACAGAAAATTTTACGTTGGTTGCAAACATTTATGGTCTGTTTGTTTATTTACGCCTGGTTACATTCCTGTTGCGACTTCTCAAGTAAGTCTGACATTATTGAGAAAAATCTGGAACTATCTAGTTTTTTGTACCTATAGATCAGAACTAGTGGTAAAGGGAATTGGAATTTTGGGATAACATTGAAGCAATATGGACTGAAGAGAACCTGTTGATTTCTCTATGTTAGGCTATATTCACACAACCGTATGAAGGACATATATATGGCCGACATGTATACGCCATATATATGTCCCCCAAAAACGGCAATGGGTGCACGGCGTCGTATGGGAGCAGTACCGTGCGGCAGCGTACCATTCTGTAACCAAGAGAAAGATAAGACCTGTCCTATCTTTACCCGGAATACGGTGACGTGCTCCATATATCGCTATGTAGAGGGGCGGGGGGCTCTCCCGGGCACCAACATGTGCCCACCATGCTACGGTACAACGGGCACACACCCTGTGAATGTAGCTTTAATTGGGTCCCTACACTTTTTTACACCTGTCATACAGTGTAGGGACAACCCCCCCCCCCCTCGCTTCTCCCCAAATGGTACCACCCAGTTGTCGATTTCTTATTCATCCAGAGCTAAAGAAAAATTTCAAGGCTGACTCCAAAATGTTAGTTCTTTATTTTCCTTAATTATTTGTCATGAATCTACCCAGAATTTGATGAAAAAGTGACTTTCACTTATTGACACGGATTAAAGAAAAAATAAAAACAACAAAATTTACAGCCATTGAAACCCACAAAAATTTTGGTATAAAATGTGCACCGAAACGGTTAGAAAATCTGCTTTGTGGACATATCTTACTCCACAAGATGTTTGCGAGCTTCCATATCTGTCAGCAGTCATTTTCAGTTCCACATTCGTAAACCAAGTCAGCGCATTTCAATGAAACTGAAGCCCGCGTGAGGCGTCCGGTTTCCCCCCATGGTTTGATAGGATGTTCTGCTAATCAGTTGCTCTCAATGCAAATCGACACCAAATATCGTAATATCTATATTTACCTCTCCTGCTGTAAAGCGCCACACCCCACTATTAAAATCCTTAATGCGGACTTGTTAAAAACATTGAAGTCACTACTTAGGTGGAAGAGAATTTCCTATAAAACCTAATAGCTGTTTTGATCTTTGAGAAAAGTGACGTTTGTCGTTGCGTGATTGCATTTAGAATTTTTGGAAACCCGAAAAAAAATAAATGTGAAACAGAAATTGTGAAATTGTAGATGCTGTCATTTTTAAGGGGCTTTCCCAGGAAAGACACTTATTCCCTTATTTACAAGATGGGGGATAACAAGCAGATTTTTGGTGGTCAAATTAGTGAGACTTCAATCGGGAGAATGGGGAACAAAATTTCTTCCTGGGGATGAAATCCAATAATAGAACAACATTGTTGCAGCACCATAAAAGTGTGACTTTCGATCCCCCATCTTCAGGACCAGTGGGAGTCAGTCATTGGGGCACATTTACTAAGGGTCCGAATCGCGTTCTTCCGTCGTGCTTTCCGAATTTTTCTGTTTTGCGCCAAATTGCCCCAGGATTTTGGCGCACGCGATCGGATTGTGTCGCATCAACGCCAGCTTCCATTGGACGGAAATCGGGGGGGGGGGGGGGGGGTGGCCATCAGAAAACCTGACGGATTCGGAAAAATCGCGCTATTTATTTTAAAAAAGTGTCGCTTGAACCACACTTACATGCACCAGGAAGAGGATGGTGAACTCTGGCGGATGGTGAACTCACGAAGACCTGAATCCTCGTCGGAGAACGCACCGCTGGATCGTGACAGGACTGGCTAAGTAAATCTGCCCCATTGTGATTGTTTATGATGGACAACTCCTTAAACAAGGAAGCTTCAACAGTAATACCTGCTGGTAAAAGGTTAAATATCCTCCCCACATCAAATTTCTGCCACTTAATCACTGTACTTTAATTACCGCCATTTTTCTGATATGCAAATGAGTAGACATGAGTCAACTTCTGAAGAGAATAGTCATGTTTTCTCCAGGCTGCCAGTGAACCACCCCTCTTTCTTTTGACTGACAGCTCTGTGTCTTCAGATATCGGCCTGAGCAGACAGGAAGTCCTCTCCTTATCCAATTCCTGTACTTACCAGGATGCTGTCCCTCTCACTTGTATGAAGAATTTAGCACTGAGCTCTGTATGTGAAATTACAGATCTTCTCATTTCACCGAGGTGGTGGGTAGAGCACCGTGCCAGTGGGTGGGGCTAACATAAAGGCAGAAAACGTTTGGGGAAAAATTTTACTGGCGGGAGGGGGCAGATTTCGGCTGGGACATCTGCTCTGCACTTTTCAAAAAAGGAACAGTGGGGGGTGAGCATGGTTTATTGTCCCTGTTCTTGATGACAGGTTCCCTTTAAACAATACAACTTTGCCCCTCAGGTCTATTGGGGGAAGGGGACACTGGCACAGGCCATTTTGTGGATTTGGAGGCAGTGTTTTTGTAAATTCGGAGGAAGTAGATGGTCAATTACACAGAAGAGTATGATATAAGGACGTTATGATAGTAGGACGTTCTCAGTCTCATTCATTTATCACTATGATTATTATGGTGGATGTAGTTGGCATATTGCTCCTTGGACGTTTGCCTGGCTGGCTATAATTCTTAGGATGTGTTCCCATCCTCTGTTCATAGAATCCCATATCCTGAGCTGTGCATCATTTCTATTGCTGTTACATATCAGGCACATTGCTATATCTCCAGCTATGCGTCACTGGCTTTCATTTAACCTGAGGTTCCTTTAAGGTTACAAAGTAGTTTATGTCTTATTTCTCAAGTCAAATCTTACAGATTTGTGACTGATGTACTTAATGTGACCAACGATGCTTATATGAACCTATATAATCTATATATGGCCTTAGCTTGTAAGATCATCTCAATACTTAATAGCGCTATTAGCGTAAAAACTGCCATAAAAAACATATATATATATATACACCGTATTTTCCGGACTATAAGGCTCACCATCAATAAATGCCTGCTAAAACGTCTAGGTTCATATATAAGGCGCACCAGATTATAAGGCGCACCATCAATAAATGCTTGCTAAAACGTCTAGGTTCATAGATAAGGCGCACCGGATTATAAGGCGCACCGGATTATAAGGATGAATGACCAGCATGGGGCAGACCTGTGCACAGGTGCAAACTGCTTGCAGATGTATTTATGAAGTGATAGCGTCACGGCTGCAGTGTTTATCATCCCTATTATTATTATCATTCCCTAGTTTATCATCCCAAAAAGTGTATCAATTGCTCATGGTTTTTGTAGCACGTGCAAAGTCCGTCTGAAAACTGGCGCAAAGCCCTTAGTAAATGTGCCCCAATAAACCCATAAGATGCCCTCAGTAGTGAAATGTTGCTACGGACAATGGAACAAATATGGGCATCTGAAGTGATGCTCCCCCTTCAGCCTCCAAAAGACATTAACGGAGGTGGAAGGGGTGGTAAGCTGAGATGAACTCGGACCAGAACTTCTAATGAAGTCCTGTATGAACCCGAACTTTGCAGTTTGGGTCCGCTTAACACTAGTGACTACTTTAGGCTTGGTGCTAAATATTTAGGCGAGCAATCTTTATGCTTAGCTTTACATGGAAATCTTTAGGCACTGTAGCTCATGGGTTTGGCCTGACATGTAACTATTCCGTTTACTGCTCCTTCCTTCTCCTGATAGACCGTCTTCTGCTCAGTGTGTTTACTCGGCAATCATGACAACAGGACACAGTGTACTCATGCTAAAAATCTCATGCAAAATACTCTAACACAGTGACAGCTGGTTATCACCTCCTCGAATGCTCCCTTCAGACGCCCACCCTAAACATATCAACAGCCCACACCACCCGGTCATCTTAATACCCCCACAGACATTTACATTCTTCTGATCCTTTACATCTGGGGTAATGCTTCTTCCACATCCTATACTCACTTAACGCTTACAACCTGGATACTGTCATGTAAACACAAGTAGAGAAGATTTAATAAGTTAAATGAGCCAGAGTCATGACTTGAAGGGTTTTTCCAGGACTAAAATACTGCATCAGGATGAATCAGATTCATGGGGGTCCAACCCCACCGATCAGCTGTTTGAAGAGATTGCAATGTATGAGTGCCGCAAACTCTTCACTACCTACCAAAAACAGCTCAATAGATTATAGCGTGGCTGTCCCTGGTATTGCAGATCCTTCTGATTCACTTAAACATGACTGAACTACAAATAGGCCAAGAGACTGATGAATGACATCACTGGTCGTCCCAACCATTGACGACCTTCACTTATTTGATATTGATGGCCCATCCTATAGAAGTGTCATTAGTATGTTAGACTTGGGAATCCCCTTTATGTAGTGCCTGTCTAAAAAACCTGCCTAATATCTATAGGTTCCTTAAAACTGAATCCTATACATGATATCTCACTTTGTATGAAGATAACATAGCAATGAGACTGCTTAGACTTTGTCCACATTTGGCCCATTTCAGTCAAAAAAACAGACTACAACAACCAACACAATGGGGCTCATTTACTAAGGGACCGAATGCCGCACTTTCGTCGCGTTTCCCGAATATTTCCGATTTGCCCTGAACTGCCCCGGGTTTTTGGCGCACGCGTTCGGATTGTGAAGCATCGGCGTCGGCATTCACGCGACAGAAATCGTCGGCGTGGTCGTCGGACAACCCGACGGATTCGGAAAAATAGTGGAATTTAAAAAACGAATTGTGTCTCAAGATCAAGCACTTACATGCACCAGGAAGAAGAAGGTGAACTCCGGCGGACCTTGCCGCAGCAGCGACACATGCAGGAACTCGGGCGCACGATCTTAGTGAATCCCGGCAGACCCGAAGTCTTGTCGGACAACGCACCGCGGGGTCACGACGGGACCAGGTAAGTAAATGTGCCCCAATGACTGATTGATCCCTACAACTTACAATAAGGGTTCAGTAGGTTCCACCATGGGAAAAATACCACAGAATTCCATTTTATTCTTCCTATCAAGGATCTATGAACCTTGAGAGAATTTTGAAGGTTCTGAAGAACGTGTGAACACAGCCTCGTCACAGTTATGTACCGTTACTTATGGGCCTAACACTTAGGTGTACTTGAAAAATGTTGCAAAGTATTTCATACGTATGTCACACGTAGTTCATCATGTCCTTAAAGGATTTGAGAGGCCGTGTTTAGACACCAGATAAGATGTCTCAATGTCTCATGTGGTCAAGTCTTTGCAATGTTTTCTAAAAGTGAATTCCGGCATATGATTTTGAAACTATCTGTTCCCATCTTGGGGCATGTGACTATTCTGAGGGTAATTATTTTTCCTTATGCTTTATATCTGGTTTACATAAGCAATGTTTTCTTGAATGTTTACATGGTAAATGATAGGGGTGAAGTTCATACATGGTGGACTTTTTGTAAAAAAAACTGTTGTACCTGTTCCATTAATACAAATGAAGCTTTTCCCAAATCACCTCACAAGTAACACATCATTGTGTACGCCACTATATAAGCTTTCTAGACAATGCTTCCCCGTGAGATATTATTTCAATAAAAATTCAGCATTTTCATATACTTCATGCAAATTAAGCGATCCAGGTAGTGAGGGCATGAGGGATACATGAACTGTGCACCCGTGTGACATCACATATCCAAGGATATAACGAGCTGTGCCCCTGTGTGACACTACATGACCAGGGATATATGAATCCTGCATCTGTGTGACATCACATGACCATGGGCCAATTTTTTTTCAGAGACAGTAAACAACAAAGCTTCCTGTTGAATGACAGCAAGCAGAGATGTAGAAACCCATGAACCACTTTTCATTACACAAACATTATCAACTATTTGCATTTGAAATTGGGCAATCCCTCCATTGGCTAAAAGCAAGACATATCATAAGGAAGTTATAGTTGAAAGCTGCAACCAACAAAAATTTTCCCGGTTGGTGCATAATGGAGGCAGGCCCAACCATTTTCTGCAGCTAAGAGAGGACTTTTTCACAAATATTCTAAAAAAGACCTGTGAGAAACACATACCATGCCAACGTGGTTAACTGGTCTTGTAAGGAGAGCAATAAGCGAGAAATATAAAAAGCAAAGGTAGCAGTGAGGCGTTACAGGATTATAGAGAGAAAAATAAATTCTGTAAAAAACAGTTAAAGGCAGCAAAAATAAAGACTGAGAGAAATATTGCCAAGTCTTGTATTTTATAAGTACATAAATGCTAAGAAACTAAAAATAGAAAGTGTGGACCCACTGAGGAATAACCCGGGGGTCATGGTGGAGGAAGATGAGGAAAGGGCCAATCTACTGAATGTCGCATTCATATATCTTTACCCAGGAAACTCCCATGGTGGAAGACATGATTAGGAATAATGTAAATTATCTTTGTAATGTCAACAGTTCAAATTGCCAGGCCCAGATGTCATACACCCCCGGGTTCTGTATGATCTATGTACCGTGATAGACAGACCTTTATCTTTAATATTTGAAGATTCCCTGAGAACTGGTTCTGTTCCACCGGACTGGCGCATAGAAAATGTGGTGCCAATATATAAAAAAGGATCAAAAAGTGACCCTGGAAACTACAGACCTGCGAGTCTAACTAATATAATGAGAGGGGTTTGTTAGAGATGCTATACTTAGGTATCTCACTGTACATTACATTATAACCCAGCATCAGCATGGGTTCATGATGGATCGGTCCGGTCAGACTAATCTGATTGGCTTCTATGAGGAGATAAGTTCCAGACTGGACCTCAAAGCGAATGATTCAGTGTCGCATAAAAGGTTGATACATAAAATGACAAGGCTGGGACTAGGGAAAAATCTGTGTATTTGGGTAAGTAATTAGCTTAAAGATAGAAAATAGAGGGTCGTCATTAATGGCACATTTTCAGGTTGGGTTGATGCTTCCAGTGGAGTACAACAGGGGCCAACGCTTTTTAATACTTTTATTAATGAAGTGGGTTTACACTGTCAAGTTTCAATATTTGCAGATGATACTAAGCTGTGTAAAGTAATAAATACTGAGGTTGATAGTTTAGCATTAGAGAGGGATTTGTGGAAGCTTGAGGAGTGGGCAGAAAAGTGGCTTATAAGGTTTCATGTAGATAAATGTAAAGTTATGCACTTGGGCCGTGGAAACAAAAAGTATAATTATGTTCTAAACAGTCAATTACTTGGTAAACGGCAGCTGAAAAAGACTTGGGAGTATTGGTGGATGGTAAACTTAATATTAGCGACCAGAGCCAGGCGGCTGCTGCTAAAGCAAGTTAAACCATGTATCAAGAGAGGAATAGATTCTCTTGATAAGGACATAGTTTTGCCCTTATACAAATCCCTGGTCAGACCACACATGGAATACTGTGTACAGTTTTGGCCACCAGTGTATAATAAGGACATAGTAGAACTGGAACGAATGCAGAGGAGAGCAACCAAGATTATTAGGGGAATGGGGGGATTAGAATACACTGACAGATTACAAAATTTGGGGTTAATCAGTTTAGAAAAAAGACGGCTGAGAGAAGACCTCATTACAATGTACAAATACCTGAACAAGCAGGACAAGGATCTCTCCAAAGATCTTTTTATACCTAGGCGTGTGAGCAGGACAAGGGGGCATCCTCTACACCTAGAGGAGAGGCTGTACTACCATCACCATAGACAGGGGGCATCCTATACGCCTAGAGGAGAGGCGATTCTACCATCACCATAGACAGGGGGCATCCTCTACACCTATAGGAGAGGTGATTCTACCATCCCCATAGACAGGGGGCATCCTCTACGCGAAGAGGAGAGGTGGTTTTACCATCACCATAGACAGGGGGCATCCTCTACATCTAGAAGAGAGGAGGTTCATTACCAGGACAGCCTTCACCTTGATTGTTACTGATTGGAGACACATATGTGATTGGGCTGAGCCCCGCCCCCAGACATTTGCATTGCGTGTAAACACCTCAGGGTACCACACCCTGAACATTAAATCCATATGATCCTTTTTTTCTTTACTTGAAAGTATCGTATCGGTATCGAGTTCTCTGGGTATCAGTATCACACTCAAAATTCTGGTATCGGTGCAAACCCACTCCATATCTACTGCTGATTTCTGAGCCGGTTCGATACATTAATAAAAAAACTGTTTTGGGTCATTTGCTACAAACTATCATTTCTAGTAAGAAGATGCTGGAGATAACAGTAACATCATCTCTGATAAGACCATGGGCAGAAGTGGTGGTGGTGCAGATGAGACAACAGGACAGGGGTGAAGGGTATAGATCCAGGGAAGAGGGAATAGATCCAAAATTCGATTACAGCAAGCGCATGGGTATCACTAGGAGAGGATGGACCCCAGAGCAGATTGCCCTTCAAAAAATATGTATATTTGTATACCCACACATTACAATTACACACATTTATACGCCTAGAGGAGAGGAGGTTCTATCATCACCATAGACAGGGGGCATCCTCTACACCTAGAGGAGAGGAGGTTCTACCATCACCATAGACAGGGGACATCCTCTACACCTAGAGGAGAGGAGGATCTACCATCACTATAGACAGGAGGCATCCTCTACACCTAGAGGAGAGGAGGTTCTACCATCACCATAGACAGGGGGCATCCTCTACACCTAGAGGAGAGGAGGTTCTACCATCCCCATAGACAGGGGACATCCTCTACACCTAGAGGAGAGGAGGTTCTACCATCACCATAGACGTAGAGGATGCCCGTGTCCTATGGTGATTAGAGCCCCCTCCTCTAGGTTTAGTGGGATGCCCCCTGTCTATGGTGATGGTAAACCTCCTCTCCCTCTAGTGTAGAGGAGGCTCCTTGTCTATAGTGATGTAGAGAGCCTCCTCTCCTCTAGGTGTAGAGGATGCTCCCTGTCTATTGTGATGGTAGAACCTCCTCTCCTCTAGGTGTAGAGGATGCCCCGGTCTATGGAGATGGTAGAACCTCCTCTCTTCTAGATGTAGAGGATGCCCCCTGTCTATGGTGATTAGAGCCTCCTCTCCTCTAGGTGTAGTGGATGCCCCCTGTCTATGGTGATGGTAGAACCTCCTCTCCTCTAGGTGTAGAGGATGCCTCCTGTCTATAGTGATGGTAGAGCCTCCTCTCCTCTAGTGTAGAGATGCCCCCTGTCTATGGTGATGGTAGAACCACCTCTCCTCTAGGTGTAGAGGATGCCCCCGGTCTATGGAGATGTAGAACCCTCCTCTCTTCTAGATGTAGAGGATGCCCCTGTCTATGTGATGGTAAAACCACCTCTCCTCTCGCGTAGAGGATGCCCCTGTCTAGGGGATGTAGAATCCCTCTCCATGTGGTGAGGATGCGCCCCGGTCTATGGTGATGGTAGAATCGCTCTCCTCTAGGCGTATAGGATGCCCCCTTTCTATGGTGATGGTAGTACAGCCCTCCTCTAGGTGTAGAGGATGGCCCCTTGTCCTCTCACACGCCTATGTATAAAAAGATCTTTGGAGAGATCCTTGTCCTGCTTGTTCAGGTATTTGTACATTGTAATGAGGTCTTCTCTCAGCCGTCTTTTTTCTAAACTGATTAACCCCAAATTTGTAATCTGTCAGTGTATTCTAATCCCCCGCATTCCCCTATAATCTTGGTTGCTCTCCTCTGCATTCGTTCCAGTTCTACTATGTCCTTATTACACTGGTGGCCAAAACTGTACACAGTATTCCATGTGTGTCTTACCAGGGATTTGTATAAGGGCAAAACTATGTCCTTATCAAGAGAATCTATTCCTCTCTTGATACATGGTTTAACTTGCTTTAGCAGCACAGCCGCGCTCTGGTCGCTAATATTAAGTTTACCATCCACCAATACTCCCAAGTCTTTTTCAGCTGCGTGCCGTTTACCAGTAATTGACTGTTTAGAACTAATTATACTTTTTGTTTCCACGCCCGGCCCAAGTGCATAACTTACATTTATCTACATGAAACCTTATAAGCCACTTTTCTGCCCACTCCTCAAGCTTCCACAAATCCCCTCTCAATGCTAAACTATCAACCTCAGTATTTTTACTTACAACAGCTTAGTATCATCTGCAATATTGAATTGACAGTGTAAACCCACTTCATTAATAAAGTATTAAAAAGCGTTGGCCCCTGTTGTACTCCACTGAAGCATCAACCCAACCTGAAAATGTGCCATTATGACACCCTACCTAGAGGAGAGGAGGTTCTACCATCACCATAGACAGGGGGCATCCTCTCAAAGGAGAGGTGGTTCTACCATCGTGGGTCTAATATCACGGGTTATGGGGAAAAAACATTTGTTTAATTCTTAAAGGTTGGACTTGATGGACTTGCATCTTTTTCCAGCCTTATATACTATGATTTTAGGGTCATATTTTGGGACCTTTGGGATACAGATGATTTAGTAGGACCATCTGACCATCAAATCCCTATGACGTGTCTGGTTGAGGTTTCTTTGGGATATATCCAAGGAACCTGAACCTTATTGGGGGAAGCAGGATGTTAGCTTTCAAAAGAACAAAAATTTCATCCGATAAAGCTACTTTTCCCAATTAAACAAAGGGTCTCAAAAAAATCAATCCCTAAACATTAACATCCATAGTGCCATGTTACTAATTTCTTGAAACGTTCCCACAGTCTGGAAAGATCTGTAAGTGAAACAATGCGAAGTGCCAGGAATTGCTGAGAAAAACATTGTTTGTTTTGTATGATTGTAAACAGATATTACAGTGACTATTGCACTGATGATCCTTAATTAGAAGTGGATCTCCAGTTTGTTTGTAGGACAGGTCTGTACTTGTTGGCCTCTGCAAATACTAGGTAGACTCTGTGAAGTCACTGGGTGCTTGCAGCTCTTTCAATGAGCGGCATGAAAAGTGTTTGTAATCAGGGTCATTCCCAAGGTAACGGGGACTCGGCAGCCATGTGAGACACAGAGGCTCCTCTTACAGGAGTGAGGAGGAAAACAGGCAGAGGAGAACTGGAGAGAGAGAGAAAAGCTCATGATACAGACTAGAAGATCCTACAAAAATCCACTCGAAAAGAGCTCATCGGAAACTGAAGGATGGTAGAAGACTTTAAGATCCAGCCACTTTAAGAAGACATCAATCTAGAGGTACAGATACTGCATCTATACAATCGTTAGCAACTAACAACAAAGTGAGAGATACACAAGATTCTTGGTGGCTTCAACAAAACTTCTTCAAGACCAAAATATGACAAATATGTAACCGAGGATGGAGAACAAGTGTTTAGGATTAAGGTGTCTGATCGGTTAAGAAAAGTCTACGAAGAGTTTATTAGGCGCCAGAGACTGGGGAAGGGGGCGACGAGACGAAAGTGAGAGACGTTCATGTGTGGGACAAAGAGTTCAGCTATAACTGAATCAAGGCCTACATCTACATGAAGGAAGGTCGGTGAGGGTCTTTGTATTGTGGATGAAGTTTTTGTCTCCCCAGGCTGGAAATAACCATACAAGATTACGTGAGTTGGTTCTACCTTCTAGTAAACTTTATTATTTTTAATGTTATAGTTAGCAAACATCTCCTCCATCCTTTATCTCCGTAGTCAGATCTTCAGATTCACATTGTTTATCCTGGCAGGGGAGATCATCTTACGCGAAGGTAGTTTTTGTGGTGGATATACACGAGCCCCCACTCTCAGCATATTTATGAGTTTCTGTACTTTATGCTATTTGTAGCTTCACGAGGTTATTTGTTCGGGACATGGGGTTAGCATCAGGTTCAGGACACGGAGAGCACGACAGGAGCTCTAATTTATAGTCCCTGCATCGGATTTGCAAGTTGAAAAAGTTGGGTTGATGTTAAAATGATGTGAATGGAAAGATGCTTTGTGTAGTTGCAGGTGTAGGTGAAGTTGTGTAGATCAAAAAAACAAAAATATGTGATTATATATTTTATCTTATATATATATATATATTAAATTATATATATGATACGAAAAAATCGCAGCACTCCGAAATTTCAATAAAAGCAAAAAAACATACTTTTTATTCCAACATGTGTCCGCTATATATAGAAAATTGTTTTATATATATATATATATATATATATATATATATATACTATATATTTTATATATTAAATATGTGACCATATAAATCTGTGTCACTATGTTATAGAACAGGAAGTGCCGAGTGATGACTGATATAAGAGCTGACTGTTCTTAAGCAGTTTGTTCTTAAGTTGAATTTGGATGTAAATAGTAACTGTATATTTTATCATTGTAGATCCAGAAAATTATTTTTTTTTGACTCACTGACAATTGAATTTTCAAATATTTTTGCTGTAATGGCACCAAGGATTATCAATAAAGCTTCATTACAGACTACTTACAGCTGATCATTACAGTCTGGGACTATAATAAAGCATTCAGAGAACTTCACCAAAGGTCACAGTGGGCAGAGGGGTCCGTCTGTAACTAGGGGTCGAGTGTCCTTAAAGGGGTTATCCGGGTTTAAAAATCTTTTTATGGCCGGGCTGGGGAGGGCTAGTTAAACATAATAAACATGGACTTACCTCCTCCGGCGCCGCCGATGTCCCGCGCCGCGGTCACTTCGATCCGTGCCCCTGTAAACAAACAGGGGCACGGAAGCCGCGCACAGGGAGCTTCCGGTCCGCGTTGTGGACGGCTCCTCCCATCCATCCCTATCTCTCAGCGTTGTAAGCGCTGGGAGATGGTGCGCATGGGAGCATCCGGCCGGCCGGAAGCTCCCTGTGCGCCGGTGTAATGAAACCGGCGCACGGAGAAGACAGGCCGCGGCGCTGGACATCGGCAGCACCGGAGGAGGTAAGTACATGTTTATTGTGTTTAAATAGCCCTCCCCAGCCCGGCCATAAAAAAATTTTTAAGCCCGGATAACCCCTTTAAGTAGGGGACCGCCTGTATAGTTTTGTGATAAGACATTTAATTTACCTTGTATTTATTTATTGAAATAAATTATTTTGGGAGTTTAGTAGGCGGATTAACTCAATGACTGATAAATATTTGCTAAAACTTTGTAAAGGAATAGGCAAAATATACAGAAACAAAATATATAACCTGAAACAGTAGATTAGATTATTTTTCATTGATGTAACTCTAATGTATATTGCCAACTTTAGCCTCCTTCATTACCAAATTACAGGCACTCCCAGGGTTATGTACAAGATAAGTTCTTTAGGTTTGTTCTTAAGTTCAATTTGTATGTAAGTCAGAACTGGTATATTTTATAATTGTAGCTCCAGACAAAATCCTTTTGTTTTATCCCCACGAAATTGGATTTTGATAGTCATGTCAAACATTACAGACACTTTACAGCTGATCATTGCAGCCTGGGGCTATAGTAACATCCAGAGATCTTCACCTGAGATCACAGGGGGCAGAGAGGTCCGTCGGTAACTTGGGGTGTCCTTAAGAAGGCCTGTAGTGTCATATGTTTGGTTATATTTCAGGAGCATAAAGTAGAATATGCAGCACTTTGCAAAAGTTATAGGCAGGTGTGAAAATTCTGCAAAGTAAAAGTAGAATAAAAATAAAAGTGGCAATAGTTTATTTTCAATTAACAAAAATAAAGTAAATGATCTTAATTAGATAAATATTTGGTGGGACCCCCCTTTCCCTGCATCCAGTCTGCTGGGAATTCAGCGGGGAGGTTGTTCCAAACATCTTAATAGAAATCTACCATCAAAATCCATCATGGTAAACCAGGAGCACTTTCTCATAGATCCAAGCATTGTGACTCTGGTCATCTTTTAATACTCGTTTTCCAGGGCCTCCTTCCCTCATTACTTGTATAATTATTCTAATGAGCCAGAAAGGTTCTGGGGGTTGTTACCAGAGCCCTTCCTGTAACACTGTGCAGAAGCACTTCCCCCTCCCACTGTGTGATATGACATCAGACAGAGGAAGGAGGAAGTGTCGAGGGAGCAAGGAGGAAGATGAGACAATGTAACACTCTTTGAAGCAACAGCATGGAATGGCTCTGGTAAAACCCCTCGGAGCCCTTTAACATAATTATAATAGCTGTTTTTGGGAGGAAGGTGGCCATGGATAACAAATATAAGAAGATTATCACAGTCACGGTGCCTGGTTTATCATGATGGATTTTGATGGAAAATTTACTTTAAAGAGTGAACCACAGATCCTCAGTGGATAGAAACTTTCTCAAATCCTTTGTATCTTCATGGAATTCCATACAGATTGGATGACGTTTTCATCAGGTCTCTGTAAGGCTGCATTCACACACATGTATGGGGGACGTATATACAGCCGATATACGTCCCCCATACACTTCTATGGGCTCACGGCATGGTACGGGAGCGGTGCGGTGCAGCACATGTGCGGCACCATACTGCTCCGTACCCCGGGAAAAGATAGGACATGTCCTATCTTTTCCCGTATTGCGGCGCCGTCGCCCATTTGTTCCTATGTAGAGGGGCGGGGGTGAGCTGCGCTCACCTCCTCCTCCTCTCCCCGCGCTGCCGTGTGCCCGCCGTGCTACGGTGCGGCGGGCAACAGCAGTGTGCATGTAGCCTTAGGGGCATATCTATATCATAAACTGCAAGGTGGTCACATAGTTTGGTAACTCCAAACGTCAATCTGATTGACATTTGAAAAATTTTCATTTACTAAATAACAATATTTGAATTTTTTTTTTTTTTAATAATTCTGACTTCATACAGAGTACATAGCTCTGCACAAGTCCTGATTCTCTGATGGGAGCTCTTGAGCCTGAAGTGTACTCTGCTTCATTGCTATGTCACGATTTCCTCAGGTCTTTCTACTTGTCACATAACGAGCATTTTCCATAGCGAGTCTCAAAAAGTGATCAGCTGCTACACATGTTATATAGTATAGTTCAGTCTTTTTTCTGTAGTCTCTTCATGTGATATAATGTACAGTGTACAAATGTAATATCTAAAGTGTTGACTAGAGATGAGCGAGCACTAAAATGCTCGGGTGCTCGTTATTCGAGACGAACTTTTCCCGATGCTCGAGTGCTCGTATCGATTAACGAACCCCATTGAAGTCAATGGGAGACTCAAGCATTTTTCATGGGGACCAAGGCTCTGCAATAAAATGTGTCATTTCATTGAGAAATAAGGAAGTCAGTCCTGTTTGTTTGTTTCTTTGTATTCAATGGAATATTTCTGGAACTTCAAAAATGACCCGTGTTAGACATCTGCAATGTGTTCTTCACACATATTGTTCTTCACATACTATTGTGAAGAACACCGTTCTGCACTTGTGTCTTCTGATGAGTTAGAAGATGTACGGAAACATCTGCAATGTGTTCTTCAGTGAAGAACACATTGCAGATTATTCCATACATCTGCCAACTTATCAGAAGACATGAGTGCAGAACGGTGGCACTGTTCTTCACTGAGTTTTCTTAAGTGAATGCTCGTTCTCGAGCTGGCGAAATACTCGTCCGAGCAATGAGCCGTTTCGAGTAGGCTAATACTCGAACGAGCATCAAGCTCGGACAAGTATACTCACTCATCTCTAGTGTTGACCCATACAAAATTGTAGACCTTCACAAGGCTGGGATGGGCTACAGGACAATAGGTAAGCAGCTTGGTGAGAAGGCAACAAGCGTTGTTTCAATTATTAGAAAATGGAAGAGACACAAGAGGATTGTCAATCTTCCTCGTTCTGGGGCCCCATGCAAGATCTCGTCTTGTGGGGTAAGGACGATTCTGAGAAAGGTCAGGAATAAGTCCAGAACTACACAGGAGGAGCTGGTCAATGACCTGAAGTGAGCCTCCAAGAATACTGTTAGTAACACTAACCTGCAGGGTTTGCAAGGCCCCCTGCTCACACCAGCACATGTCCAGGCCCATTTAAGGTTCACAAATGACAATAGAACTCTTGGGTATCAACTTTAGTCATCATAACAAAGTAGCCAAGTGAGAAGAGTGTTTGAAGGAAGAAGAAAGATCCTCACAACCCCAAAAACACAGACCCAACCATTGAGAATTGGGTTGGAAACATCATATGTTGGGGTGATTTTCTGCAAAGGTGTCAGGATGACTGCATCATATTGAAGGGAGGATGGATGGGGCCATGTATTGCAAGACTTATAAATAATAAAAATAGAAAGGTTCAGCTCACCACTCTTGTTGTTTCTGCCGATGGATGGACGTGCTGTGGTAACAGAGGTAACTTGCGAAAGAAAAGGAGGGTTTGTCCAGCATCCAGGCCGAAGGAAACTTCAGTAATCTTCCATTATAAAAAATTCCACTTTATTCAAATATCTTTAAAAACAGTAGAGACGTCTTATAACATAGCAAATCTGACGCCTTTCGGACCCTGTTCAGTCCTTAGTCGTAGCCTGATTTGCTATGTTATGGGACGTCTCTACTGTTTTTAAAGATATTTGAATAAAGTGGAATTCTTATAATGGAAGATTACTGAAGTTTCCTTCGGCCTGGATGCTGGACAAACCCTCCTTTTCTATTGCGAGACTTAGGTCAACAACTTTCTTTCCTTCAATAAGAGTATTGACAATGAGTCATGGATGGGTCTTCAAGGTCTTCAGGAGCCAACTAAGCCAAGCATATTGGGCATATGAAAAGGCTACCTCCTGGGTACTTACAATAGTGGCACAACCAGTGGCATAAACTGTGGAATACTTGTTCATGTAGACTCTTCCCAGGAGATGATTAGATATTTCTCTCCGTACTCTATATAGCTATGTCAGTGGCTTTGCGAGGTCAAAACTATTATCAGACCCGCTTTAAAATATTTCTGATTTTGCAGAAACAGCTTCAGATGTATAAATAACTAAGAACATAAAAGGTTATTTTTATAGTTCACATTCACAGGAAGGGGCCTCGGAAGACTTTGCTGTTGCCTTTCCATCTCTCACTCATTATATGCAACGAGAAGAATAGGAGAGATTTGCATCTAAAAATATTTCGGTTTAGCATCTCTAGCACTCTCGTAGTTACATAATAGGAGGGTGTGTGAGGGTGTTGATCTTTGGAGGCTTGTCTCTTGTGACTCTGTTAGTGAGGATATAGCTAATGTAAGAAGAGCAGAGTCATAAGGTCTGAGGCGAGACAACTTGTGGTACAGGGAGTAAGGTGTAAGACTTATCATATGACTGTGCCGAGCAATCATTGACTGTAATCTACAGTACAGACCAAAAGTTTGGACACGCCTTCATATTCAAAGAGTTTTCTGTATTTTCATGACTATAAAAGTCAGTAGTAAATTGTAGATTCACACTGAAGGCGTCAAAAGGCATCATATACTTAACAAAAAAGTCTGAAACAACTGAAAATGTGTCTTATATTCAGGTTCTTCAAAGTAGCCAGATTTTGCTGTGATTACTGCTTTGCCTACTCTTGGCATTCTCTTGATGAGGTAGCAATGGTCTTCCAACAGTCTTGAAGGATTTCCCAGAGATGCTAAGCACTTGGCCCTTTTGCCTTCACTCTGTGGTCCAGCTCACCCCAAACCATCTTGATTGGGTACAGGTTTGGTGATTGTGGAGGCCAGGTCATCTCCATCACTCTCCTTCTTGGTCATATAGCCCTTACATAGCCTGGAGGTGTGTTTTGGGTCATTGTCCTGTTAAAAAATAAGTGATGGTCCAACTAAACGCAAACTGGATGGAATAGCATGCCCCTGCAAGATGCTGTGATAACCATGCTGAATCAGTATGAATCCCGAGCAGTGTCACCAGCAAAGCCCCCCCCCCCCCCACACCAGGCATGTAGAGTCCATTCCTTTATCTTTTCAGCGTGACACAAAGACACCGTGGTTGGAACCAAAGATCTCAAATTTGGCCTCGTCAGACCAAGGCACAGATTTCCACTGGTCTTATGTCCATTCCTTGTGTTCTTTATCCCAAACAAGTCTCTTCTGCTGATAGACCTCTGTGTGGCATTGACCTGGTCTCTAACCTGAGCTGCTGTTATCCCACGATTTCTGAGGCTGGTGACTCGGATGAACTTATCCACCGCAGCAGAGGGGACACTTGGTCTTCCTTTCCTGGGTCGGTCCTCATGTCAGCCAGTTTCTTTGTAGCACTTGATGGTTTTTGCAACTGTACTTGGGGACATTTTCAAAGTTTTCCCAATTTTTCGGACTGACGGACCTTAATTTCTTAAAGTAATGATGGCCGCTCATTTTTCTTTACTGCTTTTTTTCTAGCCATAATACAAATTCTACCAGTCTATTCAGTAGGACTATCAGCTTTGTATCCACCTGACTTCTGCAGAACACAACTGATGGACCCAACCCCATTTATAAAGCAAGATATCCCACTTATTAAAACTGACAGGGCACCTGTGAAGTGAAAACATTTTCTAGTGACTACCTCTTGAAGCTGGCAAGATTGGCAAGAGTGTGCAAAGCAGTAATCAAAGTAAAAGGAACCTAGAATATAAGACATATTTTTAGTTGTTTCACACTTTTTTGTGTGAAGCCTTCAGTGTGAATGTATAAATTTCATAGTCAAGAAAATACAGAAAACTCTTTGAACGAGAAGGTGTGTCCAAACTTTTGGTCTGTGATGTATATGTGCATATAATCCATGCATCTGTGTGGTTATCAAATTGTGTAGTATAAAAATATGCAAGGGTACACAGGTTTAGACTCTGTGTACCCCTGAGGTCGCTTGTTGTAGCCAAACACGTCAGGGGGGTTTAGTTCTTAGCTGTTTTTTCAATTTTTATTTCAGGCGGTGGAAAGTGTTAGAATCCAACTGGTTTGACTTCTAGGCAGACCAGCTACTGATAAGGATTCATAGCAATTATAAATGATACTGATCTCTATTTTATACAACTGAGCTAAGAATTTGAGTTCTAACAAGGGGACGTTTCCTCTCTAAGGATGAGAGAAGTCAGTACAGTCCCTACAGTAATTATAGAGATAGTTACCTGATCAATAATATAAGAGAAACACTACTGCATCTAGATGTATTTTTTAACCTTTTGGTGTTAATAATAAGAATTCAGTTAATAAAAGTTAAGTTCTCATCTAGTAGGATAATACGATCTCTTCACTATTAATAGGGCATCTAGTGCCTCTAAATGAGTTTTTTGAAAAAGATAAATCAATCGAGACACAGGAGGTTGGTGGCGATCTCTAAAGTAACACTAAGGATGTGATGAGCTCCAAAATTTTGGAACTTCCTTCACTGAAAGATCCTGGGTAAATATCTGACACCCAAGGGTGTCGATCATTTTTAGCCATAACAAAGGAATTTTTGTATATTCTCCAAAGAACTTTACTAATGAAGTTCTCAGTTGCAGCCAACATTAATAGATCTCTGCCAGATTCTGTCCATATTGCAACTAAAATGCTGCCTGCATGGCAAGGTTTAGATCTCTGAATTCTCATCCGAAGAAATGCCGGATCACACAAGGGTCCGCGTTTATTGAAGCCCCTGCGCCAGTTTTCTTGTCTGACTTTCTTGTCTGCTTGCAGAAGTCTTTAGAAAGTGTCAAAGGGGTACTTTGCCTGTGTAGTGTACAGGGTGCGCCAGATTCAGTAATTGTGGCGCACGTTCTTCATGAATCTGGCGTCCCCGCACTGCTCCGACAACTATTTTTTAGTGCACCTTTAACATAGGGCATGCATCACACTTCTGTGGGACACTGCATGACAAATGTGTCACACGGTCATACTGTGGACTGGAACGCCATTGCTGTACAGAATTTTGTGTCACGTCGGGTACAGTGCAGCCAGCACCACAAATAATGCAGTTTGCCTTAATAGAATGTGCAAAGTCAGATTTTAAGACACTGCTACAGGGGCTTTAATAAATGTGGGCCAAAATTCAGCACTGAAAGGGGCACTCCGTTGCACAGTCGCACTGTGAGCCACATTTATCATGCAGAGTCGCTGGCACTGGGCTCCATAAATGTTCATGGAGCCTGGAGCCCTTCAAGCTAATTTGCATAATTAGAAAACCTTTATTTCTAAAAATAACTAGGCCATAAGAGGCTACAAGACGAGCGGTTCCTGACAGAGAGGGCACACACCTGTGTCAGGCTTCTGGGGCAGTGAACCCCCTGGACCACAGCGGAAAATGACAGAAGCCGACACCTGGGACCGGGAATCTAAGTGGCACCCGGTCTTCACCAGAGCCCACCGGAAAAGCAGGTTGGTCTTGCTGCGGTGTGGTGCCACCAGGTCATTCCACAGGTGTGACTTGTCCGCGGTGGCAGCCAAGGTCGCGGTACAGAATTAGCAGGCAATCTCATAGCCGGGGACAGGCAGTTGGTCAAGTCAGGCAGCAATGGATCGAAGTCAGGGATGGAGCAGGAGGTCAGGGCTGGCAGCAGAGGATGGGGTCAAGAACAGGTCTGAGATCGCAACAGGAAATCAAAACACAAGCACAAGGCACAGGGAACAGCTTTCTCATCGGCAATAGCATGAAGATCCATCAGGGAATGCTGGGAGATGCCGGGCTTTATCCATTTCCTGAAAAGGGCCATCACCAATTAGTGGTGCGCTGGCCCTTTAAATCTTCGAATGCCGGCGCAAGCACGCCCTAAGCAGGGGCACACGCGCACTGACCAGCTAGGATGGGAGATGGAACACGGAGAGGTAAGTGAGGTCCGGGGGAGTGGAAAGGGTCGGCGCCACAGGGAGGGGCATGGGTGCACCTGCGATCCGAGATGGGGATCGCAGGGGCGCCTATGACAACCTGCATGTCAGTGGTAGATGTCCTGGACATCCTGGTGGTAGATGTCCTGTAAATCCTCATACATACCTTTAAAAAACTTAAAATACAACCCTATAACTTTGTAATATCCTACCCTTTTCCACCTAGGGATCCCCTGTTCATGTAAAGCTTCTATAGTAGTATCTCTTATACACTGAGTATTTGATACATTGCATGCCATTTATACATTCCTCTACTCCATCCTGTCCTGTGTTGGGGAGGTGTTATTACGTACTACATAATTTAGGGATTTAAAGTTTTCACTTAATCACGGCTTCGTGTCAAATGCTACACCCACTGACCTTATTTTTCAATCATTAGTTGCCATTGCCAGCCAGGTCTATTGTGTGCAATGTGATTACAAGGCATTGTAAAGTAACCGCAAATCAATAAGGTGAAATACGGTCCCAGCACAGAAACTATAAATAAATATTCATCATGATTCACAATGGAAGATAAAGTAGGACAGAATCGTTACTTCTGAGAAAGTATTGGCTAATTGTTCGGGGCAGGTGACTTGTATTGGAGCTGATATCATGAAAGTCACATTTCCACTGTTATAATATTAAATTAATGCAGAAACTCAATATTGATAAGAGAAGAAAAGTGTTAAAATCCCGCTGTTTACATATGTTTTTGTTGGAAGGAGACTGTCAATAATTATAAATCAAGAACTTATTAGATATTCATTAGTCGATTCTCACATTGCAGGCATAAACTAGACTATATGACTAAGTCTACGACATGGTCGCTTATAGTGTTGGGTCTAAGACCCTTCCGACTTGTGGGTATGCCAATGTCCATTCAGTGTCGGGGGTATGAGCACACAATGTTTTTTTTGGCCAAGATTTTTAAGTGTTCCCACACGATGTAAAACTTTAGCAAGAAGTCTCCAAGTGACTTTAGAGGGAAATTGCACCTACTTTTCAAACAACCAAAGAATTGTAGTTTTATCAAGTTTAACACACATGCCCTGTATACAGGAAGGGGGAAAATGTATAAACACAAGGGGTCCAACAGCTAAGAGTCCCCCCCCTCCCGCATGATCTAGAATGGGGGACTTAACCTCCAGAACCTGTGGAAAAATTGCAAGCTTTAGTAAGCCGATCAATAGCAGTCAATGGAGCACAGGACAAGCTCGTCGGGGCAAGTCTGGGGACTGACAGGGGGGAGTAGATAAACGTTAAACCTGATACAACCCCTTAAAGTGGCTTGTAATAACCACAGCAGTATGCTCCACTGTTAGGCTACATGCACACACATGTATGGGGGACGTATATACGGCGCTATGGGCTCACGGCCCTGTACGGGAGCGGTACGGAGCGTACCACTCCATAGCGCGGAGCACAGTGCACCATATGTTCCTATGGAGAGGGGTGGGGGTGAGCAGCGCTCACCTCCTCCTCCTCTCCCCGCACGCTGCCGTGTGCCCGCCGTGCCACAGTATGGCGGGCAAAGGCAGTGTGCATGTAGCCTTATATTAATAATACTTGAACTAGGTGTGAGCATATCCTAAAAGTGAACCAAGGTGTTATTCCAAGACACATCCTCTATATGTCTTTGTCCATACACTGTTGAATAAAGAATTTGGATAGTATACCAGCGATTGTCGTCTCTCCTTCTACTCGGTTGATTTATAAGCTGTTGTCGTTGTGGGGTAGATGCACCACAAGATGCACCGCAGCCTAAAGCTCATTACCCACAAGTGAGTTTGGTCACACAAACTTACACCTTGCGTTTGTGGAACTTAGAATCATTGAACTGTACTCAGCCTGTTCACTTCAATATTTCCAGGTTCAGTCTGGAAAATCCTGCAAATGCACAGGTCAAGGTTGTCGGACCAAACTTTGTAGCAACTGGCTTCAGTTTTAACTGCAACACTCCAAGTGAAGTGGGGAATAAGGCTACATACACGCGATGTATGCCCGCCGTACTGTAGTACGGCGGGCATACATCGGCACTGCGGAGAGGAGCAGGGGATGAGCGCAGCTCACCCCCGCCCCTCTCCATAGGACTATACAGCGCACGGCGCCCTATCACGTATAAAGATAGGACATGTCCTATCTTTCTAAGGGCTACGGAGCGGTATGGTGCTGCACGTGTGCTGCACTGTAATGCTACAGTACGGTGCCGTGAGCCCATAGGAGTGTATGGGGGACGTATATCGGCCGTATATACGCCGACCGTATATACGTCCCCTATACATGTGTGTGAATGTAGCCTAAGATGTGGTGGTTGCTATAACTTGGCTACAACCAGATGGTGCATCAACCAAATGGGGTGATTACCTTGTAATGTTATTTTCGAAGATCACTATGCAGCTTATTTTTAGTAAAGTATAATGCTAATGGTAGGGGATACAAAGACATTTTAGCCTTTTGCTATATGTAAGGTTTTTGAGAAGGTTTGCAGCCAGCGAATTTTCACTTGGAAAGTGGCCGGCTGTGGTTTTTTCTACACCAGGCAGCAGGCCGAAGCCTCTTTATGTATCGGGCTGCACCATAGCAGCGGTGTGGCTATCATACGCCGGCACACAATAAATAACCCCAAAATATTAAAAGGTTTGGTGTGAAAAAACTCAAGTGGCCATGCACAGTCCTGGCCTGAACAAGTTTTGGGTTAACTGTAATACCAAATGGGAGCTAAGCCAGAATCAGTGACTGACCTCGCAATCGCTCTTTTGGATGAATAAGCACAAATTCCCACAGATATCTTTAATAACCCCGACCTCTCTTATACTGAAAATGTAGAGGTTCTATGATGCAGTATACTGTGTTTAGTTCTAAATCATACATTATCATATTGGGGCTTATTTATTAAGGGTCGCGTATCGCAATTTTGTCGGACTGTGCGCCGTTTGACAGGTATTTAACAGGGGCTTGCACTAGCTTTTATGCAACAAAAATGGGGGGGGCGTTCTGTTGGCAATCCAACTGATTCGGACTGAGCACGGGATTTAAGATTTAAATTGTGTCGCGAGATAATGCACTAACATACACAGGAAGGAAGATGGTGAACTCCGGCGGACCTGAGCGGGGAAGCGACACATGCAGGATATCGGGCGCACAATCTTAGTGAATAGCGGCACAGTGCATTATACTCGGACATTGCACTTTCGGTGAACTCTGCGGACCGGGTAAGTAAATGCACACCATTATATTCATCAGATGACAATGCCATATCATATGGCATTGGCGGAAATTCCATGTTTGAATGCAATATCATACATGCTTGATACCACATGGAAGCAATGTTTCTCTATATTTGATGAAATCAAAGAGATGTTTTATGGGGAGGCTAAGCTTCTAAGATTGATGCTCTATATCAGTGATGGTGAACCTTTTAGAGACCGAGTGCCCAAACTACAACAAAGACCCGCTTATTTATCGCAAAGCGCCAACACAGAAATTTTATTTGTGATTTATACTCCCTGCTCTGTCACAGCTTTCATTCATAATCACACCCTGAGGACACCAATAAAGCAGAAAATAGAAGAAATTTGCATGATCATTGTAGCTTCCCTCCAGGGTCCCATAAACAGAAAGAATTGTCAGGACCGGAGCAGGTACAATGGTAATCCAGATCTGTCCAAACCTTCCCACACCTCCAGTAGTCCCAGGTAGCACTGTCACTTTAAAATTGCTCTGTGCACAGCAAGTCCTGGGCTGTCTGGGACTGCAGGAAGATACCTGGAGTTCTCTCTGGTGATGGCCTGGGTGCCCACTGAAAGGGCTCTGAGTGCCGCCTCTGGCACTCGTGCCATAGGTTCGCCACCACTGCTCTATATCAACACCAGAGGCACAAAAGACTTTTACTGGCCTGAACAAAGCCTCAGTGAGGTCAGCGACAGCACGTAATGTGACTGAAGCCACAACACAAACATTTATAAGTAGCGGTGAGATAATCGTAGAACTTCAGTTGTGCTAAATTCTGCTGTCCCAGCATGCTGAACATTTCCAGACATTATTGCCTAAAACATAAAGGTAGAGAAAGGCTAACTTATACTAAAAGCTGTGAATCTGTATCTGTCAAATACGACAAATAAATTATAGATTTTGTGAAATGACATTTTTTTTCACTCTCAAGGATCTTATAGGAAATCTACTATCACAGTCAAGCATGATAAACCAGGGACATTACTCATAGATCCAGGCACCGTGACTGTGGTAATCTCATTATATTTGTTATACATGGCCTTCTTCATTGTAAAATCAACTTTTACAATTATGTTAATGAGTCAGAATATAACAAATAGAAGATTACCACATTCGCGGAGCCTGAATCTACGAGCAAGTTTCCCTGATTTATCATGATGGATTATAATGGTAGATTTTCTGTAATCGGTGATCAGTCCTTCTTTCTACTCTCTTGGAAACCTCTCACCCTTCTCACTGTAGAGAGATCAGAGAGGACTCTATTTATATGGATGTTTGGTGTGAAATGTGATCTAGTATCAGTGTCCAAATGCTAATTTGTCCATTAGTGACACATGAGAAAAAAAGCTTTCACTCTAATTTATAGCCTATAAGGTCAAATGTAGAAGTATTGGTTTACATCCCGAGACACACAACAAATATAAGTGATGAATTGATTACATATCTTTATCTAATCTTCCTACTTCTCTTCCTACAGGCCAAGCTGGGATTGTCACTTGCACTCGATCACTTTCAATATGTCTCACTTATCTTCTACCCTGAAGAGATATACGGACTCCGACTACTCAAAAAGTTATGTTGGATACAGTTCGTATGCTTCCAACCACGGTTCTTCATACAGTGACCGAAATAAACTTTCTTATAAGACCAATATGAACAGCTCCTACTACAATAGTTCTCCCCTTCGCTCTTATGGAGATCTTGACAGGAGCCTTCCACCCCTGGATTCATCCACAAAGAGGACTGACATCTTAGCACGTTCTCCATCTAAATATACACCGAGTGCGTACTCCCATGGATACAACAGCAGCTATTCTAGCTTTCAATCATCTCCCATCAGCTCACTGTCTCGTAAAAAGTCATCCAGTCACACAGACCTGTCCCTTGGATTTTCTGAACTACGTACCTCAGATACTTATTACCCTCACAGCCCGGCACTGACACGATCACGACACGATTTGGAAAGTATTACTCGGACTTCCCGTGCTTCCAACAACACAGAGTATGGAGACGTCTATAGAAAGAAAGGAGGCCTCACTAATGGATATGGTCTGTCTTATGCAGCTGCACCAGAACCTGTCGTTTCACTTACAAAGTCCACATCACGGTTCCCGTACTCGTATGACAAAAATGAGGGATCCACCGGTAAAGAGGCGCAGGTAGGTGTTATGTTACCATAACTTGTACATCAGTCATAAAGCTTCTTTCAAGTAAAAAAAACAGTAAGCTGGAGAGTGGATTCAGAAAGATCTTATAGTAACTAGAGCCTTTAGGATGTATAGAGATAGAGCTCAGTGGTTTTGTGGACGTAGGGTAGCTCCACAGATCCCAGAGATTTGAAGGGTACAATCCACCTACCGTAACTTCTATCGATAACACATGAGTACATAATAGAATCATACGAAAGTTATTATTAGGAAATGAAAACCTCATATGAAGAATATTCAACAGATTAGTTGGTCAGTTGTTTACCAAAAATGAAGCCAAAATGGAAAAGCCATGTGTGAAAAAAACGCATTGCGCCCCCAAGAATTAATAATTTATAAAAGCACGTCACACTTTCGTCAGGTTTCACCGAATATTTCCGATTTGCACCGAATTGCCCCGGGATTTTGGCGCACGCGATTGGTTTGTGTCGCATCGGCTTTCACACGACGGAAATTGAAGGGCGTGGCCGTCAGACAACCCGACGGATTAGGAAAAACCACAGAATTTAAAAAAGAATTTGTGACGCAAGATCGGCACTCACATGCACTGGGACAAAGAAGGTGAACTCCGGCGGACCTCGACGCAGCAGTCACACCTGGTGGATATCGGGCGCACGACCTTAGTGAATCCTGGCAGACCTGAATCAGCATCGGACACCACGCCGCGGGATCGCGACTGGACCGGGTAAGTAAATCTGCCCCTTTATCTTCTGGTCTCTCATGTCGTTCTTGAGGAATCTTGACCCACTTTTGTTTACAATGCAAATTAAAGTCAGTGAGGTTTATGGCATTCAGTTATGACTAGCTCTCTTAAGGTCACACCAGAGCATTTCATTTGGGTTGATGTCTGGATGGTGACTGCGACATTGCAGCACCTTGATACTTTTCTTTTTCACCAATTCTGCTGTAAATATGCTGCAGTTTTTTGGATCACTTTCTCACTGTATGACACAATTTTAGCTAAGTTTTATCTGGTAGATGGCACCACATCTGACTCTACAATTGTTAGATAAGTAGAGGAATTCACGGTCCACAAACTAGCCCATATCATCTTCTCCCACACACAGCTGGACAGCTGGTATGAGGTGGTTGTGCTGATATTCTGTGCTTGTTTTCATCAAACATATTACGGTCAGACATCAACAAGTTGGTCTCTTTTTTCCAGAGGATAATGTTCCAAACGTTTATATGTTTCTTCTGATGCAGCTTTTCAAAATTAAACAATACTGCACCTTTTTTTTTTAATGAAAGTAGAGGCTTTGTTATTGCAACTCCATAATGATTCAGTCTTTCTCTAATTGGAATGTCATGAACTTGAACATTTGACATGTTAACTGACTCATGTAGAGTCTGGGACGTAGCTGTTGTTTTTTTTTTGTTTTTGCAATTTCTTTGTGCATCTCTCAGTCTGACCTTCGGCTGAATTTCCTGTCCAATGCTGGGACAATTGTCAACTGTCTTGAGTGTTTCCCACTTGTGAATAATCACTCCCATTGTAGAGTGATGGGCTTCAGTTTGTTTGTAAATGGCCTTATCACTCATATAATGTGTGGGGAGAAAAACAATTGCATCTCTAAGATAATTGTGGATGTTTTTCATCCTTGGTATTGTGCTAACACACACCGAAATGCTCCATATCAGCAAACTTGCTTCTGCTTTAATACAGGTGGTCACACTTGCTGATAATCAATTAATTAAAAAGCACTTAAAGTGTTTGGTCACTTTACCTCATGTTTTTTGTAACGTGTGTGTTAGTGTGGGGGGCAGGATATTAGGTAACTTACCAATATACATCTATTAATAGTTTTTCACCGCTTACTTGATATGTAAAGTGAAGCCTTCTGTGATCCAGAACATAAAATGGCCACAGCTGAAGGGCCATGTGATCTCTATCTAGCCATGAACAATGCACCCCGCCCTGGCATGACTGTCCATTTGCAGCAATTTTATGGAAAGGAATGTCTGGCTAATGAGGTAAAAAAACAAGTCTTCGCTTCAAACATGATGAAAATGATCTACCTCTTTCAACAATCAGGCTATTTTCTCTTTGCAACGTCCAGTCACCTGTGTGAACAGCTCTCAGATGTGGTGGATTGCTCCAGGCTTAAAGGGGTATTCCCAAATGGGCGATCCCAATTATTTTGATTCATTATTTCATTTTCAAAAACTATTACTTAGATATGCAAATCCAACGGGTGGCTGTGCTTTTCGATAATTCTATGCCAGGCCATACTTGGCGTAGAACTGCGCTTTAACTGTGCAGTACTGAATGGGTGAATCACATGCCATTTTCTTTTAATGTTATATATTTATATGTAGGTGATGTCCATGTTGTCTAGCTAGATCTTCCAGTTTAGTTAATCACTTCAGTTGTAGATATACATTATCTTGGACACTGTATGTGAAATGTGGTTTCAGGTTACAATAGCCCAGGAAAGACCATTGTATGGGGTAAATACTGTAATCTGAAGCTATTACAACCTGTGGGATCACTATTAGATGGTAAGATGGTTAAAGGTCATCTCTGGTTCATTTCCGCTCAAAGAAGATTTTGAGTATAAAAATAACACCCATTAAATGTTTCTGAAATAGAAAGATTTACTATATACGTGTAAGGTCCATGTACGACCTTAGTCAATATACGTGTTAGGTCCATGTAGGACCTTAGTCAATCTTATTCAATCTCATGTGTAGGCAAGTCTTGTGTTCTGTGTATAAAAGAACTTGCTGATCAGTCAAATAACTAAACCAGTTCTACTTCCTTTGTACCAGGAAGGACAGAGGGCTGATCCAAAAAGGAGCATCTCCTGTATACAGGGAAACAGAAGCAAGTAGAAAGTGGTGTGTACCTTTGCAGATTTGGAAACAGAGCTGTGCAAAATTAGAAAGTGGTCCCAATGTTCACCAACTTAAACTATATAAGTTCCTTTAATGAAATTCCAAAATTGTAGCTGGACTATTGTGTCACACACGACTATTTAGTGCCACAGCTGCACTTAGCCACCACGCGACACAAATTAGCGGACGTTTCGGCATTCAGTTGGACTGTGTGCCAGATTAAACATGCAAAGTCTGTCGCATGCCCTATGTTAAAGGTGCACCACAAAAAAAGTTGGTGAACTCTGTCGGGCCAGTGCAGAGAAGCGACAGATTCAAGATTTCTGGTGAACGTTCTTAAAAATTCACAAGCACTTTTAGTACAGTTTCCAACATTCTTAGTCAATGTGCCCCAATGTGTACTAATTGTCAAACAAATAATGATGTTGAGAGTGGTCGTTACGCAAGGCCACGAACACATCTCACCAGACAGGCTATAGAGGTGCGGACAGACTACCAGTATGTCAATCCACCTAAAAGCACAAGAAGCGCCAACATTTTTGCCATCAGAAACACGCCACCTTCTTCTGAATGCAATATTCATCTCTGCCTGGACTATTTCCAAGTGCCAAGTGTAAGGAGTTATGATTGAGTTTGGAGGTCTCGTGATGAGTGCTGCATTCCTGCCTTTTTCTGTGGAGTGACACACTGCCTCGATTACAGCTGTGATAGGGAGACGCAGCATAAAAGGGACACATATTTTGTTTCCAGCTGCAGGAAGGGTTTTCCAGGACAATCCAATGCGAGTACCTGTGAAGGGGAGACAACGGAGATGCGTCCAATAAATTGTTGGAGCCTTGTACAGGTTTTGATGTTTTATTAAGGACATGCAACGCATTTCAGCTCCGAACCGGAGATACCTGATGAAAGCTCTGGTTCGGAGCTGAAACGCGTCGCATGTCCTTAATAAAACATTGTAACCTGTACGAGGCTCCAATGATTTATTGGATGCATCAAGCATTTCCCCTACTCGCATCTCTTACCACTGTTATCTAGGTTCCTGTCCGAGGCTCAACGTGGAACTTCGCTGGACTGGCTGCTACTAACTTTTAAGGCTAACTTTCACTTGACTGCAAATAAGAGTTTTATCATTTCTTCTACATTTTCTATATCCATACAGTATTACACTAGGGTAGCGCCTCGGTGTTCGTGCTTATTTCCTTGTGGCCAGACACAGTCTGTCTCCACTCTCCAGGTACCTCTGATCAGGACAATCTAGGGTTCCCCAGGAATATTTTTTCTAGATTGTAACTTTCCTTTTGCCTGCCTAGAATCATCACCAAACATTTATGGAACAAACCGGGCCTCAAGCTTCTGCAATGTCTGTGTTGCAGGATCCCATACCGAGCATGTAGGCTTCCTTGCCATGTATCATCTTCTATCCAGTCTAGAGGTGGCCCAACAGGGTCTTAGAGTCAACTTTTTTTATTGAACACCTTTCCCCAATAAACTTCTCCTTTCGCTGTACTTTTGCAGTGACTTCCATGTATCATTACAGTCACTCACAGAAAGCTTCATTCCATCATCTGGTTGATGTGGTATTTTCTTGACTTTGTAGACCAACTAAAGTTGAACTCTTTACATACTTAATAGTGAGCTTTGTGTGAAGCCCTCTAGTGTCAGCTCCGCACCAGGCAGGATGATTCTGGATTGTTCCTCCTGTAAGAGACAAGGCTCGGTATAGCACATTCTTTCACACGCGATCCTCATTACAAAGTTTAATATGCACAGAACATGTTTTATGATACTCATTAATAACTGTATGTCTTGCCCGTTTTATTACTCACATGCCACATGTTTCTGGATATGGACAATTCGAGGACTTAGCTGTCATTCAAAGTATTGCATTCAGTTATAAATTTTGCTTTAAACTGGCCTAAAATCTCTACTCTGGTTACCAGTTATCGAGGAATAGATAAGGATTCAATTTGTCAATTTGATATACAGGCGGTCCCCTACTTAAGAACACTCAACTTACATACGACCCCTAGTTACAAACGCACCTCTGGATATTGGTAATTTACTGTACTTTAGTCCTAGGCTACAATAATCAGCTGTAACAGTTATCACAGGTGTCTGTAATGAAGCTTTATTGATAATCCTGGTTCTTATGACAACCCAACATTTTTAAAATCCAATTGTCACAGAGACCAAAAAAGTTCTGGCTGGGATTACAATGATAAATTATACAGTTCCGACTTACATACAAATTCAACTTAACAAACCTCCAGACCCTATCTTGTATGTAACCCGGGGACTGCCTGTACTTACATTCTCATGTTCATAAACAGCTATCATTAAAGATGTTGTCTTAGATAGTTTTCCATCGGGGAGCAGAAGCAGAAGCTAAAAAAAACGAAAAAAAAGCCAAAATTCACCTCTTCTCTCTGATTGTGTTTATCATGGCCAGATCTAGAACCCCTTTACAACAATTTTGGTGAACATGATCTTTGGCATTTATGGTAGTTTTCCTATTGAATAAAAATATATTTAATAATATATTTTAATAATTCCAGACCATATTAAAAAAAATTAATAAACATATTTTCCTAATGGATCTCACACTGCTGTTCCTGTTGCTGGCCGGTTCCCCTAACCCAGCGATAAATTTGGACATCCTCTACTCAGTGACTGACTACAATAGCGAGAACTCCCTGTGATGGGCCATCATCACTGGATCGGAAAGTGTAACAGGGAATGTTCAGCTCTGGGAAAGGAGCAGCAGGGGATCAGCGAGGTAGAAGCATTTTTTTTTTTTTTTGAGGGGATTGGGTCATTTTAAATACAACTTTCTTTGAAATGTTTTAGGTCCAATTAAGCAGCAAACCAACAAAGAAAAGGTTGAAATCCTTGAAACACATGAATATGCACCAAAAACTGAACATTTTGGCAAAAGTGCATTTTGGACAAAGCTAGCCATTGTTTCAAAAACTAGCACATATCCCCATGTCTTTCTATAGGCTCACAAGGGCAAAAGTTTCTACAGCCCATGTGTGAGACAACTGCCGGAGACCCCAAATTATACAGAAGTTCCTATTCCTGTCTTGTGTCCACTCACCCAAGACACATGAATCGGCCAAGGTTCTGTTTTTTTTGGGCCCTGAAAAGCACAGGTTTATCTGCAGGTAGCCTGTGGTCAGTTTTCGTGTACCTGCATTTATAACTCTGGCATCTATTGTGTGTAAGGGATTCACTTCCACTGACATTGTATTTTCTAGTGATGTGTTTACGTGGTTGTAACCTCAGGTTGTAACCTCTTTAAGCCAGACGGATGACGAGAAAAAGGCTAAAAATGGGTGAAAAACACAATGGCCCAGATATATCATGGTGTCTGTGCCAGTTTTTTTTGTCTACGTTTGTACTAAAAAGAAAAGGTCTTTGGGGCTTGCATATGTATTAATGAATTATTAGCGCCATAATTGTTTCCGACACTTAAAGAGACACCTAAGGGGGTGTGCTAGTGCTTAGTTGGAGTTTGCGCCACATTTGTTACTGCGACTCAACATAATTGTGTCACAACAGCATGTTGTCCGACGAGGATTCGGGTTCTGCCGGGATTCACTAAGGTCCGTGCGCCCGATATTCAGCAGGTGTCGCTGCTGCGCCGAGGTCCGCCGGAGTTCACCTTCTTCTTCCCGGTGCATGTGAGTGCTGATGTTGCAACACAAATTGGTTTTCAAATTCTGCGTTTTTTCCGAATCTGTCGGGTTGTCCGACGGCCACGCCCCGGATTTCTGTCGCGTGAAAGCCGCCGCCGATGTGCCACAATCCGGACGCGTGCGCCATAATCCCGGAGCAATTTGGCGCAAAACGGAAATATACGGGAAACCCAACAAAAGTGCGGCGTTCGGACCCTTAGTAAATTAGCCCCATTGTGTCACATCCCGAAAAAAAGACCAGATCAACTAAGAGCGTATGACACTATTGGATTACGTGGCGCAAACTGCACGTTGGCAAATTTCTCCAGCTTTCGTATAGTTGGGCGAATATAAAAACAGACCTACACGAACATGGCCTTGTTTGCGGACAGAAGAAAAAATTCTTTGTGTGAAAGGGGATCAATCCCTAGAAAGTTGAACAGCTGAAATCCATAATTGCCGATTCGGTTTCATTGAGCTTCCAACAGGTATTGGGTTGTCAAATGAACCCCCATTGTTGTCAGATGGTCCCCGTACACCGTCACCGTGTCTGGCGAAACAACCGATCATTGCGTTCTGACGATACATATCTAATGTGTAATTTGTCCGTCTTAAATTATTCTTTATATAATTTATCGCCGATTGGTCACCCAAAAGACATAGTTTGATCTTTACGTAGAGAACGGTCGCTGTCAATCCGCGAACTTCGATAAAATCGCCAAATGTGGATGGATGTTATAACTTTATGAGGTAAAAGTCGTTCTCCTGATGACTGGCAGCTGTTCTGTGTGATGTAACATGTACCCTGCGCTCATTATGTGCCCGGATCCCGGCGTCATGTGTGTGACATGTGTGTGACATGAGTGCTGCTCCATGTTCCCTGTCAGGCGGGCTCATTCCTCCGAGCGGCCCGATGGTTTCCCGCCCTCTGACGTCAGCGGAGACTTGTGACATTCCAGCGGCAGGGGGCGGGGCGTGCAGGCACAAGTACTGCCGCCGCCTGCAGCCGAGCAGCAGCGATTTGTGGAGGTCACCGCACAGTGTGACTGCAGCCCCAGGGACACCTGCGCTCTCCTATGCCTTCTCCATACACTCTGACCATGACGGGCTCCCGCGGCCGCCAACAGCAGCAGCTCTCAGGAGCAGTGGTGATCTCCAGCCTGCTGGACTTCATGCTGCACAGGAACAAGGTGAGAGCAGTGCACTTGTAATTCATTGCTGTGGGAATACAACTCCCAGCGTGTACCACTGGTAGCATAGTCTTCAGGCATGCCTATTACTTTGGTTTATTGGATTATGCAAAATTGGGCTCGTAGGATGCTTACTTGTAGTCACTGAGCTTAAAGGGGATGTCTTGTCATAGATATCGGAAGTGCCTAGAGGGACCGGGCTTGAAGGGAATGTCTTGTCGTACATATCGGAAGTGCCTAGAGGGACCGGGCTTGAAGGGGATGTCTTGTCGTACATATCGGAAGTGCCTAGAGGGACTGTGCTTAAAGGGGGTGTCTTGGCGTAGATCTCGGCAGCGATGGTGAACCTTGTAGAGGCCAAGTGCCCAACCTATGGCCAAAAACCCTCTTATTTATCTTAAAGTGCCAATTTAATTTAATGTATGGTGCTTACTTATAGTCACTGAGCTTAAAGGGGATGTCTTGTCATAGATATCGGAAGTGCCTAGAGGGACTGAGCTTAAAGGGGGTGTCTTGGTGTAGATATCGTAAGTGCCCAGAGGGAGCCAACAGGATGTGACAAGGCATAAGCTGTGGCACTGGTTCTAGTACTCGGACCCCTATTGATAGCACGTTGTTGGCATATGCTAATGAAATGCCACCAGGGTCTGTCCTGAGATACAGAGGATGGGTTTAAGCCGAAAACTGACACGGTTGCACAAAATGCATCACTTTTTACTGGATAGGAGCCCCTCCGACGCACAACCGATCTGCCAAAAAGTAGAGCGCGTCCTTGTCAGATCCGTTCTTCATGGATCACTCATGATCGTTAATGAGGACCTAAAGGATTTGCATTTATTATTACACTTTTTAAACTGTAACAAACTGATAGCAAACACGTCCGTTAAATAACTGATAATAATCTTCCTGTTTTATTTCAGTTATTTTGCGTGAGTTTTCATTTACTTTTGGGCATTTATTTATTTTAGTGAAGCATATTATTACTCTAAAAAAAAATAAGGATTAGCAAATGGAACCGACGGATATAAAAATATATAATTCTGCTTCCTTGAGCTATGCAAAAACTTTAGTGCAAAAAACACATTGAAGCCAAAAATTTGACGCAATGGATTTGTATTATTTTCTCGTTTTATTTTAATGGAGGGAAGTACGGTAAGTTACTTGGCTTTTTTAAAAGATTTTTTTAGATCCGCTCTTACTGCTAAAAATTCTTTCCATTCAGTGTCTTCCATTGGTTTGGTAAATGTCAGGACCGTGTAGTAGACTTCATTATTGCATAGCGAAAAATATTAATTTGTGATCTGTGTATGGGCAAGGAGGTTGGGGGGGGGGGGTAAGATGATGGATTTTTCACAATTCGACACGTGATCCTTTTGCTCTCCTTGGAGATGTTGCCTGATAAAGTTCCCAACACAGATGTCAACTGAGCCTCGAAGACATATATAGCGGAGATGTTGCCCTATGGCCATTGCTTTAGTGCAGTTGGGACATCCACCCGTGTCTCGGGGAAGTCCTGGTCACACAGATGTGTCACTTCTATTTGGTATGATAATAGGTGTCATTAGCCTCCAGCCTTAGGGTTTATTACGTAGTGTTACGATATCCCGTTGCTACGTTACATACAAATAGATGAAGACCTGGAGACTATTGCAGAATCTAGATCGTAATCAGTCCTTGATTCGGCAACCTCATAACCTCACCGGAGGTCACAGAACAATACTTCTTTATCAGTTCCCCTGAACCCTCGTCACCTTCTTGACCTTCTTCAGGTGTGAACTTTGTGACTTTACATTTTCTTGCCCGGACCAGTATGTTCCAGCTCTGGCATTGGGCTGGAATACTAGGAAGCGGAGGAGGTGAGCCGGTCTGCTGATCAGCTGATAGAATTAACCCTCTGAGGTCGAAGAGATTTCACACCGGCTTCATTCATATTACATAACAGGAAATACCTTAGGCAGTACCTTTTTAGGTTTACATCGTTGTGGACTTTTTGCAACACTGTCACCTGCTAAAACCGTGTGCATGGCAATATATTAAAGGTGCAAAAATTAAAACTAAACTAGAAAAAATTTATATAAAAAGGTGTCCTATGTGCAGGCAGCATGTTATAGAGCAAGAGGAGCTAAGCAGATTTTACATGGTGTCTTATCTGCAGGAAGTATGTTATAGAGCAGGAGGGGCTGCTGTGCCGTTTATGAATAGTGACCTATATGCAGGCAGGAGGAGGTGAGCAGCTTATGCATAGTGTGACCTGTCTACAGGCATCCTGGGTTTAAAGAAAACCAACCACCACCGAACTACCTATCCTGTGGTAGGTGCATCTAACGTTTGTAAGGATTGCCCTTTTGAGGCCGGGGGCACACGTGGCATTTTGGGCCGTTTGTAAGCAGTCCGTTAGAAAACTCATCCGCTTTTTGACTGTTTTCCAATTATAAACTTCAGAACAAACGAGGTTGGCACATTTTGAGCAGGTGCGTTTGCTGTGTAGTCACACACAACAGTTACTTTGCAACGTTTTCCAATTATCCTCATTAAGATAATTGGGGAAAAAAACTGTCAAAAACGCATGCGTTTTTTAGCAGATTGCTTAAAAACCGGGTTTTTAGGGCTAATCCTTTACTCCACTTATCGGGGTAATATGCAAATTATCCACACCCCAGCATCCTTTTTGATTCTCCTACTAGATATCTAGTAGCTGCGCGCGCTCGTCCGCAAAGCCGAGGTTCTGCGCATGTGCTGAAGATATCTGGGTAGAAGGATCAAAGAGACTACTGGGGCGTGGAGTAGCCTTAGCTCCGGCTGATATTTGCATATTACCCCGATAAAAGATAAAGTGGAGTAAAAGATTAACCCTAAAAAGGGCAATCCTTACAAACGTTAGATGCACCTACCACCGGATCTACCTTTTATAGTTAGATCTGTGGTGGGAGGTTTCCTTTAAGGCTACTTTCACATGTACGTATGCTATGCCCCGGTGGGGACTTGTACGTCTCGTACATTCTCACCCCTCCCCTCTCCATAGACAGTCATGCCTCCAGGCCATACGTATCGCCATGGCACGGTACGGTGACACACACTGCCGTTCGTACTGCTAGCATACGGCCGCCATGTGAAAGGGGCCTTAGAGCCCAGTTGTTGGTTAGGCTTTTCATCCTTTTGACCTATTCGCACTTGATCCAGTGATCCCTAAAGATCTTTGTTCTCGTAGAGGCAACATGAAAAACTCTTTGCCACAACTGGTATTGATCTTGCAAGACAATTACCAAATTACTCCGACAGGGATTTTAGTCTCGGGCCTCTCCTGAGTTGCTTATTTGCATATCATAGAAAATTAGTGTTTTAGACATGTGCAACTAAAATGTGTCATGTGACCAGTAAAATGCATCAAATTTACTGTTTGGCCTGATCCGCTGCAGTAAATTTTGGTCCATCTTCTGCCTGGTTTACTTTTACACTGCATATAAAGGTTTATTAAACCAGGATTAAGAGACACCAGACGGATTACCCCTCAGGGAGACAATGAAAAGTAATGATGCCATATCCCGAGAATGAACATTCAGTTTCTAGTAAACCATAAACACCTGCCACGGTGCCCGAGTGTTTTTTACGAGTGTACAGTACATCCAGTTAGTGTGTTCTCGTAAAAAGGTGTGACATGTTGTGTGTACTATTGTGGAACGAACGCCACACATCTCATCCAATCGATTAGGGAAAGAGGGGTCTGATAAATTTCCCGCCCAATGTGAGAATTGAGAAAAAAATTGGGTGATTGGGTGCCCTGTATACTTATCTCCTTATTCTAGAATTCCCTCTTTTATGTAAAAATGCAACTGTTTACCTATTTAAAAAAAAAAAACAAAAAAAACCTCCATGTGAAAATGAGCAGAGAAGAGTCATTTTTGCCCGAGATGAGTCAAGTTTACAGGCTGCCGAGTGAGTTTCTCTTCAGATGCCCCTATCTCTACTGCAGTAAGAAACCTGCTGCTTGCATCCTATTAAATACAAGAATCTCATCAGATCACATCAGGCTTGTGGTTCTCTGAACTACAAAGCCTGAGATACAAACCTTTGAATATATATAGTACATAGTTGTAAATGGGAGTTGCAAATAAAAATGCCAATACCTGCTGTAAAGATGTGTTAGATGAGATTTTTTTATCTTTAATATGACACCAGCAGCATATTTCTAGGTACTACAGCACCGAATATAGGGGAGTCTCTAAATCTGACTCCTCTCGGGCAATATATGACTCTTCTCTGCTCATTTTTAATGACTTCGGAGATTATATCTATAGTTAAAAGGTTGAGATTTCACACAAGAGGTAATCCTAAAAAGCACATGTCATAATGAGGGGACTAGAATTTTAAAAATTTGTTGACTGAATCCCTTTAGCAAAAAAAACCCTTAGAGGGTGACCCCAGACCTATAACTCATGCGCCCCCCCCCCCTCCAAGAATAAATCTCATGGTCTAAGCATTACACCTACCATTGTTACCAGATTATCTGGTTTACAGTGAAACGCGTGGGAGATGAGCTCTATAGGGTTAGGTCATGAATGACAGCACAATGCACTGTGTCACCACAGAGGGTTAAATTACCGAAAGATAGTAAATTCTTGAAATGTTTGCATTACACTACACGCCATTGAGAGGTTGCCTCTGCTTCTTACTCATCTAGCACAAATACTGTACTTTGTACTGTACATTCTAGGAACTACTTGAACAAAGTCTATTTCAGTTCTTTTACAGAGAAAATGCTTGAAGTAACCGACACAGAGCGGGCCGGACCGGGCCCCAAGACAGTATCTTAAGTCTATTCCAGCTTTATTCTTAGGCACGTGACACCCGATGCCTTTATTAACGCCAAAAGGCACATTTTCATCCTCATTTCTAAACACTGATTCATGAACAAGATAATTTTGGAACCATCTTTTTCATTCAATGTGAATTTGTTGGGATTTTCTGCGTTTTTTTAAAAAAAATCTGAGTCTAATTTTCATATAAGAGATCCCTTGGAGATCATAGAAAACGGAACAGATCAAGAACCTCCGACAAACCTGACCCCTCTACGCCTGGGGTCGACAACCTCAAGCTCTTGTAAATCTATAACTCCCAAGTATCCACACTTAGGCTGTATTCACACTAACGTGTGCCCTGCGTACCGTAGCAAGGCGGACACACGTCGGCACTGTATTCTGGTGAAAGATAGGACACCTACAGAAAAAAAGATATGTTATATTGTACCTTTCATTAGCAACTGCTGTGTGACTAGGCAGTTGCCAAATGGGAGGGGCTGGAAAGGAGCAGTTCCCCCCCCCCATTGGGAAAAAGCTCCTCCATGTGTCCTTTTCAAATATATGAAAACACCCCTCACTTGGCTTAGCGACGCCCCCTGCTCCTCTACAGCCAATCCTGAGTGTGGGGAGTTATTCATATATTTGAAAAGGTCACATGTTTCCCAAGGGTGGGGGGGAACTGCTCCTTTCCAGCCCCTCCCAATTGGCAACTGCCTAGTCACACAGCAGATGCTAATGAAAGGTACAATATAAGATATATTTATTTTTTTTTATTTTTTTTATACAAAAACACTTTGGCAGTGTATGTACTATGCTCTGTGGGGACTGGGGGAGTGCTAAAAATGGGTCTCCTGGTGACAGGTTCCCTTTAAATGGTGCATACTGGGAGTTGTAATCTCACAACTGCTGGCAAGCTAAAGGCCCCTATCCTACTTTGGGGAACATTTAACATACATTAAGGCATCTAAAAATACTTGTTTGGATCAAGGCCGTGGGGCAATCCCAGCCGGTTAGTCACCTGTGGATAGAGAATAACCTTAAATCTTGGGTCAACCCCTATGAAAGCAAAGTCCGATTAAAAGCTTTATGTAAAATTCAACATGCCCAATCCTTTATCCTGACATCAGCCTTGGGGTAAGAACACCCCCATACACATTAGATGTTGGGCCCTTTTAGATACGGTCAGTATTTGATCTGTATTTCGTTTTGTTTGAAAGCCCAAATCAGAAATGGAACTTGGACCGTAAAAAAGTCTAATAGAATGATCCGTATGTGTTACGCGTTTTGGAGCATTCATGGATTTTGTTTACAAATACCGACCCTTTGTTTGCCATTGATCTAACGAGTCCTGCTCTCAATATTGTATGTATCTAGAGATATGACAGAAGATGTATCCATCAACATTCTATGGCTACGAGCAGATTCTTACAGTTTCTAGGGCCCCGCCGCCTCCATCATACAGCTGGCTACACTACCTGGAACCAAGCCAGTCTGGAGGTAGCTGTGGATCATTGGCTAAAGTCTATAAAATTGTTAGGATCTTCCAGGTTTTTTTTTTTTTACAACGCTGTTTAAGAGTGGGATCATGGCATTAAGGCCTACAGAACAATGCAGCTGTAAAGTAAATGCCTTCTTATTTTGTGTAATTTGGATTGAACACATAAGATTACAGGTAAATCTGGGCTGGAAACAATGGAGATCAGTATTCGAGGTCCGGGGCACCATAAAGGGATTGTTTGCCAAACATGATAAATGTGGTGTGGGCTGCACTGGAGGATGGTGTTTGAGAGGTTTTAGTAACCTCAAGGTAAAGACATCCATGTGCCCTTTGATGGCCAGTGTTGGTTCCATCAGCATTGTGACTTTTTTTTTTTTTTTTTTTAATTAAGGTGTTTATTGGCACACTAGTTATTTAGTAGGTTCTCGTTACTTGTGCTGCGGCTTCTCTGCGACCCACATGATTACAGTACATAGACCATGGTGTTAGTCCTTGTGATCTGTAACCAGGAGGGCAGGGGGAACAGATTGGTAGTTGGATGGCACTAATGCCAATTGATACACAGTTTCTTCTTTGTGCCTAATGACCACGCCTTGCTTTGTCCCACTTGACTTTTCTTGCCAGTTCCTGATATTTGGTGTCGTCTAGAACAGAGGTCCCATGTTTCGAGCTGGACCTTCCAGCATAACTTGCAGGGACTTGTACAGAACTCATTCAGTTTCTAAAAGTTCCATTGATCAGACTAGAATATGCTATTAATTAGGTCTAAATGATAGGCTTAGTAAAGTGTTGGTTTTTTTTTTCGAGTTCACATCACAATTAAGTTTTTACCAGGAAGCTTCTAAAAACTCTGCCGAAAAAGAAATGATTGATTATCAAATAAATACAGGTAAATCTAGTTCTCTATGAAACGGTTTCTATGTTGGCGCTGTCCACAACCACTTCTCAGATGGATCTTCGCGAACCTATAATATTAGTAAACTGTTCACATGGACTCTACACTATGGCCAGACGTCCAAGAAGACAACTGTCTATAGTGTATAGGCCTCCCCTCGTAGAAGCGTCTTCTGTTGGCTTGGGGGTTGCAACGCCACCTATCAACTGCAGATGACCTTATCCTATGTAAATATGATCATATAACTAGAGATGAGCAGACCCGATGGTTTGGGTCGCCTTTCAGGTTTGACTTGGACACATGGATTGCAGATCGTCCACTAATCCAGCAAATTGACGCTACTAGCCATCGCCATGATTAGCCCAACCCAACCATTGGGTCCGCTCATCTCTTTACATAACAAGACGTTACTCTATACTTTTTCCACTTTCTTACTAAGTCTTCGGACAACCACTCTCTGATGTTTATGGTAGCATTTATCTAGCTATAGAGGAAGTTCTTATTGTTGGTTCGGGACAAAACTAATCTACATCTCGTCTTTTGTCTTGCAGCCTGCCAAAGTGGTCCAAGGTTTGGTCGGCCTAAGAAATCTAGGTAACACGGTAAGTTGTGTTTTTTTTTTTTTTTTTTTTGTTTCTTCGGTTAATATGAAGAGTTGCCAGGTCCCGCACCCTTACCGATCACCTATAGCAGTGGTGGTGAACCTATGGCACGGGTGCCAGAGTTGGCACTCAGAGCCCTCTCTTTTGGCACCCACACCTTCAACCCACTGCACACTTTTCCAGACAGGACTCGAGGCCCCATGTACTCCCAGGCAGCCCAGGACCCTGCTAGGAAGCTACACTGATAATCCAAATTTCTTCTTCTTTCTACTTTATTGGTGCCTATAGGGTTTAAACCTGTGAAAGAGCAGGGAGTAACAAGTAACTGCCTATATTGTTACATTGGCACTTTGCAAAATATGTGGGTTTTGGTTGCAGTTTGGGCACTCGGTGTCTAAAAGGTTTACCATCACTAAACTATATAGGTTATAACCGAGCTCAGGCTGGAGGTTGTACCTCATGTGTTCTGTACTTTCACCCAATCCCCACGTAGGTCTCCGGAAGGGGTGCATCTTGGTAAATTGGATCCAATACACTAGTTGTATGTAGCTGTAGATGGTGAGTCTGACCCTTGTCTCCTTCGTTACAGTGCTTCATGAACTCCATCCTCCAGTGTCTGAGTAATACTAAGGATCTGAGGGACTATTGTTTGCACAACTCCTATAAGCGGGATCTGAACTCGAAGACCTGCAGTACAGCAATTATGGAAGGTGGGTGACAACAGACACGTAAAGCCCTAAATACAAAGGCAAATATGGCATTGAGAAGGAGCTATTCATTCTGAACAGAAAGCATATTTTTGGCTCCTATTCATCCCTATTTATGCTGTAAAAATTTGGTTTGTGTCCCTTAATAGCCTCTTTATTAGATTGTTCTAAAGGGTGAGAACCAAATAATTCCTGCAATTTCCTATAATCTGAGCAGAAAACATCGTCCCTTACAATAGTAGATCTTAAAGGAAACCTACCATGAGGAATGTACTATCAGAAGTAGATGTGATGGTAGATTCCTCCTCCCTGGCTCTCACGTAATCTGTAATTTAATAATCCTTGAACCTAACCTGACTTGTTAAAAACCTTATTATAGTAACATGTAAATCACCTGCAGAGGCTACAGGGGGCTCCCAGTGGCCGGCTAGTAGCCAGTAGCCTCTGCAGGTAATTTACATATTACCAAAAGAAAGTTTTAAACAAGTTGGGTAGGTTCCAGGATTATTAAATTGCAGATTAAGGCAGAGGAAGGCAGGAGGGATCTACCATCAGATCTACTGCTGATGGTAGATTTCCTTTAAAGGGAACCTGTCGCAACATTTTACCCCCCCCCCCCTCTATCACCCTCCGCAGGTAGAATACAAAATATCCTTTCTAAATTCCCTTATCTATGTGAAATATCACATGTGTCTGCTCTATAGCACCCAGAAACATGCTTTTGTGTCATATTAAAAATAAGGATCCCCTCTTTCAGCCAGCTTCTGTGAGCTACAGAACTGGACATACACGTAGTTCAAAAATAGGCAGGAACTGGATCTTTATCTGCAACTTGCATTTGCAATCTCCCCCAAAGTCAGTCAAATATGACTTTTTTTTTTTTTCTCACCTCATTTTCACATGTTTAATGGTTGCACAGGGAAAGTCACTTCCTTTCTTGTTCTATAGTACCATATTAAAGATGGGGATCTAATCTTTCAGATCACACCAGTCTTGTGGCTTTGTGAGCTACAGAACTGGAGATACAGGCAGCTCAGACATTGTTGGTAATGCAAGTTGCAGATAAGTATATATCCAGTTCCTGCCTATTTTTGAACTACTTGTAAGTCTAGTTCTGTAGCTCACAGAAGATCAGAGCTCCCCCTGCAACCACTAATCCTGCCTCCTCTCATGTGATGAGAAAAGTCATATTTGCCTTTTACATAATTGAGGGAATTCTAGAAAGGACATTTTATACCTAAGGGGGTGGTTGTTTAGTAGTGTGATAGGTTCCCTTTAACGTGATACTGCCTTTTTTCACAGATAATTGTCTAGATGATTAAAATGTAATAGTAGATAAAATATATTGGTGTAAAAACTTGTATCATGCTGAGCAATATTGCATCAATCAAAGAGATTCCCCATAAAAAACACAATACCAAAGTGTGTGTGTGTGTATATAGAGATAACAAAACACAAGATATTAAATAACAAATTATTTTGTGGAGGTGCAATGGATAATTGGTTGTGTATTTTTATATTGTAAAATAATGTTAAAGGGAACCTCTTGTGGGGATTGTGGCCCACAGACTGGCACATGACATGTTTCCTTTAAGTGTTCCTGATGGCTGGTTATAGTTTGACCAGCTGAGAATGTGAAACGTCACTCATCACGTGCGCACCGACTGCTGGCCGAAACGTTGAGTCATGCGACTTTTCGTCCTTTGTGTGAAAGGTCCCCTGCATGGAGGAGTGACAGTGTGGAGTCCGGGGTAGAGGGGAAAACTGTGAATGATGGGAGTAGTTATGTTGGTTTTAGTCTTGTTGTGTTTACTCGCGTTTTGAGAGGAGATTTGCCTAATTGTATTGCGTTAACAATGTGTTTTGTAAACACAGTGTTAACACAGTTCAGTTAAGCAAATCCCCTCTCCATAGCTGTAGAGTTGGGTTTCAAAAAGCAATGTGAACGCACTCGTAGGCTAAATTCAGACGACCGTCTGCTCGCCGTACCGTAGCCCTCACCCCTCTCCACAGCAATGTATGGCGCCATATTTCGAGGAAAGATAAGACACGTCCTATCTTTTTCCCAGGTACGGAACGGAATGGGGAACATATATTCATCCCCTACGGCCATCTGAATGCAGCCTTAGGGTACCATGGTCAAACTGCCCTGTTAAAGTTGTAACGTAAATTATAAGGGTTATCCTTCGGATAGGGGATAAGAAGGTGATTGAGGTTTGACGTGTTGGGGACCCCCCTCCCCAATCACGAGAGCGGTGCCACCAACAATTAGAAGAACGCTGTTCTTCTTCTCTCTAATGGGTGGAGCAGAAGGACTAGCATGCGCCATGACACTCCATTCATTGTCTATGGGAGCGGTCGGAGATAACCTGGCGCTGTGCTCTTCTTTCTCCAGCGCTGGAGGTTACACAATCTATAGCTATCTCCAGCCACCCGTAGACCTCTAATATCACGGTAGATAAGGGGGGATAAAGACACTGGTCTATCCTATCCAACCGGTAATGTTGATCCAGAGGAAGGCAGAAAATTCCAAAAGATGGATGACAATTGTCCATAATCAGGATAAATCCTTGGATCAGCCATGTCCGGATCAATTACTAAAAAAGGTCTTCCCAAACTTTTTGGCGCAGCCTCTTCAATGTTCACCGGGCACAGAGTTTTCCAATTCGTCATATCTATTCATGATGCTGCCACTCGAGTCATTGAGATGGATCTACATGTAGTAACAAGAACGGCCACTACAGCATGAATGGCGCTGTGCACTGGCCTGATCACCGGGACCAAACAATTATATATCGATGGGGTGAAATAATTGTGATCCTCCATTATTGCTGCGGAGGATGAGGACCTATGTGTGTAGTATGTGCTGTATCTGGATGGGGGCACCACAATAATAAGACATTTAGGCCAATCAGATGCTGTTGTGCCAGATAACTTGTCCTTGTGTCATTAGAGCGGACGTCTTATTTTTGTTTAGCAGAAATGGACAAGTATTTAGTGAGTTGGTGACGTAGTGATGACAGGAGATTGGCGTCTATGTACATGCGGAGTAAATAATCCTGTGCACGTCTCTTTATTATTCGCTACATTTCTGGACGCTGATCTCAACGAGCGCCGCTGCTCCGGTTTATAATGTGAGTCATCAACACAAATAGACACCGAGGCATCAACCTGCTAAGAGCCCAATCTGAAGAAGTGTAATTAGGACGATGCGTCGGCTGAGTCACTGGCACACCTAACAATAGGCTCCAAATACAGGACCCAGATACAGTGATGCTTCAGTGTATATATGTAGTCTTGTAGAGTTTCTTAAAGGGGTTTTCCAGGATTCCCGGGGATCGGGGCAAAGGTAATCAAGCAGTCAAGCCAAATTGTACTTTGCGTCCTCCGTGGTGGTCTCCCAGCCTGTGGCATTCAGCACTTGTGGCATAGAGAAAGCTACACCCCGGGTGCCTTGGAGGGCACTGATTGGCCAAAGTGTGTGACCCCCCCCCCCCCCCCCCCCACTACTACCAGCCCAGCTGGGGGACTCTGAGACCCCCACAACCATCGGCGTGGAGGAGGTCTTCCACAACAGGGTGGATTGGGGCCTAATTTGCTGATCGCTGGGTGTCTCAGTGATGAGGCCCCCCACAGATCAGGAGAACGGGGGGGTCCCAGGTACCTCCATCCGGTCCCCATGTCATTCCCGTAGATGAATGGAGCAGACACATAACCGTTCTGCTCCATTCATCTCTATGGGGCTCACAGAGATTGCTGAGTGTGGCGATTGGTGGGGAAACCCCTTTAAGGTTGCGCTAGACAGCTTTATTCTTTTAGCCACAGGATCAAGTATAAGTTTCTGTTCCCTCTCGGTTGGACCCTCTGGAACGCAAGGGATTGGCAGAATGGGGGATGCAAAAGTTTCCCTGAGCTTCCAAATAATGAACTGAACTTCCAGGATCGGCCATATAGAAAGTCGCCTCATAGCCCAACAGGTCGAAATTGTGGATCATGAAGGAACATGTATTTTTGGATGACCACTAAATTTTGTGCACAACATGTGCCTTTAAGCGTCACCCCCTTTCCTGCTAAGCCCACCGAAGAAATGTGTCTAAACCCCTAAAATGTGTTAATAAATGATTTTTATGGCCGAATTGGAATTCTAGAATTCTTGCTTAGTAAATGTTCCCCCGATGTCTCATCTCCTTTCCTCCTCTCCCTCCAGAGTTTGCACGTCTGCTCCAGGCGATATGGACCAGCTCCACCAATGAAGTAGTGAGTCCTTCCGAATTCAAGACCCAGATCCAGAGATACGCCCCGCGCTTCATGGGATACAAGTAAGTGGAGAACACACAATATATTTTTTTTTATATATATTATTTCCAATCTCTGCCTAAAATTAAAAAGTGATTCTCTGCTGTCCCCATTACCCTGAGGTTGGTACAACTACCTAGTACATTATAGTAATAACGTGTTTCTGTTATTATAAGGATTGCACTTGTATCATAAACGGTTATTACACAACTACTCTCTAGGATGATATTGTATCACATTATGATGTGGTCTGTGCCTAATATATTTTTTTAATGTAGTATAGATGTCTGTATCACTCTATACAGATAGAACATACTGTTCTCATCGTATCACACAGAGATGGGACTTCCTGTAGTTTCCCTGGGACTGTAGCTCACTCCATTCAGCTATCTATGGCAGGAATGCAGACTATGATTACAGTGGATCTATCCTCGGACTATGCCTTCTAAGTAAGGGGCAGCTCAGTATCAGGGCAGGTCTGATTCATAATACCCAAATTGGCACGAAAAATCTAGGGAGCATTTAAACAATACACTGGACTCATGAGTCTAGTGTATTCATCTCGGCATGTCGCTCCATTCATTTGGGGTACAGTGGACCCCCATTGAAGTGATTGCTGCTTGGACCCTCACTTATAAGCAAGTTATCCCCTGTCCTGTGTGCAGGGGATTAATTCTTGACTGGACAATCTCTTTAAAGGGGTTGTCCGAGTTCTTGAAAAAAAGCTAAAAGTGGCCGGGACAGGGCTGCTTAAAAAAAAAATAAAGCTGTACTTACCTCCCGGTGCCCTCCCGTATCCAGCGCTGCTGTCGCTCCGGTCCGGGCGCCATGTAAACAAACATGGCCGCCGGAGCAGCGCTGCATTCAGCTTCCGGCCGGCCGTGGCCGTGTCTGGGGGCCGGAAGGTTGTCGGGTCCGGCTGGAACTGAGTCCAGCACTGGATACGGGAGGGCACCGGGAGGTAAGTACATCTTTATTTTTTTTAAGCAGCCCTGTCCCGGCCACTTTTAGCTTTTTTTTCAAGAACTCGGACAACCCCTTTAACATAAGGAGAAGTGACCTCCATTTATGCCTCAAATATACACAGGCTTATAGCAGTCATGGAAACCGTTTACACCCGTCTTTCAGTATATAATTTGTAGTTGTATGTAATAACTGAGCTTCATTACCATACATAGAGGAACCCTTGATGTTTCGCTCTGTGAGATCTATAACTTGCATATGTGAACTGAAACGTACAGCGTGACTCATCGGAGTGATGACTGCAGTGACTAGAGACACAATCTGCCCGTGAATCCAACTGCTTGTAAATATTTGCTAACGTGGGAATGATGTGTCCGTGTTTACCCAGCAGACGCACATTTCCATACGAATACAGAATAATATTTGTGTTTTGTTGTTGTTACCATGTGGAAGTGTAGCAGCGGTGTTAAAAAATATCCACCTGTCGCGGAAATATTCCAGATGTTTAGTATTCCTTGTGAAATAACAATTCATGAGCGACTACTTTGTAGTGCGGACTTTGTGTAGTTCTAATATGTCTCCACTAGTCACTGTGTGGCGCTATAGGAAGATTGTAGAATTTTATACGGAAGTTTCAATGTTCTTTCCATTTTATTCCATAGTCAGCAGGACGCACAAGAGTTCCTGAGGTTCCTCCTGGACGGGCTGCACAATGAAGTCAACCGGATAACAGTGCGACCAAAAGCCAACACTCAGGATTTGGACCACTTACCGTAAGTAGATAATGATATCACAATATAGTCATACACCTGAGGTTACATAGAATTGAGGGGGTCCTGTATCCCAGGTCATCGCGTGAACCCCACTATGCCACAAAACAGAATTATATTCTATATATCATTATTTTGAAGCACATGTGTCCTCAGACAGTTGCGCATCGTCTGTCTAGTATTAATTATCTGTGTTGTCACCTCTAACCCCCAAGGCACGTCACTGCTGAGGTCAGTCAGCGGCCTTGTGCCATCTGAGTAACAGGTCACCACTGAGGCCAGTTATCCGCCTCAAGAGGCACACCATGAGGCAGGTGCTGAACAGGAGCTGGCACCGGACCATCGGCTCTAGAAAGGAGGGAGCAATTGAGTTTATTTTTTAACTATTTGCTCGACAACCGCTCTGGGTTGGAACTGGAAAACTCCTTTTAGAGTAAAAGAGTAGGGAGGACGCTCCGCAAGACCGGTTATACACGAGCTAAACAACGACTGAAGTGTAGGGTAATTTGTGTCTTGATTAAGACGTAACTCTTAATCAAAACCAACATAAAATGAAAGTGGGGGTGGGGTGGTTTGGAAATACCAAGTGTAGTATAAACATAGTAAATCCACTGGATGTGTGAGTCCAGTTTGCCACTAAATAAATAGGGAAGGAGAGAGTAATGAGGTATGATATAGTATGTACAAAATTTATATATATCTATCTCTGAGCCAAGTGTCAACCTATTACATAACTTTTTGGGTAAATACCGTAGTGAATGATTATGCTACTAACTCGGGAATTGTTCTTGCCAAAGCTGATTCTAGCTCTAGTGTAGTCAATCTGCTCCATTTAACACGCAGTATTAGGCTATATTCATACGACCGTATGGTGGATGTATATATACGCTCCCCATAGACGGCAATGGGTGCACACCGCCGTACAGGAGCGGTATGGTGCGGTACACGTGAGGAACTGTCCCAAGGAGCTGATCTAATGATAAATACAGGCAGTCCCCTACTTAAGAACACTCGACTTGCATATGACCCCTAGTTACAAACGGACCTCTGGATATTGGTAACTTATTGTACTTTAGTCCTAGGCTACAATAATCAGCTATAACAGTTATCACAGGTGTCTGTAATGAAGATTTATTGGTAATCCTGGTTCTTATGACAACCCAACATTTTTAAAATCCAATTGTCACAGAGACCAAAAAAGTTCTGGCTGGGATTATAATGATAAAATATACAGTTCCGACTTGCATACAAATTCAACTTAAGAACAAACCTACAGACCCTATCTTGTATGTAACCCGGGGACTGCCTGTAACCCCCAATGAGTTCAGTAGTTCTATATTCCGGACAGTAAATTGTGCGCACACACCTGGAGCCGTTTTGTCACAATAAGCTTTCTTTTGTAAGACCGACCTAAGACTATGTGCACACAGCAGAATTTTTTGATTATATATATAATCTTCTGCGTCAACATTTATATGACCTGTCATCGTGGAGAGTCTTAAAGAGGTGAACGCACCCGGACTTTAGGTTTGCCGGCTCCTCTTAACCCGGACATATTGTTTGATGGGCTGCAGAACAACCAATTGGGCAGCTTTGCGCCCGCAGGCAACTAGGCATCACTGTGATTGGCCAGGTGTATCTACCAGGTATCCACCTGGCCAATCGCAGCCATGCCTAGTTGCCTGGAGACACAAAGCTGCCCGATGGGCTGTTCTGCAGCCCATCGAGCAACATGTATGGTTTAGGTGGGGCTGGCGAACAGAAATCATTTTGCACCCACCATCAACCCTATTTAATTGTTGTTAAGATTTGCCTCTGTGATCATGAGCGGCCACACTATAAATAAACTTAAATCATTTGGCCCATGGCGCAGAGTAATTAAGCTTGGATTCTGTGGATTTACATCCCTTTCAACCTTAGGGTGATCATTTTGAAACCGTTTTGGGTCAGTTTTTAAGCACTCCGTTAAAAAGCGCATCAGTTTTTTTACGGAGTGCTTAAAAAAGGACCAAAAACTGTTTCAAAACGCCATGTGTGGCATCACCCTTACACTATGAGTACGACTGTCCAAACTTGGAAACCCAGTTGTTTTAGGTTAATTATTGCCCTCGAAGAAATGTGACAAATGGGGAAAAACAAGTAAAAATTAAGAAAAAATTCCATCACTCTTCTGCAGAATAAAAATAAACCTAATCAAAAGTCAAAATAATAACCATTGTTGTGCATGGCGCGGCTTTTGTATTTTTCCACTCGCACATAATTGTCTTATGTGATGCCCCTGCCAAGGTCAGGTCGGCCTAGAAGAAATTGTGTTGTATACAGAGAGGAACCAGAAAGTCCGCTTTCCCAACACAGCGAAGACCTGGAGTGCTGCCCGGCCGCTCACTTCCCTGCCTACTAAGATCCACTGCTGATTTCTTTCTCATTATGTAACTGTAATTAGTGGTGATTATGATTGTGAACGGCAGCTCTCCACTGTTTATTCTACTGAGCAAATACATAAGACGTCTCTCTTACATCACACGCCAGAACCAATACAAACCACCTCTCTCTCCCCAGTTCTCCCACCAAACAAGTTAGGCCCTAATTAGGGGGGGATTTATCGAAGTTTGACGCACATCTGGTCCAGTTTCCCTTGAAAACCAATCCGAGCTCAGCTTTAATTTTATAAAAAAAAGCTATGGGAAAAAGAAAGCTAAGCTGTGATTGGTTTCCCTGGACAACTAGCACAGTTATGCTCTCAGACACTTCTGCTAAATCCCCCCCTTATCTTTGGTTCCCAAAACTAGACAATTGATAATAATAATTCCTTTATTTATACAGCGCACACAGATTACGCAGCGCTGCACAGTTTGCTGCATCGGTCCCTGTCCCCAATGGGGCTCACAATCTAATCAAACTACCAGTGTGTTTTGGAGTGTGGGAGGAAACTGGAGGACTGGAAAAAAAACACACAGATTTATGAACTATTTATGTTATATTCTCATCAAGTAGAAAGATGCAAGTCCCGCATCTTTATAATAAACTAATAAACGTCCGATGCCCCCCCCCCCCTTTCTTTCAAGGCGGAACGTAGAGTGATCGCCATGCGCAACCACCTCCACTGTAATCGGGTGAACTGTGTGCTTAGTCACTTAGTTCATCACTCCCATAGAGCTGAATGGAGAGTGACCGACACGTACGCATCAGTCTCCATTCAGCGCTAGGTTGCGGGATGCTACCCAAGATCTGTCCCTCAGAGATGGGTCCCGCATCTTTCATTTATTTATGACTAGAGATGAGCGGATCCAAACTTTTGGTTTGGCGGCCTGTGTGTGGGCCAATGAGGCAGCTTTGCAACTAGGCATGTCTGTGATTGGCCAGGGGGACACACCTAGCCAATCACAGCCATGCCTAGTTGCTAGGGGCATAAAGCTGCTTCATTGGCTGCTCTGCAGTTCATCAAGGCACATCCTGGGTTAGGCCGAGCGGAGAATGCGGAACCTAAAGTTCAGGTCCGCTCCTTTCTGTTTATGACCCATATTGTAGAAATGGCCTAGATGGGAAAAACCGCTTTATCATCAAACTGCTGATAGGTGGGGGGGTGTTGGTATTGGACCACCACTTACCTTGTATACACGACCTAATCTTATGACTAGGTCAACAGTATATTAGTAACATGGAAACTTTCTGAAATGCTCGAGGCTGATTCCGTTCCAAACTAACTGAAAACTTTGGTTCAAAGAGATTTAAAAAATTCTGTTTACAACTGTCTTTTTTTTTTTTTTTTTTTTTGTTTTTTTATTCGGTTCAAAACGTCAGTTAAAAATTCGGTTGAAGACTAATTAAAAAATTCTTTCTAATAGATTCAAACAATATCTGTTCTAGAACCGTATCAGTAATTGATGGAAAACAGAGTAAATGTTCCCATCATACATTGGTATATTCCTCCCTGGTTTGGGCTTGTAAGAAGCTCCTGTATATGAATGGTCTGTGCAGAATTCTTATGTATCCTCTACCCCAGCAGAGAAGTAATAATAGAGACGTAACAATAGTTGTTCTTCTTCTTTCCCCAAGTGATGCAGAGAAAGGCAGACAAATGTGGAAGAGATACCTGGAGAGAGAAGACAGCAGAATAGTGGGTAAGTTACAGTTCTGGGGGAGTAAAAAAATTGACCACCATAAACGACCCTGAAATTTAAAGGGGTTTTCCAACTTGGTGATGAAATAGGTCATCACCATCAGATCTGAGACAGTCTGACATTTGTTACAACCCACTGATTAGCCTCCAGGGCCAGAGAGTCGAACCAGTAATACAGCTCTTTTCTCTGCCTAGTGGCCATGCTGGGTAACTGCGGCTCAGCTGCTTCAGAATGGGGGGAAAAAGAGCAGTGTTTATCCATAAAGAAAGTCTACTATCAAAATCCATCATGATAAACCAGTGACACTTACTCATGGGTCCAGGCACCTCAGCCTTCTTATATTTGTGATCCATGACCTCCTTCTTTCTAAAATCACCTTTTAATATTTAGTCTAATGATCCAGAAGGGCTTTGGTAGGTGTTTCTGGAACCCCTCCGTGTGTTAGTTTCACAGGCAGAGGGAGGGAGAATAGGGATGGTGATGCATGTTCTGCTAATTGTAACAGCATGTGAATCTGCAGCACAGAGGGACTCTGGTAACGCATCCACAGCACTTCTGGCTCATTAGCATAAATTTTAAAGTTGCTTTTTTTAGAAGAAAGGAGGTCATCGATAACAAATATGAGAAGATTACCACGGTGCCTGGATTTATGAGTAAGTGTCCCTGGTTTATGTTGATGGATTTTGATGGTAGATTCCCTATAACTGGCTAAACTTTTCTATAAACTGTTTACTTAGGACAGCCCCTGTAATCATCTTATCTGTGATGTTGTAGAATTTCAGACAACAGATAAGAGGCGACTGAAATGCTTTGATAATCATGCGATTTGTCAGCTGATTGGTCATATAAACAGCGACTAGTAATACCTGGTGTAGTACAGGATGAATGCTGCTATGTGATATAATGGGGTTTGTGGCTCTATTACTACTTGTATGAAAGGGTTTCCCATCTTGGGTGTTTGGGATATATCCACAGGACATTAGTGGGACCCTCGCCTTATTCTCAAGAACTGGGGTCCATTGACCCCAATAGCCACTCTCCATTAATTTGGCTATTCTCAGCACTTCCATAGACATTAATGGAGAGTGGCTACGCATGCTTAGCTAACACCATTCAGCCTTGCTGCGGAGACCGTGGGACTCGCATCTATATGAAAATAGAGAGTTAGCTCTTTGGTTCTGCCATAAATCCTCATCGCTATTGTATTTCTAATGTGGTTTTGTCTCCCTTTTGTCTCCTTACAGAACTATTTGTAGGACAGCTGAAGAGTTCTCTGACCTGCACCGAATGCGGCTATTGTTCAACAGTGTTCGACCCCTTTTGGGACTTGTCTCTGCCCATTGCTAAGGTAGGGTTAATATTCATTGACTTCGCATGCAGAGGTCACAGAGCATGCCCACAACACCCTCCCAGCTGTAAAGTGTATTCCAAATGCTGTAAACTGCAGCTCAGTCCAGATGGCTGCCCCCATAACCATAAACCGAGTCGCAATATAAAATCTAATACTATTTATTATAATATAATTAGGCTATAAAGGAGTCTTGTATATTGTCCTAGTTATGTCTGTATACACTGATCCATTCCGATCCCTCCCTTTTAATCTTCCAATAATTATAAATATATAATCATAGGAAAATAAAATTGTCTTATGGAAATGACACTGGCGGCATACCTGGAAAATCCTGCCAGAATGTAAACTACCTAAATGTGGCTCCATAGCAATTACAGAGGAACCGGTTAGAATATCCCTGTATTCATTAGCTGAGGATATAACCTCCCAAATGCAATTATCATGATGGTAGATTTTGGACAAAGCAGGGACACTTACTCATAGATCCAGGCAAGTGACTGTGGTATCTTCTTATATTTCTTTTCCATGGCCTCCTTCCTTCTAAAATAAACTTTTAAAAAATTGCTAATGAGCCAGAAGGGGTGTTACCAGAGCCCCTCCCAGCTGTCGCTTCACATAGGCTGTTACAGTATCTCCTCATCTGCTATCTCAGCTCTTTTCCCATCCCTCTGCCTGCTATAATCTCACACAGTGGGAGTGGGGGAAGTGCTCCAGCACAGTATAACAACCTGTGAAGCGACAGCACAATGGGGCTCTGTTAACACACCCCCCCCTAAAAAAAAAAAAAAAAATAAACCATGTTAGGCTCATTAGCATAATTGTAAAAGTTGATTTTAGTAGGAAGGTAGTTATGGATAACAAATATAGTAGTGTGTGTATATATAGTACATAATCCTGCAAGTAGACCCTCACAAATATTATTCTAGAAGAAGTGACGGGGTCTGATTCATGTGACGCTCGGGCTGATGGCCATTCTTTTCTCTACAATTATGGCAGGAGCCATTGATTGATGCACCCATTGTCTCCTACATGATGTCCTCTATCCCTCCTCTAGCAGACTGACTGATAACGTCCCCTGCTGCGCTGATTATAAAGTGTCTCTTATATGCATCTGTCTTCTATAGAAAAGCGTTCCCGAGGTCTCCCTAATGGACTGCATTCGTCTCTTCACCAAGGAAGACGTCTTAGACGGGGATGAGAAGCCAGTAAGTGTCTCGGGTAATGGTCCTATCTGTGAAGAGCGGCATTTTAGATTTGGTGACAAGTGCAGCGAGACGGCAGCACAATGTAGCATTCACCTCGTGTGTAACAGGGATAAATGACAAATCCAAGCGCAATTGTGATGATAAAAGCGGTGACTAGTTATGCTGGTCCCATACTAGCAACTAGTTAACATAGACAAGTCGGGGACTCCTTTTCCTCTCCACCATTGAAGTCAAGGACATCAAGATCTCTACTTTATATTTTCCTTTATAGGGGTTTTCCAATGAAGGTAAGTTGGGCTCGGGATAGGGCCTAACTTGCTGATCAGTGGGGGTCTCAGTGCTGTGACCCCCGCAGATCGCCAGAACGAGGGGTCCGACCGACCCCCTCGTCACTCCATAGGAGTAATGGAGCTGCGCATGACCATCTGCTCCACTAATCTCTATGGAGCTGACTGAGATTGCCGAGCTTGGTCGGCAAGTTAGGCCCCCTGTGGATAGGGCCTAACTTGCCTTTGTGGGAAAACCCCTTTAAGTAAACAACACTTTGCGTAGGAAATAAAACCAAGCCTATTTGGCGAATTCAAAAATGGTTGTAGAAAGTGAGATTGATTCATCTCTTTATGGCTGTCGGACTGGCCCCACGGGAGTACCAGAGGATCCTCCGGTGGGCCCTGGTTCAATCCAATACTGAACCCCAGAGGTCCAGCAGAAAACAACCCAATTGGGGGGCTGCTAAAGTCTATTTTCTGGGGATAATGAAGAGTGGGCATCCTGATTTTCTCTGGGTCTAAGGAGCTCCAGTGTTCGGAAGGGTGGGTCTACACATCCAAATGTTGTATCAAGATCTCTTAATTTTTTATTTTTCAGACTTGCTGCAGGTGTAAAGCTCGACAAAGATGTACCAAGAAATTCACCATCCAGAAATTCCCCAAGATCCTTGTATTACGTATCCTTTTCGACAATGACCTCTTTGGTTTTCCTACCCTATGGCTTCTGAGTCCACACCGGGGCTAAGCTTGTACATACGGCTGCCCTAGTGTCAGCTTGCATTGCCTCTAAGCTTGTAATTATAATGAAATCAACATGAACTGATGAATGAGGATTTTTCAGATTTTCAAGCTTGTATTGATATGAGCCAGAGCTAAAGACAAATTATTCTCACCCAAGGCAATGAGATGTATAATATACCACCTCTGACTGCCCCGATGGGTCTTACAGGACCATCTTGTAAGGTTCAGTCTTGGCTGCTTCTCAAATTGTCTTTAAAATGAATTCTCCGGCGATGAATCAGCAAATCATTGCCAGAAATATTGCAATTAAAGCTGACGACAGGTTGTTCTGTCACACCTAGAGTAACCCATGACTCGCACTTTCTGCCTCCTCCTCCCCCATTACCCTCGAGGCTACTGCTTCTTCCTTAACCCGTGCCCACTATAGATCTGAAAAGGTTCTCCGAAGGTCGCATCAGGAGCAGCAAGCTATCTACCTATGTGAATTTCCCGCTGAAAGACTTAGATTTGCGTGAATTCTCCTCAGAATCAAGTGGTAAGTGACACTTTTAGTTTTTATGTGCGTGCAAACACATTACACCTGTATGGATAAGAATTATGATACATACATAAGTAGTTGACCATGCACTGTTGTACAAATACTAGCAGCTGAGCATTGTACCCTTGCATACACATGCACGCTCTGCTGGGCTGAGCATGCATGCGTTATGGAAGGAGAGAAGATGCCAACATTAGAGAATTATGTGCAGTATGGACAAACAAAGAAGGTCTGACGGGTTGAAATCCAGCAGTCCTATCCATTTTTGCCGTTACGGGGGTAAAGTCAAGTCGGATATTAGGATAGGGGAATCGAGAAGAGCGGACCCAATGTTCCCAACCTAAATAACCTAAACATATCCATGGCTATGATTGGCCAGGGGAAATATGTCCTGGAATTGGAACTTCATCTCCTCTCCATAGGTGATCCGTATCAGATTGTTATGGATCCCATACTGATCATCTATCATTCACATTGGGCACTTACTACTTGTGACTAATATGACAAATGTTTCTTCACAGCTCACGCAACCTATAACCTATATGCTGTGTCCAATCACTCGGGCACTACCATGGGAGGACATTATACCGCTTACTGCAAGAACCCCAACAATGGAGAATGGCACACTTATAACGACTCCAGGTAATTATCTAGACGTGACCTCTCCATGTCCTGAATAGCATCCTCATTGTTATCCTGGTGGTCAAGTTCTGAAAATTTAATTAAATATATAAATGATCTTTATTTCGATATCGCCAACATATTCCGCAGCACTGTACAACTCCTAGACAGACAGTCATATAGAACCATAGCAGTGAGGGCTCTGCTCACTAGAGCTTACAGTCTATGAGGATGAGGGGGTGACACAAGAGCTTACAGTCTATGAGGAGGAGCAGGTGACACGAGCTTACAGTCTTTGAGGATGAGGAGGTGACACAAGAGCTTACAGTCTATGAGGATGAGGGGGTGACACAAGAGCTTACAGTCTATGAGGAGGAGGGGGTGACACAAGAGCTTACAGTCTATGAGGATGGGGGTGACACAAGAGCTTACAGTCTATGAGGAGGAAGAGAGAGTTGAAATTTCTTGCAGTTAGAGTTGTAATAGCACATTTGAAACTTTTGAGGTTGGGTATTAGTCTAAAAGTGTCTGGGAAGGGCATTACAGAGAATTGGTGCAGCCCTGCAGAAGTCCTGGAGATGTGAGTGAGAGGTTCCAATTAATGACTAATCTAATATCACTGGCAAATATTGCAGAGGATGGGATAGGCGATAGACTGAGAAGAGAGGTGGGGAGGTATAGCACTGTGCAGAGCTTTGTGGATGAGGGTGATTACTTTAAACTATATTGGGAAGTTGACCGAAAACCAGTGCAGTGACTGGAAAAGACTAGAAGCATCTGTGCAGCGTTTGATCTGAAAGATGAGCACAACCCCAAGACAGCGGCCTGCTGCCCCGGTGCTATAGGGATCCCACAGACCAAGTTAGGTCGGTTAGTAGATGGTGGAAAGACAAGAAGTTCAGTCTTAGAAAGATTAAGTTTCAAGAAGAGAGAGGACATGATGTTAGAGACAAGAAGAGAGAGGACATGATGTTAGAGACAGCAGAGAGACAAGAAGAGGGAGGACATGATGTTAGAGACAGCAGAGAGACAAGAAGAGAGAGGACATGATGTTAGACAGCAGAGAGACCGTCACCAGTGTTTGTTAACATTTCTAAGAACTTTTTTTTCTTCTCCCTTCAGAGTCACGGCAATGTCTTCCAGCCAGGTGCGGAGCAGCGACGCTTACGTTCTATTCTACGAGTTATCGGGGCCGTCCTCGAGGATGTAGTCTGACAACCAGTTACACCCACAAAGAGGCTCACAAATAACTTGACCTAAAACCATAGTGAGCAACCAGATGCTCCCCTTGGATCACCAGCATTACCTTCTCTCACCGGTTGCCTTATACCTGCACAGCCAAAAAGAAATAGAACTGTTGCCTTATTCTGGGTCCTTGTGACTGTAGACAGGTCCCAAAATAAGAACGACTTCCGATTCCGGACAAGATGAAGTTGCTTTGCTACTCGGTAATGTGTGATATGTATTAACCATGGGAGTCCTGCCTCTTTTGGGTTTGCACCATGTGATGCTGCTCCGGACACCTTTTTGTCGTTGCTGATCATCATAATCATTCTCAGGAAAGCTTCTTTATGTGACGAACATCTCGTTAATGTGACGCCCTCATTTACAGACACCGAGTGTTCATTTAGTGAATGCTGAGAACCACAGCGGAGAGCGACCGCGCGATCAGATCTATCCAACACTGTAAATACTTTTGAAGTGATGTGTGTTTTGTTTTTTGGGGTTTTTTATTGTTTTTTTTTTTTTTTTTTTTTTTTTGTATACTGATTTGAGCCCTCCACTCAGGGTGTATATCAGTCCTAGGATATGGAACGTAACTACTTGATTATTTTTTACGTGTAGAGTGGGAAAAGTGACGGCTTGTAACGTCGCTCCGGAGTGTTAGATGGTGCCTAGGGTTCCTGGGGGATGGAACTGTGAACAAATTATATTTATACGCTGCTTGAGAGTTGTGTGGCATCCACCACAGTGTTATTATATAGATGGATTGAAGACGACAAAAAAATTTATTTTATAGCAAAAAAATGCTATTTTTGTAACTTTTTTTTTTTTTTTACATATTAGCAGGCAGCCGTGTTTATTCGGGAAACGTGACGCAATGAAAGCGGATCACGAGTTTTAATTTACGAATCTTAGGTCAAAGATCTATAGTTAGAAACTGGAGTTACTAGAGATTATCCATCATGGGGGGGGGGGGGGGGGGGTGAGATTTACAGAGCGAGGATCCCGGATGATCATAAGAACCATGAGTCAGTGATTTTGGATGAACTGGCGATCACATGTGGACGCTGCTTCATTCAGATCTATGGGGCCGATGTAGAATCGTGGATTCCCCTTCATCTCAAAATATGTGAGGATTAGTGATGAGGTTTTTGTTAACATTTTGGTTTGGGTTCCAAATGAACCGAAATTTTAGCAATTTTCCTAGAAATTTCTATATAACCCCCTCTAGACCTCTAAATTTTTATTTTCCAGAAAGCTCCGGTCTCGTTTAGTTACATTTTTTTGTTTTGCCCGTGGTCCCCTCCCTAATAATTACAATATTTTCTTTGGATGTATCTTATCAAAGATTCCGGAATCTATTAGATGCTTGAACGCCGTAGCGAATCGACACGCCAACAAATCGATTTGTTTATCTCTTATGGGGACAACCTGCTCTTACAAATTGACAATGGACATTCGGTGACAGATATTACCCCCCCAATAGCCCCCTAAATACTCAGTTTATGAGACGTCGGCAGATAAGCTCTAGTGGTCACACGTCTCCTTAGATGCAGAAGGTTTGGGCGTATGAAATTTTAATATGTCCTAATCTACTCCCCATCCAATTCTGTCAAGCATTGGGTCACCGCCATCAACTAGTCTGTCAATCCTAGTGGTGATTGTCCGGCTTTAGACTTGAGTGCATGATTATTAGTAGAGGGTTTCAGACCTAAGGGTAGCGGACAGCCCCTTGTATAAGCCACGGCATTGATATCGTCTGGATGATCCGATGGGATGATTGTCCAACGTACTTGGATCAGGATCATCCTTGGCATGAAGTGTAGTATGCACATTAGTAGATTCTTGATACTGGAAATGTAGAAGTGAGATGAATGTTACTGATACAAGTAACAATGGCTCCTGAGAGGAATAGGATTGTACAATAGTTAATGGTCACGGAAGGAACGGATAACAAAACACATTTAGGAAATCGGCTCCGGGAGAAACTCAACTTCTTCTCACTCCACAAATCCGTGGAAAAAAAATGGGCAGCCCCTTTGCACTAGTTTGGATAAATCTCCCAGGCCCCCCCCCCTTCCCCCCCCATTATGTGAAAGTTACCTCTTGTATTCACTCGTAACGTTGAGGCCGGTGTTTCTCCCCTTTTGCTCAGGGGCCGGTGGATTCAGGAGCGCTCACTCCGTGCACTGGGTTATAATTTAGCTATATCCATTTGTGTTACACTTTGATGTAGAAGTATTAGCAATAAGCGACTGTTTTTTTTTGCACTGTAAAGAACTACTGAGTATCTATGTACTATGGAGAGGCGCATGCGCGCTGTGCAGAGCCCTGTGTGTATAACATGTAAGCATGAGATAGGACGAGCTGCGCGCATGGAACATTTCATGGAGTGAACTGGAACTGTACCTGCTGCATATCTCTTAGACAGTGAGTATTTTGGGGTTCCCCACGACCCCCCCTCTCAGGCCACACTGAGCTGGTGCTTACCATGTAAGTGTGTAGAATTTGTAAAGAGTTCTGCTGTTACCCTAAGGACCCTATGTGTTCTATGCAAATGTATATATAGAGCTGAATTATACTCTGTTTTAAAAACACAAGTGACTCCTGTACTTCTTCTTCCGTGGATGCCCTTTAACCTCTTCCTTTCCCTGTGACCTGCTGTTACACTACAGCAAATGGGTCATTTTCAGGGAACGGGCGTCATAGCTCAGCACTGTAATTACTATGTCCAGCAAATAGGTCACTACAGGGAACCTGCGTCATGGAACATCCCTCTAATTACAACCTACAGATACATGAATGGATAGTGCAGAGATCCGGGCCTGTTATCCATGGAAAGGGGACATCTTCTACATCGACTTCCGCGCATGCGCTGTATAGAGAAACTGACCAGATCTCAGCTTCGGCCAGGTTTATTCTGTATTTCGGGAATGGTGGAGCATAACACAGAAGAAGTGAGTAAGTTACTTGATGGGGCAAATTTACTTATCCGGCCCATTCGCGATCCAGCGGCGCGTTCTCTGCTCTGGATTCGGGTCCGGCCGGGATTTAAGAAGGTAGTTCCTCCGCCGTCCACCAGGTGGCGCTGCTGCGCTGAAAGTCATCTCATCGCGCCGGAATGCACCACCTCGGACCAGGTGAAGTTAAGCGCTCCCCAAGCGACACTTTTTCGGTTTTTAAATGCGGCGGTTTTTCCGAATACGTCGGGTTTTCGTTCGGCCACGGCCCCCGATTTCCGTCGCGCGCATGCCGGCGCCGATGCGCCACAATCCGATCGCGTGCGCCACAATCCCGGGGCAATTCAGGTACAATCGGCGCAAATCGGAAATATTCGGGTGACACGTCGGGAAAACGCGAATCGGGCCCTTAGTAAATGACCCCCGATGTGTATAGGACAGAACAGACAGGAGGAGGAGGAGGAGTGCATGCGCAGGCCTCCATTACAGCCACACATGCCCGCAATCTATGCAAGGAAATGCATGACATGGGAGAAGCAAGAAAGTGTTCAGGTTGTGTATGGCAGTGCAGGGAGGAGGTGCATGTGTACACCTCAGCTAATCCCAGCTATGCATGCTCTCTGTCTGCAAGGGGAAGCAGAGACAGGAGGAGGAGTGCATGCGCAGGCCTCATAGACACACACATACCCTAAATATCTACAAGGGGAAGCATAACATAGGATAGGCATGGCAAACCTTTTAGATACCGAGTGCCCAAACTACAACCAAAACCTGTGAGTAAAGTGCCAATGGGACAATTTAAGCAGTAACTTATTACTCCCTGCTCTGGCACAGGTTTATATTGTATAGGCACCTGAGGACACCAATACAGTAAAAATAAGGAACCAAAGTTTGGATTATCATTGTAGCTTCCTTCTAGGGTCCTGGGCTGCCTGTGACTGCAATAGGCCTTGAGTCCTGTTTGGCAAACTCTGTGCTGGGGTGATGGCGCAGGTGCCCCTAGAGATTCACCACAACTGACATAGGAGAAACAAGAAGCTCTGATGTGCACATTGGCACAGACGGGAAGAGGAGCTCAAACTTACAGTGATGTCACAGTACAGGGATACTATACACAGTGATGCTACACCACAGAGGTAATGCCCACAGTGATGTCACAGTACAGGGCTGATACACAGTGATGTCACAGTACAAGGATAATACTGACAGTGATGTCACAGTACAGAGATAATACACACAGTGATGTCACAGTACAGAGATAATACACACAGTGATGTCACAGTACAGAGATAATACACACAGTGATGTCACAGACAGGGCAATACACCCAGTGATGTAAAGACAGAGGATACTCTAACAGTGAGTCACAGCCAGAAAATACACACAGTGATGTCAAGTACAGGGATAAACACACAGTGATGTCACAGTACGGGATAAACACACAGTGATGTCATACGTACCAGGGATAGACACAACAGTGATGTCACGACGGGATACCGCGGGATAAACACACAGTGATGTCACAGTACAGAGATATAAACAGGTGATGTCACAGACATGGATACTACGCACGTGATGTCACAGTAACAGGATAATACACACAGTGATGTCACAGTACAGGGATAATACACAGTGATGTCACAGTACAGGGATGCAATACACACAGTGATGCACAGTACAGCGGATAACACACACAGTGATGTAACAGTCAGTACAGAGATAATACACACAGTGATGTCCACAGTCACAGAGATAATACACACAGTGATGTCACAGTACAAGGATAATACACACGGTGATGTCACAGTACAGGGATAATACACAAGTGATGTTACAGTACAGGGATAGTACAGAAGCAGTGATGTCACAGTACAGGCATGTCACAAGTAGTCAGGATAATGATGTCACAGAACAGGGATGATAACACACAGTGATGTACAGTACAGCTATAATAGTGATGTCACAGTACAGGATTTACACACAGTGAGGTCACAGTACAGGATAATACACACAGTGATGTCACTGTACAGGATAATAACGAACAGTGATGTCCAGTACAGGATAAACTCACAGTGAGTGTCACAGTACAAGGATATAATACACACAGTGATGTCACAGTAAAGCGATATACACACAGTGGATGTCACAGTACATGGATAATACACACATGATCACAGTACAGGGGAAAACATCAGTGAATTCACAGTACAGGATAATAAACACAGTAGTGATGTAACAGGTACAGAGATAATGCACACAGTGATGTCACAGTACAGGGATAATACACACAGTGATGTCACTGTACAGGGATAATACACACAGTGATGTCACAGCACATGGATATAACCACAGTGATGTCCAGCACATGGATACATATACACAGTGATGTCACGACAGGATAATACACACAGTGAGTGTCACAGTACAGGATAATACACCCGGTGATGTCACGTACAGGGATAATACACACAGTGATGTCAAGTACAGGGATATACACACAGTGATCACAGTACAGGGATATACACACAGTGATTGGTCACAGTACAGGGATAATACACAGTGATGTCACAGTAACAGGGATAATACACACAGTGTAAGTATCACAGTACAGGGATCGTACACACAGTGAGTCACAGTACGGATATATACACACAGTAATGTCACGTACAGGATATATACACACAGTGATGTCACAGACAAGGATAAACACACAGTGATTTCACAGTACAGGGATACTGACACACAGTGATGTCACAGTACACGGATAATACACACCAGTGATGTCACAGTACAGGGATAATCACACATGAGTCACAGTACAGGGATGAATACACTGAATCAGTCAGATTTACCCAGTGAGTCAGCGAGTAAGCAACAGCAACAGTGATGTCACCGTAACGCGATAAAACAACACACAGTTATACCACCTACTGAATACCAGTAGACACAGGAGAAGCCAAAAAAAAGACTTTTGTGTGGGTTGGCACCATAGTAAGAGGAGCGCATGGGCAGGCCTCAGTCAATAGTTACGCATCAGCTCTCGTATTGTATTATGGTAAGGGAAGCAACGTCTTTTTAGTGAATGTGTCTAGGTTACACATTATCAGCTGAGAAGAATCTATGTGTTCCAAGCAGCATTGCACCATTTATACCGCAGCTAGGTCTCCACCCACCAGTCATATTAACTAGGTCTCCATCCACTAGTCACAGCAACTAGGTCTCCACCCACCAGTCACAGCAGCTAGGTCTCCACCCCCATCCCCAGTCACAGCACTAGGATCTCATCCCCAGTCACAGCAGCTAGGTGTCCTCCACCCGATCAAACAGACTAGGTCTCCACCGACCAGTCCACAGCAGTAGGCTCCAACCCACCATCATATTAACTAGTCTCCATCCACTGTCACAGCAACTAGCGTCTCCACCCACCAGTCACAGCACTAGGTCTCCCCCCCAGTTACCGCTGTTGGTCCCATCCACCATCACAGCAGCTAGTTCTCCCTCAGTCAGAGCAGCTAGGTCCTCCCCCCATTCACAGCAGATTGGTCCTCCATCCCCCAGTCACACAGCTAGTCTCCACGCGCCAGCAAACGCAGACTAGGTCTCCACCCACGTCAATTAACTAGGTCTCCATCCGATAGTCACAAGAGCAGACTAGGTCCTCCACCCCCCCCCATCACCGCAGCTAGGGTCTCCATCCACCAGCCAGCACAGGTCCCACACCCATCACGCAGCTAGTCTCACATTCCCCAGTCACCAGCAGCTAGGTCTACACACCGTCACAGCGCTAGGTCTCATCCCCAGTCAAGCAGCTAGGGTCTCCTCCACCCGATCACATCAGCTAGGTGACCACCATCGAGCAGCTAGGACTCCCCACTCACAGCAGATAGGTCACCACCCCGCAGTCACAGCAACTAGGTCTCCACACCCCAGTCACAGCAGCTAGGTCTCCTCAGTCAAGCAGCTTGGTCTCCTCCCCAGTCACAGCAGCTAGGTCTCCATCCCCCAGTCACAACAGCTAGGTCTCCACTGCCAGTCACCGCGGTTAAGTGTCCACCCAGCAATCATAGCAGCTAGGTCTCTTCCCCAACTTATCACAGCTAGGTCTCCACCGCCCAGTCATAGCAGCTAGGTTTCCACCCGCCAGTCACCGCAGCTAGGTCTCCACCCCCAGTCACTGCAGCTAGGTTTCCCATACCACCAGTCACAGCAGCTAGGTCTCCACCACCATCACGCAGTAGGTCTCATCCCCAGTCACAGCAGCTAGGCTCCCCACCCGATCACAACAGCTAGGTCTGCCACCGCCAGTCCCAGCAGCTAGGTCTCCACCCACCAGTCATATTAACCTAGGTGCTCCATCCACTAGTCACCAGCAACTAGGTCTCCACCCACAGTCACAGCAGCTAGGTCTCCACCCCCCTAACCGCAGCTAGGTCTCCATCCACAGTCACAGCAGCTAGGTCTCCCTCAGTCAGAGCAGCAGGTCTCCTCCCCAGTCACCAGCAGATTGGTCTCCATCCCCCAGTCACAACAGCTAGGTCTCCACGCCAGTCAAGCAAGCTAGGTCTCCACCCACCAGTCAATTAACTGGTCTCTCCACTAGTCAACAGCAACTAGGTCTCACCCCCAGTCACCGCAGCTAGGTCTCCATCCACCAGTCACAGCAGCTAGGTCTCCACCCCCAGTCACAGCAGCTAGGTCTCATCCCCAGTCACAGCAGCTAGGTCTCATCCCCAGTCACAGCAGCTAGTCTCATCCCCAGTCACAGCCAGCTAGGTCTCCTCCACCCGATCACATCAGCTAGGTGACCACCATCGAGCAGCTAGGACTCCCCACTCACAGCAGATAGGGCACCACCCCCGCATCACACAGCAACTAGGTCTCCACACCCCAGTCACAGCAGCTAGGTCTCCTCTCAAGCAGCTTGGTCTCCCCCCGTCACAGCAGCTAGGTCTCCATCCCCCAGTCAAACAGCTAGGTCTCCACTGCCAGTCACCGGTTAAAGGTTCCACCAGCAATCATAGCAGCTAGGTCTCTTCCCCAACTATCACAGCTAGGTCTCCACCGCCCAGTCATGGCAGCTAGGTTTCCACCCGCCAGTCACCCAGCTAGGTGTCCACCCCCCCAGGTCACCCAGCTAGGTCTCCACCCCCAGTCACAGCAACTAGATGTCCTACCCCCAGTACAGCAGATAGGTCCCACCCCCCAGTCAACAGCAAGCAAGGTCTCCACCCCCAGTCCACGTCAGCTAGGACTACACCACCAGTCATAGCAGCTAGGTCTCTGCACCAGTCACAGCAGCGAGTCTTCACCCCCAGTCACAGCAGCACTAGGTCCTCCGCACCAGTCACAGCAGCTAGGTCTCATCCCCCAGGTCACAGCAGCTAGGTCACCAACCCCCAGTCACAGCAGCAGGTCACCAATCCCCAGTCAAAGCAGCTGGGTCTCCTCCCCAGTCACAGCAGCTAGGTCTCTCCCCCAGTCACAGCAGCTGGGTCTCCTCCCCAGTCACAGCAGCTAGGTCTCACCCCAGTCACGAGCTAGGTCTCATTCCTAAGTCACAGCAGCTAGGTCACCTCTCCCCGGTCCAAGCAGCTAGGTAACACCATCGAGTCACGGCATAGGTCTCCACCCCCATCACAGTAGCTGGGTCACCACCCCCCAGTCCCAGAAGCTAGGTCACACCTCCAGTCATCACAGTTAGGTTTCCACCCGCCAGACTGGCAACTAGGTCTCCACCTTCCAGTTACAGCAGCTAGGTCTCCAACCCCCAGTCACAGCAGCTAGTCTCTCCACCCCCCCCCCCCCCCCCCAGTGACAGCTGCTAGGTTTAACCCCCATTCATAACAGCTAGATCTTCCCGCCAGTCACAGTAGCTAGGTCTCCCCCCCAGTCGCAGCAGCTAATCTCCACCTCCCCAGTCACCGCAGCTAGGTCTCCACTACCAGTCACAGCAGCTTGGCCCTCCACCCGCTGGTCACAGCAGCTAGGTCACCCTCAAGTCACAGAGCTAGTCTCCACCTCCCCCATCACAGCAGCTAGGTCTCCCACCTCCAGTCACAGGCAGCTAGGTCTACCCCCCAGTCACAGAGCTATGTTCCCACTACCCCGTCACAGCAGCGTAGGTCTCACTGCCAGTCACAGCAGCTAGTTCTCCACCCGAACCAGTCAACGCAACTAGGTCTCCACAACGACAGTCAAAGCAACTAGTCTCTACCCGACAGTCACAACAGCTAGGTCTCCAACCCCCATTCACAGTAGTGGGTCACCACCCCCCTTAGTCACAGCAACTAGGTTTCCATCCCCAGACACAGTAGCTAGGTCTCCAGCCTCCTCACCAGAAGCTAGGTCTCCACCCCCAGTCACAGAAGCTAGTATCCACCTCCAGTTATGCATTTAGGTCACTACCCGCCAGTTATAGCAGCTAAGTCTCCACCCCCCAGTCACAGCAGCAAGGTCTCCACCTCCAGTCACAGCAGCTAGGTTTCCACCCCCCCAGTTGACAGCAGCAGGCTCCCAGGCATCACTAGCCCCACCCCATCACAGCAGCTAGGCTGCCCCAGTCACAGCAGCTAGGTCTCCACCCACCAGTCACTGCAGCTAGCTCTCCCTGCCACTCACAGCAGCTAGTCTCCACCGCAAGTCACAGCGCTAGGTCTACCCAGTCACAGGAGCTATGTTCTACCTCCCCGTCACAGCACCTAGGTTCAGCTGCCAGTCACAGCAGCTAGGTCTCCACCCAACAGTCACAGCAGCTAGGTCTCAAACCCCCCATTCACAGCAGCCAGGTCTCTCCCCAGTCCACAGCAGTTAGGTCTCCACCCCAGTCACAGCAGTTGGTCTCTAACCCCCGGTCACAGCAGCTAGGTCCATCACCTCCTAGTTACCGCAGCTAGATCTCCACCTCCCCACTCACGCAGCTAGTGTCCCCACTGCCAGCCATTAGCAGCTGGTCTCACACCCGCCAGTCACAGCAGCTTGGTCTCCACCCGCCATCACGGCAGATAGATCTGCACCCGCCATTCACAGCACGAGGTCAACCTCCAGTCAAGAAGCTAGGTCTCCACCCCCAGTCACAGCAGCTAGGTCTCCACCCCCCCAGTCACCACAGCTAGGTCTCACAGCCAGTCAACACAGCTAGGTCTCCCACCCCCAGTCACCACAGCTAGGTCTCACCTCCCAGTCACAGCAGCTCGGTCTCATCCCAGTCACCGCAGCTAGGTCTCCACCTCCAGTCACAGCAGCTAGGTTTCCACCCAGTTACCACAGATGGTCTTTAGCCCCCAGTCACCAGCTAGGCTTCACCCCCAGTCCAGGAGCTAGGTCTCCACCCCCCAATCACAGCACTAAGTCTTCACCCCCCAGTCACAGCAGCTAGGTCTTCCACCTCCCCAGTCACGACAGCTAGGTTCTCCTCTGCCAGTCAAGCAGCTAGGTCTACATCCCAGTCACAGGAGCTATGTCTCTACCTCCCCTGTCACACAGCTAGGTCTCTACTGCCAGTCCAGGAGCTAGGTCTCCAATCGGGAAAGTGGAGGTCAGGCAGGATAAATTCAGTGGAATGATCAATATCTTTTAATTGAAACCTTTACACTATTCCCAGACAGAGAATGTGATAAAAAGAGTATTGGTCATGTAGTATTTAGTCTTGTAGTATATATATATATATATTCTTTGTGTATCAATCAATTATGGCTTCTAGATCTCTGCAGTGATAGAAATCTGTCCATGGTCATGTGAATTCGCACCAGGTGCACGGCTCATATATCCCTGGGTCATTGTGATGTCACACAGGTGCACGGCTCATTATATCCCTGGTCATGTGATATCACACAGTGCACGGCCTCATTATACCCTGGTCTGTGATGTCACACAGGTGCATGGCTCATTATATCCGGTCATTGATGTCTCACAGGTGCACAGCTCATTCTATCCCTGGTCATGTCATGTCACATAGGTGCACGGCTCATTATATCCCTGGTCTGTGATGTCACCCAGGGGCACCCTTTATATCCCTGTCATGTCATGTCACATGTGGACGGCTCATGATATCCCTGGTCATGTGATGTCTCACAGGTGACAGCTCATTATATCCCTGGTCATGTGATGTCACATAGGTGCACGGCTCATTATATCCCTGGTCATGTGATATCTCACAGATGCAAGCTCATTATATCCCTGGTCATGTGATGTCTCACAGATGCATAGTCATTATATACTGGTCATTTGATGTCTCACAGGTGCACAATCCTCATTATATTCCTGGTCATGTGATGTCACATAGGTGGCACAGTCATTATCTCCCTGGTCATGTGATGTCACACAGGTTATACCTCCAGTTGAACCACTGAATAGAGGTGAACACTAATAACGTATTTACCCAAGTTGTGGTCTGGTCAGTAAACAGTAGCTTCTAGAGTCATATGAACAACAAAGCCTAGGGCTGTGAAATTGAATAAACCTATATAATTTTATATAGTTGATACTGCTTTATTAATTCAACATACAATGGAAATAAAGATATAAGATAAATAAATTAATGATACTAGTTAAAAATGTCAGCCACAGTTGTGTGATGCGCAGAAAAGGGTAACACCACTTGGACACAAGGAAAACATGCGTATTATATATCTAAAACTCAGGCAATGCCTTAAGGGGATTAATACACTTCTATCGTAAGGTACTGTTAATGCATGATATATTATATTGCACTTGCCGAGTGTTAAGGTAAAACGCTTCTCTACCCCTCCCCCCGACGCGCGCGTTCAGCTCAATGAGACGAAGGCATACCTCATGTGCATTGTAACTAAATAAGAATCATGTGTTTTTGCCCGGGCCCGTCCGCCCCTTGTGTGGACAACATAGGTTTTATCACACACCGGGCCATTGCCTCTTATCTCCCTGGTCATGTGATGTCCACAGGTGCAAGGCTCATATTCCTGGTTAGTGATGTCACACACGATGCACGGCTCGTATATACCCTGGTCATGTGATGTCACCCAGGTTATTATTACACGGCTCTGATTACTCTCTGTGAATATCGGCTTGTGCACCTCTGTGTCCATACATGACCATGACAGATTTTATCCGCTGCAAGTAAACCACAGAAGCTTTCTATAGCAAAGAACCGTGTGGAATCGTCGATACGAAAGTAAATTAAAAAATTATCACATTTTTCATACACAACCAATTATTATTTTCTGAAAGTGGGCGATCCTTTAACATACCCAATCTTTTTTTTTCTCTGGGAAATCACAAATGTCATGTACACGTTTGGGCATACCAAATATGCATATGTATAGAGGTTATGTAGTCTAACTTACTATTCATGCTGAAAAAATACACCAAAATCCACCAGACTGGCAAGTTGAGCTTTTGCCTCAGGCGCACCAACTGCAGCAAGATAGGGACAGCATTAGGGTGCAGTACCTGCTAAAAGCAGGACTTGACACTCACCTGTGTAGTGTTCAGGGGGCACCAGATTTATGGTTTGTGGTGCCCCTCTACACAAATCTGGCGCCCCCTCACTGCTCCGACCAAGTGCACAACTGTTGTAGGTGCACCTTAACATAGGGGTGCGACACAATTCTGTCGGTCACATGCAGACAACTGCTGTAGGACACCTGGCTGCATTCATAAGGGACAGTGATGAATAACACCCTTGGTTTCTTGCCAGTAAAATGCAAGAGATGAAAGGGAGACTATCATATGTTTTATAACAACTAAAGGGAAAGGTCAGGAGTGTGACAGATGTCAGTTCCTCCTTAAAGGGGGATCTGTCAGTCCCTCTTAAAGGAGGATGTGGTTTTAAGGACCGCTTGGGTAGCCGGATTAAAAACAAAATACAAATCACATCCACCCAGCTCCGGTTCTTCATTTGCAAGCACGCGGGTTCCACATCCTTTTGTTTAAATTCACATCCAGAGCAGATGTCAGGGTCAGTGATCGCTGGGCCAATCAGAGCTCACTTCTTATACGGCAGTCCCCTACTTAAGATACACCCGCTTTTACAGTACGACCCCTAGTACAAACGACCTTCGGATGTGTTATATTACTGTACTTAGTCCTAGGCTACACATAATCATCTAAACAGTTTATCACAGGTGCTGTAATGAGCTTTAGTGTTAATCCTGGTTCTTATAGAGAATCAACATCTCTTAAATCCAATTGTCACAAAAAATTTGCCGGGGCTACAATTATAAATACACAGTTCTGTCTACATACAAAATTAACTTAAGAACAAACCACAGAACCTAGCCTGTACGTAACCCGGGGACTGCTTTATATGAGAATTGGATTCAACTTTTATCTGTTAATAAAATAATGACCCCCCAGTCTTAGAAAATTACCCAATTGGAACTTTTTAATAAAGCAAGATTCAGAATAGAGTGGCAGAGGTTGTAGAGGTTGGAACCGTCTTATAAGATACTATTCACTTATTCAAGACGTATTTGAATGGCGACGACACAGCTTGAAGGAATCGTTAGCTTGTCGGCCTCTCATCATTCTTTATGTAATGTATCAAATGATAGAAAAGGAAACGATTATTATAATTATGGAATGGATCTGGATTTTCTTAGTCTATTATATGGATAAGAGAGGTGCAGAAGAGGCAGAAACAACATACGTTACAGAAATCGCTCCCTTATTAGACTTCAGTGGAAAGAAAGTCTAAGATTTAGTCTAAATCAATATTAAAAAGAACATGTTTTCTAAGTGAAATTAAGTTAAGCAGACAAATGGTGTGTCAGGTAGAGTAAATCTAGTTGTATATCAGCGGCGCGCCCCAGAGTTATATACATGGGAATCGAGATAGAAACGTGTGAGCCCCCCCCCCCCCCCCCCCTCCACCCACCATTTAAATAATGGATGAGGGCAAAGTCAATAAGGATACTAGATTCAGGCTGTACTATGTATAGGGCTGTTCTTGAAAACATGACTTAAAGGGACTTTCAGTTAGACCCCCACAGATCACGTTGGACCCCTCGTCACTCCGTCTGACTAATGCGCAGATGGCAAAGATGATCGTCTGCTCCATTAATGTCTATGGGAGCTGAAATTGCCAAGCGCCCCCGCTACCGGTCCCTGGTATGAGGGAACCCCATCGGACCCCTGGTTTTGTGATCTACGGGGGCTGTAGGGCTGTATTGTGAACATTTAAAGTGGTGCTATGCCGTGGACTTTTCATTAAGGGGGGCTCTGCTGTGAAATTCATTAAAGGGGGGCTCTGCTGTGACATTCGAGATGTGTCTGCTGTAAAGATTTCTGTAAAGGGGTGTCTCTGCTGTGACATTTCTGTAAAGGGGGGTCTGCTGTGGACATTTCTGTAAAGGGGGGTCTGCGTGGACATTCTGTAAAGGGGGGCTCTGTGTGGACATTCTTCGTAAAGGGGCTCTGCTGTGGACATGTAAAGGGAGCTCTGCTGTGGACATGGGACACTTATCCGCCATTGGAAACATACTTTATCTCTAGAACCCATCTCTGAACCTGTATCTCTACTCTCTCAGTCAGATCCAGCTCACTCATCCCCCCTTTCATAGACATCTTCTTGTGAGTGTAGTACCTTCCATTCTAGAGGATGATTTTTAGAGGTAAATGTCAGTTTATCGGGGAGGCAGGAGGAGGAGGAAAAAAGCCTTCATACATGGAGAAAGAAGTAGTTTTCCTCCTCTGACAACAATTTTTTGTACACCTCGAGTTGTACAATTTGTGGAAAATTGAATGACCATTTAAGGGCACAGTTTAGTTCAAATTTTTAATCTGAGATAGGATAAGTTACCCATTCAATATGTCATTAGGCAACAGTGAGAACTAACAAAACATTTCCCTACCCTTCTATACACTGATAACCCATGATAAGTGAAACTGAACTGAAATGTAATACTTGCAGGCTGCATGCAAAACAGATACTTTGGGTCCTGAAAAGGGTCACTTGTGTCAGCTTATTGTCACAGGATTATGGTATAGCTTGTGGCATGGATGCCTTCCTGGACCCTCCTGAACTTGTACAATCCAACTGCTCTTACAGTAAAGAATCATAGTGAAACAATCTTTCCTCTAGTCATAGCGCCCATCAGTAGTTGCATTATAGACCTAGGTAGTATTGAGACGTTCAGGGCCGTCCAATATCCCACCATTAACACCCATGATGGTGCATTGATCACGGCACTAACTCTTAAATATAAATCTCTGGCCCTGCCTCCCCGGCACTGAGTCATGGTGGTAGTACAGGGCACTGCATTTGGAGAGGATCGTACTCCCCATATCGGGAGTGACAATCCTCCAAAATGGCATCACACAACCCAGCGCAAACAAGGCCGCATAATTTAAGCATAATTTAAAGCACTGTTCATGGGTGGTTCCAAACAGACCCAACACTTCTTTAGAATTGGGTCCGGCTGAACTGGCCATACCCAAATTTTATTGTGTCCACTCACACTTCCTTGGGTAAAACCATAATTTAAAATGTATGTTTCTAAAAACTGATCAGATGGGCTATGAGGGTAGTGAATCATCTTTCCTCTATCCTAGAGGCCTCCAGTCGTGATTTCTTAGAAACCTATAGTTGAAATCATCATTAGGTTTCAAAAATAGATTTCAAAGACATTGGGGCAATTTACTCAAGCAGTCTGAAAGTCAGAATTTTCCAGTTGCCCAAGGCAACCAATCACACTCTCCCCTTTAAAATATTCTGAGCACGGGTGAAATGAAAGCTGAGCTGTGATTGGTTGCCATGGGCAACTGGAATATCTGACTTCAGACTGCTTGATAATCTGCCCCATATTTTTTGAGTTAGGTCTTTGGTGGAGAATCGGTAATGTGCCAAAATATGTTCTGTTTTGAGCAGTTTATACCAGGGTTTGGCCCCTTCCAACCACCTTAGAGCCCTAAGCGTTGGACTCCATGCAGTAATCTCACATCATCAATTTTGAAAAACCAGAAGACTGTTTGAAAGGGACCTTCACCGGCTCCAACAGCTTCACCCACCCCTTATTAGGCATTGCTCCACTAATTCCGACACAACTGGCCTATTTTCTTGACTCCCCATTCCCTTCAATGTAACATTAGTGTTCACAAATATTATGCTAATTAGACTCTTCAGGTGGAGCAGACTGTCTGGCACCGCCCATTTGATGTAAAGAACTTTATTATGTATTTGGTGCTATTCCTTAATATTGGCAATGATTCTTCGGAATGGTGGTGGTTGAGAAAGCATTCCAATGATTCAGATGTGTTGCAAACAGTTCACGCTCTCGAATAAAATATTTATCACTATTAAACAGCTTTAAATGTCTGACAAATTCATGGAGACAATTTAGTTGAGCGGGATCTTATCTTTTTCCTTATTTTTACTCTCTTTCTGTTGTGTTATATAATCTTGTATTATTCAATCAAATTTTACAGTGAAAAACCGACCACACTGAGTTTTCCAATTAACTTTGATTTTTTTTTCCCAGTGAGAATAGCAGCGGATCAGTTTGTTTGTATTTCTTTATTCAGCTTTTTTTTGATGCACAGTGAAAAGATAAAAAATAAAGTTTTTATGTCAAACAATCTATAAGACGTCACTTACCTGGTTTATCTGCTGCCTGAATATATTTCTGTTGTGTTATTTTTTCTGATTTATTTCTTTTCTGTTTTTCTTTATTTTCCTTCTTCTTTTGACCTACCCCCCTCCCTATACCCCTGTCTCACCCCTTTTCTAACTGTGCACAGTTCCTTTCTTCCTCTCCGTGACCTTTCCTAACACTTGACCTTACTAGGCCCATTTTCTCACTTTCTGGTGCTCTGATCTGACAGAGTTCTGGTCACACGGACATAGATTCCAGTATGCTGAGCTGGACACTTCTGCCCTGGCGTCACCTCCCAACCCCGGAGCTCCATCCACGCCAGCGGAGACCTTGTCGAGTATCACTATCCACCGCACTTACGCTAAGCATTGCAACCTAGCCTTTCCCTCAGCCTGGCCTCAGGTATTTGTTCCCAATAGCTCCTCATCAAAGGGTATGTATCAGCACATCACTGTGACACCTCATCGTTACCACCTTATCCTGTTTATCTCTACAACCCCTCCAGCAATTTTCCCTTCACCTCTAAAGGTGTCCTGCATGCCGCAACCTACAAGCATGTAACTTTGTAAGCATGACCTCCGTAGCATTTTAATACTTTAGTGTACTAGTTTAGACCATAGTGGCATTTCTGTAATTAGTTGTAACTGAAGTTGAATTGCAGAGATTAACATTATGGATTTTAATGAATACAAGATTTACATGGACTCATTATTGTCGGTGTCCTCCGCCATCCTAGGAGATTAACTTCTTTGAAAACTACCTCTCACCAATCTCAGCTGATGGGTCACAAGCAGCCCAGCTTCAAGCGAAAATGTTATCCGCAATACAGATCTTGTTATTTTTTCCATCACTCTAGCATCTTTTGATTGATTCTCCTTCCACATACACGCAGGAGCCATAGTACTATATCCCTTCATTTCCATATTTAATGGGGTACTTACCCAGTCATAGTCTTTCTATCTCCTTTTGGGTATAACATTCGCCTGAGACCACCACCTTCTACATTGTTGGGATTTTGGGGTAATCGCCCCCCCAGACCACAAGCCCGTGTAGGACGGGTTCGAACAGAGCCAGCAGTCCACGAGAGAGATTTTCCGAACTACTAGATTTATGATATGTTGAGTTTTGGAGTTGTGTCACACATTTACCTGACTATGGACTCATGGGGGACATGTATCATCTTTTTTTTTTTCCTTGGTGAATTTTTGAGACATTTTGGCATTTGAGACTTGTTGCTCACATGTATTATTGTCCAGTGTGTGTATGATTGTACTTTTGGTTGGCAAATGTCCCTCAATGCACATGACACAAGCCATGTAAGGAGTTATATGCGGCGAGGGGAGATGACACATATGTATGAAGGCTGCGGTCACTCGGGTGTTTGGGCGAGGTCCACACTTGCTTTTGTACCCTATTACAACAGGCTTGATGAAAGGTGATTTTGCCTATTACATTTCCTGTTAACATTTGAGTTTACAACATGTTAACACTGCATTTATGTCGCTTTATATTGCGTTTTATCAACAGTAATTATTTGGCACAAATCACCTCTCCTCAGCTGTTGTATGGTTTCCAAAATGCAATTAAAAACGCTACGTGTACCTCACCCTAAAAGGACCATAAATTAGAATAAATGTAAATGCAAACATTCAATTGTCAAAAACAGGTTACTGTGGCAAAAAATTGAAAACATTTAAAAAACCTGTGACTAATTCAATTTACCTGTTAAAAAACAGGGTTCGAAAAAAATCCTTCCTTGGACTAGGTGCGATTGCACCTTATAATCGTCAAAATAAGCCAAGAAGTGATAACATAAGTGAAACCAACATCTGAAAAAAAGATACATAAGCACAAGGTGCAGACCAGGTGTACTTGGAAACGACACAAGTTTTCAGTGACAGTCGCAAAAAAGTCACCAAAACGAAAAAGATTAGACAAGGTTGACTAGCAAATAATGAGCATGTCCTCCCATGGTCTCAAGTCCGTGGATTTCACCTAGGAGGAACTACTTAAAAATAATAACTTACGTGTGCCTTGACACTCAACCTCAAAGACAGAAATATACAAATAATGACTGAGCAAGCAGCTAGGTCTCCACCCCCAGTCACTGCAGCTAGGTCTCCATCCACCAGTCACAGCAGCTAGGTCTCCACCACCAGTCACAGCAGCTAGGTCTCATCCCCAGTCACAGCAGCTAGGTCTCCACCCCCCAGTAACCGCAGACTAGGTCTCCATCCACCAGTCACGCAGCTAGGTCTCCCTCAGTCAGAGCAGCTAGGTCGTCCCCCCTTCACAGCAGATTGGTCTCCATCCCCCAGTCACACAGCTAGGTCTCCACCGCCAGTCAACGCAGCTAGGTCTCACCCACAGTCAAATTAACTAGGTCTCCATCCATAGTCACAGCAGACTAGGTCTCCACCCCCCAGTCACCGCAGCTAGGGTCTCCATCCACCAGTCCAGCACAGTCAACCCCAGGTCACCGCAGCTAGGTCTCACATCCCCAGTCACAGCAGCTAGGTCTCACCCGTCACAGCGCTAGGTCTCATCCCCAGTCACAGCAGCTAGGGTCTCCTCCACCCGATCACATCAGCTAGGTGACCACCATCGAGCAGCTAGGACTCCCCACTCACAGCAGATAGGTCACACCCCGCAGTCACAGCAACTAGGTCTCCACACCCCAGTCACAGCAGTCTAGGTCTCCACTCAGTCAAGCAGCTTGGTTCTCCTCCCCAGTCACAGCAGCTGGTCTCCATCCCCCAGTCAAACAGCTAGGTCTCCACTGCCAGTCACCGCGGTTAAGTGTCCCCCCGCAAATCAATAGCAGCTAGGTCTCTTCCCCAACTTCATCAAGCTCGGTCTCCACCGCCCAGTCATAGCAGCTGTTTCCACCCGCCAGTCACCGCAGCTAGGTCTCCACCCCCAGTCACTGCAGCTAGGTTTCTCCATACCACCAGTCACAGCAGCAGGTCTCCACCACCTCAGCAGTAGGTCTCATCCCCAGTCACAGCGCTAGGCTCCTCCACCCGATCACAACAGCTAGGTCTCCACCGCCAGTCACCAGCAGCTAGGTCTCCACCCACCACGTCATATTAACTAGGTGCTCCATCCACTAGTGCACAGCAACTGTCTCCACCCACAGTCACAGCAGCTAGGTCTCCACCCCCCTTAACCGCAGCTAGGTCTCCATCCACAGTCACAGCAGCTAGGTCTCCCTCAGTCAGAGCAGCTAGGTCTCCTCCCCAGTCACCAGCAGATTGGTCTCCATCCCCCAGTCACAACAGCTAGGTCTCCACCGCCAGTCAACGCCCAGCTAGGTCTCCACCCACCAGTCAAATTAACTGGTCTCTCCACTAGTCAACAGCAACTAGGCTCACCCCCAGTCACCGCAGCTAGTCTCCATCCACCAGTCACAGCAGACTAGGTCCCACCCCCAGTCACAGCAGCTAGGTCTCATCCCCAGTCACAGCAGCTAGGTCTCATCCCAGTCCACAGCAGCTAGTCTCACCCCGTCACAGCGCTAGGTCTCTCCACCCGATCACATCAGCTAGGTGACCACCATCGAGCAGCTAGGACTCCCCACTCACAGCAGATAGGGCACCACCCCCCGCAGTCAACACGCAACTAGGTCTCCACACCCAGTCACAGCAGCTAGGTCTCCCTCTCAAGCAGCTTGGTCTCCCCCCATCACAGCAGCTAGGTCTCCATCCCCCAGTCCAAACAGCTAGGTCTCCACTGCCAGTCACCGGTTAAGGTCCACCAGCAATCATAGCAGCTAGGTCTCTTCCCCAACTATCACAGCTAGGTCTCCACCGCCCAGTCATGGCAGCTAGGTTTCCACCCGCCAGTCACCGCAGCTAGGTGTCCACCCCCCAGGTCACCCAGCTAGGTCTCCACCCCCAGTCACAGCAACTAGATGTCCTACCCCCAGACAGCAGATAGGTCCCACCCCCCAGTCAACAGCAGCAAGGTCTCCACCCCCAGTCCACGTCAGCTAGGACTACACCCACCAGTCATAGCAGCTAGGTCTCTGCACCAGTCACAGCAGCGAGTCTTCACCCCCAGTCACAGCAGCAGCTAGGTCTCCGCACCAGTCACAGCAGCTAGGTCTCATCCCCCAGCACAGCAGCTAGGTCACCAACCCCCAGTCACAGCACAGGTCACCAATCCCCAGTCAAAGCAGCTGGGTCTCCTCCCAGTCACAGCAGTCTAGGTCCCTCCCCCATCACAGCAGCTGGGTCTCCTCCCCAGTCACACAGCTAGGTCTCACCCCAGTCACAGCAGCTAGGTCTCATTCCACAGTCACAGCAGCTAGGTCACCTCTCCCCGGTCACAAGCAGCTAGTAACCACCATCGAGTCACGGCATAGTTCTCCACCCCCATCACAGTAGCTGGGTCACCACCCCCCAGTCCAGAAGCAGGTCACACCTCCAGTCATCACAGTTGGTTTCCACCCGCCAGACATGGCAACTAGGTCTCCACCTTCCAGTTAACAGCAGCTAGGTCTCCCACCCCCGAGTCACAGCAGCTAGTCTCCCACCCCCCCCCCCCCCCCCCAGTGACAGCTGCTAGGTTTAACCCCCATTCATAACAGCTAGATCTTTCCCCAGTCACAGTAGCTAGGTCTCCACCCCCAGTCGCAGCAGCTAAGTCTCCACCTCCCCAGTCACCGCACTAGGTCTCCACTACCAGTCACAGCAGCTTGGCCCTCCACCCGCTGGTCACCAGCAGCTAGGTCACCCTCAAGTCACAGGAGCTATGTCTCCACCTCCCCCATCACAGCAGCTAGGTCTCTCACCTCCAGTCACAGGCAGCTAGGTCTACCCCCCAGTCACAGGAGCTATGTTCCCCTACCCCGTCACAGCAGCGTAGGTCTCACACTGCAGTCACAGCAGCTAGTTCTCCACCCGAGCCAGTCAACGCAAACTAGGTCTCCACACACACGACAGTCAAAGCAACTAGTCTCTACCGACAGTCACAACAGCTAGGTCTCCAACCCCCATTCACAGTAGTGGGTCACCACCCCCCTTAGTCACAGCAACTAGGTTTCCATCCCCAGACACAGTAGCTAGGTCTCCAGCCTCCTCACAGAAGCTAGGTCTCCACCCCCAGTCACAGAAGCTAGTATCCACCTCCAGTTATGCATTAGGCACTACCCGCCAGTTATAGCAGCTAAGTCTCCACCCCCCAGTCACAGCAGCAAGGTCTCCACCTCCAGTCACAGCAGCTAGTTTCCACCCCCCCAGTGACAAGCAGCTAGTCTCCCCAGGACTCACAGTCCCCACCCCATGCACAGCAGCTAGGCTGCCCCAGTCACAGCAGCTAGGTCTCCACCCACCAGTCACGCAGCTAGCTCTCCCTGCCACTCACAGCAGTAGTCTCCACCCCGCAAGTCACAGCGCTAGGTCTACCCATCACAGGAGCTATGTTCTACCTCCCCGTCACAGCACCTAGGTCTCAGCTGCCAGTCACACAGCTAGGTCTCCACCCAACAGTCACAGCAGCTAGGTCTCAACCCCCCATTCACAGCAGCCAGTTCTCCCCATCACAGCAGTTAGGTCTCCACCCCCAGTCACAGCAGTTGGTCTCTAACCCCCGGTCACAGCAGCTAGGTCCATCACCTCCTAGTTACCGCAGCTAGACTCCACCTCCCCACTCACTGCAAGCTAGTGTCCCCACTGCCAGCCATTAGCGTAGGTCTCACACCGCCAGTCACAGCAGCTTGGTCTCCACCCGCCATCACGGCAGATAGATCTGCACCCGCCATTCACAGCACGAGGGTATCAACCTCCAGTCAAGAAGCTAGTCTCCACCCCCAGTCACAGCAGCTAGGTCTCACACCCCCCAGTCACCACAGCTAGGTTCACAGCCAGTCACCACACAGCTAGGTCTCCCACCCCCAGTCACCACAGCTAGGTCTCCACCTCCCAGTCACAGCAGCTCGGTCTCATCCCAGTCACCGCAGCTAGGTCTCCACCTCCAGTCACAGCAAGCTAGGTTTCCACCCCAGTTACCCACAGATGGTCTTTAGCCCCCAGTCACACAGCTAGCTTCACCCCCGTCCAGGAGCTAGGTCTCCACCCCCCAATCACAGCATAAGTCTTCACCCCCAGTCACAGCAGCTAGGTCTCCACCTCCCCAGTCACGACAGCTAGGTTCTCCTCTGCCAGTCACAGCAGCTAGGTCTACACTCCCAGTCACAGGAGCTATGCTCTACCTCCCCTGTCACAGCAGCTAGGTCTCTACTGCCAGTCACAGGAGCTAGGTCTCCAAATCTGGGAAAGTGGAGGTCAGGCAGGATAAATTCAGTGGGAATGATCAAATATCTTTTAATTGAAACCTTTACACTATTCCCAGACAGAGAATGTTGATTAAAAAGAAGTATTGGTCATGTAGTATTAGTCATTGTAGTATATATATATATATATTTTGTGTATCAATCAATTATGGCTTCTAGATCTCTGCAGTGGATAGAAATCTGTCCATGGTCATGTGAATTCGCACGGTGCACGGCTCATATATCCCTGGGTCATGTGATGTCACACAGGTGCACGCTCATTATATCCCTGGTCATGTGATATCACACAGTGCACGGCCTCATTATACCCTGGTCGTGATGTCACACAGGTGCATGGCTCATTAATCCGGTCATGTGATGTCTCACAGGTGCACAGCTCATTCTATCCTGGTCATGTCATGTCACATAGGTGCACGGCTCATTATATCCCTGGTCTGTGATGTCACCCAGGGGCACCCTTTATATCCCTGTCATGTCATGTCACATGTGGACGGCTCATGATATCCCTGGTCATGTGATGTCTCACAGGTGACCAGCTCATTATATCCCTGGTCATGTGATGTCACATAGGTGCACGGCTCATTATATCCCTGGTCATGTGATATCTCACAGATGCAAGCTCATTATATCCCTGGTCATGTGATGTCTCACAGATGCATAGCTCATTATATACTGGTCATTGATGTCTCACAGGTGCACAGTCCTCATTATATTCCTGGTCATGTGATGTCACATAGGTGGCACAGTCATTATTCCCTGGTCATGTGATGTCACACAGGTCTATACCTCAGTTGACCACTGAATAGAGGTGACACTAATAACGTATTTACCCAAGTTGTGGTCTGGTCAGTAAAACAGTAGCTTCTAGAGTCATATGAACAACAAAGCCTAGGGCTGTGAAATTAATAAACCTATATAATTTTATATAGTTAGATAATGCTTTATTAAATTCAACATACAATGGAAATAAAGATATAATGAAATATTAATGATACTAGTTAAAATGTCAGCCACAGTTGTGTGATCGCAGAAAAGGGTACACCACTTGGACACAAGGAAAACCATGCGTATTATATATACTAAACTCAGGCAATGCCTTAAGGGGATTAATACACTTCTATCGTAAGGTACTGTTAATGCATGTATATAATTATATTGCACTTGCCTGAGTGTTAAGGTAAAACGCTTCTCTTACCCTCCACCCCGACGCGCGCGTTCAGCTCAATGGACGAAGGCATCCATCATGTGCATTAGTAACTAATAAGAATCATGTGTTTTTGCCGGGCCCGTCCGCCCCTTGTGTGGACAACATAGGTTTTAGTTCACACCACGGCTGCTCATTATCCCCTGGTCATGTGATGTCACCACACGGTGCAAGGCTCATATTCCTGGTTATGTGATGTCACACAGATCACGGCTGTATAATATCCCTGGTCATGTGATGTCACCCAGGTTATTATTACACGGCTCTGATTACTCTCTGTGATATATCGGCTTGTGCACCTCTGTGTCCATTACATACCATTGACAGATTTTATCCGCTGCAAGTAACCACAGAAGCTTTCTATAGCAGAAGAACCGTGTGGATCGTCGATACGAAAGTAAATTAAAAATTATCACTTTTCATTACACACCAATATTATTTTCTGAAAGTGGGCGATCCCTTTAACATACCCAATCTTTTTTTTCTCTGGGAAAATCACAAATGTCATGTACACGTTTGGGCATACCAAATATGCATATGTATAGAGGTTATGTAGTTCTAACTACTATTCATGCTGAAAAAATACACCAAAATCCACCAGACTAGGCAAGTTGAGCTTTTGCCTCAGGCGCACCAACTGCAGCAAGATAGGGACCGCATTAGGGTGCAGTACCTGCTAAAAGCAGGACTTGGACACTCACCTGTGTAGTGTTCAGGGGGCACCAGATTTATGGTTGTGGTGCCCCTCTACACAAATTCTGGCGCCCCCCACTGCTCCGACCAAGGCACAACTGTTTAGGTGCACCTTAACATAGGGGTGCGACACATTCTGTCGGTCACTGCAGGACACTGGCTGTGGACACCTGGCTGCATTCATAAGGGACAGTGATGAATAACACCCTTGGTTCTTGCCAGTATAAATGCAAGAGATGAAAGGGACTATCATATGTTTTATAACAAACTAAAGGGAGAAGGTCAGGAGGTGACAGATGTCAGGTTCCTCCTTAAAGGGGGATTGTCAGTCCCTCTTAAAGTGGGATGTGGTTTTAAAGGACCTGCTTGGGTAGCCGGATTAAAAAACAAAATACAAATCACATCCACCCAGCTCCGGTTCTTCATTTGCAAACGCGGGTTCCACATCCTCTTTGTTTAAATTCACATCCAGAGCAGAATGTCAGGGGTCAGTGATCGCTGGCCAATCAGAGCTCACTTCTTATACAGGCAGTCCCCTACTTAAGTACACCCGCTTACAGTACGACCCCTAGTTACAAACGGACCTTGGATGTTGTTATATTACTGTACTTTAGTCCTAGGCTACACATAATCATCGTAAACAGTTATCACAGGTGCTGTAATGAGCTTTAGTGTTAATCCTGGTTCTTATAGAGAATCAACATCTTCTAAATCCAATTGTCACAAAAAATTTGCCGGGGCTACAATTATAAATACACAGTTCTGTCTACATACAAAATTAACTTAAGAACAAACCTACAGAACCTAGCCTGTACGTAACCCGGGGACTGCTTTATAGAGAATTGGATTCAACTTTTATCTGTTATAAAATAATGACCCCCCAGTCTTAGAAAATTACCCAATTGGAACTTTTTAATAAAGCAAGATTCAGAATAGAGTGGCAGAGGTTGTAGAGGTTGGAACCGTCTTATAAGATACTATTCACTTATCAAGACATTTGAATGGCGACGAACAGCTTGAAGGAATCGTTAGCTTGTACCGGCCCTCATCATTCTTTAATGGTATGTATCAATGATAGAAAAAGGAAACGATTATTATATTATGGAATGGATCTGGATTTTCTAGTCTATTATATGGATAAGAGAGGTGCAGAAGAGGCAGAAATCAACATACGTTACAAAATCGCTCCCTTATTAGACTTCAGTGGAAAGAAAAGTCTAAGATTTAGTCTAAATCAATATTAAAAAGAACATGTTTTCTAAGTGAAATTAAGTTAAGCGACAAATGGTGTGTCAGGTAGAGTAAATCTAGTTGATATCAGAGGTCGCGCCCCAGAGTTATATACACTGGGAATCAGATAAAACGTGTGAAGCCCCCCCCCCCCCCCCCCCCCTCCACCCAACCATTTAAATAATGGATGAGGCAAAGTCAAATAAGGATACTAGATTCAGGCTGTACTATGTATAGGGCTGTTCTTGAAAAACATGACTTAAAGGGACTTTCAGTTTAGACCCCCACAGATCACGTTGGACCCTCGTCACTCCGTCCTGACTAATGGCAGATTGGCAAAGATGATCGTCTGCTCCATTAATGTCTATGGAGCTGAAATTCCAACGCCCCGCTACCGTCTGCCTGGTATGAGGGAACCCCATCGGACCCTGGTTTGTGTGATCTACGGGGGCTGTAGGGCTGTATTGTGAACATTTAAAGTGGTGCTATGCCGTGGACTTTTCATTAAGGGGGCTCTGCTGGAACATTCATTAAAGGGGGGGGCTCTGCTGTGGACATTCGGAAGATGTGTCTGCTGTAAGATTTCTGTAAAGGGGGTCTCTGCTGTGACATTTCTGTAAAGGGGGGCTCTGCTGTGGACATTTCTCGTAAAGGGGGGTTCTGCTGTGGACAGTTCTGTAAAGGGGGCTCTGCTGTGGACATTCTTTGTAAAGGGGGCTCTGCTGTGGACATTGTAAAGGGACTCTGCTGTGGACATGGGACACTTAATCCGCCATTGGAAACATACTTTATCTCTAGAACCATCTCTGAACCTGTATCTCTACTCTCTCAGTCAGATCCAGCTCACTCATCCCCCCTTTCATAGACATCTTCTTGTGAGTGTAGTCCTCCATTCTAGAGGGATGATTTTTAGAGGTAAATGTCAGTTTATGGGGAGGCAGGAGGAGGAGGAAAAAAGCCTTCATACATGGAGAAAGAAGTAGTTATTCCTCCTTGACAACAATTTTTGTAACACCTCGAGTTGTCAATTTGTGGAAAATTGAATGACCATTTAAGGGCACAGTTTAGTTCAAATATTTTAATCTGAGATAGGATAAGTTACCCATTCAATGATTCATTAGGCAACAGTGAGAACTAACAAACATTTTCCCTCCCTTCTATACACTGATAACCCATGATAAAGTGAAACTGAACTGAAATGTAATACTGCAGGCTGCATGCAAAAAGATCACTTTGGGTCCCTGAAAAGGGTCACTTGGTCAGCTTATTGTCACAGGATTATGGTATAGCTTGTGGAATGGATGCCTTCCTGGACCCTCCTGAACTTGTACAATCCAACTGCTCTTACAGTAAAGAATCATAGTGAAACAATCTTTCCTCTAGTCATAGCGCCCATCAGTAGTTGCATTATAGACCTAGGTAGTATTGAGACGTTCAGGGCCGTCCAATATCCCACCATTAACACCCATGATGGTGCATTGATCACGGCACTAACTCTTAAATATAAATCTCTGGCCCTGCCTCCCCGGCACTGAGTCATGGTGGTAGTACAGGGCACTGCATTTGGAGAGGATCGTACTCCCCATATCGGGAGTGACAATCCTCCAAAATGGCATCACACAACCCAGCGCAAACAAGGCCGCATAATTTAAGCATAATTTAAAGCACTGTTCATGGGTGGTTCCAAACAGACCCAACACTTCTTTAGAATTGGGTCCGGCTGAACTGGCCATACCCAAATTTTATTGTGTCCACTCACACTTCCTTGGAGTAAAACCATAATTTAAACATGTATGTTTCTAAAAACTGATCAGATGGGCTATGAGGGTAGTGAATCATCTTTCCTCTATCCTAGAGGCCTCCAGTCGTGATTTCTTAGAAACCTATAGTTGAAATCATCATTAGGTTTCAAAAATAGATTTCAAAGACATTGGGGCAATTTACTCAAGCAGTCTGAAAGTCAGAATTTTCCAGTTGCCCAAGGCAACCAATCACACTCTCCCCTTTAAAATATTCATGAGCACGGGTGAAATGAAAGCTGAGCTGTGATTGGTTGCCATGGGCAACTGGAATATCTGACTTCAGACTGCTTGATAATCTGCCCCATATTTTTTGAGTTAGGTCTTTGGTGGAGAATCGGTAATGTGCCAAAATATGTTCTGTTTTGAGCAGTTTATACCAGGGTTTGGCCCCTTCCAACCACCTTAGAGCCCTAAGCGTTGGACTCCATGCAGTAATCTCACATCATCAATTTTGAAAAACCAGAAGACTGTTTGAAAGGGACCTTCACCGGCTCCAACAGCTTCACCCACCCCTTATTAGGCATTGCTCCACTAATTCCGACACAACTGGCCTATTTTCTTGACTCCCCATTCCCTTCAATGTAACATTAGTGTTCACAAATATTATGCTAATTAGACTCTTCAGGTGGAGCAGACTGTCTGGCACCGCCCATTTGATGTAAAGAACTTTATTATGTATTTGGTGCTATTCCTTAATATTGGCAATGATTCTTCGGAATGGTGGTGGTTGAGAAAGCATTCCAATGATTCAGATGTGTTGCAAACAGTTCACGCTCTCGAATAAAATATTTATCACTATTAAACAGCTTTAAATGTCTGACAAATTCATGGAGACAATTTAGTTGAGCGGGATCTTATCTTTTTCCTTATTTTTACTCTCTTTCTGTTGTGTTATATAATCTTGTATTATTCAATCAAATTTTACAGTGAAAAACCGACCACACTGAGTTTTCCAATTAACTTTGATTTTTTTTTCCCAGTGAGAATAGCAGCGGATCAGTTTGTTTGTATTTCTTTATTCAGCTTTTTTTTGATGCACAGTGAAAAGATAAAAAATAAAGTTTTTATGTCAAACAATCTATAAGACGTCACTTACCTGGTTTATCTGCTGCCTGAATATATTTCTGTTGTGTTATTTTTTCTGATTTATTTCTTTTCTGTTTTTCTTTATTTTCCTTCTTCTTTTGACCTACCCCCACTCCCTATACCCCTGTCTCACCCCTTTTCTAACTGTGCACAGTTCCTTTCTTCCTCTCCGTGACCTTTCCTAACACTTGACCTTACTAGGCCCATTTTCTCACTTTCTGGTGCTCTGATCTGACAGAGTTCTGGTCACACGGACATAGATTCCAGTATGCTGAGCTGGACACTTCTGCCCTGGCGTCACCTCCCAACCCCGGAGCTCCATCCACGCCAGCGGAGACCTTGTCGAGTATCACTATCCACCCACTTACGCTAAGCATTGCAACCTAGCCTTTCCCTCAGCCTGGCCTCAGGTATTATGTTCCCAATAGCTCCTCATCAAAGGGTATGTATCAGCACATCACTGTGACACCTCATCGTTACCACCTTATCCTGTTTATCTCTACAACCCCTCCAGCAATTTTCCCTTCACCTCTAAAGTGTCCTGCATGCCGCAACCTACAAGCATGTAACTTTGTAAGCATGACCTCCGTAGCATTTTAATACTTTAGTGTACTAGTTTAGACCATAGTGGCATTTCTGTAATTAGTTGTAACTGAAGTTGAATTGCGAGATTAACATGTCGTATTTTAATGACACTACAAGATTTACATGGACCATTATTGTCCGGTGTCCTCCGCATCCTAGGAGATTAACTTACTTTTTGAACACTCTCACCAATCTCAAGCTGATGGGTACACAGCAGTCCAGCTTCAAGCGAAAATGTTATCCAGATACAGATCTTGTATTTTTCCATCATTCTAGATTCTTTTGATTCTTTCTCCTTCCACGATACACGAGAGAGCCCTAGTACTATACCCTCATATTTCCAATCTTAAGGGGTACTTCACATCATAGTCTTCTATCTACTTTCATGGGTATAACATTCGCCCTTGAGACCACCATGCCTTCTGCATTTTGGGTTTTGGGTAATCGCCCACCCCAGACACAACCCGTGGTACGCGACGGGTTTGAAACAGAGCCAGCAGTCCACGAGAGAGATTTTCCGAACTACTAGATTTATGATATGTTGAGTTTTGGAGTTGTGTCACACATTTACCTGACTATGGACTCATGGGGGACATGTATCATCTTTTTTTTTTTCCTTGGTGAATTTTTGAGACATTTTGGCATTTGAGACTTGTTGCTCACATGTATTATTGTCCAGTGTGTGTATGATTGTACTTTTGGTTGGCAAATGTCCCTCAATGCACATGACACAAGCCATGTAAGGAGTTATATGCGGCGAGGGGAGATGACACATATGTATGAAGGCTGCGGTCACTCGGGTGTTTGGGCGAGGTCCACACTTGCTTTTGTACCCTATTACAACAGGCTTGATGAAAGGTGATTTTGCCTATTACATTTCCTGTTAACATTTGAGTTTACAACATGTTAACACTGCATTTATGTCGCTTTATATTGCGTTTTATCAACAGTAATTATTTGGCACAAATCACCTCTCCTCAGCTGTTGTATGGTTTCCAAAATGCAATTAAAAACGCTACGTGTACCTCACCCTAAAAGGACCATAAATTAGAATAAATGTAAATGCAAACATTCAATTGTCAAAAACAGGTTACTGTGGCAAAAAATTGAAAACATTTAAAAAACCTGTGACTAATTCAATTTACCTGTTAAAAAACAGGGTTCGAAAAAAATCCTTCCTTGGACTAGGTGCGATTGCACCTTATAATCGTCAAAATAAGCCAAGAAGTGATAACATAAGTGAAACCAACATCTGAAAAAAAGATACATAAGCACAAGGTGCAGACCAGGTGTACTTGGAAACGACACAAGTTTTCAGTGACAGTCGCAAAAAAGTCACCAAAACGAAAAAGATTAGACAAGGTTGACTAGCAAATAATGAGCATGTCCTCCCATGGTCTCAAGTCCGTGGATTTCACCTAGGAGGAACTACTTAAAAATAATAACTTACGTGTGCCTTGACACTCAACCTCAAAGACAGAAATATACAAATAATGACTGAGCAACAACTAGGTCTCCACCCACCAGTCACAGCAGCTAGGTCTCCACCCCCCAGTAACCGCAGCTAGGTCTCCATCCACCAGTCACAGCAGCTAGGTCTCCCTCAGTCAGAGCAGCTAGGTCTCCTCCCCAGTCACAGCAGATTGGTCTCCATCCCCCAGTCACAACAGCTAGGTCTCCACCGCCAGTCAACGCAGCTAGGTCTCCACCCACCAGTCAAATTAACTAGGTCTCCATCCACTAGTCACAGCAACTAGGTCTCCACCCCCCAGTCACCGCAGCTAGGTCTCCATCCACCAGTCACAGCAGCTAGGTCTCCACCCCCAGTCACAGCAGCTAGGTCTCATCCCCAGTCACAGCAGCTAGGTGGTCTCTTCCCCAACTTATCACAGCTAGGTCTCCACCGCCCAGTCATAGCAGCTAGGTTTCCACCCGCCAGTCACCGCAGCTAGGTCTCCACCCCCAGTCACTGCAGCTAGGTCTCCATCCACTAGCTGCTATATTGCTGTTGGACCTTAACCGCGTGATGGCAGTGGAGACCTAGCTGTTGGGACTGGGGGATGAACCTAGCTGCTGTGACTGGGGGGAGACCAAGCTGCTTGACGAGGGAGACCTAGCTGCTGTGACTGGGGTGTGGAGACCTAGTTGCTGTGACTGCGGGGTGGTGCCTATCTGCTGTGATGGGGAGTCCTAGCGCTCGATGGTGGTCACCTAGCTGATGTGATCGGGTGGAGGACTAGACGGACTGCTAGCTGCTGGGATGAGACCTGAGGCGATGAGACCTAGCTGCTGTGACTGGGGATGAGACCTAGCTGCTGTGACTGGGGGTGGAGACCTGCTGCTGGACTGGTGGATGGAGACCTAGCTGCGGTGACTGGGGGTGGAACCTAGTTGCTGGACTAGTGAGGAGACCTAGTTAATTGACTGGTGGGTGGAGACCTAGCTGCGTTACTGGCGTGGAGCTAGCTGTTGTGACGGGGGATGGAGACCAATCTGCCTGACTGGGGAGGAACCTGCTGCTCTGACTGAGGGAGACTAGCTTGGCTGTGACTGGTGGATGGAGACCTAGCTGCGGTTACTGGGGGGTGGAGACCTAGCTGCTGTGTGGTGGGTGGAGACCTATTGCTGTGACTATGATGGAGACCTAGTTGCGGGAGTGAAAAGGCTGAAGGTAGGGAGGCTAGGGGAATGGGGGGGTCGTTGACTCGTAGATACCTAATGCGGTGGGACTGCTGCTGGACTGGCGGTGGAGCCTACTGTTGTGATCGGGTGGAGGACCTAGCGGCTGTGACTGGGGATGAGACCTCCTGCTGTGACTGGGGTGGAGACCTAGCTGCTGTGACTGGTGGATGGAGACCTAGCTGCAGTGACTGGGGGTGGAGACCTAGCTGCGGTGACTGGCGGGTGGAAACCTAGCTGCTATGACTGGGCGGTGGAGACCTAGCTGTGATAAGTTGGGGAAGAGACCTAGCTGCTATGATTTGCTGGGTGGCACTTAACCGCGTGGACTGGCATGGAGACCTAGCTGTTTGACTACTGGGGATGACCTGCTGCGTTGACTGGGGAGGAGAACCAAGCTGCTTGACTGAGGGAGACCTATCTGCTGTGACTGGGGTGTGGAGACCTGTTGCTGTGACTGCGGGTGTGTGACCTATCTGCGTGAGTGGGGAGTCCTAGCTGCTCGATGGTGGTCACCTGCTGATGATCGGGCTGGAGAGACCTAGCTGCTGTGATGGGGATGAACCTAGCTGCTGTGACTGTGATAGACCTAGCTGCTGTGACTGGGATGAAGACCTAGCTGCTGTGACTTGGTGTGGGGACTAGCTGCTGTGACTGGTGGATGGAGACCCTAGCTGCGGTGACTGGGGGGTGGAGACCTAGTTGCTGTGTACATGGATGGAGACCTAGTTAATTTGACTTGGGTGAGACCTAGCTGCGTTGCTGGGCGTGGAGACCTAGCTGTTGTGACTGGGGGATGGAGACCAATCTGCTTGTGAAGGGGGGAGGAGACCTAGCTGCTCTGACTGAGGGAGACCTAGCTGCTGTGACTGGTGGATGGAGACCCATGCGGTACTGGGGGGGAGACCAGCTGCTGTGACTGGTGGGTGGAGACCTAGTTGCTGTGACTAGTGGATGGAGACCTAGTTAATATATGGTGGGTGGAGACCTAGCTGCTGTGACTGGCGGTGGAGACCTAGTCTGTTGTGATCGGGTGGAGGACACCTAGCTGCTGTGACTGGGGATGAACCTATCTGCTGTGACTGGGGATGAACCTAGCTGCTGTGACTGGTGGTGGGCCTAGCTCTGCTGTGACTGGTGGATGGAGACCTAGCTGCAGTGACTCGGGGGTGGAACCTAGCTGCTGTGACTGGTGGGTGGAGACCTAGTGCTGTGACTAGTGGAGGAGACCTAGTATATGGACTGTGTGGGTGGAGACCTAGCTGCGGTGACTGGCGGTGGAGACTAGCTGTTGTGACTGGGGGATAGAGACCAATCTGCTGTGACTGGGGAGGAGACCTGGCTGCTCTGACGTGAGGGAGACCTAGCTGATGTGACTGGGGTGTGGAGACCTAGTTGCTGTACTGTGGTGGTGACCTTGCTATTGTGACTGAGGGTGGAGCCTAGCTGCTGTGACTGGGGGTGAAGACCTAGCTGCTGTGCCTGGGGTGAAGACCTAGCTGCTGTGACTGGTGAGGAGACCTGCGCTGTGACTACGCTGGGAGGTCACCTAGCTGCTATGATCCAGCAAGGTGAAGGTGAGAGGATTATAAAAGAGTCAAAGTCGTGGAGAAGGAGCACAATACAGTATTACATACAGTATTGTTCTGTAACTGGACCCTCCGATATACATTGCAGAAAATCTCTTAATTTCCCTGCACAGAGCATTGACGGGCGGGCAGATCCATGAGAGCGAGCGTGATGAATACAGTATTTTCTGCAGAATCAGATATGAATTCATCTGGAAAACACGATTTATCGGCTGTCACACTGATATACTCGTCACTCAGCTCCATGAAGAATATACACACTGGCAAACACTGACACTGCTCCAGGTGACAGAAGAGAATGACACAAAAGCCACATCCACAACAGATAAGATGCTGTTTGGGCCGATTTGAAAAAACATCTGTAGCAAAATATTTTCATTCCTTAGTTTTTTATCGCTTCGGGAGAACCTGTAATTTGGCTGGACCCGTTATTATCAGGAGGTAGAGATTTGACTCTTTGGTCAGTAGGTCTGTTCTGTAGGAAAGGTATGGGAGGGCTGAGTCTTGTGGTTGAGCCGTCCAAGACCCTACGCGAAATAGTCAAAACACCTTGTATGGTACTTTATCCGGTATGAGTCCACATTTTTTAGATGTCAACAAGTTTTGGGATCATTCAGTGTGCTAATAATGCACCAAATACCCATAAGCCACCACTTTGAGTGAATTTGCCCAAACAACCCCCTCTTGATGTACTCTTGATTGTTTATTCGCAGAGGTTGGAGTCTATTGTCCCCCTTTTCACCTATATCTTAATCCGTTGCCTCATCCCCATTTGCGGTTCGGCCAGTTTGGGTACATTCGTCTCTGAATAGTGATATTTGTCCAGGTTCATTATTTTTTTTACTATTAGCCCAGAGGTGTAAAATGTAATTAAAGTTATATTTAGCTCAGTCTACAGCGTGACCCCACCTCTGCCGGCTCCATTGGTCCATAGGCTTGGCTGTGACGTTCGCAGCACTCCTGCTCCACATCCTCTTACTGTGCTCTGTGTTAGGCTTCATGTTTACACCATAAATGGGGGAAATGAGCTAGTTACAAAAACAGCACTAATTCATGGCTCCCATCATCGCTCCCTCTCTTGTGAACAGTCATGGTGCAGTTGAGACACTGGTTCCTATTCCTGCCCCAATTTGTGCTGCAGCCACTCATTTCCTATGGAAACATCAGCGCTTACCCACCAATGTTCAACTGGCTGCCATTTCTTAAGGGGTTCTCTGCTGCCATTTCTTAAGGGGTCTCGCTGCCATTTCTTTAAGGGGGCCTGCTGCCATTTCTTAGGGTTCTCGCTTGCCATTTCTTAAGGGGTCTCTGCTGCCATTTCTTAAGGGGTTCCTGCTGCCATTTCTAGGGGGTCTCGGCTGACTTTCTTAACGGGACCTCTGCTGACATTTCTTAAGGGGGTCTTCTACTGACATTTCCTAAGGGGCCCTGCTGCCATTTCCTAAGGGGGCCTCTGCTGACATTTTCTATGGGTTCTCTGCTGACTTCTTAAAGGGAACCTGTCACCGCTGTTCCAAAAACATGAAACTAGACAGGTTCCCATAGAGCCCTTTAGTCCTAAGTCACCCATTCATCAACGAACACTGGCGATGCTAGAAAAGCAAAAAATCACATTATCTGTACCATGGTAACCAGGGCATGAACCCAGCGATTCCACGTGTGGAGGTCACCGCGGCTCGAGTCCTCGTCCCTTCCTCTGTGCACATAACAGCTCACGCTCCACTTTCCTACGTCACGCGGCTCGCCTGGCTTCCTGTGCTGATAAGCAGTGCAAAGCTGAGAGCAGCCAGTGCGCTGTGCGTGGGAACTCCGCTGTGCGATGTAGGAAAATCATACAGGAGCGTGTGCTGGCTGATGTGCACAGGAGGGCGAGGACTCGAGCCGTCGGTGATCCTCCCACGTGGACTCGCTGGGTTTCCCTGGTTACCAGGTACAGAATAAAATGTGATTTTTGCTTTCTATGCACGCCATGTTAGTTTAATAATGGGTGCCCTTAGACTAAAGGGCTCTATGGGAACCTGTCTTAGTTTCATTTTTTTGGAACAGCGGTGACAGGTTCCCTTTAGGGGGTCTCTACTACCATTTTCTATGGGGGCCTAGACTGACATTTCTTAAGGGCCTCCTGCTGCCATTTCTTAAGGGGTCTCTGCTACCATTTCTATGGGGGCCTCTGCTGACATTTCATTAGCGGGGGTCTCTGCTGACATTTCATTACGAGGGGTCTCTGCTGCCATTTCATTACGGGGGTCTCTCTCTCTGTGAGCATTCTTAACAAGTAGCGCTGGAATAAGGGAGGCTGCTGACACTACATATAAGGTGTATAAGAGGTTCTAGGAGTAGTATTCTGTGTCACATATATGTATCTCAAGTGTAATGTGTGGGACAGGGGTGGTAGTGAGAGTTTAGGTATATGGGGGCCCTGATCCAAAGTTCCCACGAGGGCCCATTAGAGCCTTGTTACGCCCCTGCTACATATCGTGTAACCCTACACACCCGTTTGGAGCAGAACATGTCTATGTTTGCCAGACTCTCTCTCTCTGTAAAGGACCATCTGGCAAATTTGGGAAAATCTGTACATATAAATTTGGGGACATGTAAGCAAATTTCGTGACCTTCCTCCTTTCCTCCTCTGAATGGAGCTGGCAGAAAACCGTGCACATGCTGCAGGAACAACTCCATTCAGATGATCAGAACTTACCTATAGATAGGCCGAAATCCTGCTGCATGTGACTATATATCTAAATTAAAGTAACAGTAGTCCCCCCCCAAGGACCCATGCGGACCCGGAGCACGGGGGGCACATTAGAAATATTTCTGGTATAAAACATCATTGACTTCTGTCAGAAGACAGAGGTGAATGATTATACGTGTGTATCATGCTCACACGTCACGTCTTCCCTTTGGCACAGTAGGGGGGCGTTGTCTATGCTGACATATCATAATATGGCGTTTTGTATTGGCAGGGTTATTATCTCCTCTCTGCTGTCACAGGTCCAGTGCACACCTGGAGGGGGAAATGACATATAGTACACGTGTTCATAGCTTTGTTATGTTACATCGATTATATTTTGTGCCTGAATTATTTTTTCATTTCATCACATTTTTCGTGGTTCTTTCGTTCAAACAAGATTGATTGGTAACCCCTCTCTACCCTAAAACACACTGAACAATATATTGAATACCTGACTTCGTGAAGCGGTGCATGTGTCTTCATCTCTGACTTCTTCTTTGGGGAGGATGCCGGTTTATGGATTGGAGGGAGGTCTACCTAAAGTAACAGTGGGACACTCACCGATGGAAATGAATATCCCCATATTCTGAATGTTGGGTGGATTTACTACTACTAGCTGTAACTCAAGCCACTGAGGAAATGCCAGCCCTGACTGTCTGTTAAAGTCCAGACTGTCCATACAAGTCCTATGGTCTTATTCAAGTCCCTGATATAGTCTGACTGTCTCACATTAAGCAGAAACATAAGGGGGAACATTTATCATACACTGGTGCTAGGTGTGTGCAGCATATGTCCCCGCTTCTCTGCATGTGCCGGTTTATCAGGAGGCTCTGTCTCCATACCAGCACCTAAGGCTAATCATTCACTGTGACATTTAATGTACCGTATTTTCCGGACTATAAGGCGCACTTAAAAGCCTTGGATTTCTTGTGAATCCAAAGTGCGCCTTATAGTCCGGTGCGCCCTATATGAGGCAGCGGACCCTACTTACATAGGTCTCCGCCACCGGAGCCAGCAGATCGTCCAGCGGGAACTGCAGACCACGCGGCACGCACAACTTCTGCCGCGTGGACTGCAGTTCCCGCTGGAGATCTGCTGTCTCCGGTAGCGGGGTATCTATGTAAGTATTCTATTCTTTACCTCCCCCTCACTTCCCCGCCGTTCCGCGTCTCGTCTCGGCGTCGCGTCCCGGGTCTCCGCACCGCCCCCCGGACCTCCGCCCACCCCCCGACCCTGGGCCTTATAGTCCGATGCGCCTATATATGGAATTATTACATATATAGGCGCATCGACTAATGTGCCTTTATATTCCGGTGGCGCCTAATGGCCCGAGAAATCGGTAGAATGCCTATTTTTGGCCCAACACATACTCCAGCCAACAGTATGTAGACTGAGTGATTTGTGGCAAATTTGTGCCCGCAAATCACATGCTGATGCGAATATGAAATTTATTATATGCTGCTAATGCCGGTGTCAAACAGAGCTAAACCTACATATAACTGCACATAAAATGTGATATATCTACGCCCTATATCATATATATTATATATATATATATACACATCTATAGTGGGTATGGAAATATTCCGACCCTTCTTTAACATTTTCACCCTTGTTTTCACTGCATCCAATTGGCAAGATCAAAAAGTTCTTTTTTTTTTTTTCGCTCTTGTGCACTCTGTCCACATCTGACGAAATAAACCGAAATATAGATATTTTCTGCTTTTTATAAACAAAAAAAAAAATATCACACGGTAATAAGTATTTAGCCCTTTGCTGTGACGACACTCATCTGTAACTCGCATGGCTGTCCCATTCCCTTCTGATCATCCTTGAGTCATGTTCTACCAGGCGCTGGCTAATCAACCTGTACAAATACAGTGGTCTCTTCCCCAACTTATCACAGCTAGGTCTCCACCGCCCAGTCATGGCAGCTAGGTTTCCACCCGCCAGTCACCGCAGCTAGGTGTCCACCCCCCAGTCACCACAGCTAGGTCTCCACCCCCAGTCACAGCAACTAGATGTCCTACCCCCAGTAACAGCAGATAGGTCCCCACCCCCCAGTCACAGCAGCAAGGTCTCCACCCCCAGTCACATCAGCTAGGACTACACCCACCAGTCATAGCAGCTAGGTCTCTGCACCAGTCACAGCAGCTAGGTCTTCACCCCCAGTCACAGCAGCTAGGTCTCCGCACCAGTCACAGCAGCTAGGTCTCATTCCCAGTCACAGCAGCTAGGTCACCTCTCCCCGGTCACAGCAGCTAGGTAACCACCATCGAGTCACGGCAGCTAGGTCTCCACCCCCCATCACAGTAGCTGGGTCACCACCCCCCAGTCACAGAAGCTAGGTCCACACCTCCAACCTAGAGGAGAGGAGGTTCTACCATCACCATAGACAGGGGGCATCCACTACACCTAGAGGAGAGGAGGCTCTAATCACCATAGACAGGGGGCATCCTCTACATCTAGAAGAGAGGAGGTTCTACCATCTCCATAGACCGGGGGCATCCTCTACACCTAGAGGAGAGGTGGTTCTACCATCACCATAGACAGGGGGCATCCTCTACACCTAGAGGAGAGGAGGCTCTACCATCACTATAGACAGGAGGCATCCTCTACACCTAGAGGAGAGGAGGTTCTACCATCACCATAGACAGGGGGCATCCTTAGATAATACACACCAGTGATGTCACAGTACAGGGATAATAGCACACAGTGATGTCATACAACAGGACAGGGATAATGCACAACAGTGATGTCACAGTACAGAGATAATACACACAGTGAGGTCACAGTACAGGGATAATACACACCATTGATATCACAGTACAGGGATACTACACACAGTGATGTCAGCGTACAGAGGATAATACATACACGAGTGTGAGGTCACAGTACAGGGATAATACACATTAGTGATGTCACAGTAACAGGGGATAATACACACAGTGTGTCACAGTACAGGTATACACACAGTATGTAACAGTACAGGGATAATACACATAGTGATGTCACGTACAGGGATAATCACACATGATTACATACAGGAATACCCAGTGATGTCACAGTACAGGGATAATACACACAGTGATGTCACAGTACAGGGATAAACACACAGTGATGCACAGTACAGGGATAATACACACAGTGATGTCACTGTACAGGGATAATACACACAGTGATGTCAGTAAAGGGATAATACACACAGTGATGTCACAGTACAGGGATACATACACGGTGATGTCACAGTACAGGATAATAACACAGTTGTGTCACAGTACAGGGATACTACACACAGTATGTCACCGCACAGGATAATACACACAGTGATGTCACAGTACAGGGGGATAATACACACAGTGATTGTCACAGTACAGGGTAATACACACAGTGATGTCACGTACAGAGATAATACACACAGTGATGTCACAGTACAGATAAACACACAGTAATGTCACAGTAAAGGGTTAATACACAAGTGATGTACCACAGTACAGGGATAATACACACAGTGATGTCACAGTACAGAGATAATACACACAGTGATGTCACAATACAGAGATAATACACACAGTAATGTCACAGTAAAGGGTAATACACATAGTGACGTCACAGTACAGGGATAATACACACAGTGATGTCACAGACAGAGATAATACACACAGTAATGTCACAGTAAAGGTGTATACACATAGTGATATTACAGTATTGGGATAATATACTCTGTGACTTTTACTTCCTGTTCTATAATGTAGTTTGTGGCATGAAATGTACCATAAACAGAAGAGTAACCCCAAATCTTCAGACTGCTTATGCCTACAACACATTTCCTCACCCTGCTGTGCTCTTAGCTCTCTGCTTTGAACATCTGCACATCCCCAACCCCTCTGCTCTTACACACTTCTGGTTGAATCCTACATTTGGAATGGTGAGACTGTGCGACTTGCTGAACCCTTTAAATGGAATAAAATGACTCATCTGCTCAAGGTCAGTAGGAGCCCTGGCAGTCAGACCCCCCTACCAGCTCACTTATAAAGTGCCCTACACAATGCTGCTATCACCTGGGGCAGCATAGTGGCTGAGTGGTTAGCATTACAGCCTTGTAGCACTAGGGACCTGGGTTCAAGTCCCATCCAGATTAACATCTGCAAAGAGTTTGTATGTTCTCTCCGTGTTTTTGTGGGTTTCCTCCGGGTCCTCCGGTTTCCTCCCACACTCCAAAACATACTGGTAGGTTGATTAGATTGTGAGCCCCATTGGGGACAGGAACTGATTTGACAAGCTCTGAGCAGCGCTGCATAATCTGAATATCTGTCCAGTCTCTGGAATAAGGCAATAATAAAGGGATGAAGCGTCTGAGGAATTTATGGATACACATAGTAGTAAACACGCCTGGGCAGTATAGGGAGGGTCACTCACATGACTGGGATTAGACTCTCGCAGACCCCTGCCTGGCTCTGGCACTCTGCATCAGGCTTACAGGCTTTCACAACTACAGAAAATCTGTGCTGGAATCCAGGGCCGGTGAGTACTGTGCTACGCCACTGTTCAGACAGGCCACTGGAACACTATAACCTTAGCATGTTTTTTATGTTAGCGTGTTCTCCTAATCACAGGTGTATCCGCCATGCCTGTAGTAACAATGTTTACAATTTGTTTCTATACTTCTTCAATTACATCACAGATACATTTCAGGAGACGACTATGATGACCTTGTATGAGGGTGTCATAGGAATTACTAGAACACTGGGTGTATGAGACTATAAGGAACAAATGCTGTTATAACCTGTGTATATCTGCACAGCACAGTACTACTACTCCTATCCTGTGTATATCTGACACAGACATACCTATGATCACGACAGTTACTACTACTATCCTGTGTATATCTGCACAGTCACTATACTCCTATCCGTTATATCTCACAGTCAACTACCTATCCTGTGTACTGGCACAGTCTACTATTCTATCCTGTATATCTGCACAGTAATACATCCTATCTGTGTATATCTGCACAGTCCTACTACTCCTATCCTGTGTATATCTGCACAGTCCTACTACTCCTATCCTGTGTATATCTGCACAGTACTACTACTCCTATCCTGTGTATATCTGCACAGTACTACTACTCCTATCCTGTGTATATCTGCACAGTCCTACTACTCCTATCCTGTGTATATCTGCACAGCACAGTACTACTACTCCTATCCTGGTATATCTGACCAGTAACTACTACTCTATCCTGTTGTTATTGCACAGTCTACTACTCCTATCGTGTATATGCACAGCACAGTACTACTACTCCTATCCGTGTATTATCTGCACAGCACAGTCTACTATCCTATTCTGGTATGCACAGACAGACTACTACTCTATATGTGTATATCTGCAGCACAGCCTACTATCCTATCCTGTGTA